>OX336349.1:16027890-16652890 GCA_946902875.1 Nematopogon swammerdamellus
TTTATAGTCTTCCTGAACGCAGCTCGGCCTTCGGCCTTGCCCTCAATTACTTAATTTCGTCGAGAAGTTTTATAGTCTTCCTGAACGCAGCTCGGCCTTCGGCCTCGCCCTTAGTTACTTACTTTGTTCGAGAAGGTTTATGGTCTTCCTGAACGCAGCTCGGCCTTCGGCCTCGCCCTCTGTTACTTGCTTTCTTCGAAAAGGTTATCGTCTTCCTGAACGCAGCTCGGCCTTCGGCCTCGCCCTCAGTAACTTACTTTCATCAAGAAGGTTTAGTCTTCCTGAACGCAGCTCGGCCTTCGGCCTCGCCCTTAGTTACTTACTTTCTTCGAGAAGGTTTATGGTCTTCCTGAACGCAGCTCGGCTTTCGGCCTCGCCCTATGTTACTTACTTTCTTCGAAAAGGTTATCGTCTTCCTGCCCGCAGCTCGGCCTTCGGCCTCGCCCTCAGTTACTTAATTTCATCAAGAAGGTTTATAGTCTTCCTGAACGCAGCTCGGCCTTCGGCCTTGCCCTCAATTACTTAATTTCGTCGAGAAGTTTTATAGTCTTCCTGAACGCAGCTCGGCCTTCGGCCTCGCCCTTAGTTACTTACTTTGTTCGAGAAGGTTTATGGTCTTCCTGAACGCAGCTCGGCCTTCGGCCTCGCCCTCTGTTACTTACTTTCTTCGAAAAGGTTATCGTCTTACTGAAAGCAGCTCGGCCTTCGACCTCGCCCTCAGTTACTTACTTTCTTCGAGAAGGTTTATTGTCTTCCAGAATGCAGCTCAGCCTGAAGCCTTGCCGTTAGTTACTTACTTTAGTTGAGAAGGTTTATTGTTTACCTAAACGCAGATCGGCCTTAGTTACTTACTTTCTTCCTTTGAAATACGAATTTCACGCGAGCGAAGCCGCGGGCAAAAGCTAGTAATAAATAAACCAGGCATTCAATTGCGGACGGGTCGGGCAAAGATGCGTTCTTCATTTGGCCTATATCATTGCTTTGGGTCAAATCAATGCATGGCATTGTTTGGAGCATCGTGGTTTGGAGTTAATAAATGGGTCAAATTAAGGCTAGACAGAAAGAAAATATTTACTGTTGGCGAGGGACATAGAAGAGGAATATCGGAAGGGTCATAGATTTGGAGATTTTTGTTGTTTTGAATGGAACATGATATGGTTGGCCCATCCGTGATGTCAGCCGATCACACCTTGATGAACTAGGTGCCATGTCGGCCCTCCTAGAGTGAACTGAACGGAAAACAAACTACTGACATAGCCGCTTCGATAGACCTTTCATTTAGTGCAGTGGTATCAATCCGGACTGGCTAAATCCCTAGCTAGATCCTACAACCTAAATATAATTTATAAAATATACCAGACTGGTTTAATTAGACTGAAAGGAATTAAATAAAAAATTATGTAAACCCCGACTGCAAATAAAAAAAAAAGGCCACGTGCGAGTCGAATCCAAGTTCCGTATAACAAGAAACGTGTTTTTTTCAATGTTTTTTTTTTTTGTGGTGCGGAAACCTCGGTGCGCGAGTCCGACTCGCACTTGGCCGGTTTTTATTCGTAGTCGGATTTTATAATGTTTCTGAATTTTTTAATAGGCAATTATATTCCTCGTAAATATTCCCAACTAAAATCGCAATCAATACAAAAGTAATTCCTGTAGAATTCGATGCGTTGCAATAAATGACCCCATTTCATGCTATCAATTGAATGTATTAGGTAGGTAGAGTTTGTTATGTACCTACTGAGCAAATAAATAAACAACACTCCTATTAGCACCAGACGGTCTCGTGTTTATCACAATCACCGCAAACTGTCAAGACGCTCGACGACGTATTGATTTCGCAAAGGTCTGCCTTCCTCGCAATTTTTACACAGATTGAGGATGCGAAAAAACTAACACAGGAGTCTAACTAACAAGCATTGTTCAAATGCTGAATCTCAAAAACTCTCGCAAAAACTCTATCAAAAATATCTGATGAGTTCAAAGAAGTAAGAGGATTATCTCACTGAACAGAAGAGTGCTGGGCAGTACACGGTCTTCAGATCAGCTGTTCAGCCTCGGTAGCTCACTCATAGGCTCAGTGGTGCAGTCGGTCGACTGTTGTACTTGGATGGGTTACCGCTCGACCGTTGGGAGTTTGGGAGGCTGACCACGTTAGTAATATAAAGTCAATGGGCTAACCGTGGTTCGGATTCCACGTAAAACTGTAGGTCCATTCCCTTCTTACCTTACTAGGTTTTATCCCGCCCGGGTTGGTACCACCGCACTGAATAAAAAGTCGGTCGAAACGGCTATGTAATTAGTTCGCGTTTTCCGTTTCAGTGTAGCCGACATGAAATGAAGGGAAGCACTGACATGGCACCTAGTTCACTCTCTGTTATGGGCCGACATCACGGATGTTGTAGGTGATGTAGCCAATCGAGTCAGTTTCCATAAAAAAAATTTAACATTATAATAATGTATTCCGTAATCGAATGTGTAAAAAACTTTTTTTTAGAGATCAATAAAGATTATTAGGTAAACTAAAGATTTTAGTTTGCTGTTCTCCATCTCCTTCTGCCAGTACACAGTCCCATATGTTGGGTCCAGCGCCACCTAGGGGCAGCGCGGCTCTTGAGAAAAATAACTCAAAAGTAGTTTTAATTTGATGCTTTCGTTTTCATTTTACAAGTTATGCCATAGTTGTGTTGATTTATGTCGTTATTGTGAGTGGTATTTACTCAAAGTTTACGTACGATTATTATTATGAAGCCACAATCTGATCCAGACAATCTTTGAAAGTGATTCAATAACCAACAAAACGTCTAAAGGTTGCGACCACGTCGTCAGCTCTTGACGGCCATCGAAACTACTTGGATGGAGTGCCGTCGTCGTAGGTGCGGTGCGTGCGAGCAATTTTAATCGGCCGCCGCGTAACGCGATTCCAACAAAAAAAATGTTATGAACCCCTGAGAATTTCTTTATATTCTTTATCTCGTCTCGATGGCCCTAGTCGAGGGGTTAGTCACTAGAGCAAAAAGTGTACATCAGATTACCTGTAGGCAAGATTACCAGGATTACCTTGTAATTTCCAGATTCCGAATGGTTTCAAAGATTTCTAGTGATTTCCAAGACTCTTTATGGACGACCAAAGATTACCAAAGATTTCTAAGGGATTACCAGAGATTTCTAGCATTACCAAAGATTCCAGATTTCGTAAGATTTCTAAGGACTACCAAAGATTCCTAGGGATTACCAAAGATTCCGAGTGGATTACCTAAGATTACCTGAAATTACCAAGATTTTGATCGTATTGCTTTGGAATTCCTAGATTCCCTGGGATTACTCGATACTGCCTAAGATTTCCAGATTCCTTGGACTCCCACCTAAGATTATCTGAGATTACCAAGACTTTGATCGGATTCCCAATGATTCCCTTGGGATTCCTAGATTCCCTGGGATTACTCGGGACCGTCTAAGATTTCCAGATTCCTCGGACTCCCACCTAAGGTTACCTGAGATTACCAAACAATTGTACACCAGATTCCCTAAGTGACTGACCCCTCGGCCCTAGTTTACTTACATACAACATTTTGTCCCTAGCTAGACACATACCTCATTCTTGGCAGTTGAATTAGTACCAACGCATTCAGGTTCACCGCTGTGAGCGTGTAGGACTGTCGAGTTACTCTGGCCAGCTCGCTTGATTTCTGTGTGGTTCAGCATACCGACCATCGCCACCGTTAGATTCACCTTCAATCCGTATATGATGGCCATTCCGATTGAGCCGAGCACGGCGAGGATGTAGCGTGCTGGCACGAACCCTGTGGGAACGGAGCTATTTGAGTTTTTTTCAATCAAGGTTTTTTTTTATCGAAAGCGCGCGCGCCATGCGGCGTCGAACCACCCATAATAGGGGTGGCTCGACGCCGCCGCAAGCCGCGTATCCACTAGAGGCAGACTCGGGGCGAGGCAGCCGGTCGACCCGAGGCCGCACAAGTGGAGACGCTGCCTCAACCTGAGGCACACCGCGCCATGAGGCAAATTCGTCGCCTCGGGCCGAGCCATATTTTGTCGGTTTTTTGCCGCGCTCAAAGGAGCCTCAGTCCGAGCGAGGCGTGCACTTGGTCCACGCCTCACATTGATCCGCAACGTGCCTCGAGACTATGCCTCAGAGTGAGCAGCCTCAGTTTGCTTCAATCGAGGCTGCTCGGCCTGAGGTTCAGCTGCACATACACATACGTCATAGTCATACACCATATTAAAGGTGTATGACTGTCTACACCCATTGACATTCGGTCGTCGCGAATGCCATGCCGGCCCGACAGTGCATGCTCACGCCCTCAAGGACCTGAGACTGCACTTGAGGGTTGAGGGGAAATGGCAGGGAGAGCGTTCCAGTGTTTGTAGGTCTTTTTAGGGTTCCGTACCTCAAAAGAGGAAAAAAAACGGAACCTTTATAGCATCACTCTTGTATCGGTCTGTCTGTATTTCCGTCTGTCGGAGCTTATTTTCTCCGAATCTACTAGACGAAAAACGGTGAAATTTGGTACTATGTAGAGTACTGGTTTTTTCCCGCGGCTTCGTTAGCGGTAGACTTCGGTTTAACAGGAAATCTGATTTGAACGCAAATAATATAATCATAAACGATCGCTTCTTTTATATTAACTCTCTCTCTCCCTCTCCCTCTCTCTCTCCATCCCCCCCTCCCTAAGGCTATTTAGCGTGATGGTATATTTAATTTAGCCTATAGTGAGCCTCAAGAACTACTCTTTCCATTGGTGCAAACCGCATCTAAATATGTTCAGTGCTTCCGGAGTTTACTAAAACATACATACAACATACCGACAGACGTTCCCTTTCATAAGAAGGAGAGAGTAGAGTAGAGATAGAGATAATGACCCAATCCCCGTGTATACGGGAAACGAACGAATTTTTATTTTGGGTGTCAATTTTGGGTGGCAAATTAGAAAGTGTTTTTTTTTTCAAATGCGTCGTGTGACATATCAGTGGAAAGGGCTCGTTATTATAAATAGTAAATATGCTTAAGTATTATACTTAGTTACCATAGAAACGCGAACCTACACAGAGACCTGGGTATAGCACCGCTGGAAGTACATCTCCAGAAGCTGTCCACAGGTTTCTTCAAGGGGGCGTACCGACACGACAACCCGCTGATCGCTAGCGCTTGCGACTACCGACTGCGGGATCCATCGACCAGGCGCCCCCTGTCGATACTAACACATCCCTTTAACTTCGCAGGTCCAGAGCCTCCACGCCGCGCAGCTGCCGACGACCAGGCCGCGACCAGTGAAGTTTCTTTGCCAGTTCTTCTTCACTGTGATAGTCGAACTGGCGGACATGTTTTACTTCCAGCAAGCGTCGAGCAAGCAGGCGGTTCGACCGACATTCGCGACTCATTCGCTTTTCTCCACACCACAGGCAGCTGCAGCAGTCGAGAGACTGCAGAACGTGCCAGCAGCAGAGCGGCTTCGACGCCGCTCGCCCCTAGCCAGCAGTCGGTCACGGCGACCACCCTGACTTAGGGAGGACAAAGTGACCGACCACTATAAAGCCAGCCAACATAGAGCGGACAAAGTGACGGCAGGCCTCGCGCGGGAAACCGCGCCAAAAAGCCCGGCAACGGTGTAACAGTCGTAAGACTAATACCTTTTTTCAGATGCTGACTCCTGACTCCTATTATACTTAGTTTTTATAATTTCAAATTCATAGTTTAAATAAAAAATACAAAAATCAAGCAATCTAATTATAAGGACAATCGCGCCCCAAAAGAAGACATTGAAATGTCATATTCATTATCTATTTTTAACCGACTTCTTACTCCTCTTGTAACAGGACCGGTTTAGGGCCGGGCCGTGTGCGTGCATGGGAGGAACAGCGGTATATACCTACATATGTAAATTAAAACGTGGGATAGCGTTTACACTCATATTACATAGGTACTTGATAGTCGAACAGAACAGCCGAATTTGAATGGAATGACGGTGCGCCACGATATTTCTGTGAATTGAACATTGGTATAGGTAGTTTTAAAGAATTTACTGTTCTATAAATATGTATTATACCCTTCGACCATATAAATGATTATACCACAGAATACTTAATAGGTACTATATTATACTAATAATAAATGTGCGGTATAAGTTGGCAGGAAAATATTTTGAATATCGAACCGGAAAATATTGGGCATTTCACATAGTTATAAAATGCCTTTTGTCTCGTATTAGCACACACATACATATAATAATGTAGTATCTCAACAAAAAAAAAACATACACCACAAAGCATAAGTACATCAGAAAGTAATCTATGTTAGTATTTTGTTTTGTTTAATGTTTTGACTTTATTAAATTTATTTTGAATGTTTATTTAACTAAGTGGTTTTCATGTACCATAAACAACAAAGCATACAAAAAGGTTAATCTTTAGAATAATCGCGACTCTATCTCTAAGTAGTCTAGCTATAGATTAGAGTCTATTCCATTAAGATGATAAAATTGTGTAAACTTAGGTTTCACACACATTGCAATTCTGTGGCAATAACCGTGTTAGCTGTCGTTTGAAGGTTATCAAAACGCCGGCGAAATGGAATATGTGAATGCCCTTCAGAAAGTTTAGAGATCAATGACCCACAATGAATGAAAATCAATATTTGTAAAACTTATAACGTTTGCGTCGTGGGTAAACAACGCCTCAAAACGAAGTAAATATTCTGAAATATTCCATTAAAACGTAACATTTGAATAACGTCGCTTTTATATCACAAAAATTTGAAAACTCATTCAAAAATAGAACGCGATAAAGCAAACACTCACGGCCGAGCACGTTTCCTTTTGCCGGTACATCCATGTCAGTTCACTATATATAATATTCCAACGCACTATAACTTATGCTGTGCTATGAAGTTCATTCACCAATAGAATTTGTGAATCAATTTTTTTTTCGACAATCAACACGTTGTTTTCTTTCCGAGTAGCGCTTTCAACTGATATTGCAACCGGTACGCGTCCTACATTTACTGTGATGCGTCTACATGTGTGAGTGGAGTAAGGTAATAGGTACTCAAATGACGAAATCTGCAGAAATGGCAGTTTATTTGCGTGGATGCGGTCCGCGTAAATACGTGAGACACGACACGCGGACGAAATGCGCCCTCAATTTGCAGGAGCTTTCTCGTTCAAGGTGACCTTCACGAAATTCTTCAGGATCAATGAAGGTCGCTGCCGAGAAATGTACAGCGTACCTAATTCCGCTATCAGCGACCAAACTATTTCATTGAAAACCTAAAATTTTTTATATTTAAAGTTTGCATTATCTCATTTTACATTTACTATTGAAATTTACAAAAAGCTTCAAAGGAAAGCTCATTGCAATATAATTTCCCGCCGAAAACGAAAAATTGCGCCATCTTACAGAATTTCAGAGAATGTCTCGGCAAACTCAATGATGAACTATTTGACATTTTGATGTAGGAAACAATCATAGATGGCGCAACGTGTTGCAACTTTTGAACCGCAATATGTAGCCGGTTGAACTTTTCACTATCCTAAAAAGTAATAAAAAAAGAAAATGTATTTTTTTTTCAATGATTTTCTTTTGCTCTTTCGTAAAAACGGTAATACATACATACAAGTGTCAAAGTAGGTATGATAGTGCAATGCAAACGCTAAAGTAAAACCAACAATAAAAAAACGGCCAATTACGTGGTGGTACAGAACCGTGTACGGAACCCTAGGTGCGCGAGTCCGACTCGCACTTGGACGGTTTTTATTGACACCTAGCTGCTGAGCTTAAATAGCTGCTATTCTATAATAAATACAGTCAGTCAGCGTGTAAGCGTCCACTGCTGGACATACGCCTCTCAAATTTTCTTCCAGTCCTCCCGGCCTTCAGCGATACGGAACCACTGTTTTTCGCTGACGTACTTGATGTCGTCGTCCCACCTGGCGGGTGGTCTTCCCACACTCCGTTTTCCTGTCCACGGCCGCCAGTGTAGGACACGGTTACTCCAACGGTCATCGTCTCTTCGGCTAACGTGCCCAGCCCACTGCCACTTGAGCTTAGCCACCCGGTGTCCAATATCGACTACTTTGGTGCGTCGGCGGATTGCGTCGTTACGCACCATATCACGTAGCGATCAAAGAGTTTGTATTAAGGAGCGCAGCGACGTAATACAAACTCTTTGGTAGCGATATTCACAGCATGGCTCGCTCCATTGCTCGCTGGGCAACTTTGAACCAAGGAACGTTTGGACAACAGCGACCGTCAGAGTAAATACTTAGGTACGCTACAGTAAAACTTACATCATTGAAATATTGAATCAATAATTTTTGCTGCATTTAAGCAACTGTCATAAACACACAATTCGTTGAGAAAGAAGCTTACCTAATTATTTAACGTTGAAGCAGTGACCTTTTTTTTTTTTATGTAATCCGGTATGGGTGGCTGAGTCAGAGGGGCCAAATGCTCTGACTAGCCAATATCACCTCCGAGAAGGTAGGTGCCATACCAGATACTTCCCTGAATTGTTGGCTATACCGGACTAGAGGAGAACACAACCGAGTTTGCTATGCGGCCATCTTACATCCAGTACGGTGGTATCAACCCAGTCAGCTACAATTTGAGCCTACCACCTAGTAAGGGGCAAGGGAAGGGACCTACAGTTTTACACCGGTTCCGAACGGTGAAGCAGCAGGTGTAGGTATGCACGTAATTTTTTTCGTCAGAAAAAACTCATTGGTACACGCCGACCGGATTCGAACCTCGGACCTTCCGCATGAGAAGCCGATGCTCAAACCACTCGGCCACCCGCCGCGTTTTTATCGTTCTAGCAGTGACCAGTGAGTCCTGTGACACTAGCCGGCAGGATCAAGGACGGGAGCAAAATAACTAAGTTATTCTTGTCCCCTCCTGCTGTATTAAATGTTCCATCGCAACAAGTCAACTGGTTAACTAGGTATCTACTTATACATATACTTCAATATTTTGTTAATCGTTAAAAATTACTTTTCAAGCCACATTGTTGAAAAGTCAGGAAAACGAAGGTGGGACTCGCTATGGCGTCACAGGCGAGGTCCTTGACATTGGATACCAGTTGCTTCATCCATTGAGCTTGATGGGAAATCGGTCAAGAACAGCTACACGGAAGAATTTACTTTATCGGGAATTTGTTTTTTCTAAGTGTATTTTATTTATTATGTAATTTAACTGATTTAATTTAATTATTAATAAAATATATTAAATCATATACCTACATATAAGTACAGTATACTTATTTTATTGGATTTAACTGAAAACAAAATGTACACATTAGTAAAAATTATTTTTAACAGTATTTTCTGTTCTGAATACGTCAATACAGAATAATAATTTTTTATACAAAAAAAATTCATTATTTATTTTATATTAAGGATTATTCGGATATTAGGTTCATGTCGTTGAAAACGAAACTATATTTTGTTATAGGTACAACACGGATTTTCTTCGCTCGCAACGCCTCATATAGAAACTTAGCAGAACTTTTAGTACTTACTTCCTTCCTTCCTTATCCTTCCTTACCTATAATAAAATCCAACGTCTGCTTTCTGTCTGTCTGAGTGTCTGTCTGTCCGCTTATAACTCGAGAACCACTGAACCGATTTTAATAAAACAAAATTCTACGGATAGCTTGATTCTTCCCATCAACTATAGGCTACTTACTATCACGCTAAATAGCTTATGAGGTTAGCAGAGAAGTCAAATATGAGAGCGGGCGGAGCCGCGGGCACAGCTTGTATATTATATTGTTACCTACATTACATATATTTTTTTTTATGGAAACTGACACGGTTGGCTACATCACCTACAACGTCCGTGATGTCAGCCCATAACACCGGGTGAACTAGGTGCCATGTCAGTGCTTCCCCCTTTGATCGTGCCGGCTACACTGAACTGGTCGGAAAACACAAACTATTTACATAGCCGTTTAGACCGACGTTTCATTCAGTGCGGTGGTATCAACCCGGGCGAGTTAAATACCCTACCACGAAGTAAGATTAGGAGGGAAGGCACCTACAGTTTTACGAGGAATCCGAACCTCGGTCAGCCTCCAACGGTCAGCGGTCACCCATCCAAGTACTGACCGCACCCAGCGTTGCTTAACATTCAATAGCGACAGTTGACTGTCTGCACCACTGAGCTATCGAGGCTGACACAGTCTATACACAGGCTATACAGTCACCTTAACATTCCTGTTCGCCGATCAAAAAACCGGTTTATAATATTTCATAGCTAGCGTCGAGTGAGTTCTTGCAGCCATCTCACGCCTCATGCACCATGCACGATACTTCTTCTATCTAAGGCTGCATTGCTATTACCTTAGACAGATAATACTTCTCCTTCACTTACTTACGGGTGGCTAAGCTCAAGTGGCAGTGGGCTGGGCACGTTAGCCGAAGAGACGACGACCGTTTGGTTTGAGTAACCGACGTGTCTTACACTGGCGGCCATCAAGTACGGTACGTCGGCGGAAAGCAGTGGTTCCGTACATACCGATGGAGGCTGGGAGGATTGACTGGAGGAAGATTAGAGAGTTGTATGTCCAGCAGTAGACGCTTACACGCTTACTTACTGCAAGACCTACATACATACCACACGCAGTATCCCGACAATCGGGGTAAGCGGTGTTGTGCTGTGCACTGCAAGTACTCTTGTAAATTCCAGCACAACTTCGACCACCACGTTTCAGCAATGTATTAAGACAAGATATCTATCAAGCAGCAAGTAAGGCACGAAGACCCACCTGCTGCATGACTCGGTGGAAGGACCGGGCCAAGGTGAGATATGGCTAACCTGTCGCTTTATAGCACGGCTATCCTTATCCCTTAGTCGCCTTTTACGAGAGAGATGAAGTGGGGTTATTCTTTTTAAGTACCGGCCCTACACGGTATTACAGCAAGGCAAGACGTATAAACCTTTCAAGTGCTGCTAAAGCAGGATGCCTAAAAACATTTTTTTTTCTTTTTCATCAACTTCTAAATGACATTCTAAATCACATACGCGCACTCGGTATGGGTTATTATCAAATTCCTTAATCTTATTTATTTCCTTATCTGCTGTCTACTCGATAGGATTATGATGCATTGAACACATGTATTCGATAATCTGATATTCGTCGTTCAGGAAATGATTTACAGAGATAGGTATACCTAGTTAAATTTTTTTTTTTTTTTGTAATCCGGTATGGGTGGCTGAGTCGGAGGGGCCAAAGCACATGCTCTAACCAGCCAATATTACCTCCGAGAAGGTAGGTGCCATACCGGAGACTTCCCTGGATTGCTGGCTATACTGGACTAGAGGAGAACACAACCGAGGTTGCTTGCGGCCATCTTACATCCAGTATGTACTTCCTATATTACTATACTACTTTATTGCTCCAAAACCACTTTACAGAGTACAATCACAATACTTATATTAATTCAATACGGTCGGTGCAAAGGCGGACTTCTTGCAGACGACGGTGAAATGCACATAATTAGGTACCTAGTAGGCAAAAGACTTGAGTGTGAGAGAGAACTGTGAGAAAAGAAAATAAAATAATAAACAAGAATATGGATATTGCATACTTAGGTATTTTGACGTTTTATTTTGATTTATTTCAAGGTTTGAAAATGTTACCTACCGTTACAATTTACATATTAAAAATTAAAGAACTCTTCAATACATTTATTGTTGTCGGGAATTTGGACAGACACAACAAATAAATCGAAATTTGTGTTTTTTCCAGAATATTAAACAAAATCGACACATGCATTCAATACCAACTCCAAGTAAGTACATCGAATATCTTCAAGTTAGTTTATGTCCAGTTAGTAAACATTGAGTGAGATTTTCCTTCGGATTTTCTGCAACAGCATTCTGTAGTAGTGTGTAAAAACCGTAAAACTGTACTGTCTCTTTCCCTTACCTTACTAGGTTGAATATCGTAACAACTATTAAAATAGTTCGCTTTTCCGTCAATAGAATAAAATAGAATTGCTGGAGCGACCAAAGGAAAGCACTAGTTCTCCAAAGGTACGAGGGTCGTTCGATAAGTAAGGTAAAAAGGCAAGAAAAATATTTTTTTTTTAGTATTTTCATTTTTATTTCTCGACATAGTCTCCTTCGAGGTCCACACACTTGATCCAGCAGTGTTCAGATTTTTTTATCCCCGCGGAAAAGTAGGAAGTCTCGAGGTCCTGAAAATACTCATCCACAGACGCGATGACTTCTTCATTTGACGAAAATTTTCTTCCTCCGAGCCAAATCTTCAGGTTTGGGAACAAGAAGAAATCACACGGGGCCAAATCTGGAGAATAGGGTGGATGAGGCAGCAACTCGAATCCTAATTCGTGCAGTTTAGCCATTGCAACAGTCGACTTGTGGGATGGTGCGTTGTCCTGGCGGAAGAGCACTTTTTTGCGTGCCAATCTTGGCCGTTTCGCCAACAGCTGCACGTTCAAACGGTCCAGCAGTGTTGCATGGTATGCTCCTGTTATCGTTTGACCCTTTTGCAAGTAGTCTATGAAGATGATTCCTCGGGAATCCCAAAAAAATTGTTGCCATCACCTTACCGGCTGACAAAGCGGTCTTCGCCTTCTTCTGCGCACTTTCACCGGGTTGTGTCCACTGTTTCGATTTGGGTGTATAGTGGTGGATCCACGTCTCGTCTACAGTCACGAATCGACGCCAAAAATCTTGTGGATTGTGAGTAAGCATCAACAAACATTGCTTCGAAATGTCTTTTCGCAGGCGTTTTTGGTCGATGGTCAGCAATCGCGGCACCCATCGTGCACACAATTTTTTCATCTGCAATTTCTCATGCAGGATATTGTGTACTCTATCTGTTGAGATGCCTACGATCTCAGCTATCTCACGCACCTTCATCCGGCGGTCTTCCAAGACGATACCATGGATTTTTTCAATCATTTCCGGTGTGGTGACTTCAATTGGACGTCCAGGGCGCGCTTCGTCTTTCGTTGATGTCCTGCCACGTTTGAATTCATTAATCCAAAAGTAAATGGTCTTTAACGCTGGTGCAGAGTCCCCATGAACTCCGTTCAACTCGGCTTTGATCTGAGCAGCCGTATTTTTTTTTAAATAGAAATGTTTTATCAGTATCACTGCACGGAACTCGTTTTTCTCCATTATTGCGACAACTGCCGAAACACGTCATTCAAACGTCTGTCAAACGTAAACTATCTGTCACTTTCAGCTGAAATTTGGTATAACGTAGTTGAAAGAGCGTTACTAACACGCCGTATTAAAGAAAGTTAATTTTGGAGACCACTCTCGGAAATTTACCATACTTATCGAACGACCCTAGTACATCACAGGTGTAGTACATAGGTGATCTGTAGGAAGGAAGGTAGACGATTTCATGTTGCTTTCAAAAAATTGCCTATGCCACAACCACAGCCTATACGAGACGATGCTTGGGTTCAAACTAAGTCAAACGTTCTAAAGGACTTGAAATAACAGGTGTGTATACCTACCTAACTAATTGAATGAAGATTAGCTCTAATGCCTTCTGCGGAATTAGTTCAGTCAGTATGTATGTACCTAAACCATTGAAACGCCTTCCTTATTGAATTGCTCATTTTTAGGGTTCCGTACTTCAAAAGAGGAAAAAACTGAACCCCTATATAGGATCACTCTTGTGCCTGTCTGTCCGTCTGTACGTAACTACTGGACGAAATTTTTTTATTGTTTTTGGGGGTCAATTTTGGGGGACAAATTAGAAAGTAAAATTTTTTTTAACGTGCATCGTGTGACATATTATCAATCAATGAAAAGGGCTCGTTATAAGGAATACAAATATTTTTTTATGATTTTAAAATGCATAGTTTAAAATCTATTAAAGAAAATATCCAAAAATCGAGCATTCCCGCCACCCACTCTCCGAATCTCTCGTCTAAAATTTCGAATAGGAAATACAGGCCCTCTCTTATAATATTTTACAGGAAAACCTAAACGAATAATCCTAAGTCTTAGGAAAACGACTCACGGAAAACGAAATGGTACGGAACCCTCTCCACGCGAGTTCTACTCGCTTGACCGCTTTTTTTTACCCTGTCGGCAATGTTTGGTCAGCAAATTTGCTCCAAGTAACACATTCCACACAGATCCAAACATAACGGAGTTTTAGCATGCATCTAACATTATTACATTAGGATCTCGTACCGTAGTACGGTACATTATCTATTGCTACCTACGTGACTACGTGTTCAATCGACGCGGTCGTGGCGTATTCTGTCTGTCTGTACGATCGCATTCATTCATTCGTCCACCGCCAGTTGTGTACTCGACGCGCCTGCGCGCAGTTGGCTATCAAAACTTCGCTGCGCAGGAGTGGAAATTCGGTGAAGTTTAGTGATTAGAATACTTTTGAACAAATGGTGCAAGTCTAAAATAAGGATTGAGTGAGTTTTCTAAGCATTTATTTATCTGTATACGCAAAATAAACAATTTTTGTTAAACTATTTATCTATAAGATTGTTAGAAACGATGAGATGATCGCGCGTTTGATCCTCTTATTATTTCATTATTATCTAAAATTGGTAAAATATTCTTAACTTAAAATGATACAAGAAGTAATATTAACTTAAAAAACTTAATTTACGAAACTTAGTTTATTTATAACTTATAAAGAAATATTTCCCTACATCAAATCTAAAATGGAGTCTTATTAGAATCAGTTTGGACTGATTATTGAAATAATTTATTATTTAATTCCTATTTGATTTTTTATGGAAACTGACACGGTTGGCTACATCACCTACAACATCAATAATTATGTCAGCCCATAACACCTTGGCGAACAAGGTACTTCGGTCGTGCCGGCTACACTGAACTTGACGGAAAACGCGAACTATTTACATAGCCGATTCGACCAACTTTTCAAAATAATATAGAGGCAGTCCCTCGCTCCCCGCTTCGATGCGGGCTCCATAATTTAGGCGCAATGAACTCTGGCCGTCGTCGTCGCAGAGCGTGGTAGCTTGGTCGTCGGCGGCAGGGCCGAATTTAGGACTGTAGGCCCCTAGGCTGGCATGTGCGGGAACCCTAAAGTCGTAGTTAAAAATATGTTATCACTAAAAACCAGAAAAGAGAACTATTAAAGCTTTTTATAAAATTGTAGAACGTTTTACTATACTGTAATTTAAAGTTTTTAATTAGATGAGGTAATTTCAATGAAAAGTAACCTTGCTAAATCAACCATCTCCACCACGCACGCCGCGGTGCGGGTGCGAGGCAGACAGAACACTGACGAGCGCTGTGCGAGGCAGACAGAACACTGACGAGCGCTGTGCGATGGAGAGGCGCGATCCGGGTATTGTAGAGATATCACGTAGAATTTCGGCGTGTCTTATTTATGATTGATTATATGGGTGCCCGCACCACAGTGTTCGAATAATTTTTTTTTACAAATTTTCTTCATGTGGTGGGGGCCCCTTTGTGGTGCGGGCCCCTAGGCTGCAGCATAGGTAGCCTATGCTTAAAAACGGCCCTGGTCGGCGGCGCGGTCGGCGCACAGTGGTCTGGGAATCGAGCTCCATAGACATAGAACCTTAATGTCAGGAATAAAAATGAAAACAAATTTAATGTCTCTGGTATACCTCCCTTTATTTCATATTATAGTATGAAGGGTATAAGTAGCTCCACGAGTGAGAAAAAAAAAGTTTTGTTTTTTTTTGTATGGAAGAAAACACTTAAAGTAATTTTTTTTTTAACTGAATGAAACTGAAGGGCTGGTGCTCACATCTTCTATTGCACCTTACACAGCGATCAAGATGACATACAATTCCTTCACCTTTGGGTGCCTATTTGCGCGTAGCAAACGTTTGAAATTTGGAATTTTCGATAAATTATTTTTTAAACCTTAATCGTAATTTAATGAAGTTGCCTATCGCTTTGAATATGAAAATACTTTTCTCATGTTGTTTTTGTACTTAGTAGTACTGACAGTACAGTAATTAACCATATTTTATAGTAAACACAGCGTAGACTGTTAAAATTATAAGAATAACATACAACACACACAAGCGAGCGACAACTAATTAACGAGTTAGTGAAAACCGGTTTTTTCCACTCGCAGCGCGTACTAATCCCCAACAAATAACCAGTCCCATGCCTTCTTAGTTTCAGCGAAATTCTTTCAGTAGCTTTTAGCACTTGTGCGCTAACAACTATACTTATTACGTTCTATTTGTTTTCGTGCTATGATGGAAGGTTTTGGTACTAATTTGGAAATTTTCGTGTTTGTGGCAAATAATAGTTGTTTCTCACAGCCCAGGGCGTTGTTTGAAGTTTTTAGGAGTGCCCTTGATCTGTCAAAGTGAAAAGAAAGAACTGAAACAATTCTGTCAGACTTATGTGTGTTCCTTGAGGAACAAATGGATCTCGTGTAATCGCACGAAACATGCATTCACGAAGAAGTACGAGACGTGGCTGCAAGAAAACATAAAATGGCCTGAGTTCATGAGGGAAAAGATGACACCTTCTTTAGTGTCAGTAGAGCGGCAACCATGTTCCAGTGACTTCGGTGTAAATGAGCCTCAACGTCGTCAAAACCAGAGACGTGCACTGTTGGAATATCACCAAGAGTTGTGAGTGAAAGGAAACCGTTCTCGGAACTAAGCCCTAAACAGAAGAGAAGGAGAGTGGAAGAGCTCCTAACGCATAGCACTGAAAGCCTCGCTCATGCAACTGTTTTAAGTGTGAACAACAAGGATGTGGCAGAAATTACAAATTGGTCACAGAGCATCCCGAAGAGGCTACAAAGATAAAACAATTGTTGAAGCCCAAGAAAGCTGTGCCCGTATATTCCGTTGATAAAGCTTTAGGTATTTTGACGTCGTTGAAGCTTTCGAAGTGGCAGTATACAACATTAAGAGCTTGTGCAAAACAAGAAGGAGTACAACTCTATCCTTCGTATACTGCCATCTTAGAGGCAAAGAAGGAGTGTTACCCACCAAAAGATACAATAGAAATCACGGAAAGATCGGTAAGAGTAAAGCTTCAAGCAATTTTGGACAAAACTGTTGCTAGGCTAGGAAAGTTCCTACGTTTGGGATGTTCGCTGGATGGCAAAGAACTAAAACTAATATCCAAGTGGGGCTTTGATGGTGCTTCAGGGCAAAGTTTGTACAAGCAAAGTATGGCGGACAAAGATGATTCCAGTATTTTTATGTGCTCCTTTGTGCCTCTACGTCTCTGCGTCAAAATACCTAAAGCTTTATCAACGGAATATACGGGCACAGCTTTCTTGGGCTTCAACAATTGTTTTATCTTTGTAGCCTCTTCGGGATGCTCTGTGACCAATTTTATTATTTCTGCCACATCCTTGTTGTTCACACTTAAAACAGTTGCATGAGCGAGGCTTTCAGTGCTATGCGTTAGGAGCTCTTCCACTCTCCTTCTCTTCTGTTTAGGGCTTAGTTCCGAGAACGGTTTCCTTTCACTCACAACTCTTGGTGATATTCCAACAGTGCACGTCTCTGGTTTTGAGGACGTTGATGCACCCTCATTTACATCGAAGTCACTGGAACATGGTTGCCGCTCTACTGACACTAAAGAAGGTGTCATCTTTTCCCTCATGAACTCAGGCCATTTTATGTTTTCTTGTAGCCACGTCTCGTACTTCTTCGTGAATGCATGTCTCGTGCGATTACACGAGATCCATTTGTTCCTCAACGAACACACATAAGTCTGACAGAATTGTTTCAGTTCTTTCTTTTCACTTTCTGACAGATCAAGGGCACTCCTAAAAACTTCAAACAACGCACTGGGCTGTGGGAAACAACTGTTGTTTGCCACAAACACGAAAATGTCCAAATTGGTATCAAAACCTTCCATCATAGCACGAAAACAAATAGAACGTAATAAGTATAGTTGTTAGCGCGCACAAGTGCTAAAAGCTACTGAAAGAATTTCGCTGAAACTAAGAAGGCATGGGACTGGTTATGTGTTGGGGATTAGTACGCGCTGCGAGTGGAAAAAACCGGTTTTCGCTAACTCGTTAATTAGTTGTCGCTCGCTTGTGTGTGTTGTATGTTATTGTTATTATTTTAACAGTGCTACGCTGTGTTTACTATAAAATATGGTTAATTACTGTACTGTCAGTACTACTCAGTACAATAACAACATGAGAAAAGTATTTTCATATTCAAAGCGATAGGCAACTTCATTAAATTACGACTAAGGTTTGAAAAATAATTTATCGAAAATTCCAAATTACAAACGTTTGCTACGCGCAAATAGGCACCCAAAGGTGAAGGAATTGTATGTCATCTTGATCGCCGTGTAAGGTGCAATAGAAGATGTGAGCACCAGCCCTTCAGTTTCGTTCAGTTAAAAAAAAAAATACTTTAAGTGTTTTCATCCATACAAAAAAAAAACAAAACTTTTTTTTTCTCACTCGTGGAGCTACTTATACCCTTCATACTATAATATGAAATAAAGGGAGGTATACCAGAGACATTAAATTTGTTTTCATTTTTATTCCTGACATTAAGGTTCTATGTCTATGGAGCTCGATTCCCAGACCACTGTGCGGCGGCGGCGCCAGCCAGCCAGACGCAGCTGTGTGGAGCCGCAAAAAAGGATTCACACGACCTTAGCTTGTTAGACTCAGTGAATATAAACATGACACGTGCGGGTCCCTTGGAGAAATCTGCCGTCTGGCAGCTCCTTTGCTTTCTCGGCATATTATCGTGCATATATTTTATAACGTTTCTTTCCTTTAATTTCTCACAAATTGGATAATGTTAGATCGATTAGTCTAGTACTCTAGTACCTACCTACCTACATTACCTATGCACATACATTAATTCGACAACCTGAAGTAGTAAGTAAATAATATTAAAAGATGAAGTTTCTCTGCTAAGTTATCCTGGCCTTTTCAATAGCGTTGAGGAGGAGATGGCGAATTATACAAAAGGGGCGAAAAATTAAGAACCTATTTCTCTATTGAAAAAAGTAATGAAAATATATTCATGTAGATATAGATTGTATGTATAATATATTGGTAATAAATCCTCATCATCATTAGACGAAATTTTCGTAAGTAGGTAGGTACTGTAATTTAATTTATTTTAGTAATAATTTATAGGTATTAGTTTAATTGTATTTATTCTTAGTTTATTTAATAGTTTATCTTAATTTGTCAGTCAGTCGTAATTCAGATTTGAATTAATATACCTATGTGTCCTCGTGTATCATTTCATTATATAATTAAAGTACCTATATGTTTATTATAATTTACTAGGTGGTGGTAGGCTCAAATTGTACCCGACTGGGTTGCTACCACCGTACTGGCACAGCATATATATGGCTAAAGCAGTATGGAAACTAGGCCTATTTGTTAAAATAAGTACCTACGCTCCATGGAGCGTTAGGGATGTCAATCAAATTTTTTTGTAAAATTGTAAAATTATTATTTATTAAAACATTTATTTAGGTTCTTTAATGTAATGACCAAATAATCAATCATCAATCAATCATCAATAATAAGTTCAAAACGTGGTTGCTATAAATATGAATTGATATAACTTTTCTCGACTTTTGTCAACTTTTATTAACTTTTGTTAATTGTTTACAACTTTTGTCAGCTCTTGTCAACCATTGTAAATGTTTGTCAATTTTGCCAATTTCAGTCATCTTTTGTCAACTTTTATCGACTGTTGTCAAGTCTTGTCAATGTTTGTCAACCTTGGTAAACTTTTGTCAGCTTTCGTCAACATTTGTCAACTTTTGTCAACTTTCATCGACTGTTGTCAACTCTTGTCAATGTTTGTCAACCTTGGTCAACTTTTGTCAGCTTTCGTCAACATTTGTCAACTTTTGTCAACTTTCATCGACTGTTGTCAACTCTTGTCAATGTTTGTCAACCTTGGTCAACTTTTGTCAACTTTCGTCAACATTTGTCAACTTTTGTCATCTTTTGTCAACTTTCATCGACTGTTGTCAACTCTTGTCAATGTTTGTCAACCTTGGTCAACTTTTGTCAACTTTCGTCAACATTTCTCATCTTTTGTCAACTTTTATCGACTGTTGTCAAGTCTTGTCAATGTTTGTCAACCTTGGTCAAATTTTGTCAACTTTCGTCAACATTTGTCGACTTTCGACAACAAGATGCCAAAAGCATCTTTTGTCAACTTTTGTCTATTTTTCTCGATTTTTGTGAAATTATAGCCACTTTTGTCATCTTTTATCAACTTTTCTCATCTTTTGCCAACTTCTGTCACCTTTTGTCAACTTTTATCGACTGTTGTCAACTTTTGTAAACTTTTGAGAACTTTTTCATATTTTGTCAACGTTTGTCAACTTATGTCAGCTGTTTGTCAACTTTCGTCAAATTTTCCCATCTTTTGTCCAGTTTGTCAACTTTCGTTAACTCTTGTCAACTTTTTTGTCAACTCCTTGTTAACGAAAGCTGACAATAGTTCATAAAAGTGACAAAAGTTGACAACAGTGGTTAAAATATGATAAAAGCTGACAAAAGCTGAGAGAAGTTGGCAAAAGTTGACAAAAGATGACGAAAGTGGCTATAAGTTCACAAAAGTCGAAAAAAGTATACAAAAGTTGACAAACGTTGACAAAAGATGACAAAATGTTGACGAAAGTTGACTAAGGTTGACAAACAACCACAAGAGTTGACAACAGTCGATAAAAGTTGACAAAGATGACAAATGTTGACGAAAGTTGACAAAAGTTGACCAAGGTTAGGTTGACATTGACACGAGTTGACAACAGTCGATAAAAGTTAACACAGGTCGATAAAAGTTGACAAAAGATGACAAAAGTAGACAAAAGCCGACAAAGGTTAACAAACATTGACAAGAGTTGACAACAGTCGATAAAAGTTGACAAAAGATGACAAAAGTTGACAAATGTTGACGAAAGTTGACAAAAGTTGACCAAGGTTGACAAGACTTGACAACAGTCGATAAAAGTTGACAAAAGATGACGAAAGTTGACAAATATTGACGAAAGTTGACAAAAGTTGACCAAGGTTGACAAACATTGACAAGAGTTGACAACAGTCGATAAAAGTTGACAAAAGATGACAAAAGTAGACAAAAGCCGACAAAGGTTAACAAACATTGACAAGAGTTGACAACAGTCGATAAAAGTTGACAAAAGATGACAAAAGTTGACAAATGTTGACGAAAGTTGAAAAAAGTTGACCAAGGTTGACAAGACTTGACAACAGTCGATAAAAGTTGACAAAAGATGACGAAAGTTGACAAATATTGACGAAAGTTGACAAAAGTTGACCAAGGTTGACAAACATTGACAAGAGTTGACAACAGTCGATAAAAGTTGACAAAATATGACGAAAGTTGACAAATATTGACAAAAGTTGACAAAAGTTGACCAAGGTTGACAAACATTGACAAGAGTTGACAACAGTCGATAAAAGTTGACAAAAGATGACAAAAGTTGACAAATGTTCACAAAAGTTGACCAAGGTTGATAAACATTGACAATAGTTGACAACAGTCGATAAAAGTTGACAAAAGATCACAAATATTGACGAAAGTTGACAAAAGTTGACCAAGGTTGACAAACATTGATAAGAGTTGACAACAGTCGATGAAAGTTGACAAAAGGTGACAGAAGTTGGCAAAAGGTAAGACAAGTTGACAAAAGTTGACAAGAGTTGACATAAGTTACCGACAGTTGACTAAAGTTCTTAAAAGTTTACAAACTTGACAAGAGTTGACAACAGTCGATACAAGTTGACAAAAGGTGACAAAAGTTGGCAAAAGATAAGAAAAGTTGACAAAAGTTGACATAAGTTACCGAGAGTTGACAAAAGTTCTCAAAAGTTTACAAAACTTGACAAGAGTTGACAACAGTCGATAAAAGTTGACAAAAGTTGACAAGAGTTGACATAAGTTACCGAGAGTTGACAAAAGTTCTCAAAAGGTTACAAAACTTGACAAGAGTTGACAACAGTCGATAAAAGTTGAAAAAGGTGACAGAAGTTGGCAAAAGATAAGAAAATTTGACAAGAGTTGACAACAGTCGATAAAAGTTGACAAAATGTGACAGAAGTTGGCAAAAGATGAGAAAAGTTGACAAAAGTTGTCAACATTTGTCAAAAGTTAATATAAAGTGACAACAGTCGAAAAACGTTTGTAAATTTTTTTTTGCATTCTAAAAGATCGCGGACTGTCCGTGGCGCATGCAACAAAAACAAACACGACCACTCGGACGCGGCACCCGCGACTGATTGTTTGCGACATTCGCTTCGGGGCCTTGTTGAGGCGTGCGTGTGTGTGAGTGCGTCGTTTCGATCGTTTTGTACGTAGTTTCCATACTGCTTTAGCCATATATATGCTGTGGTACTGGGCGTAAGATGGTCTTCAGTCCATAGTATAGTCAGCAGTCCAAAGGGAAGTCTCCAGTATGGCACCTTCTCCGAGGTGAACTGGCTGGACGGAGCATGCGCTCTGGCTCCGCTGAGTCAGTCTTCCATACCGGAATTTGCCGGAAATACATTAAAAAAAATTATGTTGAAATTAAGTTAGTCGTACCTACCTACTTAAGTAAAAGTTCGCCATCAACATTTCAACACAAACTCGTAAACGAATAGGTCACACACAACTAGGCCTGCCACCCCTCCGGGTTTGACCCGGAGTCTACGGGTTTGAATGGTGTATATCCGGGCTACGGGTTAACATCGTATTTCTCCGGGTCAGACCAGGCGGGCGGTGCGTGGAACGCACGCACGTCGTCGTCGTCGCGAGCGTCAATGAAAGCCGGCTTTCGCCCGCCGCGCGCCGCTCGAGTCGAACCGAGCGGTGAATTCGGCTTGACTGACTGAATGATCGGAGCGGAGTGGGTGGACATCGGACGAATCGGACGCGCCATGCATTAATTAACGAAACCTCTGAAAATTTAAAAGTTTTTTGCGTAGTTTCCGAGAAAAAAAAAATTTTCCCATACAAAATTAATTTTTCATACAAAAGAATTTTTTTTTAAAGCACCAGAAAAATTGGTTTTGAATATAAATGTATGTAAAAAAAAGGGAAGTGGTATGGGTGAATGTTTTGGTGGTTTAAAAAAAAATAACCAGGGTTAATTTATAACCTAACCTAATGTTGAGGCGGCGCATGTCGTTTTTGCATAAATTCCTATTAAAAATTAATTTTTTGGTGCATTTAAAAACAAATCGAAAATTTTATTTGAATTAAAAATATTTTTTTCAATTTTTTTTTTCTCCGAAACTACGCATTTCCGGCAAACAATTCTTTCACTATAATTCATCTTTTATCTAGGCCGACACAATAAGCATACCAGCAATGTACGATCTATTTCCCGCTAAATCAAATACTCACCCAAATTTTGAATTTCCTGAATACTCCGGGTCTGCAATTTTTTAAAGGTGGCAGCCCTACACACAACAGACACAGTCGAATAACACAGAGCACGACTTATTTCATTTCCTCGAGATGACATTTCGATGTCATAATACGAGTACCTAACCTACCTAGTTACTTGAAGATCGTAAAACATCAACCAGTGACCGAAGCCAGTGACATCAACGCAACGGTCAAAGATTTATAAGTTTTTAGGGTTCCGTATGCGGTACGGGACCCTATTACTAAGCCTACGCTGTCTGTCTGTCTGTCTGTCTGTCTTTCCGTTCGTCTGTCCGAGGGCTGTATCTCTTGAACCGTGATAGTTAGCCCGTTGAAATTTTCACAGAATATGTGTTATTATATTATGGCCGATATAACAACAATTAATAATAAAAATAAGAAAAAATAAAACATTCACGGGGGTTCCCATATAAGAAACTAAAAAGTGTATGCGCGCGCGCAAACATTAAATAAATTAATAAATAGTATAGAAGACGATAACAATTAGTGTCTAAACAAATCACTAAGCGTAGATACTAAGTTAAAATATAAATAAAAATTAATATAAAATCAACTTATTCAATGCGTGTGCGTTCTTAGAATTGCCTGCCAGCAAAACAAATCTACGTACAGTGGAAACCAAACTTAAATGCGTATTGGCCTGAAGTTCGGCCGCTTGACTGCGCATGTATAGTCAAATAAAATATTCAATCGAATGTTTTGGCAGAAAATTATAAAATTATTACATTATCATTTGTAGGTAAAAAGAGAGTCTTGCTGCATGCTTGCTGCATTATATTATGTTTGTGCACACCGATGTATCGATCATGGTTAAAACCGGTTTGAACTGACGGACGACGCGTGTTGGTGCCGTTCGGGTGACCCCGGTAAACGCACTTCGCCAATAAACATTTCTCATGCTAGCACCACACATAGCTGTATGTACACAAATATTTGGCAAACATTTCCGTTTCGTCTCCCTTTAATGGCTTGGATAGACCGAGATAAAACTAAAATGTTTGCAACAATCACGAATACCTACGAATAACCACCATTAGCAAAAAATCTATCGCGACAACTACGGAAGAAACAAATAAATAGTGAGTGACTGTACAATGGCGCACGCACAGACGAGAGCGGGGCGTGCGCGGGCGACAGGACGCGGGCGGCGACGGCGCGCGGTCGTATCCTAGCAACGCGGTGGAGCGCGGTAATGAAGGGTTATCTTTTTAGCAATTCATGTGTATGTATGTTTGTTTTTACGTATGTTCCACCGTAGCGCCAGAACTAAGCATCCGATTATTGAGTGGGGTATCGTTGTCAAGCGCTCAAACATCAAAATAACATCGTTCACTGTCTATCGAAAATACAGCTTTCGAAAATATACCTTAACGCCAGTATATAATAAATCTATGACAACTCATATATTCTGTTAGAGTAAAATTTTGGGAGCTGGCTCTTGGTCTATAAATAAAAAATACATAAATGTACATAATAATTTTAAAGAATAGCATTTCCACCATGATGGGCTCACTGCCTGTCAATTGTGTTAGTGTTGTGAGTTGTGACAGCCCTGGTGGCTCGGCGCAGCGTAGGTAGTTATTTTAAAAATGGCCTCCAGTTATCTTACTCGTCTTCTTTTACTATGGCGGTAGGGTGCGCCGATACCCCCTTTGCACACCTACCGCCCTCCTCCCCTCTGCCCTAATAATCGTCTTTTGCGCAGACACACGGGCGCATCTCACAGCCGCATTTAAGTTTGGTTTCTACTGTACATCCTCTTTTCGTAGAAATGTACAAGGAAAACCTTATACTATAATAGATTTTAAACGCTAATGATTGGTTCTGGATGCCAGCATTCTCACCACTGAGTACCTACTACTACAGATCCTTAGGTACCTACCTGCAAAATATTTCAGTGCCAACATCCAATTATGCCTGCAGTGATGGATGACGTCAATACCAAGACGAGTGTGAATAAATTATATGAATGAATATGGAATAGCATTTCAAACAGTTTTAGGGGTCCGTAGTCCGTACCGTACGGGATACAACCAAGCCTACGCCGCCGCCGCCGCCGCCGCCGCCGCCGTCCGTCTGTCATGTCTGTATGTCCTCCTGTTGAAGCGCTGCATCTTTTGAACCGTAATAGGTAGCTGGTTGAAATGTTAACAGAACATGTGTTATTATATTATGTATGACAGATATCCTAAATAATAATAATAAAAAAAACACAAAAAGTAAACAATTAAGAGACATACAAGAAAAGGGTTTTTTTCACATTTTCTGTTTTTTATCTATCGTAAAAAAAAAACGATAAAACTGCAAATAATAAAAACATAAATTACTTGGTAGTACGGAACCATCATCGTACGGAACCATCATCGTACGGAGGCCTCAGTGCGCGAGTCCGACACGGTTTTGTTTGTTTGTTTTGTTCTAAGCACGCCTACGAATTTTCTCATTTCAGGCACATCGATACCAGACAAAATGGCGCAAACTTTCAAGACAATCCTAGTGACTGGTGGAGCGGGCTACATAGGCAGCCACTGCGTGGTGGATCTCCTCGAAAGCGGATACTCCGTGGTGGCCATAGACAACTTCGCTAATGCTGTGGGCGACGAGGAGGGTTCCGCGGCCTTGCACCGTGTCGAACAGATCACCGGGAAGAAAGTTACCTTCTATACATGCGACCTGCTCGATAAATCTAGGCTGAGAGACATTTTTGACAAGGTGAGCTGAGAGATTATATTGACAGCGGTAGAATAATTTTTCAAGGCCCCCAGTATTTTATTATCTATGTATTTTTTACTACAATGCTGGGTATCTAGTAAAGTATGTAGTTATATCATTCAGAGAGCTGTTGAAAGACTATCTCCTCAAATCCTGAAAAAAACCTCATCTCCTTCTTCTGTGGCCCTAGTTGTATGCAGTTTCATTTCTATTTACTTCTGTGTATATAATTTATTATTTTATTTTATTATGACTTTTTAAAATTATTATTTCTTTATTTTCACGTTTTTTTGTACAAGTACATATTTATATTAATTTTATATAATTATAAAATAAAATATCCATACAAAATTAACACAAACAGAGAAAAACAAAAAACGGTATACTCGCTGGCGGCGGAAGGCGGGCCTCCAAGCACGCCGGCGCGGCGGGGGCAGGCCGTGGCTACGGAGCTCTCCGAAATTATTATTGTTATTATTTATAGGACTAACAGCTTCAAGCTGATGCGTGCATTTCGATTTTTTCTCCTTAGTGCACTTCTTTATATTTTAATGACGTTTTTTGTTGCCATTTACGTTACGTTGTTTTTTTAGCTGTCTAACTGGTTTTTAAATCTATTTACACTTTTAGCACTTATGTATGACCTCCTGCGGTAGTTCATTCCAAGAGTCCACAACTGTGTTCACCAAGAAGTGTTTCCTTGGGTTAGAATTAAATTATCATTATTATAAAATTTAATTTTATTACGCTTTGTTGCCCTGGTGATATTTTAAAAAGGGTAGACTGGCGGAAATTGCCATAGGTATTAAGCACAAGGGAAAAAGGAAAAAAAAATTAAATGCAATAAACTTTTTTTATTCTATTTGATTGGAACTTTCTCGACCTTGACGTTTGTTGGAAACACTTTTGTGGAGAAAACAGGGGAAAGCACAAGCAAATTATACATACCTACCATATTAATATACCTACAAGAATATTTTTAGATTTTCCTAGTCTTAAATAATCCTGAGGCAATAGAAATCCTAAGTTCCCAATAAATTCAAACGCCTAATGTGCAAACGTTCAGGTTTTTGGAGAAACCGATATCTACGGAACCTTAGATATCTATGTAGGTATGTCTTTGGAAATAAGCGGTAATTAGTTCCGTCCGTTGGTTAAACGTTTTTTACTGCTAATTGAAACCATAAATGCATTTCAATAATTGCGATTCACATTCCACTATCATCTTCCCGCCCCGCACAGCTCAAGTGATTCATAGCATTCTCACGCACGCACGACACGACTTTGCGCGGCAAAGCATTTTCTCATTTGTCTGCGAGTCGATCTTCTATCAAAACGGTAATCGTGCTGTGATGATCACGCGACGTTTTATATTGAAAGATTCATTGCGAGTTTTACTCGCGCACGGAGGGTTCAGTAGATCCGCTATACGATGCCTGTCAAAAAAAAAAACCATATTCGTATATATTTTGTCTTGCTATAATGCAAAATATATGTATACCTTTTTTTTTTTTAAACTACCACCATATATTACTGTTTACTTAGTAGATATTAAAATGCGCATATTTTTATATTTGCATAGTAAACAATAAAATATACCACATCATAGATACAGTTACCGACAGCAAATAATGTGTGTCGGTCGATCGAGCTGTAGAAAGAGATAATCCGGTTGTAGAGCGTCGTCCCTGTCGCACGAACTCGCACGTCTCTGTGCCACAGGTATACGAAGCTCTACTACAACCGGATCGTTTTTTTTTTTTATGGAAACTTGACACGGTTGGCTACATCACCCACAACATCCGTGATGTCAGCCCATAACACCGGGTGAACTAGGTGCCATGTCAGTGCTTCCCTTCATTTCGCGCCGGCTACACTGAACTGGACGGAAAACACGAACTATTTACATAGCCGTTTCGACCGACGTTTCGCTCAGTGCGTTGGTACCAATCCGGCCGGGATAGACCCTACCACCTAGTAAGGTAAGAAGGGAAGGGACCTACAGTTTAACGTGCAATCCGAACCACGGTCAGCCTCCAACAGTCGGGCGGTCATCCATCCAATAACTGACTGCACTGCACCACTGAGCTGCCGAGGCTGACGATCCCTTAGTCGACTTTTACGACATGCGACGGGGAGAGATGCAGTGGGGCTATTCTTTTTAAGTAACTACCGACCCCACACGGTACAAAAAGCTTTTTTTTTTCTTTCTAAAGCTCGACACGCATTATTTCCTGCCGCTCACTGTACGTACATGTTTATCACCTGCAATATTTCATATTGCGCCATCATCGTTGTTGCTAACTACCAACATTTGCATTTACGTCCTCAACTACAATAATGGTTCAAGCTGAAAAAATATTGTTTTCTTTCAATAACTTGTTTGTACAACTGACAGCACGACGTTGACTGCGTGATACACTTCGCTGCACTGAAGGCTGTCGGCGAGTCGATGGCGCAGCCCCTCATGTACTATCAGAACAACCTTCTCGGCATGCTGAACCTGCTTGAGGTTAATAATCTTTCGATTTATCTACAATATTATAACATTTCGATGGGGTACGTATGTCTTTCTGTTTTTAGCTTTTTAAATGCGCCACCTATAAGGGATATAAGGACGTGATACCGTGCTAAAGGGCGACCGGATAGCCACCTCTCACCTTGGCACGGTCCTTCCGCCGAGTCAGGCAGTCAGTAGGTGGGTCTTCGTGCCTTACTTGCTGGTATCTAGTTCTAAAAATTTGTTAAGCGTGGCGGTCGTCGCGGTGGTGTGCTGTAATTTTCCAGAGTTCTTGCAGCACAACGCCGATTACTCTGCTTGCCCCGATTGTCGGGATACAGCGTGTGGTGTACAAATTATATGTATGCTATGCGCCACCTAAGTTTACTTTTTAATTGATATTTTGCTTGGAAGCAACTGACATGCTGACTAATCGTGGCGTGGAACTAGTAATGCACTACAAATTTTAATTATGTGTACCTACCTAAGTAAGTACTATCTATCATCTAGGTGTACCTTTGTATTGGTATCTCAAGAAACAATCCCAACCCTTTTATGGTTTCTTTATGCGGGCAAGAAGCCATTTCGCTGTCACCCTCCACCCTAATATAAATTCATCAAAATGAACTAGTTGACGCAAAATTCACACACCGATTTCTCCTTGCTACGCCACCCACTGTCAATAAAAAAGCGGACAAGCAAGGTGTAAGTCGAACTACCATTCAGTTTTCCGTGAGAACGTTAAGACTTTTAGATGTTCGAGTAGGTTTTCCTGTAAAATAAAAGATACTATATTCCGTATGTTTTTTTCGAAATCTTAAATTCAGTATTTTATTTCCGTTACGGGTTCCGTTTTTCCCTGTTTTGAGAGGTCAACCTTAAATAAAAACAGTCAGACCGTCAATCAGTGGGAATCTTGATATTTTGTAATCCGATGTAAAATATTCAAAAAATACGGCAGCAGCACACTTTGAAAAATAAAAACCAAAATCCGGTTTAGGTATAATTCGACCGATGATGTTAACTGAATACAATGGCGGCAATTGGCGGCAATATTCAAACTTCGAACGTAATAATTTTTGTACTTCAGTACATTATCTGATATCGCTTGGATTTGGCTTGGATAAACTTTTGTTTTGTCTTAGATAACTGTAAACTATCTTTCACCATCCACTATTTGCCTTTCAGATAATGCGCTCGCATAACTGCTTCCAACTCGTGTTCTCAAGCTCGTGCACAGTCTACGGAGAGCCTCAACACCTGCCCATCACGGAGTCTCATCCGACTGGCAGCATCACCAATGTTTACGGAAGAACAAAGTACTTTATAGAGGAGATGCTGAAGGATCTTAGTGCCGCTGATAAGGTAAAAGCAAAGTAGGCCAGTACGGGGATATTAATAATTATTAATATTGAGAATTTTAAGCGTTTCAAGTGTATTGAGAAAATGTTGTAGGTATAGCGCGCGGCACGTAACTTGGCCTCTGTGTGAGAGGGACGGCGTTATACGCATGCGATCGTTGGTATAACGCTGTCCCGCTCGCACAGAGGCCAAGTTACGTGCCGGGGCGTGTATACCTCTGTGTCCCTCCTGTAAGGAAAACACTGCGTTAGAATCCTATTTATGTACCTTAAAAGCGATGACCGTTAGAGGCTGACCCTGGTTTGGATTACACGTAAAACTATAGGTCCCTTCTCTTCCCTTCTTACCTTACTGGTGGTATGCTTTAACCCCCCGCCCGCGTTGGTACCACCGCACTTAATGAAAAGTCGGTTGAAACGGATAGCCGTTATACAAATTATTTAGGTACATAGGTACCTAAATAATTTGTGTTTTCCGTTCAGTTCAGTGTAGCCGGCACGGGCGAAGGGAAGCGCTGACATGGCACCTAGTTCACCAAGGTGTTATGGGCTGACATCACGGATGTAGGTAGTAGGTGATGTAGCCAACCATGTCAGTTTCAGAAGAAAAAAAGAAGCTAATGTGTTGTCGTAGATTTTGTCATACAATATGTTGACTGTAACCAATTACATTCTGCATTAATTCTGCCTCCTGCACCGCACCAAAAAATATAATCATTATTCTGAAACTCAAAAGATACGTTCAAAGTAACTCATATCATAAAACTAAATTGTATGGCCTCAAAACTCTTGACCTTAGCTCAGAAACATACTTCAACCAGACTGCGCTTAATCAATCCAAAGTCATCCAGTCTGTTTCGTCCACAAACGATTTAAACGGCCTTGACAGTATCCACGTGAACGATTGAGGAGGCTTGCTCTGCATACAAACGACGTCGTTAAGGTGATAACAAGCGGAAACTTCAACCAGCTAAGTGGACACTTTGAAATCTACTATAAATACATTTAATCACTCCATATGTGTTGAAGGTCGATGAGATGACTCTAACTTGAGATTCAAATAAGTAATCCTTATGCATTAATTAGGAATGCATTCAGTCAATCGAATCAAATGAAATTATTTCTATAGTTAATCTTCAGAAAATGTTTCAGCAATGGAGGCGTCCATTTTCATAAAATAGAAGTCAGCTTATTTCATACAACTGGATATTTCTTCGGGACTACTTATCCGAAATCCGGGCAATCACGTTTCTGATATTATGTACACTAGCTTTTCCCGCGGCTTCGCTTCGCGTGATTTTTTGCCTACAGCTCAGGCCGCCGATGTCGTAGCGTTATGATTCGTAGCCTAAAACAATCTTGAGAAGTGACAAAATGTAACAGTGAAAACCGTATGTAAATCGATAAAGTGGTTGTCGAGCTATAAAGATATTCATATTCCCTTGCCCCTTACTAGGTGGTAGGCTCAAATTGTAGCCGACTGGATGTACCACCATACTGGATGTAAGATGGCCGCATAGCAGCCTCGGCTGTGTTCTCCACTAGTCCAGTATAGCCAGCAATCCAGGGAAGTCTCCGGTATGGCACCTACCTTCTCGGAGGTGATATTGGCTGCCTGGCTGGTCGGAGCATGCGCTTTGTCCCCTCCGTCCGATTCAGTCACCCATACCACAGCAGTATGGAAACTACGTACAAAACGATCGAAACGACGCACTCACACACACGCACGCCTCAACAAGGCCCAGAAGCGAATGTCGCAAACGACTCGTGTCGCAAACAATCAGTCGCGGGTGCCGCGTCCGAGTGGTCGTGTTTGTTTTTGTTGCATGCGCATGCGCCACGGACAGTCCGCGATCTTTTAGAATGCAAAAAAATGTCTATAAACGTTTTTCGACTGTTGTCACTTTATATTAACTTTTGACAAATGTTGACAACTTTTGTCAACTTTTCTCATCTTTTGCCAACTTCTGTCACATTTTGTCAACTTTTATCGACTGTTGTCAACTCTTGCCAACTTTTCTTATCTTTTGCCAACTTCTGTCACCTTTTGTCAACTTTTATCGACTGTTGTCAACTCTTTCAAGTTTTGTAAACTTTTGAGAACTTTTGCCAACTCTCGGTAACTTATGTCAACTCTTGTCAACTTTTGTCAACTTTTCTTATCTTTTGCCAACTTCTGTCACCTTTTGTCAACTTTTATCGACTGTTGCCAACTCTTGTCAAGTTTGTAAGCTTTTGAGAACTTTTGTCAACTGTCGGTAACTTATGTCAACTCTTGTCAACTTTTGTCAACTTTTCTCATCTTTTGCCAACTTCTGTCACCTTTTGTCATCTTTTATCGACTGTTGTCAAGTTTTGTAAACTTTTGAGAACTTTTGCCAACTCTCGGTAACTTAGGTCAACTCTTGTCAACTTTTGTCAACTTTTCTCGTCTTTTGCCAACTTCTGTCACCTTTTGTCAACTTTTATCGACTGTTGTCAAGTTTTGTAAACTTTTGAGAACTTTTGCCAACTCTCGGTAACTTATGTCAACTCTTGTCAACTTTTGTCAACTTTTCTTATCTTTGCCCACTTCTGTCACCTTTTGTCAACTTTTATCGACTGTTGTCAACTCTTGTCAATGTTTGTCAACCTTGGTCAACTTTTGTCAACTTTCGTCAATATTTGTCAACTTTTGTCATCTTTTTTCAACTTTTATCGACTGTTGTCAATGTTTGTCAACCTTGGTCAACTTTTGTCAACATTTCTCAACTTTTGTCATGTTTTGTCAACTTTTATCGACTGTTGTCAACTATTGTCAATGTTTATCAACCTTGGTCAACTTTTGTCAACTTCCGTCAATATTTGTCAACTTTTGTCATCTTTTGTCAACTTTTATCGACTGTTGTCAACTCTTGTCAATGTTTGTCAACCTTGGTCAATTTTTGTCAACTTTCGTCAATATTTGTCAACTTTTGTCATCTTTTGTCAACTTTTATCGACTGTTGTCAACTCTTGTCAATGTTTGTTAACCTTTGTCGGCTTTTGTCTACTTTTGTCATCTTTTGTCAAATTTATCGACCTGTGTCAACTTTTTTCGACTGTTGTCAACTCGTGTCAATGTCAACCTAATCTTGGTCAACTTTTGTCAACTTTCGTCAACATTTGTCATCTTTGTCAATTTTTATTGACTGTTGTCAACTTTTGTGGTTGTTTGTCAACCTTAGTCAACTTTCGTCAACATTTTGTCATCTTTTGTCAACGTTTGCCAACTTTTGTATACTTTTCTCGACTTTTGTGAACTTATAGCCACTTTCGTCATCTTTTGTCAACTTTTGCCAACTTCTCTGAGCTTTTGTCAGCTTTTATCATATAAATTTTAACCACTGTTGTCAACTTTTGTCACTTTTATGAACTTTTGTCAGCTTTCGTTAACAAGGAGTTGACAAAAGTTGACAAGAGTTTACAAAAGTTGACTAAAGTTGACAAGAGTTAACGAAAGTTGACAAACTGGACAAAAGATGGTAAAAGTTGACGAAAGTTGACAAACAGCTGACATAAGTTGACAAACGTTGACAAAATATGAAAAAAGTTGACAATACTTAGTTGACATTAATTAACAATAGTTGACGAAAGTTGACAAACGTTAACAAGAGTTGACAAAAGTTCACGAAAGCTGACAAAAGTTCATAAAAGTGACAGAACTTGGCACAAGGTGGCAATAGTGGTTAAAAGTTGACAGAAGTTAGTAAAAGTTGACAAAAGATGACGAATGTTGACAAAAGTTGACGGAAGCTGGCCTAAGTTCATAAAAGTGACAGAAGTTGGCAAAAGTTGACAAAAACTTCCGAAAGTTGACAACAGTCGTTAAAATTTTACAAAAGCTGATAGAAGTTGGCAAAAATTTACAAAAGTTGACAACAGTTGACGAAAGTTGACAAAAGTAGATAAATGTTGACAACAGTTGACAAGAGTTGACTTATGTTACCGAGAGTTGATAAAAGTTCTCAAAAGTTTACAAAACTTGACAAGAGTTGACAACAGTCGATAAAAGTTGACAAAAGGTGACAGAAGTTGACAAAACGTCGCCCTAGTTCTTGTTTTGGGCATACGCCATTTATCAAATTTTACAGGAAACGGTTTTTTCTGTTTTAAAAATAAAACATTAATCCTTTTTGTATCAAAATTTTACAGTATGTAGAAGAAAGTCCCCTATAGTGGATAGCACTCTTTTTTTATTTATATACACTTAAACAAATTAATTAAAATTACTAACATTGGGATATGCCACAAAGTTGCAAAAAGTTCGTTAACTTTGATGGATATGTCCCAAGACAACGTGGATATGGCATTTCATGAGTAGCATTCTCTCAGTTCTTGTTTTTGGCACGTCCCAGTTTACACACACAGTATGTTTTAGTTTTTATTACGCCTAAAGAATTTTTTACAAATTGTCTGAGTGAGATTGGTAGTATTCATACATCGATCATGAAAGATTCAATAACATTATGTAGGCATGTACTACTTCTTACACGTATTCAAATTAACGTATTCATAAACTTTAAACATAGGTATATAAACTTACATCTTATTTTAATATGATATTGAAGCTACACCGCGCAAAGTAGGTATATAATATTATTATTTTTTTAAATGTAATCTGATATGGAAGCTATACCGCGCATTCAATTTGAATTTGATACACATCCTGACGACGAAAAAACGCAGCCTGTATAACAGCCAGCTGTTTTAGGTTAGTTTAATAAATTGTAGAAAAATCTTCTATCTTCTTCTAAGTGGGTTGCCTCCTGGTTCAGGAGTCAACTTCGATGTCCATCGACAGATCGACAGATTTTCAGACGAAAATCAGCAAAAACCTTTGCAAACTATTCAAAAACACGAATGAAAAACGGTTCGCGTTGTAAATTCCACTGACAATGATAGACAATATGGCGTCTACTGAGATGACGTAAGCAAAATCCCTGCGCTCTGATTGGCGGGAACATGGATATGCCCAAATTAAGAATTCAATAAATATTAATTCGGTAAATTTTTGGATATGCCAAACTTAAGAACTAAACGTTTTCTTCACATGTTGGATATGGATTCTGAAAAAAGTACTTTACTGTTTACAAAATAAGATCTTTTTTTGTCTAGCGGATGCGTAATTTTTTTTTAAATGTTTCTACATTCATAACTCAATTTCGTCAAAAATGGTCTATGCCCAAAACAAGAACTAGAGCGACGAAAAGGTGACAGAAGTTGGCAAAAGATGAGAAAAGTTGACAAAAGTTGACAAGAGTTGACATAAGTTACCGACAGTTGACAAAAGTTCTCAAAAGTTTACTTTTAAATAAATGTTTTAATAAATAATAATTTTACAATTTTACAAAAAAATTTGATTGACATCCCTAACGCTCCAATGGAGCGTAGGTACTTATTTTAACAAATAGGCCTAGTTTCCATACTACTTTAGCCATATACTATATGCTGTGCCCATACCGTATTACATAAAAAAAAATATATTAATTACGTACGTTACACGGCTGTATAAACTTCGCTTTATTTATTAGGATAGCACTTTTGTAGACACATTTCGTACTGAAGTGGCTGATCTTTAGGTTGGAGTCTCAGGTACCTACAGCCAGCCAAATTCAACCCCAAAGTGCCCCAAACAGATGCCAGTACGGCATGTTGCTAACTCTGGGGTATGAAAATCGGGGAGGAAAAAAGAAGGGAGTTGAATTTACTTAATCATAATCGTATTTATATTAATGTGGAAAGGTTAATATTTGCAGAAGAAGGGATCTTCTACAAATATGCTCGACTCTAGATTAGAATCGCGATCGCAAATTAACTAAATAGGTACCTACCTACTCTGTATCATAGTTTCACAAGCTGTGCCCGCGGCTCCGCCCGCTCTCATATTTCACTTCACTGCTAACCTCATAAGCTATTTAGCGTGATTGTAAGTAGCCTATAGTTGATGGGAAGAATCAAGCTATCCGTAGAATTTTGTTTTATTAAAATCGGTTCAGTGGTTCTCGAGTTATAAGCGGACAGACAGACAGACAGAAAGCAGACGTTGGATTTTATTATAGGTAAGGATAAGGAAAGGATAAGGATAAGGATAACTGAATACTTATGTACCTATGTGTGTAGGTAATCACCTGAACATTAGTGATGTGATGACAGCCCATAACACCCTGGTGAACTAGGTGTCATCTCAATGCTGCTCTATTAATAAGGTATATCTAAGTTAAAAATGTATTTTTTGACGGGATGACGTCACGTCTTATAAATTGATGAACACCGGCTGCACACACGAAAAAGTGTCACGTTCCATCTGAGCCTGAGTGAGCAAGCGAGAGCGCGTAACAAGCGATAGAGAGGCACAATCGGTATAGTCAAAGTTACCATGGAAACGTCTTAAAAGTAAAACTGTCAAGATCAGACAACAGAAGTTTATTGATGGCCAGTCACAAGATGATTAATCTTTCTACTGGAAATAGAATTACTGATCTTTGCTCTATGTACTACGATTATTCCACGTCATCACGTAAAACTATCGTCCGTAAACCGACTTTACAGACAACCAATTTTTTAACCTACGAGATGCCCGGATGACCTTTCCGGGAATTTTATGGATGATTTTGGGAGACAGGATAACTTTTGAAAATATGAAATCGTCTGAATCCTGGAGCATCCTGGAATTCTGCGAGGGTAGGCGTAGGTGTACCCAGCAGTAGGCGGACTAAAGTTGCTTTATACACTTACTATTCTATAATTAGGTAGCTATGATGCCTTACAGTCAGACATTGGTTAACTGACCAACTAGCAAACATACTGAAACGCCACATCAATGTAAATGTCAATGTTTCCATTCCAGAGTTGGAACATAATATCGCTGCGATACTTCAACCCCGTGGGCGCGCATCAGTCAGGACTGATCGGAGAGGATCCTACGAAGGCGTTCACCAACCTGATGCCGTTCATGGCGCAGGTGGCACAGGGCAAGCATCCCGCCCTCACAGTCTTCGGAGACGACTATGCAACGCCCGATGGCACCGGTTTGTTTCTTGTATATTTTGCAGCTATGTAAACACTGCGGTGTTTGTCTGAGCATCAGCGTTGCGGCAGAACACGGACTTCGGCAGAACCTGTTCTCGGCCGCAACGCTAAGCTGAGACAGGATAACACGTTCATTTATCTCAATTTATCTTTAGATTTTTCGACGTAAGTACCTTTTATTGCTGTATCTACTTGTATGTAGGTATTATTTGTGAAGATAAATAAAAGCTTTTCTTTCTATCTATAATAATAATTTGGATGGCAAGGGCGGGCTTATTGCTTTAGGCAATTTCCAGTGGACCTAAATTTTTACATGGAATCCAAACAATGGAGCAATGGATGAAGTCTATCAATTTCTTCGTGCAGAATCTAACGACTACGCCATGGAAATTCTACGCTCAGTTTCTGGACTATCTATAGAATGTAATTTATTGTGTAACGCCGCACATCAACATTAATCTTTCGATAAACATAGACACTCAACTACTCAATTTGTAACCTAATAGGATGTTTCATTATATGAACCAAAATTTTACACAAAGAATCAAGATTATAAGTATTTGTATAGCAGAGCAACAAGCCACGATTTTCCAGCAACGTGAAGTTGTCGCCTAGAAAAAACTTCTTCAATCCACCCATGGCGTACCTTTGTTTAGTTAGAGGAATACCGGAATTCTTGGCCAACCCACGACCCTCTAAGGCCAGATTTTTCCGAGAGCGGCCGTTGGCATCCACAACATACATAGACTTCATTCATACTAGTTATATGAATTTACTACGGAATGATTGGTTTTGATTCTAAGTTGTCCCGTGTCCGCTGTCTCCAGGAGTACGCGACTATATCCACGTGATGGACCTGGCAAGCGGACACGTTGCTGCACTGCGTTTGCTCAGCGAGAGCCCTGTCGGCCTCAAGGTGGGAACGTCATAATAGTAAAGCGAAAGGCTGGATGTACTAACTGTATACAATACCTAGGTACTACTGTATACACTTCCGTACGTACCTACTTAAATAAGTACCGTGTGGGGCCGGTACTTTAAAATAATAACCCCACCGCATCTCTCCCCGTGCATGTCGGAAAAGGCGAATTAGGGATACGGGCAAGATGCCGCGCTAAAGGGCGACAGTCTAGCCACCTGTCACCTTGGATGGAACGGTCCTTCACCGAGTCATGCAGCAGGTGGGTCTTCGTGCCTTTTACTTGCTGCTTGATAGTTATCTTGTTCGAATACTTTGGTAGTCGTGGTCGGTGTTGTGCTGTAATTTACAAGAGTACCTGCAGCACAATACCGATTACTCTGCTTACCCCGATTATGAAACTTACATAAGTATGAAATCTTATTCAACAATTAATGCAACCAATATTTAGTCTACTCTCAACTTTTCAACAATCAATTTCGATTTATTATTTAATTTTGTGACTAAATTTTCCGGACTTGTTTTTAAATGTCCACTTTTTGGGAGGACTTTTCAAATTTCGAAATGGTAACCTGATATGTACCTAACAAGCAGGGCTAGTTTATCGTTGTTTCACCGCAATTTGTCCTCATCCAGGTGTACAACCTTGGTACTGGCAATGGAGTATCCGTGAAGCAGCTCGTGGAAGTTTTCGAACGGGTCACCGGCACCACGATCCCGCTGAAATTCGAGCCGCGCCGCCTCGGAGACATCACCGCCATGTGGGCGGACGCCTCGCTCGCCAAGACAGAGCTCAACTGGACGACCAAGTTCACTATTGAGGAGATGTGTAAGAATTATATTTTTTGCACATTTTTAGCGACCTAGGTATATCAACTTTTTTTTATGTAATCCGGTATGGGTGGCTGAGTCGGAGGGGTCAAAGCGCATGCTCCGACCAGCCAATATCACCTCCGAGAAGGTAGGTGCCATACCGGAGACTTCCCTTTGTATTGCTGGCTGTACAGGACTAGAGGAGAACACAGCCGAGGTAAACTAACCTGAATGAATGAACTGGCGACTAAGGGATATGACTCCCTTCTTATATTACTAGGTGGTAGGGTTTAACCCGCCCGGGTTGGTACCAACGCACTGAATGAAAGGTCGGTCGAAACGGCTATGTAAATAGTTTGTGTTTTCCGTCCAGTTCAGTGTAGCCGGCACGACCGAAGGGAAGCACTGACGTGGCACCAAGTTCGCCCGGTGTTATGGGCTGACATCACGGATAGTAGGTGATGTAGCCAACCGTGTCAGTTTCCATTAAAAAAACTGAAGGTAAAATTTAAAAAAAAAATGTATCCATACAGTTAGCTTTTTCAAATGATAAGTTAATTGAAACTATTTTTTATTTTTACCAAACTGACCCCCAACATTAATCTAAAATATTTTTTTATCTAGCGATATTTGTCATAAAAATATATCATGCCAAATTTCAACTTTCTAGGTACCTTACATAATTTTCGGAAAAGCCTGTGACAGATGGACGGACACGGAAGTGATCTTATAAGAGTTCATGTGTTTTTTTTTTCCTTTCAAGGTACGGAATCATAGAATATAATACGTACGGAATCCTAATAAAAAGGAACTGTTCACAGGTACGGATTTTTGGAGATGGCAGACAATGAACCCAGATGGATACCCCAAGAAGAAGACCAACAAACCCGGGGTCATCGTCAACGGCAAGAGCTAACAAGTCGACAAGTCTGGCCGCCTGAATAAAGACTATATTCCAACACTTATTCCGTTCGCTATAATTACGATAATATTTATTTTGATGAAAAGCTAGAAATAAGTTATTCTGTACTTATTTTTCATGTTTGTCAATTTTCGATAACATTATTCCATACTCCACAAGAATGTAAAAATTGAAGGAAAGGTTTTGTAAACAAAAAAACTGTGTGAGATGTCAAATAATAAATAAATGACATTGAAGTACAATAATTAATTGGTCAACGGTGAATAAAATATACCTACTGTGCAAATTGTTAATTTCGGACAGGTATCCATAATTTTACCGCATTTTTCGCAGTTTTTTTTTTTTGCATAGAAGGACAAGGAGTTTTAAGCTAAGGTGAATAAAGTATTTATTTACATAATCAAGAAAGTCTTTTTATTTTAAGTAACATTTTCAAATTCATACTAATGTCTCCCATTTTTTTTTTTTTTTTTTTTTTTTATTGAACCTGACACGGTTGGCTACATCACCTACAACATCCGTGATGTCAGCCCATAACACAGGGTGAACTAGGTGCCATGTCAGTGCTTCCCTTCATTTCATGTCGGCTACACTAAACTGGACGGAAAACACGAACTATTTACATAGCCGTTTCGACCGACGTTTCGTTCAGTGCGGTGGTACCAACCCGGCCGGGATAAACCCTACCACCTAGTAAGGTAAGAAGGGAAGGGACCTACAGTTTAACGTGGAATCCGAACCACGGTCAGCCTCCAACGGTCGAGCGGTCACCCATCCAATCACTGACCGCGCTCAGCGTTGCTTAAATAACAGTTGACTAACCAACTGCGCCACTGAGCTACCGAGGCTGACGAATTTTCTTATCCCTTAGTCGACTTTCACGACATGCGACGGGGAGAGATGCAGTGGGGCTATTCTTTTTAAGTACCGACCCCACACGGTACAGATGCAGATCCCATGCATGATTTACACTAGTTAAAGGTTTCTTTGATGAACTTTCTTTTTCACTTTTGTTCAGATTTACTTTGGAAGCAGAGAACATTAATATAGGAACAGCAGGAGGAGGAGGAGGATGAGAACAGGACGAGGGGATATAAACCTCTTTGATGAATATTTTAGGAGAAAATTATTCCAAATTGAGAGATATTTCCCATAAATATCGTTGTTGTTTCACAGGAATAAGCACTAAATTTTGGTGGCATGTAGTCGACCTTTTAGTTTTTTAGTTTACGTGTGAAGTGTGAAGTACCTACAGTGCGTGCGACAAGCATATTAGCAAACTGCACTATGCGAGTTTTCTCCCAAAACAGAGATTGTTAACTAAGTTTTGGTGGTTTAAAAAAAAATAACCAGGGTTAAATAAAGAAGATGCGTCGCTTCACTACGCTAGTTTAATTTAATTTTTTGATTGTAATACGAAAGGAAGGTGTGGAATTAATTGTATTGCCCGAGACCGTTCAGCGGTTCCGACCATGGAATGCCATGGTTGCCCCGAACCGTTGAGCGGTCTCTCTAGACTAGTCACTTTAAATAATTTATTTAAATGTCATAAATCCTACTAATCTCTTCTAACTTACGTACATCATTCATGAAAGAATAGGCTAGCTAAAAATACACACTTCCATATGCTTGCCACTTCAAAATATTAATGGGAAGCGATCGGAAATTCAGTTCTGTTGTGTTCGCGGACGCAGAATAGCGTGCCATTGAAATTGTGTTTTAGAGTGATTTTTTGGTGTATTTTTGGTGTTTTTTGCTGAAAAACAATGGGGTATGTAATCTACATGTTACAATAGTTTTTCGGACTTGAGGAATGATTTATTCGTCAATAATTTTGATGTTTGCGACCCACTACGAAAAACCGTTACGAAAATTTTGAATGGTAGGTTACTTTGATCGATCGAAATTCTATAGATTTTCGCCAAAACAAGTGAAAGTTTATTGAAATTCCATTTGGGGAGATGTAGGTTGTTTTTTTTGCCACAAAAAAGATTTTTCAATATCTGTATTTGGGTTCATCAGTACCTCTCTCACAATTTGACCATGTAATGGCTTTTCTTTCCAATTTTCTTTGGATCGTTCAGTCTGTTTTTTGTGGATTAAAATTTCATCTTCCGTGGGTAGTTCGATATTAAGTTTTTGTCTAAATTTTTTACCTTGTGATAATAAGTTATATAGGCCTTTTTCCTTATCATGGTCAACAATTACGTTTAGGACGTTGTAATTTTTGTCATCTAAATATTTTTCCATTTTAATAGTTAATTTGATATATAGATTTTTTTATGTTTAATAGGCCTCTTCCTCCTTCATTGACTGGTAAATATAGTCTTTCTGTGTTTGATTTTTGTTGATGCATGTTATATATGTTTAGGAGTTTCCTGGTTTTTCTGTCAATTTTTTTCAAGTCATCCATAATATAATCTAATACATTGAAAGTATATATAAGAACCGGTGTTGCGTATGTATTTATGGCCTTTATAATATTTCTAGAGTTCAATGTAGATTGAATGATTTTTCTTACTCTTCTTATGTATTCATTTTTCTTCTCTTCTATTATTTGTTTGTGGTTGATTTCCCCATTTTCATCAATGCCAAGATATTTATATTTTTTGTTATTTAAGGCTTCAAATTTGTTTCCATCAAGCAGTATATGGTCTTCACCTTCAGCATTTATTCTTGTACTACCTTTTATTTCTAATACTTTACATTTTTCTAAGCCAAATTCCATTCCAATTTGTTTGGAGTATATTTCTACGGTATCAATTAGATTTGATAGCTGATATTTATTTGCAGCGTATAGTTTTATATCATCCATTCTATACATTCTATATATTAAGCCTCGTTTTTTTTTTAAACCACCAAAACATCACTTATTTATCACTTGCCGAAGTCGAAACTAACATGCACCGCCTACCTACTACATGCAAGGAGTATAGGATTGCAGGAGTGAGGGCTTCGCAGGATTGAAAAAGGCTTTCAGGTGGCGGACCGCGCGCGACAGAGCTGCTGTCAATGCTGGCTGACTGACCAATGGGAATTAGATTCCAGCTGCACCAATCACGCGCCTGAAAAGCGAGCCGTCAAAGCAAACGTCAATCAATCAACGCACGCAACAAGCAAACGTCAAACTGACTTCGAAGTTCGAGCGAGCTGAACGTTTTCTCAGCTGGCCGCGGCTTGCAATCGATAAATAATTAATTAAAAATCGGTGAAAGTGCGGCCGATGATCACCACGACGGCTCCCAACGCACACAAGCGCAATGCGCCGGACTCGTATCACATATCGCCGCAAATTATAGTACATTTTCCCTTGCAAACTGCTATGTGAAAAGTTTACAGTTACGATGCCGCGTCGCAGAGAATAAAATTAATTTCTTGATTTTAGTTGTGCTATAAGTATCTAGTTGCGTTGGAAAAATAGTGCTAAAGTGTGTCCGATTAAATATTGGTGATCTGTGCAAATATGGCTGTGAAAATGGTTGAAAACAACAACTTGGACTTCATCCTAAAAAACCTACTGGCCGGAGGTGCGTGTTTTTGTTTTTTTATTTATTATCTCTTATCTATTTGCAGTCGTCCAAAGTCCAGCCTCCTATCCTTTTTTTTTACTTAATATTTGTCACTCTCTGCAAAAGTAATATCAGATTGCCTCCTCGGGACTAGGCTTGCCATAATTTTCCAGACTCAAGTCCGGACGCCACACCGATCCTCAAAAACAAGGCCCCTTCCTCCGTATGGGTCCCACCATCCCACTGAATGAAGGTTGGTCGAAGCAGCTATGAAATGAATGATCAAAAAGGAGGAAGCACTAACATGGCACCCAGTTCACCAAAGTGTGTTGGGCTGATAACACCACTATTGTCAGTGGTGTAACCGTAAGTCAGGTGCATAAAAAAAATTAAAAGACTGAAAATCAACAAAATTCTCTATAGTAATAGGCGGAAGAAATCGATTACTGCGCGCGAATATAAAAAAATCCGGACGTATTACGAGTCCGGACTAAATCCGGACGTATGGCAAGCCTACTCGGGACTGCAGAATTTAAGGCCCTAGAAATAATCTCAAGCTGATTTCTCCTTTTTAATTTCGATATCTCCAAAATATCGCACATTTCACTATATTATTTGACTCAGACATCCAATGGTTGACTGAAAAGAATCTGTGTAAGGGTTAAGACCGCCTTTGCGCCTCGTGTAAATGTTATGTAAAATGTTTTTTTTTTGCAATAAAGTATTTTCTATCTACGAGAGGACTCTTAATGGAATGACTCCGTTTTCTGTTCGTCTGTCAGAGGACCTGTTTTTTTTAAGGAATAATTATTATTTTTATGTCAGCATTAACCCTCTGAGCAAATTTCCAACTTTTTTTGAAAAGCCGCTGAGCAAACTTCTAAAGGTACGCGCGCGCAACTTTCTCCGCACTTCTCAATTATAAAACCATAACTTTAATATTTACTTCGGAACCCATATAAATTTGCACCTCATTACAATCTAGATAAAATTATCGTTCATATGATATAGGTTTGAGTTAATTCAATTTCAATTGGAATTAATAAAAAATAGGTAAGGTTAGAGATCAAATTTTATGGGTGTACGAAGGAAAGAACGAAGATACCTTGAAAAGTAAAGCGATAACATATCTTTTTTTTATTTTAGAATATAACTACAATACATTTCTAATAGAACAGCATCAAATTTTGTTAACATCTTCTTGAAAAAATGTTCACCAGAACCCACTTACCGCGCACACAGAACGGTTCGAACTTCCAGCGAGAATGCACATATTTGTTTCATGGACCACGCATATGACACCATCGCTGCGAACTAATAAAAAACCAACTCCGGACGTCAAGTCGATTAATAGATCGCTGTTGCTCAGCGGTAAATTTTGGCTGGTCAGTTGAGTGTATCGGGTTTGCTCAGGGGGTTAAAATCTACATTAAATTGATTTCTTAGACCATTCCTACTATTATAAAATTGAAACCTCATCTGTAGGTGTTTGTTTAGTCTGCAGTGTCCTGTTAAGGTCCTTGTTAGGACTCTTATGTCGTTCAGGTTTAGGTTTAATACTTACCTTGGAAGGGAATTTAAGTGAGTACCCAGAAATTTGTGTCTGCCCGAGCAGTTCTAACCAGAGCTGCTTGCTTTGGTTGTGTGCCCAGGAGAGTATTTCTTGCCAATACCTATGTGTACTTTTTTATGTCATCTGAAGTAACTTCTGAAGTAGATTTTCTTCATGGACGTAGATGGTGACTTAACGAATAGGCAGAAAAGTAGGTATATCAAGAAATCTCGAAAACATTAAGATTTTTAAATTTTTTATAGCAGTACTACGCCCCATAAAGCCAAAATGTACTGAACACTTCTCTGCCGACTCTATTACTCATCTATACAACCTACGCACCTGAAATTTCGCGCAAATGAAGCTGATACATCCAACCAACGAATAGACAACAGAAAGACAACTCTGTAAATTTTAGGTTAGAAAAATTCGTTAAAAATGTCGAGCGTGTTTTGTTTTCCCTGAAATAAAAAAAAAGTGTCTGTGCTTCTAAATAAGTGAATCCTCACTTCTTTCACATCATTTTATAGGTAATTTCATTGGCTTGGCATTGAATTTAATGATCTAACTTCATTATTTATGAAATATTTGAGTTTATGTGCGCATGGAACTCTCCAGGGATTAACATATTTAAATTGTAGGAAGCCAAAGGGTTAATTTATTTAATATCTGTGTTATCTCAAAAGGTATGTTACATGGTATTCACAGCCCCCATAAATATCCGAATACCCGTGGGCGCCATCGGACTACACCTCTGCGTTAGTCTGGCGTGCGCCATATGTCATGCCTCCCATAAAAAAAATATATTGTATGTTTGTAAAAATATGTTATTTACTTCAGTATGTTTGTTCACTGAATTAAAAGTAAGCGAAGCCGCAGGCAAAAGCTAGTAAATAATAAAAATATATAACACACAAAGCTGGATTCCACTAAGGATGAGCCAATGAAAATGCCAATAAAAAAAATATAGATTCTTGAATAGACTGTAGAGCGACTTCGCTGGTAGTCCTCCTGTTCTGACTTCCACAGCGACAGTCTGATGACTTCTCTGATGATTTGGAGGACTTTATCATGACGCCAGGAATACTGGCCTCTCTCAAGTAGCATTTTCCATCCACATAGCAAATATTTGGCAGTGCCTACGAACTCCTTACACGATGGGCATAATCTATTTGTAGATTTCCCCTATCAAACTTGGTTACTAGGGTCAGGGAGAGTAAGTTGGAATGCATTTATGTAATACTTAAGCAGTTCGGGGGACCAGTTGTACGTTATGGATTTCCACTTCAATGCACGAGGGATGCAGAAGTAACCCACAGTTAGCCAGTTATTCTGCATTTCTATGTTCAAGGGGTGCAGTTTGAAACCTTGCTCCATGTCCTCCTGAGCAAACCCTTTCAGTATTTCTTTATCATACTTTGCTGTTTCTATACCCAGTCCAGATCCACCTGCTGCATAACTCGGTGGACAAACCGTGCCAAGGTGAGGAGGTGGCTAGCCATAGGTTGGGCGCCCTTTAGCACAACATATTTTTTTATTTTATATGTTTTATATGACTGTCCAGTTTGTTTTTGAAAGTATTTGTCAGCCTCGGTAGCTCAATGGTGCGGTTGGTCGACTGTTATTAAGCACACCTGAGCGTGGTCAGTACTTGGATGGGTGGCTGCTCTACCGTTGGAGACTGACCGTGGTTTGGATTCCACGTAAAACTGTAGGTCCCTTCCATTCTTACCTTACTAGGTGGTAGGGTTTATCCCGCCCGGGTTGGTGCGGTTGCCCGCACTGAATGAAACGTCGGTCGAAACAGCTACGTAAATAGTTCGTGTTTTCCGTCCAGTTCACTGTAGCCAACATGAAATAAAGGGATGCACTGACATGGCACCTAGTTCACCCGGTGTTATGGGCTGACATCACGGATGTTGTAGGTGATGTAGACAACCGTGTCAGTTACCATAAAAAAAAGTATTTACAGAAACTGCCTTTATAACTTCACAGGGTAGGTAGACTATTCCAAGATGCTAATGCTCTGTTGGCGAGAAAGTGTCATCGAGGGTTCTGCTTGGACCAATTGTTTGTGATACAAGTTTTTTTTCCAGTGCATTCTCAGGTTTGTAGTATTTCCAGGGGTGAACATATTGCCTGAACTTGTAGCCTGGGAGTGTTGTAAGAAGCCTTCAGAAATTTAAATGTTAAACCGCGTAATATTTTAAGAGAATCATTTAATTACTTCAATGATTCTCTTTTTTTATCTGATTTTTTTTTAAGGCTTTAGCCATTCCTGGCTATGCGAGCCCCATAGTAACTATATTGATATTTTAATGTACTTCAGCATGATTCAATGCATGTGACTTTACAAAAAGACTTAGTATGAATTCAAACTCCTCCCCCTGAGCTCGCCCCAAGGCTTCATGTACTTTAAAAAACAGGTTGAGTCTGTCAGTTCTTAAGTCTCTCAATAGCTTCTGCCTCAGTTCTCGGTTCCGGGCGTATTCCAACAGTATATGGAGTAGGTCCTCTTCTATCCCACATGTGCATACCTACACCCGCTGCTTCACCGTTCGGAACCGGTGTAAAACTGTAGGTCCCTTCCCTTGCCCCTTACTAGGTGGTAGGCTCAAATTGTAGCCGACTGGGTTGGTACCACCGTACTGGATGTAAGATGGCCGCAAGCAACCTCGGTTGTGTTCTCCTCTAGTCCAGTATAGCCAGCAATCCAGGGAAGTCTCCGGTATGGCACCTACCTTCTCGGAGGTGATATTGGCTGGTTAGAGCATGTGCTTTGGCCCCTCCGACTCAGCCACCCATACCGGATTACATAAAAAAATAAAAATAAAAAAAATGTGCTGCAATTGGGTGATTGTGCTATCTTCATGAGGTACACTGTCTTATTTGTTGGAATGTGTCCGGATCGTAGTCTCAGGTCAGGCCCCATTACAATTTCTGTTCTCTGTCTGTCGCTCATGGCAAACCAGGGAATTTTTAAGGGTTCACACTGCATTGTTCTGTACCATATACCTTTCTGCACTGATCTCTCATCGAAATATTGTTTCCACATATTATTTATAACAGTTCTTTTTTATTTCGGGTAAGTGGTCAGTGCAGAAAGTTTTACATTGACTAATTATTGCGTCAGATGTACAAACCTTACTAGCCAGGCAGTCAGCCTCCTCGTTGCCCGCAATACCAACGTGCGATGGAATCCATTGTAGAGTTAGATTCTTTCCTTCGGTGTTCATTTTATATATCTTTTAATATTTCGTATGAAACCGATCTTCCAAGGTTGCCCTTCGTACAGGGCACGAGGTGTTGAAGTGCACCTTTTGAATCTGTGAGTATGACAGTCTTATTAGAACCGGTCGATGTGCTGTACGATAGTGCCTCTGAAATCGCAATTAGTTCAGCAGTCATGATAGGAACTTTTGCGGCCTCTCTGCCAAGCTCTCCCCTGAAACTCAACTAACATACACATAAACTAACCTAACTCAGTGATATAACGCGAACACAGGCCTAGCGGGCATGTGCTCCAAGACATGCGTCGCGCCGCTGGACCGCATCAAGATCCTGCTGCAGGCGCAGTCGTCGCACTACCGCACGCTCGGCGTGGGCTCCGGCCTCGCCGCCATCGTGCGCCGCGAGTCCCTGCGCGCCCTCTACAAGGGCAACGGCGCGCAGATGGTGCGCATCTTCCCCTACGCGGCCACGCAGTACACCAGCTTCGAGCTGTACAAGAAGGTGGGCATATTTTCTTACTCGTCGGCCATCTTCAGAACGTCAACGGGAAAGTAACTATAAAAAAGCGGCCAAGTGAGAGTCGAACTCGCGCACTGAGTGTTCCATATCGTCATGTCATGCTCAGCATCAGCGCTACTTCATACTGTTTTCGATAGATAATATTTTTTACTTTTTCTTATTTTTATTATTTGTTGTTATATCGACCATAATAAATAGCGCATTCTGTGAAAATTTCAACGAGCTACCTATTAGATTACGGTTCAAGAGATACAGCCCTCAGACAGACGGACAGACAGACAGACGGCGTAGGCATAGTAATAGGGTCCCGTACGACGGATGAACCCTAAAAAGAAGAATGAACTTATTTAGGAAACATAGCGTCACGCCTGTTTTCCAGCGGGGTAGGCAGAGACAATGGATCTCCGATCATCACAATCCTGGCACACCTCTGCCGCCTCTTACAATCTCATAATGTTCTTCATATATGCTCGTCGGTTACGGGTACTTCGCATTTGACCCTTTTTAAGCACATGCCTGATGGCCCAGGTATGTGTGCGTCTAGGGCGACCCTTGCCGACTCTTTCCCTCACATTCGTCCATAAATTTCTATTTCTGCTTCCATGCGGAACATTAATATTGTTGTAGACGAGGTTGTCAGATAATCCATAGTTTTTTTGTATCGTTTCTGTTAGTCCAGTAAATAGGGGCAGGTTACATTACAAACGGTCCGGTAGTTCTAAATTTTTGATATGTTATCTAGGATGGTTAGAAGTATTTAAAATATAAAATGCACAATCCCCCCCCCCCCCCTCCGCGCCCGCCGCCATATTGAAAAAACAAAAAAAAAAATTGGCACTTTCTTCAGATTTTTGCTTATATCTTCATTTCCGTGCATTTTAGCTACAAAAGAGTTTGCTCATTGTTGTAGATAATTAAATTTCCTATAACTACCATTTTAACTTTTGTTTCTAGGACTGATACTTACGGACATATATATATTATATAATATATATTAACCCTAACCTAATTTTGAGGCGGTGCATGTCGTTTTTGTTACGTTTGTATTTCCGAAAATAAAGCTTTTAGGTGGTTATAAAAAAAACTAAACACCCTAAAAAAATTTTAACGCCCTAACATTGCTTAAAAAAGAAAAAAAAAAAGATTTTGTGGGATTCGAACCCATGGTCCAAAAAATGCAAACCCTACACGCTTACCACTGAGCTAACAAGTTACTTAACCGACCAAACGAATATCGGCTTCTATTGGTTCGCTCCGGGCGAAGGAGTAGGAGTGAAGGAACAGTAGGCACGACAAAGACTTTCAGGTGTCGTACGGTGTTCCCTACTACCTGTACTTTTATATAAGGCGCGCCAATAAATTATGACAACTTTCATGGCGCTTCGCTGGTCGTGGTTTCGCGAGGATTGGTGTTATTGGCTGTGTCTGATCATCCGACGGACTATTAGCACATCCACTCGTGCCACTTGTTGCGTGAAAATCGTCAATAATGGTGTGTTGTCCTGCATGTGCAGAGGCTCTTAAAAATGCATGCGTAATTGCGAATCCAATGAAGTTTCGAAACAAATAGAGATTATTCATGGGTGTATTATAATTGTTCACTGAATTAATTACAATATCATTAGGACCATGTTAGGACCCGATTTCACGAGTTAATGACGTATTTATTGCACACTCGTGCTCGCTTATTGAGTAAGTATAGATATCTACTTGGAACTGATTCAGATTATCGCGAGGATTATCGTTTAGCTGGTGTTGCGTAATGTACAAGCCCTTTGTGATACTGATAACGTAGATTATTGATTTATTTATTTATTTGTTAGAAGACAGACAGCCTAAGATAAGATATACATAATATAGAATTTTCAAAGCACTATGTCACCTTCAATCAAAGGTGCAGTCAGTGAATAACGAAGCTATAATAGCTTGAGATAATCATAGTCAATGGACGGCTTAATCTTCGGTAACTATTTTTAGCAGATTAGAAGTACCTAGTAAGGCGTGTAAACAAAGTCATTTGTTCACTAGTCCACAAGTGGGAGATAAAACAAATTGCTTGTAAACACATCCTCTGTCTCACCACATCCTCTCCCAGTGGAGTGGATGCAGCGGAGACGTCGCTAATGTATTTTTGTCTAGCCTTGTAATATTGACACCTGTAGTACTCTGCCATACTCAAAATTATTGCATATTAGAACAATGTCCACAATAGGCAAAACAAAAATATAATGACGAAACCATACCGAACATGCACGCGCATAACAAAGGTTATATCGTCGAATATTGAATACCGGATGGTTAAACTCAAGTGGCAGTGAGCTGGGCAAGTCAGTCGAAGAGACGACGACCGTTGGAGTAACCGTGTCCTACACTGGCGGCGGAAAGCAGTGGTTCCGTACCGCTAAAGGCCGGGGGGACTGGAGGATTTGTGATGGGTATGCCCATGACCGTCACCATCGTAACCGTGGTTCAGATTCCACGTAAAACTGTGTCCCTTCCCTTATCTTACTAGGTGATACGGTAGGGTTTAACTTTAACCTGTCCGGGTTGCTACCACCACCGGTTGAAACGGTTATGTAAAAAAATTGGCTGACTGACAATGATATATTGTCAACATTGTGTTCTTTATGACGAAATAAATACCTGAATCTGAAATAGATAGAACTGTAATATTTGCATTGGAAACTTACTAAAAAATAATTTGGTCGTGTATGGTGTGCACATGGTGTGTATCCAAATAACTTTGGGAACCACTGAATATAAACTATTCTCTAGCTAGCTATATACTCGTCAAACATGTTGTCTTCTTCACGCTCTGTTAATTTAATCCACACAACTCTTGACATTCTTTTACTATTTTCTCGAGAGCTTACAGGTTTTCTTATCTTAATCCGGTTTTATCCAAGGCCGAAGGCCCAACCGGAAAGTTGTGTTAGGATTTATAGTGCAAGGGCCACCAATAATCATTCGTCTTTTCAGCCTCTTTTTCGCCTGTTGTGGCCTGTGGTACGTACCTTCTTGCTGGAAGAGAGCCTAGGTTCAACGGGTGGTGGTCTCAAAAAAGGGTGACCCAGCGAACCCCTCCAACTATCGGCCCATTGCGATGACTTCGCTTTTATGCAAACGGAGCGACTTCTTATCAACTCCCAGCTCCTAACGCATTTAGAAGCGAACAGCGAAAGAGTACGGTTTTCGTTAAGCGCGATCCACAGGACATATTCTAACGTACGTTAAATGGGCCGAAAGACTGGACTTCGAGGAATCGCTGTCAGTCGCATTGGATATTTTCAAAGCCTTGACCGCCTTTGGCACCGGGGCCTTCTATGCAAGCTTCCGCCCGAGCTTCCGCCATATATGACATCCATCCAAAGCTCTGCGCGTGGATTTTCAGCTTTCTGGCGGGTCGTTCGCTCTTCGTCACGATTGATGGTGCGAAGTCGGACTTAGAAACCTCGAGACTGTACGGAGGGAAGACGGAAGTGGGAGGGATATGAGGGAAATATATGAGCGTTCTAGAGTTTACCGGTTCTACACTAGAGGAAATATCTGCAGAACCGATTGGTACGCTAGTCCAGCGTGTAGGGATGCAATCCCTGTCCATGTGCGCGTGTGCTGACGCGGAAAGGAGACGGCGGGATCGGGATCGTGTCAAACAGGTCCTCCGAATACTCCCCATGGAATAATCGATAGAATATACTTAACAGTAGGCGAACTGCGGACCTGTTGTGCTCACTCATGCCATAATGCCGACAAGAAATGTCTGTGCTAGCGGGTGTCGTCCGCTGCTAGCGCGGACACGCTCGACGGAAGCAGGCGACCTCCTTTCCTACCTCATCCGGGCGACGACGCGGCCGCCGCGCCAACGCGTACCGCACATAGGGTTGCCAGGTGCCCGGGGTTTCCGGGATTGTCCCGGGCTAGGCTCCAATGTCCCGTGTCCCGGGCGATTGATAATTTTGTCCCGGAGAGTACAATTTGTCCCGGGAAGAAAAATACGTTTGTACATACGACTTGACGTCGCGCAAAGAAGCCGGCGAACAAAAGTCCAGATGCTGATAAATTAGGTACTCAAAATAGCAACTCACAAGAAATGTGAATAATTAATGTAAAGGAAGATCTACTTTCATTTTAGTGTAGCGTTGCTTACTAAAGTAGTTCGCGATAAAAAAAAAAACGCCGCCGATATCGCCGTAAAAATTGTAACAGAATTTTTTTTCTTAATACATTTCTCCACCTTATTTGTGACGGAATGCAGGTAGTAGATTAGATATGCCCCGGGAAGGCTAACATCAGATCTGGCAAGCCTAACCGCACATGGTATCCATATCCAGGCGACGCGGCGCGGCGCGGCGGTGGGTTACCGAGTGGTCTGGGCGTCCGCTTCTCTGGCGAGAAGTCCGAGGTTCGAATACCCGGCGGCGGCGGCGTGTACCCATGAGTTTTTTTCTGATATGAAAAAAATTACGTGCATACTTTCACCCACACTGCTCCATGGTTCGGATTCCATGGTCCACCGGGTTGACTGGAGGAAATTGCCTAAGCCAATAAGCTTGCCGTTGCCACGCATTAAGTGGCATAAAGTGTATTGTTATTATTATTATATCACACTTATTCGACATAGATGCGTCGATGATGCATCGTCGGGCGCGGTCGGACTTTGGACGGGTGACCGTCGAAACGTTGCGACTGGCTGTGGGTCGGATTCCGCGTAAAGCCGCAGTAGGTCTCTTCCCTTCCTTATACTACAAACCAAAATGTTGGCCATACTTGTCCAATGTAACCGCCATGTGTGCTAGCATAAAATGTCATCTACACAAATGGACAGCAGTTTCCCAATAATACAACAAAAAGCCACAAATGTGTAGTCGTGTAATTCGCAACCGCGACATCCGAGAACGCAAGAATCTGTCGTCACTGCGCCGTTTCGTGTTTCGTCACAACAATGTACTTTAGAGGTATGCGGCTCGTGAAATGCCCAGGCTTTGTAGCTATTTTCTAGGGTTCCATACGCCTACGTACGCCGCTCCGTCTGTCCGTCCTTCTGTCCTACGTTTAAAGGGCTGTAACTTTTGAACCGTATAGGTAGCTATAGAACATTTCAATCACAAAATATGTGTTATTATGGCGGATATCCTGATAAAATAAAATAAATTAAATGAAATTAAAAAAATATCTTTTTTTTGTTATTTTTTTTTTGCTCTCGTAAAACGTAATCGACTTAAGCCCGCTAAACCCACCAAGTAAGGTAAGGTAGGATTCAGTTTTACGTAGAAGCTGAACCACGGCCAGGCCCAATGGTCAGAAGGTCACCCATCTAAAGTCCGAACGCACCCAGGTGGCAGGTTTGCTTAATCGACGAACGAACGGCGATGCCGTAGCACCACCGAGCTACCGATCGATGGGGACAAGTACTGAATGCATTTGTTTTTACGATCCAGTAGGAAATGTTATTTATTTCATTTTAATTAGACCAGAAATCTATTTTAACTTGGTCAGTCATTTACTTTCGCATTTACTTTAACTTGGCCAAACATTTATTTTAACTTGACCAGACTTCTGTAAATGTTTGGCCACCACTGGCGCGGCGGCGGCGTAGCCCATTACTAGATCTCTTTACCTGGATGATGGTCGTCTGTTTCTAAATCAAATCAAATCAAATCAAAATCAAATCATTTTTATTAATTCAGGCACTTGTCCCATTCATTGCACACACAACAAATTCAGATACACTAGAATAGCAATAATATAACAATTAGAGTAACAATAATAATTATAAAAATATTAAAACAAATATGAATTAAATTAATAAAAAAAATTAAAAATAAAAAAAATAAAAAAATGCATCTTCAGTCATCATACGTAAGTAAAATTGTCAAACACTTAAGTGAGATAAAATAATAAAATTGTCTTTAATAAAAATATAAAATTATAATAATAATGCCTAATACTTAATAATTTATTTATTTATTTTAAAAATTCGTAATAACTAATGTACATGCCAACATTTTCAATAATAACATTATAAATATCGCGTTACTCAACCAACATACATTATGTCTACGAAAACTTTATGTGAGCCATACATACGCATGGTCGATCTCACCAAGTTCGGTTAAAATTAATCTGCCAGTCATCTCCTGTCAACTGTATGAAAGTGTCACTTTAACCGGCAGATAAAAGTTTAAACCGAGACTTGGCCGGAGGCGAAATCGGCCAATGATAGAATAGACGGCACGTAACTTGGCCTCTGTGCGAGAGGGACGGCGTTATACTCATGCGATCGTTGGTATAATGCTGTCCCGCTCGCACAGGGGCCAAGTTACGTGCCGGGCAGTATAACACAGTACAAAGTCTAAAATTACATTAGTACCTCCTACCCACAGCACACTCCAGCGCGACGGGGGGTGGCCGAGTGGTCTGAGCGAGCGTCGTCGTCGCCTTCTCATGCGAGAGGTCCGATGTTCAAATCCGGTCGGCGTGTACCAATGAATTTTTTCCGACGAAAAAATTTACGTGCATTTACACCTGCTGATTCACCGTTCGGAACCGGTGTAAAACTGTAGGTCCCTTCCCTTGCTTCTTACTAGGTGGTAGGTTCAAATTGTAGCCGTCTGGGTTGGTACCACCGTACAGGATGTAAGATGGCCGCATTGCAGCCTCGCTTGTGTCCAGTATTGCCAGCAACCCAAAGATAAATCTCCGGTATGGCACCTCCTTGGACGAGATATTGGCTGGTCGCACGTGCCTTGGCCCCTCCGACCGGGCCACTCATACCGGATTACATAAAAAAATTACATATGGCATAGAATAGCTGTTACTTCCATCCAACATAATTACAAGTTAGTGACGAAAACTTTACACAAGTCCAAAGACCGCATAATGCCACAGGTCAAAGAATACACGTTCATAAGGCGTAATGTATATTCTATAAAAAAAATTATGAAAGCGCTAGGTAAACTTGTATTGTCATTCATTTTATTATACATATAGGTCTTAATGGGGTTAAGTTTCGCAAGATATCGGCTGCGCATTCTTTGGGCAGCTTGCAAAATATTATCGGCAAACGTTTCGACAAATACGGCTTTATTGACCTCGTTATGTGACCCTCGATTTCTACGGTGTACTTTACGGGGAACATCTCGCAACGTGTCGCGGGGGGACACGTTGTCTATCTGTCTGTACACACCATTAGAGATAAGAGATATCGCTTGCGTGCGACACATAAGTTCCGCGCTTTTGTTGCAGGCAACATTACACGCGGCACTTATTGCGAGGGTGTTTGCCCCCCTGCGCGAATCCCAAGGCTTACATATATATAACACTTTTCCATGCTTTTTATTTTGAAGTTCTTTCACAAAATGTATTTTTTTTATCACATACATACTAACGAAAAGAGCATGTTACTTTATTTTACACAATTTTTTGTTTTCCTAAATTTATTTACTGTTATACATACACCCTTATAGAACTGACGATAGTTTGGCCTTTAAACCATGCATAGCAACGTACAGACAGACGGACACGCGAGGCAGTCGCCACGTCCAGCCCAACAGAACTAATCAGAAGACGAGCCTACTTTCCAAACGAGGCTATCCTGTGGCACATCACATACCGTAGTGCAGGCGTTCCCAACCATTTTTAGGGTTCTGCATCCACACGGAAGCCTATTACTAAGCGTACGCGTCTATCTGTCTGTCTGTCCGTCCGTCCGCCCGTCCGTCCGGACGAGGGCTGTATCTTTTGAACCGTATTTATCGTGCGAGCGCAACCGCGTGATTGCTGCGTACAGTCGCTATACGTGCAACAAGAAAGAAGGAACATTATGGTTACGGAACCCTCGTTCTCACTTAACAGGTTTTTACATTACGACTGCCTCAACATGTTTAATTTATCTGAAATGAAATGAAAGTACGATTATATTTTATTGCACCAAAAACAGTTGACAAAAGGACAACTCATATTTTGTGCTTCCCTGAGTTTGTTTGTGGGAGCATCTTTAAAGTACCTACCTATATAAAATTATAGATAAATTAATACCTCTCAAATCCATTTTATATCCTTATTGAGCGCAAATTTAAAGACAAATTGACACAATAGGCGAACTTAATGCCATAAGGTTCAAATTAAAAGTGTGAAAGTTTCTAAAAATCGATGAATGAACGAATCTAGACAAAGCGCGAACTGCTCTACTGAGAAAAAATCATAAATGCATTTTTAATTTAATATACAAAATGTTACTAATATGGAAAAATATATACTCAAAAATTAACTTATGCTTTCTTACCTTACAAAAAATATTGCTACATTTGTTTAATACTTAAGTAAAATAAATTCTATTTCGTTATGTAACTTATGAATTGTTGTGGAAAGAAAGCAGTATGTAGGTATAGTAAACGCGGCCTGCAGGTCTATTCTTGTAAATTCTGACAGCAGAATCAGCGCTGTTGTGGCGCTGAGAGCCACTTTGGTAAGTGGCTCTCAGCGCCACATCAGCGCTGATTCCGCTCTCAGAATTTACAAGAATAGACCTGCTGTTCCGTGGCACAGCATATATATGGCTAAAGCAGTATGGAAACTAGGCCTATTTGTTAAAATAAGTACCTACCATTGATTTTATAGGGGGAGTCAGATGTACCGTCAGCGATGTTTTAAAGGTAACATGAAATTAGTCTTCAATTATGTCCTAAGATGGCGCCAGGAGTATCGAATTTGAATTAAATAATTATTATATTTTTAAATCTGCTAATTATAGAACGATGCTAAGTGGGAACAGCATAGTTAAATTTAAAGATTATTTTATATTAAGTAAAAATTTCAAAATAGTGTATTTTAAGGTTTTCATAATTTTTCCAATAAATATTTTCATGTTTTGTCAGTCCGTGAGCTTGGCGGATAAAATGTATAATTTCGCCGCTTCTGCATCATAGATGTCAGACCAAAGTTAAGTTGTCCTATTTGTCTATAGATGGCATGCCTATTTCTTATTATATTTTTAGTTGCCAAATACCCACCAACCAAACCTGCGTGCAATTCAAATACGCGCGTGCGGTTAGGATAAAGTGGAGATACCTTCTTTAAAATTATATTTTTTTACCTCACCACCTTTGAAAACGGAAACAAACACGATGGATTAAATATAATAATAATAATAAAAATCGTTAGCCATTTATAAGAAAATCGACCTCATCGAAATAATTTGTATGACAGCTACCCTTATTTTTTTAAATAAAAAAAAATTAAAAAAGGTACCCCTAGATAATCGTTTCAAACTACTAAATATGAATTTTCAACTAAATCGGTTGAGCGGTTGAGGCGCAACGTCGCTGGACACATTGCCATAGACAAATTTGTATGACGGCTACCCTTATTTTTTCGAATTTTGAAAAAGTAAAAAAATTTTCCCCTAGATTATCATTTCAAACTACTAAATACGAATTTTGAACGAAATCGGTTGAGCAGTTTAGGCACAAGGTCGCTGGACGGACACACACACACACACACACACACATACATGTTTCTCAAAACCACTTTTTTGGGATCGTTGACAGATATATAGCCCAAATCTGTACTGTGTGGGGCCGGTACTTTAAAAGAATGGCCCCACTGAATCTCTCCCCGTGTATGTCGTAAAAGGCGACTAAGGGATATGACCCCCTTCTTATATTACTAGGTGGTAGGGTTTAACCCGCCCGGGTTGGTACCACCGCACTGAATGAAAGGTCGGTCCAAACGGCTATGTAAATAGTTTGTGTTTTCCGTCCAGTTCAGTGTAGCCGGCACGACCGAAGGGAAGCACTGACGTGGCACCAAGTTCACCCGGTGTTATGGGCATCACGGATGTTGTAGGTGATGTAGCCAACCGTGCCAGTTTCAATAAAAAAAAAAAAAAATCAGTCGCATTCTCAACTTCGACATTTTGGACGATCACAATACTTCCTTTCTCCTTACAGTCGCTCGAAAGTAAAAAGCCACCTCCATAGTTTTTAGCTGTTGCGGAAATTTATCGATCGACGCGCGACGTTCGCTTGTTTTGGAACACGCAAATGTTTGCGTGGAGCGTGCAGGCAAGCGATACGGGTTACTGCGCGTGGAAAAAGGATGACACAATATCGATGCGATCTCTTGAGACGGTCGGTTCTGTATTCACGCGATACGCACACTACCATAATCGCGGTGTCTCGTTTTAGTAATAGTCAAAGACATTAAACCCACCCTCTTCTTTGGTAATAGTTGAAGTATAAACAAAATGTCTTTGAGTATGAAGTACGGAGTCCAGGCACCGAATTAAAAAAAGTTGAGTCCAGGGCTATTTTTTCCATCTACGATGCTGCTGGTGGTGTTATACCAAAGAGATTAAAAGAGGGTGGGTTTAATGTATTTGTGTTATACTTTACAGAATATATAAGTCAATGATACGAGTACTTTATATAAAATTGTAGATTTTACCGACGACGACCAATGACGTATCATGTATGTATGTATGTATGTCTTCGATCATAAAATATTCTGTCTACGATGTATGTACATAAAATCTCTTTGACGACGACGAATAAAATAAAAAAATAGTAAATCTGATTTAAATGCAAAATTGATAATAAACCATCGCTTCTCTTATATTCTCTATCTTTTTCGGGAGGAAGGAAGGGATTCCTTCCTCGCCCATCTCTCACTCACCTCTCTCCCTGTCTTCTCTCCTCGATCCCGCCTTCCTCCCCTCCTTCCCCTCACCCTTCACGGACCCCCTCTTTGCCACCTTCCCTTTCGCCCATTCCCTCCCTCTCTCCCTACTTCCCTTCCTCCCCTCATGCCGCCCCTCCTTCCCATCACCCTCGCATTCCATTCCTCCCCTACTACCCCTCATCCTGTCCGCAACCCCCTCTTACCCCGCCCCTTCCCCCTTCCAACCTCTCACTCCCTCGATATCCATTCCTCCTCGTTCCCTCTACTACCTCCCTCCCCCACACCTGCCCTCATTCACTAACCCTTCCTCCCTCCATACCTCTCCTCCTCTTCTTCTTTTTTTTATGGAAACTGACATGGTTGGATACATCACCTACAACATCCGTGATGTCGGACATGTCGTGCCGGCTATACTGAACTGGACGGACAAAAACGAAAAAAATTACTATTTACATCAAATCTCTTTGATTTACATAGCCGTTTCGACATACGTTTTATTCAGTGCGGTGGTACCAACCCTAGTAAGGTAAAAAGGGAAGGGTGCTACAGTTTTACGTGGAATCCGAACCACGGTCAGCCTCCAATGGTCGAGCGGTCACCCATCCAAGTGTTGACCGCGCCCAGGGTTTCCTGCACCACTGAGCTACCGAGGCTGACAAACGTACCTCCCACCCACTCCCCCTTCTTTTCTCTCCCCCTTCCTCTTCCTGACCATTATTCATTATTTCTTACCAAAAGCAGTAACTATTGAGTAATCTGTGCCAAAAGCCTAGATACAAAGACATTAAGGCCGTGACAAACGCCAACGACCTTGAGCATTCGGGAATTCTACATAATGTACCATGCGACTGCTAATTTCGCTTCGCACGTTCAAGTCACATTTAGCGTAGTTTGTCGCTATCAGCCTAAAGAGTTGATGGTTCGGGGTTCGAATCCCACTTTCGTATGTTTTTTTTTTTTTTGCTTTTTTATTATTTTAATTATTAAAATGATTGTGGCTTATGTAACTGATGCGTGATTCTAATTTTTTATTTTTTATTATTTTACCTAAATAACATTTTATTGTAATTTCTTCCAAATTATTTTAGTTCATGTACTTACCACTTTTTATAAACCTCTAAATAGACTATCGATGAAAACTAAAATAAAAATAGGTAGGTAGGTAATAGGTAGATAGGCATTTAGGTATGTATGGCAAATATCATAGCAACATAGGTACCGGCCGGCGCGCGCGGCGGCAGCATGGCACGGTGCGGTGGGGTGCGGTGCGGTGCGGTAACTCAGTAGCAGCGTGCGGTGCGGAGGCGGCACGGCGGGGGCGGCGGCGGAGGCGGCGGCGGCGGCGCGGTGGAGGCGCGGGAGGCGCAGACAGCGTTATACCACAGTACCTATTAGTTATTCTGTGGTTATACCAACGAAAGCCATGCGTATAACGCCCCGTCAAGTTACGTACCGGAGCGTATACTGATAGATACCACAGAAGAGAGATATTACTGATACGGTCGTACTGTATACTGGTACGGAAAATTACACGGTGGCAACATCACCTACAATACAACATCCGAGATGTCAGCTCGTAACAACTGGTGAAGTAGGTGCTATGTCAGTGCTTTTCTTCGGTCGTACCGGCTTCACTGAACTGGACGGAAAAAAAGAAGGGAGTCATATCCCGAAATAGTTTGTATTTTCCGTCCAGTTTAGTGTAGCCGGCACGACCAAAGGGAAGCACTGACATGGCACCTAAGTTCACCCGGTGTTATGGGCTGACATCACGGATGTTATAGGTGATATAGCAAACTGTGTCAGTTTACATAAAAAAATCCCTCAGTCGCCTTTTACGACATGCACGGGGAGAGATGCAGTGGGGCTATTATTTTAAATTACCATCCCACACGGTACAAATATACCTAACCTACCTATCTTTTTTCCATTCGATCCAAACACAGAAGACAGAAATGACGACCGACACGCGGGCGCAGCAGGGCAGGAGCGAGCAAGCGAGCCCGGAACTAAAATTGTATCTAGTATTGAAGTGCCTGCTAAATTGACGAAGGCAAAAATTTTACCCTTCCGACTGAAGAATTACGTCAATAATTTCATGTAGGCGTTTTTTGTTTTTTATTTTTATCTCCTTTCGTGGATAAAATAATAAAACAAATTGAATAGAGTTTTCTCAGAGCTTTGTGACCTTTGAATCGGTGGTATTGGAAAATTGTAATAATACACACATACTCAGATTTTCAAAAATTCATGCTTTTTTTATATATTTTTAATTTTATGTTTATTACTTACTTTTACTCATTATTAAAAAAACCAGCAATGCACTTTGTTGGTAAGGAACCAAAATATAGGTTGGTATTTTTTTAATTTTCTGAATGTGTGTCAATTGGTCAGTTTTGGACCTTCTTTGTCGCACTTTTTGCATGTTTTGCGTATTTGGCGTTTGTCACCGCCTTAACTTAATCTCTTTGCCTAGATATTAAATTTTCATATCCTTACCTTGAGAAATCATGGATTCCCCATAAAAAAACTTTCACCCCTATTTCACCCCTTATTTTTAGGTTTCCGTATCCCTGTACGGAAGCCTATTACTAAGCCTCCGCAGTCTGTCTGTCCGTCCGTCCGTTTGTCTATCCGAGGGCTGTATCTCTTGAACCGTAATAGGAAGCCCGTTGAAATTTTCACAGAATATGTGTTACTATAGCGGATATAACAACAAATAAGCGGAGCTAGGTACAACCAAAGAGTTTGTAAACTCTTTGGACCGGAGTAAAACCGCAAACAGGAAATTACAATCTTACACGTTCAACGCCACATGAAAAATCCAGTATTTCCGTTTGGGCCACGGGGCTCACCGCTCACCGGTGAGCCTTTCCTTACTGAACTATTCAGGTCATGGGGGTCACCGGTGAGAGGTCCTACGTAAACGCTTCCTACAAGCCACAGAGCGCAGCTACAAAGCCAATATGGAAGTGAGCCGCATGGCCTTGTAGTCGAAGCGGACGGCGTGGTTTTCAAATCCAATAGAAACTTGTAGTTTTTTATTAAGTTAATTGTAACGATGCTAGGGCCGCTCTTAACGATAAGGTAGAAAATAATATTTTTATTAATAGAATTAATAAAACCAGAAAATAATAAGAAAATATTCGTCAAAATAAAAATGAACATAATATTTTCTTCATTACCAAATAAGAAGACATTATTTATTACGAAAATAATTTATGAAATTGAACAAAAGAAAATATTTATGAAATTGAACAATCACAACATTATGACACTTCAGTATTTAAAATAATCATCTTAACCCTTTGGCTCTTAACCATAAACAATAAAGAATTATCCGTGAGTCTTGTTAAAACAAGGCAAACAAAGGAATGGTTTAGTTGGGCTGCTTTGGCAATAAGTGGATACTTTTTTCGACTTGGTTTTAGCCTGTTTGCTACCCATTATTGGTACGTTCTTTGCATAACATTGGTGACATGTTCTTCTCACTTTTCTGGCCAATCCCTCTTTCCTTTCCAGAGTGTGTTTCATTCTCTTCCGTCTTTCTATACGCATTTCATCGTCGCTATCCTCACTCTCCGACAAAAGAATTCGACAGCATCTTCTTTTCGTTGGTTGAACTACGTCTTCATAGAATCTATTCCGAAACTACGGTTCAGAAGATCTATCTCGATGTTTTCTAACTGCGTTAGCGCTTCTTGTGTTAACTCGAAATCTTCAAAATAATCCATTTTTGGCGAGAAAAGCGTAAAACATCCTCAATTGTCGACGCAGCCGGACCGGGATTGATCGCTGCGTCCGCGGCGCGCGCGCAACGGGTGGGCCGCGGCGTGACCCCGCGGCCCCAGCCAACAGAAAAATACAAATCCTTCATAGGAGGCCACACGATCCACCCGTGAGCCTTTTGCTATATCTCGAAAATTAGACGGTAAAAGTCGCAAATTTTTATTTTCCTTACAAATTACCGCATTTTATAAACTTTGCGATGAAAATCTCAAGTTGATGAAAATTACGGATATAATGAGTTTGGCTTGGCCCGAACGGAAAAGTACGCTAGGCCCACCGGTGGGTCGTATGGCGTTCAACGTGTTAATTGTGGGCTGATTTTGAAAATTCTTTTTTTGTTTGGTAGGTCATACTTCAGAGGTGCTCCCATTGAAATTTTATTGAAATTGATTGAGCGGTTTATGAAAAAGCAACAAAATACTATTGGTGTGTGGTTACCTTCAGCAAAACTTTTGTGATGTGGACTTTTTCAGCAATTTGCAGTTTGACACATGGCGAATAATTCTGTACCACTTCAACCGATTTCGATTATTGTTTTTTATGTAATATTGTTTTAAAAATATAAAACCGACTTAAAAAAAAATAAACTAGAACTAAAAAGTATTAAATATAATACCTAATATATATAATATAACCTATAACCTAATATAGTATATAATATAATAGTAATTAATATAATATAATAGTAGTAATATTGTTACGGACGACGACAAGCCCTGCAGTCCTGTCCGGTCTAGCTAGAGTAGCATGTAGCTAGGAAGCGGCCGGCGTGTAGCATAGTTCCATTTTTAGAGTAGGTGTAAATATATGTGTTTTGTAAGTTTAGATATAAGCTAATTATAAGATAAATATAAGAAATAAACGTAAAAACCATAGACTAAGTTAGTGCGTAAATTAGCTACTAGGTTAGGAAATAGATAGAGATAGGCGTAGCGATAGATTATAGTAAATAAGATAGATAAAATATGGAATAGGTTAGACATAAGTTATTTGAATAAATAATATTATTGGACGGCCTTTTACTGGAGTAACTCGAGGCGAGAGCGACAGATATGAGTCACAACCGAGCCGAGCGCAATAGTACGACGGTCCGCCGCCCCGCCGCCGCGGTGCACCATTCTGTTGCCCGGCGCGTGGGTGCAACATTCTGTTGCTCGCGGCGTCCCCAGGCAGGTTATAAAAGGGGGCCGTTAAGCCGCCGCCCGAGCCAGTACACTACAAGCAGCGGGAGAGAGCGGACCTCAAGCAACAAGCGCAGCGAGCACCAGAGCTTTCCCGCCGAAGCGGTTGACATCAAGAGCGAGCTCGACTGCGCTACCGCCGTCCCTCTCTCTCCGCGTCGCGTTGTGCTCACTGAGCCCCCTGTCGTTCAAGTCCGAGTTGCCCCGGTGGCGGGCCGTCCCGTTATAGTTGATAGAGCACGGGTGTTTTATTTCGCGTCGCTATTTCCTCTCCGCGAGTCGCTGACCGAGTGACTTGGGTGTCTTCGCCGATCCAGATTGCAAGAAACACTACAGTCCACCGCTCCCTGAGCGTCGATCTTGAACAAATATAATATACCTATATAAATATATAACCTAATATTTTGAAATTTTCTCTGTCATTGTATTGAAATACATGAATCGATATTGTCATTCATATTCGGACCCTTGTTTCATGAATATTCTAAATTTGAAATCTTTTCCGACCGGCCAGATGCGCTTAATATATTATAATACGAGTACGAGTACCATCGAGCTGGTCTGATGACGGAGACGGAAGGTGGCCATAGGAACTCCTAAACTACACATGATAAACCCATCGTGTTTGGGCTCGTTGAATTTGTCTTCACGAGCAATTTACTTTAGACCTAGGAGATTCTCAATTCGACGGTATGTTTTCTTTTTTTGGATGTTTGTTACGCGATTACTCCGTCAATTATTGTGGGCCAAAGACATTAAACCCACCCTTTGTGGGCCGATTTTGAAAATTCTTTTTTTTTTTTTTTGAAAGGGGATAACCATGAGGTGGTTCCATTTTAATTTGGTCGAGATCAGATTGGAAAGCGAGGCGGAATCGCGAGGCCGAAGGTCGAGCGATTCCGCCGAGTACATTAATAGCAAAAAATTCCAAAAAAAAACTGTGAAATAAAAAACTATTTAAAAAAATATATAAAAACCGCCTTCAAAAATGTATGAAATAAAAAAAATCGAACCCTAGAGTTGAAGGCGGTGCTAAAGCAAGCAAAAATGATACATGAAAGAAAACATGCGTGGATGATATCCTTTGTGATTTGTGTTTTGTGTAGCCTTCTTTAGCACCGCCTTCAACTCTAGGGTTCGATTTTTTTAATTTCATAAATTTTTTAAGGCAGTTTTCATATTTTTTTTTTTACCTACAATGCTGACATTATTAGAATGAAGAGTGACGAGTATTTGTTTAACTGTTCAACTTCCTCTGAGTGTTCAACTAAATAAATACGTTCTATCCACAGAGCACGGAATACCGCGCGCGCGCGCGCGGGGGTATTCCGTGCTCTGTGGATCTTCGATCATAAAATGTGGATCTATCTATTAAAAGCGCACAAACAGGAAATTACAATCATAATAATATTTTGTTCCGTATACCAAATTATTTTCAAAACATTTTTTTATTTTATTTAATTTGATAAGAAGTGTTAGTTTAATTGTAAATTGTCATAATTTTATTATTCAAATATAATTAAAAATTTTGGAATTTACATAAATAATGTTCTTTATAAACAAAGAGATTGAGGGTGGGTTTAATGTCTTTGTTTATAAATATAAATGAAAGCGCCATCTTTTGTCTAGTAGCAGTAATTCTACAGCCTAGTGGCAATTAAAGGTACCTAGATACTGTTGTATTTCAACTAGATAGCGCCCTTAGTATAGAAGTATTAACAAACATTAACGCCACCTGTTTGTTTTACGACAACATCAAGAAAAATTATTAACGCCCTCTGTTGGTTTTACGATTTACAACGTTACCAAATTTTTTATATGGAGTGGTCTATCTGTCCCACGAGTCAGTAAGCCTGGATACGCTATACATAGGAGGACAGGGGTAGCCGCGCGTCGGCGCACACGCGCCAGCGCGTCAGTCTAGCGCCGGCGACCGATCTTAGTCTCCGTCCGCCGCTCAGGTGGAGCGAACGTGCGCGTCTGTCACAAAATGCCTCATTGTGCAGTGCTTTGGTGCAAAAAGTCGTCGAAAAATTCAAACTTGAACACAGATGGAGTCACCTTTCACGAGTAAGTACTTTCATTCAATTTGATAGCATTTTTCGCTTGAATTTCAGTAACAAACATCGGCGTAACATGGAGAGCTCTTTTCTGCTTACCCACCATAGGTCGACTATCGTGTTGGATGCAGTTAGCTCTTGTAATTTTTTTTGTTTATTGATAAATATGTATGTTAAATGTATACAGATATTTCATGCATTCTGCCTTATTGCCAAAGGACATTTCTTCTAGTCAACCTCAGCAGGTTTCCTCGTTCAATATTCGTTTATCGCGCTTTTTTCATTCAACCAGTACCTACCGGTTTTTACTTTTGAGCGACTCTAAAGGAATTAATTTCTTTAGGTCATGCGTCTACCGGGAATTAGTCTTGTTATGCTTAGCATTAACAAAATTAATTCATAATGAATACCCCGTTAGCATTTAGCACTGCTAAGCGCCCTGATGAATAAAAATTAATGCTAAATGCTAAGCAATAATCACATTTAATTTTAAGCATTGCTGTTTCGTTCGTAAAACTTTGTTGGTTCGTTTGTTTTGGAACGCACAAAGCAATGAAGTATGTGCTATTTATCTGTGGTACTGCTAAATGCTAAATGCTATATAGCGCCTGCGCTCCGCTGCTAGCTAGCTAGCTAGCATCTAAATGCGAAATGCGATGCGATCATGCGAGTGAGGGGTCGGAATTATCATCTGTCACGTGATCATTAGTTTTGGTCATATCTACAGAACCACTGGACTTAGACCCATCGTGTTGGTACTCAAACTGAACGTCTCGGTGAGATCTACCCATCTGTCACGTGTTAATTTGTTTTGGTCATATCTCGAGAACCACTGAACTTAGACCCATCGTGTTGGTACTCAAACTGAACGTCTCGATGAGATCTACCCATCTATCACGTGATAATTTGTTTTGGTCATACCTGGAAAACCTCATTTTACCGTAAAAAAATTAAATATCCAGGTGGGTATGGCTGGTTAGTTTGTTAAAAAAGGCAAAGCCTGGAAAACCTCATTTTACCGTAAAAAAATTAAATATCGAGGTGGGTACTCATAAATTTTTTATGGTAGGGTAGATTTTCGCGAATTTTTCGCGAAGTCATATTGCAATATAATTTGTCATATCGTTGGCTAAGTAATTAGCAAATAGTTGTTAATAATATAATTTTTTTTTTTTGGTTACAAAACTTTTCGACTTTCTAACATTATTTTTTTAATTTTGGAAAATTCCAATAACAAATACTCCAATAAGATAATACCAATGTACGAGGTCTTACATATCATTGTTTAGGAAATTTTATGTAGATTTATAATAAAGTATCCGAGGTATCTCAGAACTTAGAACTATTATCGTGTTTATGCGAAAATCTGCAAATTCGCAAAATTGTGAAAGGGGCGTTGCCTTTGTTCATTTAAGAGAAAGTTATATTATTCCCTTGATTTTTCATCTTTTTCATTTTTTTTTTCCTTGTTTCATCTTTTTATCGCGAATCGACACAATGAGCGACTTATTGTATGAATCCCGTTCAAACGTATGGAAGACTGGCGTCACTTGGCTACCTACTCGCTCGGCCAATCACGGCGTTCCATGCGCCGCTCCCGCCTCAGACTTCACACCCCTTTGGCGGCTACCTCGGTTCTCATACAAACGATGCCGTATTTCGTATCCAGGCTTGCTGACTCGTGATCTGTCCCGACAGGGTTATAAAATCAATGGTACCTACGCTCCATTGGAGCGTTAGGGATGTCAATCAATTTTTTTTGTAAATTTGTAAAATTATTATTTATTAAAACATTTATTTAGGTTCTGTAATGTAATGATCAAATAATCAATATAATCAATCATCAATAATAAGTTCAAAACGTGGTTGCTATAAATATGAATTGATATAACTTTTCTCGACTTTTGTCAACTTTTATTAACTTTTGTAAATTGTTTACAACTTTTGTCAGCTCTTGTCAACCATTGCAAATGTTTGTCAACTTTTCTCATCTTTTGCCAATTTCAGTCATCTTTTGTCAACTTTTATCGACTGTTGTCAAGTCTTGTCAATGTTTGTCAACCTTGGTAAACTTTTGTCAGCTTTCGTCAACATTTGTCAATTTTTGTCAACTTTTGTCATCTTTTGTCAACTTTCATCGACTGTTGTCAACTCTTGTCAATGTTTGTCAACCTTCGTCAACTTTTGTCAACTTTCGTCAATATTTGTCATCTTTTGTCAACTTTTATCGACTGTTGTCAACTCTTGTCAATCTTTGTCAACCTTGGTCAACTTTTGTTAACTTTCGTCAACATTTGTCGACTTTTGTCATCTTTTGTCAACGTTTGTCAACTTTTGTCTATTTTTCTCGATTTTTGTGAAGTTATAGCCACTTTAGTCATCTTTTATCAACTTTTCTCATCTTTTGCCAACTTCTGTCACCTTTTGTCAACTTTTATCGACTGTTGTCAACTCTTGTCAAGTTTTGTAAACTTTTGACAACTTTTATCAACTCGGTAACTTATGTCAACTCTTTGTCAATTTTTGTCAACATTTGTCAACTTTTGTCAACTTTCGTCAACTTTCGTCAACTTTTGTCAACTTTCGTTAACGTTTGTCTACTTTTATCGACTTTTGTTAACTTATAGCCACTTTCGTCATCTTTTGTCAATTTTTGCCAACTTCTATCAGCTTTTGTAAAATTTTAACGACTGTTGTCAACCTTCGGAAATTTTTGTCAACTTTTGCCAACTTCTGTCACTTTTATGAACTTAGGCCAGCTTCCGTCAACTTTTGTCAACTTTCGTCATCTTTTGTCAACTTTTACTAACTTCTGTCAACTTTTAACCACTATTGTCAACTTTTGCCAAGTTCTGTCACTTTTATGAACTTTTGTCAGCTTTCGTGAACTTTTGTCAACTTTCAACTATTGTTAATTAATGTCAACTAAGTATTGTCAATTTTTTTCATATTTTGTCAACTTATGTCAGCTGTTTGTCAACTTTCGTCAACTTTTCCCATCTTTTGTCCAGTTTATCAACTTTCGTTAACTCTTGTCAACTTTAGTCAACTTATGTAAACTCTTGTCAACTTTTGTCAACTCCTTGTTAACGAAAGCGGACAAAAGTTCATAAAAGTAACAAAAGTTGACAACAGTGGTTAAAATAAGATAAAAGCTGAGAAAAGTTGGCAAAAGTTGACAAAACAAAAGTTGAGAAACGTTGACAAAAGATGACAAAATGTTGACGAAAGTTGACTAAGGTTGACAAACAACCACAAGAGTTGACAACAGTCGATAAAAGTTGACAAAGATGACAAATGTTGACGAAAGTTGACAAAAGTTGACCAAGGTTAGGTTGACATTGACACGAGTTGACAACAGTCGATAAAAGTTGAAACAGTTCGATAAAAGTTGATAAAAGATGGCAAAAGTAGACAAAAGCCGACAAAGATTAACAAACATTGACAAGAGTTGACAACAGTCGATAAAAGTTGATAAAAGATGACAAAAGTTGACAAATGTTGACGAAAGTTGACAAAAGTTGACCAAGGTTGACAAACATTGACAAGAGTTGACAACAGTTGATAAAAGTTGACAAAAGATGACAAAAGTTGACAAATATTGACGAAAGTTGAGAAAAGTTGACCAAGTTTGACAAACATTGACAAGAGATGACAACAGTCGATAAAAGTTGACAAAAGATGACAAAAGTTGACGAAAGTTGACAAAAGTTGACCAAGGTTGACAAACATTGACAAGAGTTAACAACAGTCGATAAAAGTTGACAAAAGGTGACAGAAGTGGGCAAAGATAAGAAAAGTTGACAAAAGTTGACAAGAGTTGACATAAGTTACCGAGAGTTGGCAAAAGTTCTCAAAAGTTTACAAAACTTGACAACAGTCGATAAAAGCTGACAAAAGGTGACAGAAGTTGGCAAAAGATGAGAAAAGTTGACAAGAGTTGACATAAGTTACCGACAGTTGACAAAAGTTCTCAAAAGTTTACAAACTTGACAAGAGTTGACAACAGTCGATAAAAGTTGACAAAAGGTGACAGAAGTTGGCAAAAGATAAGAAAAGTTGACAAAAGTTGATAAGAGTTGACATAAGTTACCGAGAGTTGGCAAAAGTTCTCAAAAGTTTACAAAACTTGACAAGAGTTGACAACAGTCGATAAAAGTTGACAAAAGGTGACAGAAGTTGGCAAAAGATGAGAAAAGTTGACAAAAGTTGACAAGAGTTGACATAAATTACCGAGAGTTGACAAAAATTCTCAAAAGTTTACAAAACTTGACAAGAGTTGACAACAGTCAATAAAAGTTGACAAAATGTGACAGAAGTTGGCAAAAGATGAGAAAAGTTGACAAAAGTTGTCAACATTTGTCAAAAGTTAATATAAAGTGACATCAGTCGAAAAACGTTTGTGAACATTTTTTTGCATTCTAAAAGATCGTGGACTGTCCGTGGCGCATGCAACAAAAACAAACACGACCACTCGGACGCGGCACCCGCGACTGATTGTTTGCGACATTCGCTTCGGGGCCTTGTTGAGGTGTGCGTGTGTGTGAGTGCGTCGTTTCGATCGTTTTGTACGTAGTTTCCATACTGCTTTAGCCATATATATGCTGTGTCCGTGGTCGCGCACGAACGCACACGTTGGAAACACCTGCTGTAGTGCATATGTCACATAAAACACCAGCCACGGTTCGCCTGATCGCCTCGCTACCGCACCGGTCGGTCGTGAAATCATCGGCTCAAGTGAACACATGTCGTTCGAACTTTGTCAAATTAACTAACTAGCGAGTCGTCTCTTTAAAAACTAGGCTAACTAAATATACCTGGTAGATGGTATGGTACCGTTCTCTCTCATTCGAGAGGTCGCAGTTTCGAATTCCTGCCTGAACTGCTGAACTGCCTGAACTCCTGCCTGAGCTGCCATGCCAGCGCTTTCCTTTTGGGCGTGCCGGCTGCACCGACGAGGGCTGCCCCGAACTGAACGAAACACACGAACTATTTTATACCTAGTTGACTAGAAGAAAGCTCTGCACCGCAGGAAAGTGTTTTTTTTTTGTGGATCCTAACTTATTTTTACTCCACCACTACACTACTATGTACTTACATGTATTATTAACTAGTTCGCTCAGTCATCCACGATAACTGAACATGACAAATTATTATTTCAGAACCGCATGTAAATAAATAAGTACATATTTTGTGATACTAAACCCTAAAAATAAAACAGCAAAACTGCATTGAAAATATTTATTTACATACCTATAGCTTCGCACACTCAACTCTTTGGCTACTTACCTCATATTCAAATTTCACTATATTAATCGACTGTCAAACATCCAAAAGTTGATGGGAAAACGTCTGTGAGGAATAAGTCCGCCTTTGCATCACATATATCAATTTGTCAAAACATGTCAAAATACAAAGTCAATGTCCGAACGGGTTCAAACCTACCTCGTTTTACGTACACTCGTGCCACAAGGTCTCAACTCCTCAGTTTATGCCTGTAGTGCCAGGCCGACCCTATTTACCGGTCACATACCGCGAGGCCGGATGCCGAGCGAAAAATGCGGCTTGAAGAGCTCGTCGCTGTCTGCAGTATGAATAAAATTGTTAGCTGAATCACGCACTTTCGCGCGGTGTATAAATCATCGATTGTATAAATAAATCAGAAAATTCTCTACAGCCAGGTGCGCCGCTCATCTACTACGGCGTTCATATAAAAGTGAGAATTATGGTACGTTGACACGATGCGAGGTTTCACGCACGAGAAGCATGCCGCCTTCTCGAACGAGAAAACTCGCATTCGTGGAACTGTTTACACTAGTCCACATCTCGTTCGAGCTCGTCTGTGTTTCTCTGTTTTGACAGTTGCAAAAATGGAGTCTGTAGACGAAGGTTTGGCGTGTAATGGTACGATTTTAGCGTTTATATAGCACGACGTTTGATAAGAAACATAAAAATAAAGAAGAAAAAAAACAGAAAAGATATCTTTTTTTATAGAAACTGACACGGTTGGCTATATCACCTACAACATCCGTGATGTCAACCCATAACACATTGGTGAACTAGGTGCCATGTCAGTGCTTCCCTTCGGTCGTGTCGGCTACACGGAACTGGACGGAAAATACAAACTATTTACATAGGTAGCCGTTTCGACCGACCTTTCATTCAGTGCGGTGGTACCAACCCGGGCGGGTTAAACTCTACCACCTAGTAATATAAGAAGGGAGTCATCTGAGATCTATGTGGATAAGGAAATGGATAAGTAATATATAAAGATAACTCAATCATTTGCACATCAGTCCACTTTGTCATGGTGCCGTAAACAACCAAAAACCACTAAGAAAACTTTTTTGCACCAACAAACTTCGTGCGAGACGCTCCTCTCGAACGCCAACTAATAAGCATGCATGAACTCGTTCGCGCGCGAACGACGCTGCGTTCGTGCACGCATGCGAGCTTGCGAGAACTGTCTACACGGTGCGTGAATGCGTTCGAGAAGCATTTCTCGTGCGTGAACTCGCATCGTGTCAACCAGGCATTAGTATATTCCGGTAAACTTTTATTTAATGCTATTTCATTGTTCAGTTTTCACACTTGATAGACCTAGTACCTATATAGTTTTTCTAAAATTAAAATTCTCTACCTAAAAAAACTCATACTAAGCATCTAACTAATCTAATCTATCTAATCTAATTCAAACTAATCTAACTCATCTATATTCCTGCATCGAGGCGACGACTGCTTTATCCATTATCTTCACATTTCTGGCCTCTCAAATATTCATTGAGTCTCGAAAATAAACAGAAATCCTTTCCTTCCTTACCTTTAATAAAATCCAACGTCTGCTTTCTGTATGTATGTATGTATGTACGTCTGTCTGTCCGCTTATAACTTGAGAACAACTGAACCGATTTTAATAAAAAAAAAATTCTACGGATAGCTTGATTCTTCCCATCAACTATAGGCTACATATTATCACGCTAAATGGCTTATGAGGTCAGCAGTGAAGTGAAATATGAGAGCGGGCGGAGCCGCGGGCACAGCTAGTAATAACTATAACTCAAGAACAGCTAAAATTCGCTTGCAGGTTTTGTTCCATGTAATGCGACAAATCTCTGCTAGGTTATCATCATCATAGGTTATATTATTATAATCGCGTGATGCTAGGTTAGCATCACGCGATTATTCATATGAGCCGAGCAGTGGGGTCGGAAGTGAACACAATCGGAAAAAATTACCAATTCAATTACCGCGAGCGGAGCCGCGAGCACTTATATAATATTTAGGGATAGGGAGTAGAGGATGTAGGGAAGGGATATGGGATAGGGCGTAGGGATGTAGGGAAGGGACATATTAACTTGTAAATATAGACAATCACAGGAAAATCGTATTAATATTATGTTTTGTAAGTAGGTATCTACCTACCTACTTTATAAAACTTTGTAGTATCTAAGTGGATACACACATATTTTGCCGTTAAGTGTCAACACTTGATATCCAAATTAACATCACTTACGTAGGTACCTGTTAGTTAGTTAGTACATACAACAATAATTGATTCGTGACTTGAGATGATCACGTTGAATATTCAAAGGTAACTTCAACAATAGCGTCCGCTGTCGTATTATAATTTATTTGTCTTGACAAACGCTAGATTTTGTCAAACACTATACTATAATTCCCTCGCTTGGAATTGTGAATTTGTATTATCATCATCATACACGACTTAGTAATTAAAAAAAAGCGGGCAAGTGCGAGTCGGACTCGCGCACCCAGGTGGCACCGTTGTTCCGTGCCACCGCGTATTTGGCCGCTTCTAATTATTTGTAGTTATACTTTAGAGTTTGCCTGGTAATCATACCAAGTTTAGCGCTTGTATATTATCGTATTTGGCCGCTTCTAATTATTTGTTGTTATTTGTTGTTGTTGTTTGACACTTGTATATGATCGTTTTTACGATAGAGCAAAAACAAAAGAAAACATTTTTTATATTACAAATTGTTGATTTTCGAATTCTTTTCTTTACTTGTGCTGCGAGTGTGCTGCGCTTCTTGCTTGATAAATTTCATGATTCTAGGTCAACTTTATTACACCTACAAGAGCCTGAACGAAGGCGATTGGAGGACGTAGGTAAGTGCAGAATCAATAAATATTTAGGCGTCGCTAGACACCTTATGGGTGGGTCGGCGGCACCACAATATGTCGCCCTTACTAAAAAAAAAAAAACAAAATTAATTCTCCTTGACCGGAAGGAGTAGGTATTGTATTGTTTATCTAATAATTAACTAAAATTATATGATGAACGGCACGCATACACGGGTTTTCCGAATTATCGAGAGCATACTTTGCGATATATTTTTTTTTCAATCGAGTTAAATCGATCCCATTGCGTTTTAGGCTCCTTGTTGGGAAGCAGTTTATAAGTATGTCTTGTAGAAAGGCCATATATTTTTTCTAACATCAAGCTTACAGTGGCTTGCGAGAAACATCAATCGGGAGAAACTGATGTATGAATTATGATATGAATTTTGAAAATTCTCATCAGCATAGTTATGTAATTAAAATTTATGTGCATACCTTCAGCCACTGCTCCATGGTTCGGATTCCATGCAAAAAAGTAGGTCCACCGGGTTGACTGGAGGAAATTTCCTAAGGCAATAAGCCCGCCCTTGCCACACATTGAGTTGCATAAAGTCTATTATTATGTTTTTTTTTATGGAAACTGACACGGTTGGCTACATCACCTACAACGTCCTTGATGTCAGCCCATAACACCGGGTGAACTAGGTGCCATGTCAGTGCTTCCCCCTTTGATCGTGCCGGCTACAATGAACTGGTCGGAAAACAAAAACTATTTACATAGCCGTTTTGACCGACGTTTCATTCAGTGCGGTGGTACCAACCCGGGCGGGTTAAACCCTACCACCAAGTAAGATTAGGAGGGAAGGGACCTACAGTTTTACGAGGAATCCGAACCTCGGTCAGCCTCCAACTGTCAGCGGTCACCCATCCAAGTACTGACCGCACCCAGCGTTGCTTAACATTCAATAGCGACAGTTGACTGTCTGCACCACTGAGCTATCGAGGCTGACAAATTGCTAATACCAAATAGGCACCTACCTAATAGGAATTTCCTCAACCTCTCTCTTAGCTAGCACCCATCGTTCCCCTATGTGCCCTGCCTATGCGGCTTTTTGGTAGACCAGGCAATAGTATTTGTTGTTATACTATTCACCGAACATATCCGGATCAATTCCAAGTAAGAGAAGATTTCAATCGAGCACAAGACCGGCGATTGGCCAATCTTGCTCTCTTAGCGCGCTAGATAGACAATGCAATACAATGTGCTTAATATAACAGAATATGGTAATATGCGTAAAACTACCGTAAAACTGCGAGCAAATAGTTGACCATTGCGGTCACGTACACGCAGGTGGGTATTTCTTTGCATAGGATTAGCACTGGTTATTCCTCTACCAACATATTCAAGGGCGATGTCCAATGGCATCAATAAACACCAATGTGTTTACGCGGGCTGGGTAAGTATTTATATATATAATATTCTAACATTTACATAGGTTTGTACGAAAACAAATAAAACGAGTAAACCTATGTGTACAATACAAAAACCTAGACTTATTTGTGCCGAAAGGAAGCAAACAAGATTTTGTTTATGTAATCCGGTTTGGGTGGCTGACTCAGAGGGGCCAAAGCGCATGCTCCGACCAGCCAATATCACCTCCGAGACGATAGGTGCCATACCGGAGACTTCCCTGGATTGCTGGCTAAGTATACTGGGCTAGAGGAGAACACAACCGAGGCTGGCTATGCGGCCATCTTACATCCAGTACGGTGGTAGCAACCCAGTCGGCTACAATTTGAGCCAACCACCTAGTAAGAATGTAATAATACCTTCTGCATGCGTACTTACCATAGGATGTGTAACATATAGTGCCACCAGGAAGTTATGATATTGTGTGGGAAATAAGCGAAACTGTCTGCATTCTGTCTGCATGAAGAAGGAACGTGAACTTTCGATCGAAAGTTTGTCGGTAATTAATTAGGTTATTAGGTCATACAATTTATCGACAAACTTTCGACCGAAAGTTCACATCCCTTCTTAGGAATGCAGACAGTTGCGCATATTTCCCACGCATCATAACTTTCTGGTGGCACTATAGGTTATTAAACGGTTCAGTAAATTCATAATGAAATATTTTTTTAAATAAAAACGACCGTGTCGTCGCCTCACTCAGCCGTGCCTCCGCCGCCGCTGCCGCGCCGCCCGCGCCGTCTCTATACACGCTCACTCCACCATGACTCCACCCAACCGATTGAGCTGAAAATTGCACACACTTTTGGTGCTGGTGACCATAAATAGTACGTAAGTATACTTAAAATAATTGTAAAAAAAAATAAATAGCACAAAATAAAATAATAAATAAAAACCATTTTAAAAACAACCATTTGTTTTGAGCCATGTAATAAAATAAGTTTAGGTTTTCGATTTGTTTTCAAAAAGCACAAACCACGGTAGGTAGGTACCTACCAGTGCCCCACCCCGACGATATTTTTGGTTTGGCTACGTATGTATGTATGTATGTAGTAGGAATGTTCTTGGTAGTAGGTATGTATATTTCTTTGGAATGACCTCTAGCCTAAACGGCTTGATTGATTTTAACATATTAGGTGTGTATTCGTCACACTCGCGCGAGGGTCATATACATTTTTTGAATAATTCAAAATGGCGGCCAAGCGCGATATTGTCAAACTTTGAAAATAGTTTTTCTTCAACACCCCCATCGAGTGAGTTATCATATCATGTATTATTGTGGGGGAACTCGAAAAGGTGATTTCAAAAATATACCACACATATTATATGGTTTGGAACTAAAATTAAATGAGCAGGAAATTGCTGTAGTTGGTCGGGTAGAAGGATTCGAATATAATTAAAGCCCGACTACGACAACGACATGGTCTGCTAGTATTTTCTTGTTTCCTTAATTTTTTAGCAGTCGGGTTTTATAATTTTTTTATAAAATTGTTTTTTACGGTGACTAACGACGCCCATGGACATTCGGTCGTTTTCTGACAGCAACAGCACATGTCGTCGATCATGTTGATTTCTCAGGTCCGAGTGTAGCCTGTCTATCTATACAGTACAGGTACAAATAAACAATACAGTACAGGTGCTTATACACGCCCCTCTCGAAGAACCCGATACTGTACTTGTATTATGTACATAATATTTCGAACCCACGTCTATATTTATCACTATCTCGTTACATCCGTCTTGAAGCACCGTCCAGACTCACTCGCACTTTGGATTTGACGTCACAGTATTGGCAACGAGTAGGTATGTTTTATTTAACACATTTCTAGCGACCACGCCAAAACTTGCCAATTATCATTTCACCAGACCTTAATGTAAGTGTGCGGGCAGATTGTGTGCGCTCAAAATACGTTCGATAGTAAATATCGGCTAGTAAGGACTAACTCTATTGGTTAGTTCAGGGGTCTCCAAACTATTTTACAGGCGGGCCACATTGACTTATAAAAAAATTGGCGGGCCAGAATTAAACGTAATTTTTTATTTTCTATATTATTTTTTTTATAAATTGTAAACTCAAAATGTGTAGGTATTTTCCTTGAAGTATAATAATGAGAAAATATGTTAGGTGCGAGTTTTACTCGCGCACGGAGGTTTCCGTATATATCCGCCTATCTTTTGTCTTTCAGCAATGCAATGTATAAAAGCCTGTGGCGCCATCTATTATTCAGTAGTGTGACTAATCGATTTTTCGGTACGTTTGTTGTATGGGAGCCCCCATTAATTTTTAACATTTTCTTATTTTTCTTATTTGTTGTTATATATCCGCCATAGTAACACATCCTGTGAAAATTGAAAATTTCAACGGGCTACCTATTACGGTTCAAGAGATACAGCCCTTGGACAGACGGACGGACGGACGGCGGAGGCATAGTAATAGGCTTCCGTACGGGATATGGAAACATAAAAATGAAACAATTTGGAAAAAAAAAATTATTGATGTGACACATGCAGTTGTCGATCAACAAATATCCTTAACACTCTGGTCGATTTTTGTAGTATCTATTATTAAAAGAGAGTAGAGACCGTAAATGTTCATCAGAGCACCTTGTGCGGAGGAGGCGCTGCGCCGCCGCTATCCGACCGACCGAATAGCACTCTGGTGCCATCTGTGCTATGTTTACTCTAGTTAAGATACTCTACCTAGAGTCTAGGTAAGCAGCTCGCCCATGCACAAGTTAGGATGAATTAAAAATAAATGTTTAGGCCACAAAGGTGGCGCGGGCCGCATAAAGTGGCCGTAGTTTGGAGACCCCTGGGTTAGTTCATAGATCCACCATCGTTGGTCGTCTTCCTAAAAATGTGTATGCACCTAGCACAGCTCGTACTGCCGATATGAGTTGCCCAGCGAGCAATGGAGCGAGCCATGCTGGGAATATCGCTACGTGATATGGTGCGTAAAGAGGCAATCCGCCGACGCACCAAAGTAGTCGATATTGGACACCGGATGGCTAAGCTCAAGTGGCAGTGGGCTGGGCACGTTAGTCGAAGAGCCATGACCGTTGGAGTAACCGTGTCCTACACTGGCGGCCGTGGACAGGATAACGGAGTGTGGGAAGACCACCCGCTAGGTGGGACGAGGACATCAAGTACGTCGGCGGAAAGCAGTGGTTCCGTATCGCTGAAGGCTCGGATGACTGGAGGAAAATTGGAGAGGCGTATGTCCAGCAGTGGACGCTTACACGCTGACTGACTGACTACGATATGTCCTAAGTAAACGATCGGTACTTTACCCACAACATCTGAACGCGATTCGATCCCGTCCACAGACCGTCTCACCTTTCGGAATTGTCTGACTGAATAAGCATTTGTTTTATGGAACTTGACATGGTTGGTTGCATAGAGAAATAATACGTCTATGGCGTCTATGGTTGGTTGGTTCCTTCATCTACAACACTCGTGATGTGAGCCTACCACACCAGGCCGACGAGATGGCACGCCAGTGAATCCCTTTGGTCGTACCGGCTACAATGAACTGGACGAAAAAAAAACTATTTTCTTAGCCGTTTCGTTCTACTAACCGTCCTAATAGGGTAATGGGTCCACAGTTTACTTGGAATTCAAACCACGGCCAGCTTTAACGGTCGGGCGTTCCAAAACGGACCCGGCCGCGCCCGACGTTGATCCTAACCTTACCTTGCTACGGCGGTATGCTAGAATAGCCTCGTGTTTATGGTTAGCATACGTCCGGATTTGTCCGGACAAGTCCGAACTTTTGACCTTCCGTCCGGACAAGTCCGGGATCTTCATCTGTCCGGCGGACTTTTAAATTGCTTGCACTAAGTATTTAGAAGAGAGGAAGACCGCGTCTGGTGGCGTACCTTGGGAGAGGCCTATGTCCAGCAATAGACCGATACAGGCTGATGATGGTAATGATTTAGAGCTCACACAATTGCGATTTTTCGATTACATTTTGTCATACAAAAATGTCCGGACTTGATAATGAATGTCGGCTTTTTGTAATGGATTTCTCAAATTTCAATACGGTAACCGTACTCGTTTGAAAACAGGGTTGCCAGGTGTCCGCTTTTACCGCGGACTGTACTCTTTTTTTAAGTCTTGTCCGCGGAAAAGATTTAGACTTCCGCGGACAAAACAAAGGGGGATAGATTTTTCGTTAAAGTTTTACCCGAAAAATCAAAGGGGTGGTGAAAAATGTCCTCTTTTTTTATCTGGACCATCTGGCAACCCTGTTTCGAAACCACCTTATGTATGTATAGGCTAATGTGTGTGTGTGTATGTGTGATGTGCGCAGTACCTGAGCCGGGTGAACTTCACGCTGGTGCAGCACGGGGACAAGTTCGTGGCGGGCGCGGGGGCGGGCGTGACGGCGGTCGCGCTCACCTACCCGCTCGACACCATCCGCGCGCGCCTCGCCTTCCAGGTGGCCGGCGAGCACAAGTACACGGGCATCGTGCACGCGGCCTCCACCATGTTCACCAATGTGAGTCTACAATTACATCTCCAACTATTTTTTTATGGTTAAAATCTTAGTTCTCGGTATGGTGGGCAGTAATTTTGTGAATGAAGCGGAAATGCGTTAAGGAAGTGACGAAATTTTGTGAGTGGAGTATATTATATATGTATAACTCTTTGGTGCGGCCTACAGTTGGCGCATGTCGACTGGCTGTCAACCATGGATGGATGTGGGGAAGGTCAACCGTGCTCTTATAGACACAGTGTGAAATAAATGTTTCACCGTCATTGGCGACTACTGTAAGCCTCGTTGCTTTTTAGGTTTCCGTATCCCGTACGGAAGCCTTAGCATTATGGACACACAATTTCGATTATTGTGCAATTTATTGATTGTGTTCCGTACAATAATAGGAATTTGAGAAAAACATAATCATTATTGTACGGCAGCGCTCTTGTCACCCTATCTTTCAAAATCCTCAAAAACGTGGAAACTATAATCCGGATAATAAAACCGGCCAAGTGCGTGTCGGAATCGCGCAACGAGGATACTGTACCACCACCAGTAGTATTAAGTATTCTGTGCCACCACACAATACGTACCTGTATTGTGTTTTGTATTTACCAAAACATTTTAATGGCCCGTTTGGTGATGGATTTGAATTGTCTTTGGGGAGGTGAATTTGGCTCTGTCGACTACGCCATTGGTCTCTCGGCAAAGCCACCCTTGTTGGTTTAAGCGCGGTGGTTGCGCAGGAAGGCGGAATCCGCGCGCTGTACCGCGGCTTCGTGCCGACGCTGACGGGCATGGTGCCCTACGCCGGCTTCAGCTTCTACTGCTTCGAGAGCCTCAAGTATTTCTGCATGAAGTACGCGCCCACCACGCTCTGTAGGAAGTGCGAGAGGAACACAGGTGAGCGAACCTTTATTACAGGGCCGGATTAAGCCATAAGTATAAAGAAATGGTGTTCATTTCACAGAATTTCATGAAATCGTGTTTCCGGATCTAGACGTCTTCAACTGCAATACTTAGAGTCTTTCAAAAGTACGCGGTGAGATGTTGAGCTTGCTCTATCTATAGTAAAAATGCAATCTTATATAAATAAATAAACAACACTCTGATCTTCCATTGCACTTTTGGGCATAGCGGCACCCGCGCTGACGGTTTATTTTAATAAAATGTATGCGCGCGCGCAGGGGGGTTGGTGCTGACTGTGCCCGGCAAGCTGGTGTGCGGGGGGCTGGCGGGCGCGGCGGCGCAGTCGTTCTCGTACCCGCTCGACGTGACGCGGCGCCGCATGCAGCTCGCCTGCATGAACGCAGAGACTGAGCGCTTCGGGTAATGTTGAGACACTACGTGAGGTGTTGTGTCGGAGCGGAACTAACATCTACACACTCGAACACATTCACACTTATATATTACTAATAACATATTATAGTATAGGAACTTCCCCGTACAATTTTCATAAATGTTCTCACTAAATTGGTAGTGCAAGAATTTCTAAAATGACGAAAAACACTGTTTAGATACCGAATATAGTGTACCATAACATAACTTACATGATGTTATATTTCGATTATTTTTATTTAGCAAATTAGTTAATTTGAGACTAGTTTGAATGAATAATTTTATAAGCATTATTTTTTATCACCACTTTAGTGAGAACATTGAGTGTGTATTACTATCGTACGAGCGTGTCCTTAAGTTAGTAATGTAATATGTATAGTCAATGCTGGAACATCGGAAATTTGAGCAGAAAAATTGCGAAAGAAATTATCTCAGGTGGAACTCGAACCCACAACCTTTATATTACATGTCTACTGCTCTTCTAATCTGAGTCGAGAAGACGAAACCACTTCACAATCTTTCTGCGCTAACCGATGCTCAGTGTATCCGCTAGATGGCGCTACTGTCTGTGCGCGATACCGGCGCTCGAGCGATTGAAAAGGTGAAAGGTGGTGGTGAAGAGAGGAGCTGATTCTGGTATGAAACAACTGAGCGGATGTTGTATGACTGTTCTGAATGTGAAAGAAAATGTTTCAATTCCTACTTTGAGGGAAAACATAAATAGAGGCGCAGTCTCATACAAAATATTTCACAACAAAGTCCCACGAAATTGTTATCAATTACATACAAAACTGACGCATGGAGTATATGATAGATAACACTTTCGAATGACAAATTTGTCATCCTAACCCGGCCTATATTTATTGTTTTCACGAAGAGGTGCTACATACCTATTCTAGAAAAAAAAAGTTTAAAACCATGACCCTAAAATATTCACTTCGTGCATACATTTTTAGGAAAAAAACAAGTAAAATTACAACCTGAAAATAAATAGTTGCAGAATGAAATTTTTCCAGTTTCTGATCCGGAATCTCTCCCCGACCGATGCAAAAATGTCATTTTGGTGGAAGGAGGAAGGTGTCGAACTAAGCCCTGGCTTCACCGAACATATCCGGGTCCATTGGCAGTAGAGGAGGGTGTCAATCTAGGTCGGGACTAGGAGTGGCCACTCTTTGTATGTGTACGAGTGGGCCGAGGTCTAAGGGAAGGTATTCGGATTTGGAAATTTTAAAAAAGTATAAAAAGGGAACTTTTGAGTTCTATAGAATTATAGCGACAATGTGTGTGTGTATGTTTGTCCCTTGTTTATACATTATACTAACTTATATTCTGAATAACATACCTACTATTTATAATTTGCCGCGGTGTGAAGTTGTCCGTTTATTGCTGCAAGCTACATGTTTATATGCACTACTTCGTGTTTTCCCACAATTAAAACAATATGTATATACATATTATGTTTCACGACCTAACTACTATTTACTTGTGTACTAACTTATTTTTATTTTCCCGTTCTCTATGTATGGCACTGGATGTTGATTCCGCACAATGAAGTGGGTAGGTATTAACTGTTGTATATTTATTTTTAATGTTTACATAATTAACTATTCTGTGTGTAACTTCTTATTATGCTTAATATTGCATGCAATGATAAAATAAAATAAAACATATATACATACATAACTAGTGGTAGTGATGCAACGAATACGAATATTTGTATTGGCCCAATACATTCTTGACATTCTTAAAAAAAATTGGGTAAAACTCAATGAGCCCGTAAGTATTAGTTTATTCATGTAGGTATCCGAATATACTTGTGACGTTGGGATTAAAATATTTGGGGATTACCCTAAAAATCAAACCAATCAACTATTCCGTCGATTGGTATTGTGTGATTTATCTAAAATTTTCTGTGTGTCAGTCTGTGTACTGTGTGCTTAAATAACTTGTAAATATTTACATTGCTTAGTTTGTTTTATTTCCTTTGACCTTTTTTTACTAATAATTACGTGCAGTATAGTAGAATCAGGTATTCATATTCGTAAAAGTAGTATTCCTTGCATCATTATAATATAACCCTTATGGTTATATTTTCTTTGCAAAAGGTATACTTTTATGTGTAAAAAAGGCAAAGGTGGTGGTTTGTTGTTAATGTGAATTATTTTTTGTATCTATATCACAAATATGCAATAGATTGCACATTATGTCACAAATTTTGTGCAAAACGTTTTTGTTCACATTTTTCACCTATGTCCATGGTACGTAATACAACTTTTCTTTTTTAGAAGCATGTGCATTAACTATCTGCACCCTGCAGATGTATTACCGTTTGTTATTTATTAAAAAAAAACAAGTTACAATTTATTTTCATTACCAACACCTTGGCAAGGATAAAATTAATACCGTTCTGGTAAGTGATGTGCGTCGTCCCGGTATCTAACGCTTCGGTTACGTGGTGTGTTTGCAGGGTGGGTATGTTCCGAACTCTGGCCCTCATCTATCACGAGAACGGGATCATAAAGGGTCTGTATCGTGGTATGAGCATCAACTACATCCGCGCCATCCCCATGGTCGCCACCTCCTTCTCGACGTACGAACTTATGAAGCAGCTACTCAACCTGGATACTGGAATGAAGATATAACTTGCGATTGTTCTGTGATGAAGATCTAATTTAGGATTACCAGTATACATAGCTTGGTGTGAGACTATCGGCCATCGCTGGATATTTTTCAAGGATGTAGAGATGCTAGAAAAAAAATCGGGGTGTAGCTGTGTCGTGGACACGACCGCGGCCGTGTGTTTTACGTGAATACGTGTACCAGCGAAATGACCTCAAAATGGCGGCGCTTCCCCCTCCGTCGCCCGCGATGCCTCACAGTCATCACTCAATGTAACAAATTATTTGATCCTTTAGCTATCGAGTGGTTGAATGAAATTTTGCATACTTATAGATAATAATATGAAGTTGCAACACCAAACTGTATCCCCCGATTTTGTTATCATCAGTTTTCTGGATTGGCTCCCAGTACGGAAGCAAATTTAAAGACCTATTCACGTCAAAAGGTGCATTTGAAAGTCCTAGATTTGACGGTCCAAATTTCGGGGCATAAATGTCAATTCTTACAGCCAATTGGTTAAAACAATGTTCGTGACTGGACACAGATGGCTAATTCTAGGTTCATGGTGCATCAAATTTCTGCAGCAACCTAGTGTCATGCATGTCAATACACATTCTTTGTGTTCCTGTCTGGCTATACTGGATGGGAAACAAACAATGATATCTTGGGGCCTTTCACTGTGGGAAGGCTCACCCACAGATCAGAGAAAAATTTCTAGATGGGTGAGGAAGCGCTGCCGTGTCGCTGCATTACGCGGGAGATACCGCTTTTGGCAGAGAATGTCAACATGTTTGCGCTCTCTTATTGGCTGTAATGATCATGTGACCTCTTATTAATGGACGCAAAGCACTGTGTGTATTGCTGTTAGTTGATTACTGAGAGCGCTATTTAATTGTTAATATATAATTTTTAGGGTTCCGTATCCATAAGCCTAATACTAAGCCTACGCCGTCTGTGTCTGTCCATCCGTCCGTGGGCTGTATCTTTTGAACCGTGATAAATAGCCGGTTGAAATTTTCACAAAATATATGTTATTATGGCGGATATGCCAACAAACAATAAAAAAGCAAAAAGTAAAAAATTAAGGGGTTACCTATACAAGAAATGTGCTAAGAATTGATTACTACCTAATTAACTCTACTAAATAATAGATGGCGCTACAGGTAGTTTACAGTGCAGACAGACATGTTATAGACGGATGTGGTTTTTTGACAGGTATGGTATTAGCGGATCTACGGAACCCTCTGTGCGTGAGTAAAACTCGCGCTTGATTGATTTTTTCTCTAATTTGTGGGGTTTGACTGTCTACTTGAATACAAAATCTTATTTCATTGAAATTATTTCCGACTAGAAAATACTAATTTAGACAATAAACTTACATACAGACTAGAGTTGGGAAATACTGACCAAAGTCCGCACTGATCAGTATCAGTGTCAGTACACGAAAATACTTATTACAAATATCTGTTACAAAGTACTGAATCAGTGACCCTCTAAGAGTGAAGACATAATACGTCATACACACTGACAAAGGTCTGCAATAACCAGTCCAGTGGGTATCAGTGCGAATATTGAAGAGAAAATCCTGAGTTTTATAGTTAACAGTAATTTACAACTTGCAACAACAAAAGAGTAAGATAAGCTGTTAAATAACAATGACTATTCTGAGCTGACCACCCTGTACCTTGTTGCTTTTACTGCATTCTTCAAACAAAAGAATACAATTTCATTCTGTTTTTCCAATGAATCATAAAAATGGACAGTAAGTAATTTGTTTTATGGCAGTCAGGTGTGCACTGTGCAGTGAACAGAATGAGATAAGATATTTTGGAAATGTTATTCAACCAACATAGATTCTTGGAAGAATAAAATGTTAGCCTCGGTAGCTCAGTGGCGCGATCGGTCGCCCGTCGGTCGTGATCATAAGCTCACCTGGGCGCGGTCAGTACTTGGACGAGTGACCGTTCGACCGTTGGAGGCGGACTGTGGCTCGCATTCCACGTTAAACTGTAGCTCCCTTCCCTTCTTACCTCCCGCTCGGTTGATGCCACCACACTGAATGAAAGGTCGGTCTGAAACGGCTCTGTAAATTATATTGTATCGTTTATTGATCATTCATATGACATACCGCATAGACTGCACTCGAACTTGCCACAATTTGTTCTATCCGGTTCGATTACACCCATGAAGAAGAATCGAAAAGAAACTTCGCGGTAGTTCAGTATAGCCGGCACAACCGAAGGGAAGCACTGACGTATCACCTAGTTCACCTAGGTGCCTATTTACATGTTAAATTAAAGGTGAAGTGTCTATTTTCACGTAACTTTAAAAACATTTATAATGTCAGAATACTTAGGTAGACACTAAAAACACTAAATCTAAATATATATGTAGTTATTCCACAAAAAACGTACGAATAAATGACTCGCACGCTTGCACACAGGCACGCGCCCACGAAACTTGAAGTTCGCAGTACGTCATTTAAGTCAGTGCATTGCACTGCCTACTGAATGCATGCGCTGCAATGATTGAAAGACTGACTGATTCGTCGCACTGGACTGCAGACAAACCAGTATCGGAAACATGCAATAATTCGGTACATACAGCAGTGGCGGCTTTGACCTATAAATCTTAGTGAGGCGACTAAAAAATCCACCTACATTGCTATTACTTTATGATAAATTGAAAAACCTAAACCTAATTTTTTTTTGGCCCTAACAATACTTAACCAAAAACTACTATCGAATCGCGCACCGAGGGTACCGTATCGCCATGTCACGGCTAGCGCCACTAGATGAATTTCATAACACGCCACGCCATCTAGATGGCGTGTTATGAAATACTTCATATTAGTTAGTCACGATTAGAAAATGATTCATCATCTATTTGGTAGATGGCGCGCGCGCATACACTTTTTGAAACCAAAAATTGTATGCGCGCGCGCCATCTATGGGAACCCCCGTGAGTTTTTTACTTTTTCTTATTTTCATTATTTTTTGTTATATCGGCCATAATAACACATTTTCTGTGAACATTTCAACGGGCTACCAAATTACGGTTCAAGAGATACAGGCCTCGGACAGACGGACGGACAGACAAGCGGCGGGTGGCCGAGTGGTTTGGGCATTGGCTTCAAATGCGAGAGGTGCGAGGTTCGAATCCGGTCGGCGTGTAACAATGAGTTTTTTCTGACGAAAAAATTTACGTGTATGCATACCTACACCTGCTGCTGCCGCATAGCAGCCTCGGCTGTGTTCTCCTCTAGTCTAGTATAGCCAGCAATCCAGGGAAGTCTCCGGTATGGCACCTACCTTCTCGGAGGTGATATTGGCTGGTCGGAGCATGCGCTTTGGCCCCTCCGGCTCAGCCACCCATACCGGATTACATAAAAAAAAAAGACAGACGGACGGACGGACAGACAGACAGACAGACAGACGGCGTAGGCTTAGTAATAGGGTCCCGTACCGGATACGGAACCCTAAAAAAAAAAAAAGAATTCGCAAAAGTGAGATTCGAACCAACGTCACTAGATTGAAAAGCGAAGCATATACCATTGAGCTATGAAACTTACCGTAACTAGTGCGAATTTCGCCATTATGTCACGGAGGTAAAACAAACCGACTTATAGAAAACGTGAATAGCCCCATCTCGCTCTGCATTCTTTTAATTGCATATAGATGTCTCGTCCGGCGCCATTTATCAGAGCCTCAGCTGCTCCCTACATCCAAAGCCTCCAAGGTCAACCTGTTGTGTTTACGCTTGGTGAAGCGATATCAAAATAAGCGATTCGTCGCCGCACCGGACCGGGGTGAGTCACCATATGCCATGCCGTACGTGACACGTCACACGTCACGTCTGTGTGTGTGTGCGTGCTGTGTTGGTGGTGTTGGTTGATGCACTAACACATCTTTAACGTATTTCGTCGCGCGCGTCGCACCAGCCGCCTCCGCCTCCTCCGCGCCGCCGCGCTAATATTGTGATCAGTTCGGATCGGATATACTTGACTTTTTTAAGTTTTCTTTCTTGATATTTTGAAATGTTTTTTTTTCTTTACTTTCAAGATAATTAAGTGAGGCGGTGCTTCACTTGCTTCACCTGGGGAACCGCCACTGACATACAGTCAGTACTAACCCGCGTCTACAAAAATCAACCCAGCTGCCCAGACGTAGAGCTTGTTTTTGCATGTCAATATCTAGCAGCAGTCAGTGCGGTAACAGGGTTTTCATTCAGTGCGCATTTCGCACCGTGCAAAATTCAACCCAGTGACGAAGTAGTAAAGCTCATTTTTGAATGACAATATTGACTACGCGCAGCGCAGGGCTAGTATGGTTGCGTCAGTAAATGCAAAAACCAACCTTGTACGAAAGACATAGAGCTCATTGTTGCATATCTTTATCAACTAGTAACTGAGTACTGACTGTAACAGCTACTTCATTGAAGCTGTACGCATTCCGCGCACTGACACAGCCACACTGATGCGATTTATCTGTTCCAGTGCATATTTGCCAAGTCTAATACAGACAGAATGCAGCATGGTCAGTATGATTTGTTGATCCTTGTGTATTAGTGCGTATGTAGACTGATGTTAATGAAAATTTAATTGTAGGTTACAAACGAATGCTTCAACATGTTATCCATATGCAGTGAAAATTTTGATTTCAAGTAAAAAATTATTAAAGTTGGTTTCCTGTGTGGCGCCTACAGCTTACCTAAGTCCAAATAAGGTGAACAAATTTACTTTCATCTCCATTGAATTGTTTAGTTAGAGCGAGATACAGCTACAATGGGCCTATGTGCAGAGTGCAAGGCGTGCTTGGGCTCGCCTCCCATAATATAATCGATTGCTTCAAAATGGTTTGGTATAGGGTAAATAATTTACGTTGTATGCACTTTTCTACGCAAGATAGAATAGAAACTCTTTATTGCCCACAACGGAAAGAAGAACAGTACTAGACAAGAAACAAGAAATGTCTTCCGGTCAGCCTTTAACTAGAAGAATCAATCCAAGATCTGTGTCTTCAGCAGGAGTAATTTTATCAAAATAAGGTTTAGTAGAAACATGTTTTATTAAATTAACTTATTATTATATTGGTTCCTACAGAGACACAGATCTTGAGTGGAAAAGTTCTTTTATTTTTATTATTCATTAGCAAACTTAATAATGAACCACAACAACATAAAATATGTTAACCTAATCCTTAACCTAGATACTAATAAACATATTGAATGGCGAAGAAAAAGGGGAAAAGTTCGTACAAAGTCAAAAGTGTTTACCGTATGCCAATTTTTTTTTTTTTTATTTTTTTTTTTTTTTATTGATACGCGAGACACTTGGCGCTGTCAGCATGGATTGTTGAGCCGACGACGCCCAAAAGCATTCGTTTTAGAACGGGGGCTGCGAATGCCGTGCCGGCGTGACAGATGCCTTTTTACGCGTCTCTTGAATGATCCCAAGTCATACACTGAAGGAAACACATCAGGAGGAAGTGCATTCCAGAGTTTCGCAGTGCGGAAGATAAAAGAAATACTCGAGCGCTTAGTCCGCACTTTAGGCAGCTCTACAGTATAGGGATGCATTCCCTGTCTGTTACGCGTGGACCTATGGTGAAATGGTGAAGTCGGAATTGTTTCGAACAGCTCCTCAGAGCATTCACCGTTGAACAGTCGATAGAACACACTTAGTGAACCTATGTCTCTACGGAGCTGCAAAGGTTCAAGTTTGCAGGACACTTCAAAGTCGTTAACTTGGCGAACTGCACGTCTTTGGATCGAGTCTAACAAGCCAAGTCGATACTGAGCAGCCCCACCCCAAAGATGCGAGCAATACTCCACGCATGACCTCACCTGCGACTTATACAGCAGCAGGATTTGGTCAGGCGTAAAGTATCTCCGCGCCTTGTTCAGGACGCCCAGCTTTTTAGAGGCAAGCTTAGCTTTGTCCTCGATGTGACGGCCGAAGTTGAGTTCGCGGGTTAAGTCCACTCCAAGGATACGAAAGTGGTCATCGACGTTCAACCTTGTGCCCTGGAATTCGGGAGCTGAGCGAAATGGCGATTTTTTCGCACTAAACGCACACGCCTTTTTGAAGAAATCATTTGATTATGTCAGTATGTTAGCCGGCCATCTCGTCCCAGGAAGCCGAGGTGCTTCTAATGCAATTTCTATCAACACCTTTGTCCATTGTCTGCGGAGCGGCGGCGCGTAGAAGCGCTGACATTGTTTTAAAGTAAGAAATGACAATAGTTAGTAGAATTTGCGAGTGAGAGAGAGAGAGAGAGGACACTTATGCAATTTTGTGCAGCACAAGTGACGTAACTATGGTGGAGAGTATTGTTAGGAATACAATTAATGAAGTGAATTATAGTGGTTTTGAAAACTCAACGAGCAGGGTTTAGGAAATTAATTTAAAGAAATTATGTACATACTTGTTTACCTATTGGAATGTTGTTATAAGCTAAACGGTTGTACTTTTAAGATACCTAACTTGAAGAACAGGTTGTATAGTAGTTATACTGGGAAAATGAAGGTGTACTTATTTTCTTAAATAAGTAGGTTATTTTCAAAATATTCCACTTAATTAGGTGAGATCGGTCCATTGTGACCTAGTTAAACTGTAGCTATAATGCCTATCTATTGTTATTTTTGGTTGTTTACACAATTAATGTAATCATTTATTTATCAATCTTCAGAAAGAAGCACAATGACAATAAAAATGACACTTTTGTTTATCAGAGAAAAACAAAATAATAATAATTTGACACCAACCCATTTAATTCTACAAATCCGTGTACATACTGAAATAAAGCACAGAACTAGCCACTATATACAAATAAATGTATATTCAAATTTGTAGAATTAAAATCCCACCTGGAGATGGTATAGCGGAGACCTTGAGACGGTGCTAAATATTCCATTCAGTTGATTTCTTACATTTATCACTTCCTTCGTAAGCAATAGACATATATACTTAATAATGTCTTATTACTAGAGTGCGCTTGGACAACGCGTCATATTCGCTGATTTGAAGCCAGCCAGCCACACACAGCAACTGTTATTCGAACGTGCCATCCGTGCACGCCACCCGCCCCTAACTCCGCTTCCCCTCTCCATCTCCTTACCTCTCCGGGTGTGCGCTGAACCCTCGAAGTATATTATGTTCACCACCCCCCATGAAGAAATTAGATTTAGATTCGATATTATTTTCATACACATCTCAAATCATTGAAAAGCCCTCCCAATGAAAATTCTCCGAAAAAATCACTGCACATCCCCTCTACCGCTAGGCTCTTCGCGCCGCGCCAACCCTGCTTCCATCCCTCTTATCTCAGTTATTGCGACTTTACTATCCTAGCGCACCTCTAGTAATATACATATTATATCGATGGTTGTATATTAAGAATTTTTGCTAAATGTGACGCACTCAATTGGTAGGCGTTTATTTTGACTTTTTACGTTGATTGCTCTCTCAGATTCAAACTGATCAATTGATCATGTACGAGAATCAAAACAATTATTTGGAAAGAATATTTCAGGAAATGGTTAAAAATTTTATTAATTGTGCTGGAGACGGTTAGGTTGATCTAATCATAGGAAAACAATTACTGATGCGTGTAAATCTAAGATTGTTGGTTTTTAGCATCTTTTTTAGCAACATGATGTAAGTTGAGAGAGCAACTTACTTAGTCATGAACTAAATTCAAAATAGGTACATAGTACATAACGAAATAGGTAAGAGTATTGGGAAACTGGTAAGATACAAATATATTTTCAGTGTAACAAAATTAATTGTACAGATTGTATTCCCGGACTCCTATCCTGATTGATTCTGGCATTGTAGATATTTTGGATAACTTGAAATCATCAGAAGAGGCCACTAGCTTTGTCACAATAATTATTTATTGCAAGTATTCAATGTTTCTAAGATTGTGTATTGTACACATTAGAAAGTACATTTTCTACCTCTCTTACATTTGTATTGTTAACAGCACAAAATAAATGTTTTTTATAAACATTGTTTTTTAATTTGACTCATTCCCTGTACAGGAAAGTTATAAGAAGAGTAACTATAGCCCCTTTCTTTGCAAGTCGGAGTAAAGTTGCCTTTGACAATTACGCTGGAACAACAAAATTTGTTGTTCGATTTGAGTGATTCGATAGTATTTAATACTGTCGACTTTTATCGATTGAATAAGTGTTAGTTATAATGAGACTTAAATGTCCTGACATGTAAGTAAAACAAAATATTTTTTTATGCACACCACTGATTATACACACACAACACACCTTAACACATGCGCTACCTGTGTGCTGGCAAATTTTTTCTAGCTAGATTTAGCTGAAGATTTTGTCAGTCAAAACCAAAATTTTATAAATATTCTAGTTTACAGCATTTATACAATAATTTATTAATAGCAACTACACGACTATTTAAAATTTCACTGGCAACACTCCAAAAGTCAGTTTCCTCCGTCTTGCAAAAAAAAAACAAAAACAGGCTACCTATAGAAGGGTATTGAAATAAAACATGAATTTGTGTAATAATTGTATTTATTATCTAAGTTTCTATAAACGGCGTAGTACATAACTGCAAGAATAAATAATTCCAGTTTAATTTCGGAAATTATTGCCACTAGTTGTATCCTGCCCGCCGTCGGGTTCCCGCTTGCAATCAGTGAAGCTGTTAATTTTGGAAATGAGAGTACCTACGCGAGTTGAGGTTATGTAAAAATACCTTTTCCATACTTCTGTAATTGCACACAAAACTCAACCTCTGTATAATAAACTGACGTCGGATGAGGTCGCCCGTCCGCTGTCGATTCTCAAATAACATTCTCGTTTAAAAAGCCTTACATTTAAAATACAATTCAATATTTATGAAGCAACTTTGGCAATGTCTACCCCCTCCGCACAGGCTAACCGCTTCCCGAGTATCTGCTGTGACCTTGTTCTAGAAGAACAGTCGCAATTCATAAGTACTCCCGACATCTCCCAAAGTCACCTCGTAAAAAATGATTGTGATATACAAATATTTTATTGTTTCTTTACCGTAATTACATTTACTTATACGCTTACTTACAAATACTTATATAAAAAGGTTGTAGCTTTTCGCGACATTGGTGGGCAGTCTTTATATCTAGCGGTGTCGCACGCCCAACCTGCCGTGCGACCGGCGCGTACGAGCGACCGGTCGCACGACCGATGCACGCAGCGAGCGACCGGCCGTCGCGACCTCCCGCCCTCACCGCTACCCGACTCACACTTCCAAGCACTAGTCCCAGTTTTGACGTATCTTTTTTTAAACCTTAATTTAAGTTTGGGACTTTAGCCGTATTCAGTTATGTCAGCCCCATGCCATGGTGTTAATTTATATTAATATTATATATATTAGTTTAAAACATTAATTTATATAATTAAATTAAATTGCATTTGCAATCTATGAAAATCTCTAGTAGAGGCCGCACACCGAATCTCTGCCGGTAGAAACAGGGTAAAGGTATAGCATGAGTAAATTGTGAGTTTAGCACGCAGCCTACTTCCACCCCGGTGTGTGGCCTAGAGTTGCACATTCGGACCAGCCATTTACGTAAGCATATTAGAGATTGTATCGCAACAATTTTATATTTTCTCTGCATAATTGCAGGGACATAAACTACGATTCACTTTAATTTTATGTTTGGTGAAAACTGAGACTAGCCCTACATTTATGTATGCATGTTCAATTTATTCCAATTCAATTATAAGCATAAAATTTATTTTTGTATTATTATGATATTATTGACCGCGAGACAGTAACGGAAAAACAAATGGAGACAGTCGGGTGAAGATCGCACGTCATTGCCACACTGACCTAATTCAACAAACAAACGTTTGGAGACACCCATCAGTGGAGGCCGCATCGCACAAACTTCCAACAATGAGAGCAGTACATCCAACTCTTCTATCCGCCCTTAGTAACAAACTTATAATTTATTTCCAGTATATAGCAAGATTTAAGTGTTACACATTTTGAAATTTTAACATCAGATTTACTGAAAGTTTTCTCACATTGAGTTTGATCGATTCTATTGTAAATGCACGAAGCATTTGAGTTAATGCAAATTACTTATATTTATTTACATTATAATATATCCTAGACATGAAGGTTGTGAATACTTACCTGCGGGTGTAGTTACATTGAGCCCGGACCTCATCGCCTCTCCACTTCCGCTGCATTTGCGATTGCATTTTAAGCGCTCAAACATTTCCGGGTGAGTGCTGCTAAAATTACCTCCATAGCTAATACATGTTTTGTGGTTAGTATACATCCAGATTTGAAGGAATATATAAACCAGACTTTGCATACAGCCAGGCCTCACGCACTCTATGCACTTGCGCGCGCTAACTACCTACCGCCCGGTGGACCGCCGGCGGTCTAATTCAGTGAAAATTCGTCAGCCGCGCGAAACATACCTACACGCTCGCCCACGCAACTGCGCGCAGCTGCAAAGCAATAATCACTCTACACTCGATCGTTTAGGTACATTTTTGCAGGCAGCGATTGGCGACGTAAAACAGTAGGCTATTAAAGCCGAAGGTATGGAGGTATGGAACTTTTTCTATAGAGTGATTTATCTGTTACGAAGTAACTATTAAGTAATCTGTGATACAGCTCTTTTTTAGGGTTCCGTATCCGGTACGGGACCCTATTACTAAGCCTACGCCATCTGTCTGTCTGTCCGTCTGTCCGAGGGCTGTATCTCTTGAACCGTAATAGGTAGCCCGTTGAAATGTTCACAGAATATGTGTTATTATGGCCGATATAACAAATAATAAAAATAAGAAAAAGTAAAAAATTCACGGGGGTTCCCATAGAAGAAACTAAAAAGTGCATCTAACGAAAAGAGTACGAAGCATTTTAACTAATATGAACCATTTCGCACGCCATAGATGGCGTGAGTGGCACTGACCATGACATGGCGATACGGAACCCTCGGTGCGCGAGTTTGACTCGCACTTAGTTTTTTTTTTTATTAAAAGCTTTACAGCTCTAGATGCGAAATCCTTTTGAGCCAATCTTAAATATCTTTTTATTTTTCTCGTAATTGCGAGAAGCGCAAAAAATATGTTTATTATGGCTCAGCTGCCTTTTTTCCAACTTGTGTTGCCAGACTGAAAGTATCTTTCATTCTAAGACAGACATTCTTTTTTTAATTTCGCAGACTAATTTAACTTATTATTAGCTATTACTGCCAATATCCAGTGAGTTTTAAACAGTCATGTTCACACATAAAATGAAATCTTAAATGCAGGATTTGACAGTTGGAAGTGTTCAGTTAAGAATTGTCTTACCCCTAGTCCGGGATCGACTTTACATCCAAATATGCAACGCCTAGAAGGACAGGTTTTTTTTCCAACTAATAGCCTAGGTATATACACATTATCCTACCTTTACGTTACAGTTACGTCCACTGCAACTAAAATGGGTCTCCTCTAGGACCACTTCCGAAGCTCGCAGCGTCTTGAAACTCCCAAATACCGAGTAAAATGCATTCCATATTAAAGCATCAATATTTTTTTTAAGTATTATCGGCTGTAAAGGCGATAGTAAAAATTGTTGATGAACGCGACATGGTCGAGGAATAAGTAGTCACAAAAGTTCTAACTAGGACAAAATGCTTTTGCGCCGAGCGAGCAAAATCTAAAATCTCACGATGCTCTATTTTCTTGAATTTATTTGAAGAGTTTGTCTCGCTCGGTGCTAATAGAATATTTAATACATAGGACATGCCACAATGTGTCTCCAAGCTCAATCAAAATGGGAAAAGTGACATCAAAGGTGGGTTGTTGTACGAAGCAGACAGTTTTATGGTGGTATGTCCATTAGCGTTACGTTCGGGCGGACTCATTCGAGCGCGTCTGAACGAAATGAAAACACGTTTGGCGAATTTTATGTTATTTAATCCATTCTAAGTTAACCTTTTACAATAAAACTGTATACATATACCAATGCTCGCTCGAGCGGACACATAGACATACCAACATAAGAATGTATCGTGAGGAAGGGCCGACCGGGCGACAATTATTGACGTGACACTGTCGTATTCATAGGAACTGCGATAGTTCCTTCTCTCTTCAACTCATAGCACTGAAGCGAGACGGAACTACAACATTGAGAATGTGACAGTAACGTCGGAAAACGAATTTAAATGCACTCGCCGGTAGAGAAATCGCACACTACACGCGATTGGCACATCAATTCGATCCTAAAGAAATATTATTGTGAAAAATTACTATGCGACATTTAAGCCAATTTTGCTGGGACACCTCTACCGCCGAAATGGTCACTAGACTAAAATGTTGATAGGAGTTACGTCGGTTGCTCTGTTCAAAATCAAACTACTTACGTACTTGCCCATACATACACGTTTTGTACAATGAGATGTTATGAGAGTTATAGTAATTTCGATCTACAAAAGCAAACCTTAGTGGAAAAAGTTACATTTACTTGGATCTACAAGAGGCGAGGAGAGAGGGTTGAAGCAATACTAGCTGACAAAACTTGTAACTGAGTATTCGTGACTTTATAATCATAATAACTAATGATCAAATTTACTCTAAATTCTCTAATAAACTAAACAATCAAATCAACAAAAATAATATAAAATGCTCTTTGAGATCGACATCTCAGTCACAGTATAGTGAATTTATTATCTGATATTTATAATTTATAAATGCTGCTTTCTTCAAAGACAAAATCAATGAGTCCACACTGCTTGTATGCAAAATTAATGCTAGAAAAAGATGCAGCTACGCATAAAAAAGAGACACACTGCACTTCATTGCATTATTATCATCGATAAAAATCTTTCAAGTCAACTGGAATAAATTTCCTGATGATGCTGTTAAATTAATATAATACAGGCTAGATAAATTATTCAAAATAAAAAAGTGTTGTATAGAGCCATCGGGAATGCTACTATATTCTGGGCAAAGCTGACTTTACATGATAAGGTAATTGAAAATTAATATGTGGTATTATTTTACCTTATCGCAGAAATGTCGACAAACAGTCAATAAACCGACAGCAGTGACAGTTATTTTTTTTATGGGTCTTTCAGTCAAAGCTAGCTTTCACAGATAACACAGCCTATTTTTTGAGGGGTAAATATTATGTATCGCCTGCAGACTATCTTTCCAACTGTCTATTGATAATTTTCAAACAATGCAATAATAATATCGGCGTGTGGTTATCGTCCAACGCATCCTGTGAACAGAGCAACGGACGCGACTGGCGGGCGTGCCCGGTCGGCGCGCGGGGGGGCGGAGAGGGGGGCGGCGGCGAGGTGGAGGCGGGGGTGGGGGCGGGGTCGGGGCGGCGGCGGGCGCGACGCGAGTGTGACGACGCCGCTTGTACCGACCGTCCGCTCCACCTGCAAAATACACAAGACACCTGTAAAGCTAAGCGCTAGCACAATCACCCAACTGCAGCACATGTGGGATAGAAGAGGACCTACTCCATATACTGTTGGAATACGCCCGGAACCGAGAACTGAGGCAGAAGCTATTGAGAGACTTAAGAACTGACAGACTCAACCTGTTTTTTAAAGTACGTGAAGCCTTGGGGCGAGCTCAGGGGGAGGAGTTTGAATTCATACAAAATTTTTTTGTAATGTCACAGGCATTGAATCGTGCTGAAGTAGATTAAAATATCAATATAGCTACTATGGGGCTGGCATAGCCAGGAGTGGCTAAAGCCTTAAAAAAAATTAAGATTAAAATAAATAAATAAATAAATAAAAGCTAAGCGCAGACTATGACTGGACGCAGCGGGTCGCAGGCAGCACCCGTCCTCGTGTTTGCTTAGCTTATTAATAATGTTAGGATGCAGGGCGCAATCCAACTTGGTGCCCAAACGGTCGATCATGATCGACCTGTCGATCACGAGAAGCTTTTAGGTCGATAGCTGAAAATATGTAGAGCGAAAAGTTACTTTTAAAATGCATACATACATACATATTGTAGAAAATTAAGAAAAAGAACTTGTCTTTTCATAGTCAAGTTGTCACTTCAATAATAAAATATTTACCAACATGTAGAAAAATCTCTTTGTTATCCTCGAACTAAGTACAGCCAATACATATCACACGCTATATCCCGACAATCTGTTGTGTTGTGCTGCAAGTACTCTTGTAAATTACAGCGCAACACAGGTGGCTATCCCGTTGCCCTTTAGCACGGCATCATGTCCTTAAATGTGATTCTAAAAATTGTTTTAAAAATTCATAATAGGTGTAAAACCTAAGTATGAAATGAATAAATGAAATGAAACACTTGTTACTATTGCGTTCCTTGCGGAAGACACCACTCGGACTTTAGTCACGCATCTCTCACCGTGCATTTTGTAAAAGACGACTAAGGGTTAACGGTAGACAAATTATAACATTCCAAGTCCAGCCATGGCACGGGACTAATAATTTTCTATGGTCTAGTCTTAAGCAATAATAAACAACATATGAAAAATATAATGGACATAGCTGTCAAGGATGTCAATTATATTTGAGCAAGATTGCTTTAATTGTATTAACCCTTGCGCGGATGACCTCCGACGAGATCAAAAATATCGAAATATATTTCAATGAATGTTTCTTCGTAAAACGCGCCAGAATCGCCAATATGGTTACAAATCCTAGTGATTTTCATAATAATAAAACACTGCTGCAATAGCAACACTTCACCGAAACACAGAATTAAATGAATGTGATGCCTATCAAATTCAGCCTACGTCTTTTCCGGCAGATGATAAACTGGTTTCTAGTCTTACTATATTTCAAATCATTATTTAAAGAGATTATTTCTTTAGCTACACATCAATATACGATTTTTATGGGGGATATGTAAATTTTTTGAAAATTCTAGAAAAAATTTCGAGCATGTTTTGTTTTTTCTGGAGTTCCAATAGAGTTTATTGATCTGACAATACTTCAAAGAGTTAATCAAAATAATACATTACACCCAATGTAGCTTTATAAAAAAAAATTGCATTGTAATTTATAAACAATAGATAGGTGTGTATGGTTTATTTACCCCAAAATAACAAAAACATTTTAGTATACTTCACTATGAATAATCATAATAATTGAACAATGAAAACTTTTGAAATAGTAATAATACAAGTATTTTCATTATATATGCCACATGTACAAATTTAAAAACATGTTTTTCCTTTACAAGCTGTCATTCTTTGTAAGGTGTTTAATAATTTTTTCGATGAATATGAGAGGAATGACAGAGGGGTCACTTACGTGCAGTCTACATGAAGTAGTCGGGGGTCCTCCGGGTGACGTGCGGCTCCCCGCGTCGCGGCGCCGGGTCGAACTGCAGGCTGAACCCACACACACGCACATTATACACCTACATACAACTACCGGCACACGCATCGGCACTTTAACCAGCGCCGAGCCGTGCGGCGACTGGTGGGTGACCGATAATTTCGTTCCGACGCATTTTTAATGCTCGACTCGGACGATTTAACACCATTTACTACTACAACAAGTACTGCAACTTAGTAGACTGAATTGTCAGAAACGGATTAAGACTGATCTCTTCACTGTGGAAGTCGGAGCAAGAGGACTACCAGCAAAGCGCTCTACAGTCTCTTCAAGGATCTAGAGCTGCCAAGATCGACGCTAAGCTCATATATGGAAAGAGCTTCGAAAACGTCACTGGAAGCATCCTACAGAATATGGATAGGTAGAGAGAGGGAGGTCGAGAGCGGGACTGGTGGTTTCCCCCGCGTCCTAGTCAACGCAGACAAGCTGACGAGGGCGAGCCGAAACGTGAAGCATGCGCGGAAAATTCAGAGTGGCCACTCGCTAGTCCCGACCTCGATTAACACCCTCCTCTACTGCCGATGGGCTCGGTGAAGCCATTGCAAGCTTCGATATGTTCGGTGAAGCCATCACAAGCTTAGTTCAACACCTTCCTCCTTCTGGTGTATTGCAAATAAGCCAAAGTTGCATATGCAGTCGGCCTCGCTTTACACAAAGAGATATAATCTGAAATTTCTAGGCACAATTAAACAAAGATAAGTAAGTGGCACTTACAATGAGTACTTGAGTGCGTCATCCAATTCCATTATGGCGGCCTGATTACCGCATCTGTAAAACACAGAGATAAGGCAGCGTTAGTTCTTCTGCACCTCAGCGCATCATCTAAAAACCATGTTCACGACGATGAAAGCGGCGTGTGATCCGCGCGGTCTCGGGTCCGAGCCAAGTCCGCGCGGAACATCAAGAACTTCTGAAGATCCGAGGTTTGCATCTGGCCGTTTTCTGATTGCTGCATACCTACACCTGTTGCTTCACTGCTCGGAACCGATTGTAGGTACCTTCGCTTGCCCGTTGCTAGGTGGTAGACTCAAATTGTTGCAAAATGGGTGGATAGGACCGTACCGGGCTTAAGATGGCCGCATAGCAGCCTCCGCTGCGTTCTCTAGTCCAGTACAGCCAGCAATGCAAAGAGAAGTCTCCGGTATCGCGCTTACCGAACCCTACCACCTAGTAAGGTAAGAAGGGAAGGGACCTACAGTTTCACGTGAAATCCGAACCGCGGTCAGCTTCCAACGGTCGAGCGGTCACCCATCCAAGTACTGACCGCGTCCAGCGTTGCTAACAAACAATAGCAACAGTCGACTGTCTGTCACTGAGCTATCGAGGTTATTACCTATAGCAGTAGTTGGGCGCAGAGAATATGGTGACGACGTTCCGATCGTGACACCAGTTGTAGCCCTCCATGACGAGCTGGTGAGCGCGCGACACGAGCGTCAGCCCATTGCTGTGGTTGAACGTCTCCGAGATGTCCTGGCCGAACGTGTAGCCCGCGCCGCGGGGCGATATGCCCCATCCGCCCCTGCGCACACAAACAAACATGCTCCTAAAGTACTCACTAAATAAATAAATAAATAAATCAATCAATCAAATAAGACACATAATTATTTCAACTTATATGTTAATCGGTGTTGCGTAATTTACAATTTACAAAAGTACTTGCATACAACACCGATTACTCTGCTCACCCCGATTGCCGGGATACAGCGTGTGGGTAGTAAGTATGTATGTATGTATGTATGACAAGCAAACTAAGAACCTAGCAGTTGTACACACTTGCATAAAGGAGGACGCGTCAAAACGTACAATCGCTGGAAAGCTCTTTTCATGACTGTAATTTGTTACTGTTTTATGCTGATGTCTTTCGCACTCGAACAAATCCTTACCTTTAATAAAATCCAACGTCTGCTTTCTGTATGTCTGTCTGTCCGCTTATAACTCGAGAACCACTGAACCGATTTTAATAAAAAAAAATCTACGGATAGCTTGATTCTTCCCATCAACTATAGGCTACTTAATATCACGCTAAATGGCTTATGAGGTTAGCAGTGAAGTGAAATATGAAAGCGGGCGGAGCCGCGGGCACAGCTAGTACATTTATAAAAGTCAAACAAAATGGGAGATGTCGATTCAGAATAAATGTTCAGCCATTCGTCTACTATCCCGCCAGCCGTCAGCCACAACATCAACAACATTAATATGTTGTTTCGCAAAGCCGTGCAAATTGGCGACTGAAATAGATTTGCTACACCAACCAAATGCGATGTGAATGCTGAATTCAGCTGGAGTAAAGCGATGTACAATTGCTACATTTTTAGCACAAAAATTTACAAAGTGAAAAGTGACAACTACTCAAAAAAAGGTTTTAATACTTTATTTTACCAAATGGCAGAATCTCTATGGAAATTTAATAAAAATGTCATAGGTACTAGAATAATTCCAGGAAAAAATTTATAGAGGAGAGGTTCACATACAAAATTATTCACAAATTCTGACACACCCAATTAATACCAGCCACATACGTGGAATATGACAATTAGTACCACTTTTGTGGACCAAATCTGATAGATAGAAAATAGTTTATTGCACATCAAAAAATTAACAAACCTACAGAAGAACAATAAAACTGTACATTAAAACAAAGAGAATGAAAAGAAGCCTGAAAGAATAGTGTGCAAAGGCAGACTGATCACTATAAGTTATTTCTTCCAGTCAACCTTTGATAAGCTAACCCCACATCTATAGATTTTTTCCTAGAAGCTACAAGCCGCAATTTGTTTTATCTCGATCCAACTCTTTTTGAAAATGTCAATTCGTAAATAGCGTGAAATATCGCAATTTTTTGCAAATACTTGTATTTGACTGCTATTTATGTGATATTTTAGACCTTAAAAACAAGCTACGGCAAGACTTGTAAGCCACTGCTGTCTGTTGAAATTTCTACGATTTGGAAAATAATATATTCTGACAAAGCTAAGTTTACACAATGGGGTAGTTAAAAGTTTGACTGTTGCATTATCTTCCCATATCGTAGAAATGTCGATAGACAGCACCTTACTTATTAGGCCCGATTCCGCGAAGCGGGATTATCCTCTGATTCCACTAATCATAAGATTATCTCACAGAAATTTTATTGGAACCATAGACAGGATAATCTCTCCTTCTCACAATTGAGTGTCAACAATGGCCAACATTGCCTTAGTCTTTTTTTACCAGGAAAAATATATCACAGAGCGTAGACTTATACTTGTTAAACTCAACAGTACCATGTCCTTTGTAAAGAATACCTCATAGCATTAAACCCGCCTTTTGTGTTCACATTGTAATGTTAAGAGATAAAAGTATATTTTTATATGATTTGCTTAATTCCTAGCTACCCCATAATGCAGTCTTAGCGTTGCCAGATTGTGGTGGCGCTTACGTAACGATAAATGCTTCATGCCCTCTTTTCTCAGGAAACGTTGTGGTACTAGTTGTTTGTGACACCAATTTACTGTAGAGTAAGTACATCAGACATACAGGTTGTACCACAGAACATAAAAAACTAGTAGAAGTATCGCGATGAATCATAGCTGTGCTTATACGGGGTTATTCCGTACAGACACCGCACACCAACAGAGGTGATTCAGTACATGATACAGAAGTAAAATCTGTAATCAGTTGAATATTTTTTTTTTTATGAAAATGTCCCTGGTTATACAGATTAGTACGTCTTTAGTTAGATACACGCGACGTTGCCATTTCTCGACCGGTCACAGAGAATTTGGGGGTCACTGACATCGGTAAGTAACTGATTTAGTAGTGACGCGATTCGCGCGCCGCCGCGCGCGTACGAAGCATACGATGACGCGGTGCGGTGCCGCAGTCTATCTGGTTTTAGGCGCTAGATAGCCCAAAATTTATGTATTTTTTTGGAAGATTTGCAATTGTAGTAGCGCCGGCGGCGTACCACGTTCAATCACCTCTGTTAATCTGCATTATCTTTACAAAATATCCCCGTAGTATGAAGAGTAGTGTAACCAAACTCCCATAGTTTTTGCACTATAATAATACAATTTTTGGCGTTTTGTATATTTTTAGCTTGTTGGTTTCCGTGGCACGAAAGCAGATAGAAATACGCGCAGACCAAGTGCGCGAATTTACGCCTACTTGTGGTACGCCGATACCACACAATTTTTACTACTTCTACTAGTTTTTAATGTTCTGTGGGTTGTCAGTAGGGTAATGACAATAATGGCGGGCAACAATTTTCTACGCTCTATATTGAAGAACATACCTACTTTCTTCCCTTACGTGCACTAATTTTTACCTTAAGCCGGAATTATATTGTGAAAGTAGTGTCTTGACCAAGTTACTTTCACAAAAGTAATTTCATAGTTTTGAAATCTCTCTGAAGTCCTTATGAAATAAATTTTGCGCAATCAAATTTTGTGTCAAACATGCAAAATGGCAAAAACAACACTAATTTCATCCAATTAGACAAAAACACCAACAACGACACACATGTAGCGTTCATTGTGACACTTTCTTTTTGTGACGTGAACCTATTCATGCACTATGAAACTGTATGTTTGCATGTTGAAATTGTTATGAAAGTTAGGCCTTCAAATTTGTTGTTGTCATGTTTGTAAACTCTGACTGCAAACTAGCACCTCTTCGTGCAAACCTCCTTGATCTCCAGCTACCCCAGCCAGCCTATGACCTCCACGAAGGCCACAAGACGACCGGGGCGTCTGCAGACTTCTTGAAAATAGTTTCACGACACACAACTTTCGCAATGTAATTCCGACTTTAAGTCATAGTGTGTAGGAGGGGGGAGGGGGAGAGGAGAAGCGAGGACATAGAGTTATAATATACGGGTGTACAGAGAGAACGAAACTGGCAAATCATTCGAGGAGGAGAGAAGATGAAGGAAAAAGGGGAGAGAAGGGGAGAGAAAAAGAGGGGAAGAGAAGAAGGGGAGAGAAGAAGAGGGGGAGAGAAGAAGGGGAGAGGAGAAAAGAAGGATGGGAGAGGAGAAAAGAAGGAGGGGAGAGAAGAAGGGGAGAGGAGAAAAGAAGGATGGGAGAGGAGAAAAGAAGGAGGGGAGAGAAGAAGGGGAGAGGAGAAAAGAAGGAGGGAGAGAAGAGGGGCAGCGAAGGTGAGGGTAGACATATAGAGTGTGTATATCGATATACAATAGTAGGAATGATGAGAGTATGGCTAGATGGGCGATCAAGCATCAGTCGTGGCACTGTATTATGCAGTCACAAATAGCAGAGGATGCTGACACTTTTGCGCTCTCTCATTGGCTGTAGATGTTGACATGCGATCACTGAGTGGTTGCGAATCAATGTGTGTACCTCGTTATTGTAAGTTAATTGTAAGGAAATTTAGTGACACCGTATTCTTATACCGGTGGGAGGACGACATCAAGTAAGTCGGCGGAAAGCAGTAGTTCTGTACCCCTGAAGGCCGGGAGCTGTACATACGCTGGAGAAGCGTATGTACAGCTGCGAACGCTTACATGCTGACTGACTGACAGACTGTATAACACTGTGTGTGTTGTATGTATGTTGACAGCTCATCCGGTCAGAATTTGCCGTAGGTGGGGTTACCTGTCGTCTGGGTCGCTCCAGAGCAGGTCGCACATGGGCCCCTCGTGCGGCACCTCCTGCAGCCGGTCCAGCGCGCGGATGTGGTCCAGCGTGTCGATCGACGGGCTGAGCCCGCCGTGCAGGCAGAAGATCTGGCCGTTGACGAGCGCCGTCAGCGGCAGGAAGTCGAACAGGTCCGTGAAGTGTTTCCAGACGCAGGCGTTGCCATACTTGCGCAGGCACTCGTCGTAGAAGCCGTACACCTGGGTGATCTGGCGCGACTCGTGGTTGCCGCGCAGGATTGTTATTCTCTCCCGGTATCTAACCTGCAAACACCCAACAGCATTAAGAGGATACTTTCAATGCTTAGACCCCTATAGTGTCGGTTTAGCTCGCTGAACTAATAAACATACATTCATTTTAATTATTTATACAAAAAGTAAGGACTAAGAGTGTCGAAGCAAGAGTGATAAGTAAAAAAAAAACAGACAAAAAATAAATTATTCAAGATAATGATAACCTCTTATAACCGGACTTAGAAATATGCCAAGGCTGCCTGAATAAAATAAATAAATAAATAAATAAATTTGATAAATATGCTATGTACTTTATTTTTTATTTATTACGCTAACAAGTTACATCCCATAATTGTGGCCTCCTGTGCACCCCTTGGCAAATAAACATATCTCTGATATTGAAGTAGATATTTCTAGTTCAAAGTCGTCAAATCTATTAACTTAAAAGTCTCCATGGGGCTGGCATAATCGAAGACGGATAAAGTCCCAAACTTAAATTAAGAATAAATGATGGACAGACACCTAACTGATTTTTAAAAAGTCCCTGCCAGCGTAACTTGCTACGGAACCCTAAAAACGGATATATTCGCATCCTGCGTGCATAATGGAGGAAAATGCTCCACAGCACATCTAGTTCAATTGATGCCAATGTGCGGATCGTTTGCTCGATTGAGCGAGGGCATACATTACCATACGATTGTGTATGGAACGTTGGATAGATAACCACGCACGCTATACTTTGTCACAGGTCAAAATTAACTAAGACGCAAAGATGAAGCCGTTTTAATATAGAGATGTGCGGGCGCGTCTCAATGACGTAGAAAAAATTTATCAGTAATTTTGATAAACCAGCGGGGAACAGAGCAAAAAGTGAACTCTATAATACATAACATTTTAAAATGAAAAATTACCACAGATTGATGAAAATCGTGATAGAATCAATCTACAAATCATAAGTTTCCTTATAAAAAAATTTATTAATGAATTAAAAATTTTAATAAATATCTTGGTGCTTCTTTATTTCCTTAGCTTCAGAGCAACTCTTTCGAGACCTTTTATTTTTCTCACAGGCGGAGGTGCCAGTCCGGCTTGGAGGCGGACTAATGTCTCTGGGGAAAGGCTATTAACCCGTGATTTGAATATCCGTGGATTATAATTACACTGAAATCCGTGTTCTCTGTAGAAAGCACAGAATATATAAGAGGATAAGGCATTCGCTGCCTAGTTGTCAATAATTAAAGGATACTAATCAACATTTCCTCCTCTTGACAGTAATTGTATGGTTGCGTGTTATCCGCGGACAACATAATAAATGCATTTATTGGAGTCAGACACCTCGTTAGCACTGTAATAACAATTGAGAGGTGTATGTACAGTTCATAATAAATACATACATACTCTACATACATTATTTATTTTTTATTATTTATTATACATGCCCACGGCTCCACCCGCTCTCATATTTTACTTCTCTGCTAACCTCATAAGGCATTTAGCGTGATAATAAGTAGCCTATAGTTGATGGGAAGAATCAAGCTATCCGTAGATGTTTTTTTATTAAAAGCGGTTCAGTGATTTCCGAGTTATAAGCGGACAGACAGACAGACAGACAGAAAGCAGACGTTGGATTTTGTTAAAGGTAAGGATTAGCATTTTAAACTACATTTAACCTAATCAGAAATAACATTTCCACCAGCAAATTCGAGAATTGTCCTCGGAGCAAATAACACACTCCACTCCGCTCTGGAGGCGCGATACAGGCCACCGAGACGCGGCAGTGCATAAGATCATATTGACTAATGTGGCCAAAGTACACAGAGATTGTATAAAGATCGTGACCAGCAAGTTTGGTAATGTGGCCAAAATACACAGAAATTGTGTAATGATTTTTACCAGCAAGTTTGGTAATGTGGCCGAAATACACAGAAATTGTGTAATGATTTTTACCAGCAAGTTTGTGTAATGTGGCCAAAATACACAGAAATTGTGTAATGATTTTGACCAGCAAGTTTGTGTAATGTGGCCAAAATACACAGAAATTGTGTAATGATTTTTACCAGCAAGTTTGTTAATGTGGCCAAAATACAACAACAAATGTGTAATGATTTTTACCAACATATTCGGGAATGTGGCCAAAATACAATTAACAAAAAATAGAGATCATATAATGATAGGAAAGCGTACCTAGCGGTTTCTGCCAAAGAGCCGACAAGGTTATTATACTAGAAGTCATGCCTCGATACATATTATGCGATCACTACCTGACCGCTAATGATGCGTGACTTGCGATTCCGATATTAGTGAATAGTATAACTTTGGTGTACATAATGCAGCTTGTATTACACTTGAAAAGATGTGTATGTGTGAGGTACATACATACATACACTCCTGACGGTTTCAGTTTTTTTTTATGGTAACTGACACGGTTGGCTACATCACCTACAACATCCGTGATGTCAGCCCATAACATCGGGTGAGCTTGGTGCCAAGTCAGTGCTTCCCTTCTGTCGTGCCGGCTACACTGAACTGGACGGAAAACACAAACTATTTACATAGCCGTTTCGACCGACCTTTTATTCAGTGGTATCATCCCGGGCGGGTTAAGCCCTACCACCTAGTAATAGAAAAAGGTAGTCATATCCCTTAGTCGCCCTATTAGTGCAGTTCAGTTTATTTAATGATCAAGTCGATTATACATTTTACTTAGACCAAAATGTATCAATTAGAATAAAACGTAACTGAGAGTTAATTCCTGTCAAGTGTATGAAAAATGTTGCTTTAACCGAACGGTTAGACTAGACTTAACCACGCCGGACGTGGCGTGAAAACTGCCATAAACAGAAATGAAATTGTATGTTTTTTTTTTATGAAGAACTGACACCATTGCCTACATCACCCGTGATGTCAGCCCATAACACCGGGTAAACTAGGTGCCATGTCAGTGCTTTCCTTCGATCGTGCCGTCTACACTGAACTGGACGGAAAACACAAACTATTTACATAGCTGTTTTGACCGACGTTTCATTCAGTGCGGTGGTATCAACCCGGGCGGGTTAAACCCTACCACCGAGTATAGGTAGGAAGGGAAGGGACCTACAGTTTTACGTGGAATCCTAACCACGGTCAGCCGAGCGAGCGGTCACCGAGCGGTATGTGTTTTTATATTCCTCCCATAACATATCATTGTATAACAGTGCAACACATAAAAATAAATGGAGAAAAGGCAGACCATCTCAGCATTTTGTTGCAGGAGCGTACCCTGTAGCAGTGAGCATATTCCTCCTCGTAACACTAGTATAAAAGCGTGAATACCCGTCGAACTTTTAACAAAACAGAGACGAATCACAATCAATAATAAACGGACGACATCGTTTCTCATCGAGACACATTCGCAGCAGCGAAGCTGCACGCGAGCCAAGTTGTTCTATAATGCTCCTAGCAGAGCGTGAAGTATTCGAGATATGCTTGCCAAATTCGGAGAGAGAAATTATAAGAATTAATTATGTGGATGGAAGGGGCATGTACTAGCAGAGCAGATCAAAGTTAATTATTGTGTGGCACAAAGATTAAATCAATACTAATAATAAATCAGTAAAGGATGGCCATAAAGTAAGTTACTTTGTTTTATGAGACATTGCGTTTGTGGACTAAAACTAAATTGACGATTTTTAGAAATATTTTCTGTATGTATGTACGAGTATGTATGTTCCTCCATAACTCTTAAGCCGATTATCCGAATTTGATGAACAAGTACAAGCACATTTACCTATACGAGACACAGGATAGGCTAAATAAAATTCGGTTCCGGTTACGATAAGATTTGGCTCTCATACAAACCGAAATGTTCCGCGCGCCGAAATAAAGGTAAGGAAGGTAGCGGGCTTACTTACTTTCTTCTTTTTAAATACGAATTTCACGCGAGCGAAGCCGCGGGCAAAAGCTAGTTACAAATAAATCATCTCTGCCATTCCTTCAAAATCGTTTATTTGTCGAACCGATGTGGGACTGTCTTCGGCAAGTGTGTTCCACGAATCCTTTAACCTGGGCGTCGTATTAACAGACTAGACAGCCTAGCAACATTCCGCAAATCTGCTGGCATGGAACTTCACTGAGCCTGGTATCGCGAGGAGAGGCGAAATTGGCCGTGTCGACTGCAACATTGGTCCCTCGACACAGCCACCCCATGCTAGATTTCATTAAAAAACCTAATCTTTATCAAGAAGTGTGTTACGACCAGTCTGATCTAAATTGTGTCCATTTATAGCTTATGTTGGGGATGAACTCAATTGTATGCAAACTCTTGACAGTTTAAATTCATTTATTTGTCATTACCTTGAACAAGCCAACTGTAACTTTGTATCCGCCTATTCCACTAGTTTGGCGAGAAGGAACTGCAGTAATTTTCCACAAGATTTTAATACATCTTTAGGGTATTTTTATGCAATGGGCAGCTGAGCCAGTAGGCCAGTAGGAGCGCTTCCTGCGACCACACAATATCACCTCTGAGAAGGTTGCTGGCTATATTGGACTAGAGGAGAACACAGCGGACAGCATTCGTCCAATACGTTACCAACCCAGCATGCTAAAATTTGGGCCTACCAACTTTTTTTTTTTTAATGTAATCCGGTATGGGTTGCTAAGTCGGAGGGGCCAAAGCTCATGCTCCGAACAGCCAATATCACCTCCGAGAAGGTAGGTGCCATACCGGAGACTTCCCTGGATTGCTGGCTATACTGGACTAGAGGAGAACACAACCGTACTGGATGTAAGATGGCCGCATAGCAGCCATCTTACATCCAGTACGGTGGTACCAACCCAGTCGGCTACAATTTGAGCCTACCACCTAGTAAGGGGCAAGGGAAGGGACCTACAGTTTTACACAGGTTCCGAATGGTGAAGCAGCAGGTGTAGGTATGCACGTAAATTTGTACATCAGAAGAAACTCATTGGTACCTACCTAGTAAGAGGCAAGGGCAATACGAAGGCACCATAGCAGCCATCTGTTTTGAATTATTGTATTTAAATGTTATCTGCTGGAATGATTCCTTAAGAAACGAAATGCCGCAAGTCTACAGATGATAATTTAATGTATTGATAATCAGGCGTCGTAACCAGTTATAAAAAGTTTACGAATAATAAACCGATGTCAGCCGGCGCATAATCCCGGAGTGGTCCGTCGTGCCGGATGGTGACCGGTGTAAGGGTCCCGGCGGCCACTTCCGGGGGGGACCGGGGGCCCTTCCGTCTTCCGTGTCGGCGCACCACCAACCTGAACAGTAAGCGTTGAAGCTAGGGTCCACGCTTTGCCCGTGAATCACCATGGCCACCCTTCACGCTTTTTCCCCCCCTCACAACAATCATGACAGCGCAACAAAGAATAAGTAAGGTTAAATCAGCGGTGCACATCCCTACAACCCTCTTTAGCGTCGATTCGACCAACGTGCGGGGGTTGCACTCAAATTTGAATGCCGTCCACCACCATCTAGAAACGACAAAACCGGCCTTGCTTTTTCTGACGGAGACGCAAATATCTTGCCCTGCCGACACCTCTTACCTGCATTACCCCGGCTACACTCTGGAAGAAGCCTTCCGCTCGCGAGCCGGGGTTTGCCTATTCGTCAGGGCGGATATTTGCTGTCGTCGCCTGCGCTGTCTTGAGGACCCCGAACTCTCAGTACTTTGGGTCCATGTGGATCTGGGGACAGTCTCGCGGGTGTACGCCTGTCTCTACAGGTCGCACTCCGGAGATGCTGGGACAGCTCGGTTATTTGAGTACCTGAGTGGAGCGGCAGACAAAGTCCAAGAGCGGTTCCCCACCGCGGACTTGGTTCTTCTTGGAGATTTCAATGCCCATCACGAGGCATGGCTAGGCTCCAGGAGAACAGACTTTGCGGGGAGAGCCGCCTACGACTTCGCCCTGACGCATGATCTGTCTCAACTGGTGGACCAACCCACCAGACTACCAGATATAGACGGTCATGAACCCTCGTTGCTGGATCTTCTGCTGACGACGAACCCCACTGGATATAAGGTCGTAGTGAGAGCCCCGCTGGGTTCTTCTGATCATTGTTTAGTGGGGTCCACGGTGCCATCTTCGCCTCCTCAGTCCCGTACTAGAGGAACGCGTCGAATTTGGCACTACGCGTCAGCAGATTGGGATGGGATGCGAGAGCACTTCGCATCCTACCCTTGGAGAGAGATCTGCTTCAGTTCGGACGATCCGTCGGATTGCGCTAATACCGTTGCCGAAGTGGTCCTCGGGGCAATGGAAATGTTTATTCCCAGCGCCTCTGTCCACCTCGGTGGTAAATGCCAACCGTGGTACAGCCGCGACTGTGCTGTTGCTGTCGCAGCTAAATGCGCAGCTTATCGTGCATGGTCGCGTGCTCGTGCCGGACGTGACCCAAATGTACCCGAACTGAAGAAGAAATACAACCACCTCTCCAGATCCTGCAAAAGGGTTATTGCCAGGGCCAAATTTGACCACATCGGCAGAATCGGCGATAGACTGAACGAGCATCCAACTGGGAGCCGTGAGTTCTGGTCTCTCGCCAAATCTGTCGAGTCGAATTTCTGCCGCTCCTCTCTTCCACCTCTGCAGTGTCCTGGAGGCTCACTTGCTCACTCCGCAAAGGAGAAAGCCGACTTACTGGTATCTCTCTTTGCGGGGAACTCTAACCTGGACGATGGAGGTGCCACTCCCCCATCCATACCTAGGTGTGAGAACTCCATGCCGGAAGTGCAGTTCCGACAACGAACTGTACGGGCGGAGCTTCTCTCCCTAGACGTCAGGAAAGCGAGTGGGCCGGACAGGATTCCTGCATTGGTGTTAAAAAGGTGTGCTCCCGAGTTGGCTCCAGTGCTGACGCGCCTATTCCGTCTCTCCTACTCTAATGGTCGTGTGCCGGCGGCCTGGAAATCTGCGTTTGTGCAAGCGGTCCCCAAAAAGGGTGACCGCTCAAACCCGTCAAACTACCGACCTATAGCGATTACCTCCCTTCTCTGTAAGGTGATGGAGCGCATCATCAATGCGCAGCTCATGAAGTACCTAGAGACAAATGACCTCATCAGCGATCGGCAATACGGCTTCCGGCCAAAACGATCTGCTGGTGATCTCCTAGCGTACGTCACTCACCTTTGGGGGGAATCGCTTGAAGGTCATGGCGAATCCTTGGCAATTGGCCTTGATATTGCCAAGGCATTTGACCGGGTTTGGCACAAGTCGCTCTTGGGCAAATTGCCGGCTTACGGACTTCCTTCTGGCCTGTGTGACTGGGTCGCCGACTTCCTACATGGGCGTAGCATTCAGGTCCTAGTGGACGGTTGCTCGTCGGTCGCCATGTCAGTGAACGCCGGCGTACCACAAGGATCTGTGTTGTCGCCCACGCTGTTTCTTCTGCACATCAATGATATGCTGTCTCTGGGCAACATACATTGTTATGCAGATGACAGTACGGCACACGGATCCTACACCAGTCACCCTTCAGCCAGTCGGGATGTTGTGGATGAGAAGAGACGAAGACTTGTGTCTGAGCTCGAACATACACTCGGTTCTATTTCCGAATGGGGCCGTAGTAATTTGGTCGAGTTCAACGCTTCCAAGACACAAGTTTGCGCGTTCAGTGCGAAGAGAGTGGCGTTCACACCGGCTCCTTCATTCCAAGGCACGTCGCTCAAATTAAGCGAACACCTCGGGGTCCTCGGAGTCGAACTGTCGCACGACTTGAACTTTCGTCGCCACATCGAGGGGAAGGCCAAGCTGGCTTCTAAAAAGCTGGGCGTACTCAATAAGGTGCGACGGTACTTCACGGCGGACCAAAAGCTGCTGCTGTATAAATCGCAGATCAGGTCTTGCTTGGAGTACTGCTCGCACCTGTGGGATGGCTCTGCCAAATACCAGCTTGCGCCTCTGGACTCGATCCAGCGTCGAGCCGTGCGACTAGTGGGTGACCCCGAAGTGTCCCGTGATCTAGAACCACTGCAACACCGTAGGGATGTCGGCTCCCTAAGTGTGTTCTATCGCTTATTCCATGGGGAGTGCTCGGAGGAGCTGTTTAACGCGATCCCGCCGTCCCCTTTCCACCTCCGCACCACGCGCACTGGGCAGGGATTGCATCCATATACGCTGGACTTACCGCGCATGCGTACCAATCGATTCTGCAGATCTTTCCTGTACAGAACCGGTAAACTCTGGAACGCTCTCCCTGCTCATATATTTCCCCCCAAGTACAGTCTCGGGTCCTTCAAGAGGGGCGTGAATGGGCACCTGTCAGGCCGGCATGGCATTCGCAACCCCCGAATACGACCGAATGTCCATGGGCGCCGTTAGACACCTTATGGGTGCCTCGGCGCCATATGTCGAGCTAACAATAAAAAAAAAAAAAAAAAAAATGACAAAGTAACAGGCAAACGTTCCTAATGGTTTCTCTTTATAAATGTTGAATAGCCGGAACTGCCCAAGGGAATCACTGGCATGGGTGATTGCCTCGACAGGAGCGAGATGTAATGGAATGACATTATGGAAGTAGGAGGTGACGTAGCCAAGCCGTGAAATCAAAATATTCTTTCATGCACACCATTCATTATGCAACACAAAAGCGGAGGTGTGAGTGTTTAGTTCCGTGAGGCATTCTTTTCAAACTAACATTTGGGATGTGGAAACAGCGCTTGTCAGGTACCATAAGAATACCTATGTATTTCTCTCTTAGCTGTTAGTAAGTTATTTTTAACGGACTTCAAAAAACGAGGAGGTTCTATGTTCGGCTGTATGTATTTTTTTTTATGTATGTTCAGCAATATCTTCCCCAATTGTGAACCGATTTCGATGATTCTTTTTGTGTTCGGTTCAGTCTAGCTCCAAGGTGGTCCCATTTTTTTTGGTCAAGATCGGATTGGAAAGCGAGGCGGAATCGCGAGGCCGAAGGCCGAGCGATTCCGCCGAGTACATTAATAGCAAATAAAAATTACTAAAAAAACTGTGAAATAAAAAACTATTTAAAAAAATATAAAAACCGCCTTCAAAAATGTATGAAATAAAAAAATAAAAATCGAACCCTAGAGTTGAAGGCGGTGGTGCTAAAGCAAGCAAAAATAACCGACCGCCTTCAACTCTAGGGTTCGATTTTTATTTTTTTATTTCATACATTTTTGAAGGCGGTTTTTATATTTTTTTAAATAGTTTTTTTATTTTTTCTTTAAAATTCGCCAGCATTGTAACACGGAGTGGTGATTATTTGGGGGTCGAAAATCTTTAAATTTCAACTGGCACATATCTTTGTAGGTAGGTAATATAATAACCGTGCTTATCTGAGATATCAGCGAGAACTTATCAATGAAATAATAATAATCTTTCCTGCCTGTGATCAAACAAATGTGCCAGAATCTAGATCATAACAAGATAGCTAGCAGAAAGAGGGAGATCATTGTTTAAACTTTATGTCAATTTGCATGAAGATTTGTTTTTAGGTTTCCGTATCCCGTACGGAAGCCTATTACTAAGCATACGCCGTCTGTCTGTCTGTCCGTCCGTCCGACTGCCCGAGGGCTGTATCTCTTGAACCGTAATAGGTAGCCCATAGAAATTTTCACAGAATATGTGTTATTATGGCGGATATAAAAACAAATAATAAAAAATTTTAAAAGTAATAAATAAAGGAGCATTCCCATACAAGAAACATGTTTTTTTTTCAATTTTTTTTTTGTGGTGCGGAAACCTCGGTGCACGATTCCGACTCGCACTTGGCCGGTTTTTTATTATTATTTGATAGCTACACTTGCGATCCGTCTTTCGACCATAAGCTGGTTTTTTCGGCGTCATTTTGGCTTGTAGGTGTTGTGTGATTCAGCGATCAACCACCTTCGTTGTTACTATGTTGTTGTTGTTGTTGTTGTTTTGGTTTGGGGTTGGCTCTAGGCCTGCAAACTAATCCCGCTTGGTTGGGGACCTTCGTGCAAAACCCCGCAGTCTCCAGCTACCCCAGCAAGCCTATGTCTTCCATGAAAGCCACAAGTCGACCGTGGTGTCTGCAGGCCGCTTATCCCTTAGTCGCCTTTTACGACATGCACGGGGAGAGATGCAGTGGGACTATTCTTATTAAGTACCGACCGCACACAGTACTTCGTTGTTACTAGTCCCGTTTCATTAATTCCAGGACATCTAGCCTCCTCAATCGAGTTGGGTTATTTCTGTTATGTGTGAGCTGCACTGCTAGCTATTTAACATGATTTTTCAACCTAAAGTGGTATCGAGCCTGTATGAAGATGAATAAGGATATAAAAAAAATAATTGTGACAAGTTCGAGAGTAGTAAAACTACAGACCGTTGAAAGTATGTCACCTCCACGACATATGCCATTGTATCTTCCCGCCGCACTCTATGTACTTGCGCGCGCTAACTACCTACCGCCCGGTGGACCGCCGGCGGTGTAATTCAGTAGAAATTCGTCAGCCGCGCGAAAGATACCTACACGCTCGCCCACGCAAATTAGCGCAGCTGCAAAGCAATAATGCACTTTACACTCGATCGTTTAGGTACATTTTCGCACACAGCGATTGGCGACGCGAAGCAGTAGGCTATTAAAGCCGAAGGTATGGAATTTTTTCTATGGAGTGATTTATCTGTTACGAAGTAACTATTTTGTAATCTGTGCCGCTACGTTGGCATTACTTGCTGTCAAGTGCTACGGTCGTTTCGTGTAAGCTCTCAGATTATTCTATTGTATCGTTTTATACTACAGAAGGACTGCGTAATCGGTAGCACTATTGTTATTATTAAATTGATAAATATATTCAAATATTTCGTACAGGGGATTGTACGAACTGAATATGGCAACACAGAAACCAGGGTAGCCAACTGGTTGGGCCAATTGCGTTGTAAATCGGTTGTGGTGACATTTCACCTAGTCCCTTCCTTGTCTGTCCCATATACCTACCTCACCGCCTGATGAAGGTAGCACAGTGCTGCCATCGCTCGCGCCGCCGCTGTCGAGCGGCTCGCCAGTCGTGACTCGAGTCTCCGCTGGCTGCGACGTCAAACTTGCGCGTTGCAGTGTAACCGCAAATGAAATATTATTTTTAACCGCTTCCGCCTTAATATTACATCATCCTACGCGCCGTACATTGTTTCTCGCCGCGAGTGTCGTTTCGCAACGCTGCGCTGCTGGAGACGAACCTCTTTGCGTGGTGGCCACCCGCTTCGCCGCGCCGCCTGGACATCCATCAGTGGTGAGTCCTGCACAATTTCCTTTCCTCCCCTGGTGTGGTGTTCACTGCGACTGCATTTACATCGCAAGCCTATATAGGTACTATTTTTTATCATTTTGTAAAAAACCTAAATTCCAGCGACCTACCGCCGCGTCACCACCAACTTTATAGATAAAAGTAAAAAAAACTGTGAACGGTCTATACCTTATGAATGTACAATATACAATATGAAGTAACCCCAGGTAGCTTGGTGGTGAATCGCATCGGCGAGCGATCTTCGAAGTTAAGCAACGTCGGGTATCGTTGGAATGACCGTCTGACCATTGAGGCTGGCCTTGGTCCAGATTCCATGTAAACCTCTAGGTGCCTAGGGTAAAGGTGGTAGGGTTTAACCAGTCCGAATTGGTACTGCTGCATTGAATGAAGGTCGGTTGAAGCAGCTCTGAAAAAAAAATAGTCTATGTTCTCCAGCCAGTTCAAAGTAGCCGCCGCGGCCAAAAGGAAGCACTGACATGGCACCTAGTTCACCAAGGCGTGATGGGCTGACATAACGGGTGTAGTAGGTGATGTAGCCGACCGTGTCAGTCATTCAGTCGGTCAGCGTGTAAGCGCCCACTGCTGGACATACGCCTCTCCAATTATTCTCTAGTCCTCCCGGCCTTGTATATTGGATACCGGGCATCTAAGCTCAAGTGGCAGTGGGCTGGGCACGTCAGCCGAAGAGACGACGACCGTTGGAATAACAGACAAGGAGGAAGGTTCGATCAAAAAAAAAGATGGTACATAAGTTTGGGCCGAAACGCCGGGCCACCCACACAGACAGCCTACCTTGAGTGCTACGAGTAGGGTGACAGTCTCGACGCTGTAGTAGCCGCGGTCCACGTAGTCCCCCATGAACAGGTAGTTGGTGTCGGGCGAGCGGCCGCCGATGCGGAACAGCTCCATGAGGTCGTGGAACTGGCCGTGCACGTCCCCGCACACGGTCACCGGGCATTTCACCTCCTGCACGTTCGACTCTTTCGTAAGGATCTCCTTTGCCTGCGGGATACAAAAGAGAGAAGTCATAAGATAAAATTATTATAATTTTTTAATCACAAAATTTTTTTTATAATTTTTTTTTTCGGCTATGTCAGCCCATAACCGTGTGAACTAGGTGCAATGTCAGTGCTTCCCGTCATTTCATGTCGGCTAGACTGAACTGAACAGGACGGAAATTATTCACATTCGAGCAGTCAAACTTCGCCAAACTCGCCACAATCTCGTGGACCATCCCTTTATTGTCGACAGAAGAGTTCTTCGAACCGCACGATTATCTAAATTGTCTTAGGTCGCACTACAATGGTGTGGAAGGGGGAATATATTTCCCTACACAGATCTTCTAATGGTGTGTAAACTTTTATTATGGGTGGCTGAATCGGAGTGGCCAAAGCACACGCTCCGACCAGCCGTTATCACCTCCGAGAAGGTAGGTGCCATACCGGAGACTTCCCTTTGGATTGCTGGCTATTCTTAACTAGAGGAGAACACAACCGAGGTTGCTATACGGCCATCGGTACATTCAGTACGGTGATACCAACCCAGTCAGCCACAATTTGAGCCTAACTACCTAGTAAGAGGCAAGGGAATAATAGACTTTCCCCAGCGACATTAGTCCGCCTTCAAGCCGGACTGGTGCCTCTTCGGTGGTGAAATTGGCTGCGCCCGAGGCTCTGACCTTAAGCCACCCACTTATTAAAAAAAAGTCACAGAACACAGAAACCGAGTTAGAAGTGTAACGCGATGACTTATTATTATAAAGACCTTTAAACAAATTCCCATACAATTTTTGACGTGATAACGTCACGTCTTATAAATTGATGAACACCGGCTGCACGCACGAAAAAGTGTCACGTTCCATCTGAGCCTGTGTGTGCAAGCGAGAGCGCGTAACAAGCGATAGAGAGGCCCAATCGGCCCAAGCGTCGGCTGGTACACATTTATCTCTCTGGTTCTAAAGTACCAGGGCAGCAGAAATTGAATGATGTTATCACGTAAAACTATCGTCCGTAAACCGACTTTACAGACAACCAATTTTTCTTTTTGTTTTGATGCATCCAAGTTACAATTAACTCATGTATTTATAGACAATTTCTCGTGCGGGTATCATTTTTGCACTGTAATATAGCACAATGACAGCCGACTGATATGGGCATACATCAAGTGCGCGTAGCTACGCTTACTTGTGGTACGCACAAATCATTGCGCCACCTCTATTAGTTTTTTATGTTCTGTGATTAGATTATTGTCTCGTGGGTTTTTGGTTAAACATATCAGTCCCGCTTCATCTCTCCCCGTGCATGTCGTAGATAAGGACAAGACGCCGTGCTAACGGGCTAAAGGTTAGACATATCTTTCCTTCCACCGACTCGTGCAGCAGCAGGTAAGCTGTCCTCATGCCTGACTTGCTGCTTCATGTGTGTGAAAAGGGGCACAGTAACTGTACTGTCGCTGGCATATAATTATATCTAATCTTATTTGATAAGCCTGTGAGCACTTGTTTGGGGTACACCGTCGGGGTGGACTTTTACTGACAAACACAAAACCAATTGGACACTCTTTTAAACATGCTCTGAAACTCTCTCCCTGGCTGCCCGCATATTTCCCATCAAGCAGTCTCCTTTCCCAGAGAGGTCTGGTCAGACGAGAGGCCGAAGCCCTCTAGTTCAGTATAGCCAGCAATCTAGGGAAGTCTCCGGTATGGCACCTACCTTCTCGTAGGTGATATTGGCTGGTCGGAGCATGAGCTTTGACCCCTCCGACTCAGCCACCCATACCGGATTACATAAAAAAAAAACAGGGTGTTACGGCACCCCGCGCTTTTTATAAAAAAAGCCTGCATTTCGGGGTAGGATGTATGGACAGACAGATTCTCATAAGAACAGACCTGGGTATATTCTAATAAGACCAGTAACCGCGCGGACAGTATTAATGATGATGATACACTATATTATACACAAATTTTTTTTTATGAAACTAGCATGGTAAGCTACTAATCAACGAATAAAATAGATTTTAATTCATATAAGGTAGGTCACGTAACCACAGATTACTTAATAGTTACTTCGTAACAGATAAATCACTCCATAGAAAAAGTTCCATACCTTCGGCTTTAATAGCCTACTGCTTCACGTCGCCAATCGCTGCATGCGAAAATGTACCTAAACGATCGAGTGTAAAGTGCATTATTGCTTTGCAGCTGCGCACAGTTGCGTGGGCGAGCGTGTAGGTATGTTCCGCGCGGCTGAATTTCTACTGAAATAGACCGCCGGCGGCCTGCCGGGCGGTAGGTAGTTAGCGCGCGCAAGTACAAAAAGTGCGTGAGGCCTGACGTAACTTGCGAAAATTAAATGTGACATGTGAACACCTAGATAGGATATTTCGACAAGTCCAATAGTCCAAGCGTAGTTACCGGACCTATAGATGAAATTATGCAATCCTAATAAACAAACTGAAGCTTCTACCGGCGACCAGCGGCCGGTATATATATGTCAATATATGAATATCCTAACTCGAGAACCACTTCATTTATTTACATACAGTTTTCACTGTTACATTCTGTCACTTCTCAAGGTCATCGGCGGCCTGAGCTATGAGCAAAGAGTAACGCGAAGCGAAGCCACGGCCAAAAGCTAGTAAACAATAAACAAATAAAACATTTCACATGCAACCTAAAAAAATTCTCACAGCTCGGTAAATCCATAACAAAACATTCCAATTTTCATATCATATCATGTCTTATCTGCATAAATTAAAAACAATTACTCATATGTACCTACAATCCTTATAAAAATTAGTCATAGTCTCAATTAAATGCATGGGGCTGAGAAATGTATGAGTAACCCGTTGAAATTTTCATAGAATATGTGTTATTATGGCCGATATAACAACAAAGAAAAAGTAAAAAAATCACAGGGGTCCCCATACAAGAAACTAAAAAGTGTATGCGCGCCATCTACCGGAAACAGTATGAAGCAGCGCTGATCATGACATATCAATACGGAACCCCCGGTGCACGAGTTCGACTCGCACTTGGCCGTTTTTTTTCTATCTGTTGAAACAAGCATCTAAAGTCAGAACACCGGTACCTATCATCTATCTGTACTATTTTGTCACGCGTAATTAACACAGTGCTCCTAATTAAACACGTATATACGTAAATACTCACAACGCCTGTTACATTTACAACTGAAACTATTATTGCCCCGCTTCACTTTGCACTTCGGCCCGAGTTCAACCACGATGGAAAGTCCCAAGAAAACATTTAGAAGCATATAAAGAAGTGTCTGCTTTTAACTCCAGCAGACGCGGTAGGTATACAGATTCTTGCTAATTCTGTACGAAACTAATATAGGTACCTAGTTGATTTTTCCGTAGCCTTGAATCGAATTCAGCTATTAATATTATGTGTGCTAGAAATCTTGATTCTCTAAATCTGAATCCTGAAAATCTCTATATGACTAGGTATATAATCCAGGTGGAGTAAGAAGTTTGGTCTCCGTGCGGAGACTAGGGAATCCAACCGTTTAAGGTATGCGTATAACCTAACTCTCTATATTATGTAGGTACATTAAAAAAAATTTTACATTGTTCGATTTGAAGCACAAATAATATTTACTGTATATTTATTGTATACACACAGCTGTCTCTGAGATGTAATTCAACAAGACGTGTTATTTTACGAAAATGCAAAATATATTTTTTAAACATTTTTTTCATTGACTACTCTGTTATTTATAAAATGGAATATTAATTGTTCTTTTTTTTTTGTACTTGGCAATTGGCTCAATATTAATTGATCGTGAAAACGAAGCGCAAATAAAGTTAGGTGAGTTAAATTTACTTGAGATGTGAAAACTGACATATAGCAGTGACATAGAGGGGGGTGACGTAGGTATGTGAGGGTAATTATTACAAATGACCACATTGATGTCACTCTCGATTTTTTCCTTGGGTTTCCTTACTGCTGATGGTCGGACGTTAGGTATAGCCAAGTGCGCGTAGCTATTTACATATCTTATCTAAAATTGTCTGACCCACTTAATTTTGAAGGTGAAAAGCTGTTTCCAATAAATATTTAAAGGAAAATATGGAAAAGGAGAATGTTCCCCTCACAATCACATATCACAAAACATTATAAGATAAATCAATATGAAGTATGTTTTACAATATTGTGTATTATATTGCATAATCAACTTAATTAAAAAAAAACTCAAGCAGACCTATTATGTACAAGCAACATTGTTTTACATGATATTTAAATCAATTATATACAAACAAAAGAACATCATTGCATTAATTTCACACATCGGACGTTGCAAGGTCTCTATCTGCGGATCTTTTTTTTTTTTTTTATGGAAACTGACACGGTTGACACGGTTGGCTACATCACCTACAACGTCCGTGATGTCAGCCCATAACTAGGTGCCATGTCAGTGCTTCCCCCTTTGATCGTGCCGGCTACACTGAACTGGTCGAAAAACACAAACTATTTACATAGTCGTTTAGACCGACGTTTCATTCAGTGCGGTGGTATCAACCCGGGCGGGTTAAACCCTACCACCAAGTAAGATTAGGAGGGAAGGGACCTACAGTTTTACGAGGAATCCGAACCTCGGTCAGCCTCCAACGGTCAGCGGTCACCCATCCAAGTACTGACCGCACCCAGCGTTGCTTAACATTCAATAGCGACAGTTGACTGTCTGCACCACTGAGCTATCGAGGCTGACAATCTTTGTATATCTTGCAAGGATAGTTAGTTTGTTCACCCTGTACTTAAGGCGGGAATAAGGGTCAAAAGGTCAACTTTAAACGAAATTATTGAGCTATTGGTAAAGATAACAAATCTGTAAAAAATATGTGTTATGTATTGATCTTTAATTAACAAACGTAGCGAAAAAAAATATGTTTTACTACTTTGTAAAGGTGTTAAATAAATGTCCAAAAAATAACGAAAAGTACGACAATTTTAGTTTCAAGTTGAATTATCTTGAGAAACATCAATAGTTTCAATACAAGACCCTCATAGAAATATAGATAATATTTTTCCCGACAATCGTAGCGAAAAAAAATATTGTTTTCCATCTTTCCAACACGTGAAATTTAATAAATAGTGTGATTTTCGCGCAAACGATCTTCGTCGGCGCAATGTATCAGCCACCGCACGAGTAGAACGAATCTCGCACCTATTTACATCTGCATACGGTTCGTGTTTCAATCATCAGTGCTCGGGTAGCACGGTTTGAGTCCTATTTCCGCCTTAAATAGATAGCCGAGTCCAGTGAAGTTATCACTAGATTCAGTAATAGGTCCAAACTGGTCTGGGCACCTGGCGCTCCTCTTCATTAATGGGTGAGTATTAACATCCAGAGAATGCCTCCAGCGTGTTGGACATCATGCCCAACGAAGTTTTGGAAGGACTTTTTTTCCCCCCTCGTTTGAATAACAATAATACACTTTATGCCACTTGTGTGGACAGGAAATTTCCTCCAGTCAACCCGGTGGACCAAAACTTTTACATGGAATCCAAACCATGGAGCCGTGCCTGAAGGTATGCACGTAATTTCTTTCAAATCTGAAAAAAACTCATTGGTGTACGGATTTGAACCTCAGACCTCTCTCAAGAGAAGCCCACGCCCAGACCACTCGGCGACCCGTCACCTTGAACAGTTTCTTTTAATAGGTATATTTTTAAGGTTTTACTTTACCTACTTAAATTTTTAGGGTTCTGTATCACCCGTACGTAAATGCTTAAAAACGAAAGAAAAAACAAATCTATACCTAGTGGATTTGCTCGCGAATATCAAAGAACACGTCACGTTGACGTCAACAAAGCCATCAGACATGACGTTGACAAAGCTGACGGCGTAGACTCCGTCAATTAACTCAAATTGGACAGCCTAACTTATTTTGTCATTATTACGAAGGACTAACTCTCTTCGTAGCTCAGTTAATTATAAAGTTCTTGCATATTAAATATCTTTAGAAAACTTGCCTTGTTCTGTACACTAGACTTTCGTCTTGTTACACAAAGCTAATTATAAATAATCAAGAGATTTGTGAGAATATCTTCTTAAGCTTACTCGCGCTGCTTGATATGTTATCTTTTCCTAACACTTTGGTGTGATGGGCTGTCATATACTCGTTTTTTAGGGTTCCGTATCCGGTACGGGACCCAATTACTAAGCCTACGCCGTCTGTCCGAGGGCTGTATCTCGTGAAGCGTTATAGGTAGCTCGCTGAAATTTTCACAGAATATGGCCGATATAACAACAAATAATAATAAGAATAGGAAAAAGTAAAAAATTCACGGGGGTTCCCATAGAAGAAACTAAAAAGTGTAAATTTTTAACTAATCATGAATTTGAACTAACATGAAGCATTTCATAAACACGCCATGGTGTTGGGCGCTGTTGGGAGATGGTGTGAGTGGCGCTGACCATGACATTGCGATACGGTACCCTCGGTGCGCGAGTTCGACTCGCACTTGGCCAGTTTTTTTACAGTGCAACACCGATTACTCTGCATACTCTAATTTTCGAGATACAGGATATGTGGTGTGCATTATGTATGCCTTTATCTTCTCAACCCATAGTAGTTACCTAGAGATAGCATATTTTTAGTTAGAATGTGGAGAATGGCAGAAAAAATTGCAGAACGTAACTCACTGCCGAAAAGTGACCTCGCTCGAAACAGAAGGGTGTCAGCCCATAAAACTCGGTGAACTAGGTTCCATGTCAGTAGTTCCCTTAGGGTCGGCCCCCTTTTCAATGTCAATAAACTGCGTGAGAAATTAACAGTTTCACATGTGTGAAGGACCAATATTAAATTATTATCAATTGAGTGTTAGTACAATTCATCTGTACAAATAAAATATTGTTTAACATAAGCAAATTCACCACTTCAAACAGTAGAAAACGCAAGAATATACGGAAAGCATAGCAGTACAAAAGGGAGTAGCCATTGTAAACTCTATGCATATGAGAAGTCCTTTATTGCAAGTACTGAGAAAACAGGTTCCATGGCGAGAGGAATTAGATTACAAAGAGTGAGAAATACAAAGAATTAAAAAGGGGCAGGTACAACTGTATTGTCTAACATTGCATTATAATAACATTCTTATTTATATAATACAAGTAATTACATTATAATAACATTCACTAGGAAGTAAATGTTGTGGGACAGTCGCTCGACATTTGCGGTAAATGTTGCGTGCGGGGAACATCTTGGAACATGCTGCGGAATGAATTAAGTATATAGGTACTCATATGTATAAAATATTAATAAAAACCGGCCAAGTGCGAGTCGAACTCGCGCACCGAGGGTTCATTATCGCCATGTCATGGTAAGCGCCACTCTATGAAATGCTTCATATTAGTTAAATGTCATTAGTTAAAATGCTTCACACTCTATTCAGTAGATGGCGCGCGCGTACACTTTTTGGTTTCTTCTATGGGAACACCCGTGAATTTTTACTTTTCTTATTTGTTTTTATATCGGCCATAATAAAATAACACATATTCTGTGAAAATTTCAACAGGCTACCTATTACGGTTCAAGAGATACAGCCCTCGGACAGACGGACGGACAGACAGACAGACAGACGGCGTAGGCTTAGTAATAGGGTCCCGTACCAGATACCTGGTATACCGTATATCGTATACCGATATATATATATATATATATATATATATATATATATATATATATAGGTATACCGGTCGGAGATACCTACACGGCAGATCAACCGGGGCAACTCTCTGGGCTCCACTGACTAAGGAGCCCCACTAGGCACTGGCCAGCTGAACAGTCTTTCGTAAGAGGTGGTTATTTTTTGTTTTTGGATGAGTGTGTGTCTGAAAATTAATTATTTGTCTTGTACAACTTTTTGTCTTGTACAACATTGTCTATTATATTTTTGTTATAGAAATTTACTAAAGAAATGAAACATTAAAAATGTTGTGTAATAATAAAAAAAAATCTAAGATTGGATTCAGTTTCATGTACAGAACATGTCAGCACAGATTACTAAATAGTTACTTCGTAACAGATAAATCACTCCATAGAAAAAGTTCCATACCTACGGCTTTAATAGCCTACTGCTTCACGATCGAGTATAAAGTGCATTATTGCTTTGCAGCTGCGCGCATTTGCGTGGGCGAGCGTGTAGGTATCTTTCGCGCGGCTGACGAATTTCTACTGAATTACACCGCCCGCGGTGCATCGGGCGGTAGGTAGTTAGCGCGCGCAAGTACATAGAGCGGGCAACGAGGAGGCCGACTGCCTGGCTAGTAAGGCTTGTACATCTGATGCAATAATTAGTCAATGTAAAACTTTCTGCACTGACCACCTACCCGAAATAAAAAAGAACTGTTATAATATGTGGAAGCAATATTTCGATGAGAGATCAGTGCAGAAAGGTATATGGTACAGAACAATGCAGTGTGAACCGTTAAAAATTCCCTGGTTTGCCAAGAGCGACAGACCGAGAACAGAAATTGTAATGGGCCTGAGACTACGATCTGGACACATTCCAACAAATAAGACAATGTACCTTATGAAGATAGCACAATCACCCAACTGTAGCATATGTGGGATAGAAGAGGACCTACTCCACATACTGTTGGAATGTGCCCGGAACCAAGAACTGAGGCAGAAGCTATTGAGAGACTTAAGAACTGACAGACTCAACCTGTTTTTTAAAGTACATGAAGCCTTGGGGCGAGCTCAGGGGGAGGAGTTTGAATTCATACTAAGTTTTTTTGTAAAGTCACAGGCGTTGAATCGTGCTGAAGTACAATAAAAAATCAATATAGTTACTATGGGGCTGGCATAGCCAGGAATGGCTAAAGCCCTAAACAAAATAAAGATTAAAAAAAAAAAAAAAAAAAAAACCAGATACAGAACCCTAATAAAAAGTTATATATTTCATCCTCAACGTAGCACTGAACACCGATAGCTCAGTGATAGACACTCACCTGTTCTAGCGTAAGCACGGTACAAACTATGGACAAAACTCAGTGATATCAGGACTTGTCAACATGTTTAGTAAAAGTTTTAGCAACCTTGACAATATATACTTTGATGTAAAACAACTCCTACAAAATATAAACTAAATGGGTTCTCTCTCTATCGCTCACACACTTTCAGCTTTTTCTACGAATTTCAAAAGTGGCATTCCCGAACTCTGATTTGTTTGCATTACAGCAAGTTGTGGGCGTTTTGTTTTTAGCCTTCAAACATGTGAATACCTAGCCAGTTTTTGTACCAGAAGATAGTTTTTAGTACTGTGTGGGGCCAGTTGTTAAAAAGAATAGCCCCACTGCATGTCGTAAAAGGTGACTAAGGGATTTAAGAACAAGATGAAGTGCTAAAGGGTGACAGGGTAGCCACCCCTCACCTTGGCATGAACCTGCCACCGAGTCATGCAGCAGGTGGGTCTTCGTGCCTTCCTTGCTGTTCGATAGTTATATCTTGTCTGAACACTGTGAAAGGTGGCGGTCAGTGTTGTGCTGTAATTTGCGAGAGTTCCTGGAGCACAACACGGATTACTCTGCTTATCCCGTTTGTCGGGATACAGAGTATGGTATTTTTGTATGTATAAAGATAATATTGTGAGGTCAGTGATGCCACAAATATGACTTACCCGTTTACCCTTTGTTGTTGTTGTTGTTTTGGTTTGGGGTTGGCTCTAGGCCTGCAAATAGGGGTCGCAAACCGGGATCCCGAATCCCGAAAATACCGGGATACCGGACCGAAACGAAAGCTTTAAAATACCGGGATTGAGTTAACAGAAACCGAGATTTTCGGTATTTTCGGTTTTCATTATAAATAAGACTAATAACAAATTAAAAAGCCCGCGACATTCCGCCGCACACGATTCTTTCTGTGAGTAGTCGCGCGGTGGTTGCTATGGCAACGCGGCTCAGCTATGTGACGCATGTCGCGCGCGACTACACACACACGGCCAGGAGTGAGTGAGACCTACTCCCGACGGCCGCCGACGGCGTACGACACCTGAAAGCCATTGTCGTGCCTGCTGTTCCTGTGATCCTACTCCTTCGCCCGGAGCGAACCAATAGAAGCCGATATTCGTTTGTTCGGCCAAGTAACTTGTTAGCTCAGTGGTAAGCATGTAGGGTTTGCATTTTTTGGACCATGGGTTCGAATCCCACCGAATCTACGTTACGGTGTTTAAATTGTTTTAGGGTGTTTAGTTTTTTTTATAACCACCTAAGAATTATTTTCGGAAATATAAACTTGTAACAAAAACGACATGCACCGCCTCAAAATTAGGTTAGGGTTAATATATAGAAGATATATTAACCCTGTTTATTTTTTTTTTAAACCACCAAAACATAATTTATTTATCACTTCAAGGAGTGGTTCCGCAGGATCGCAGGAACAGCAGGCACGACAATGGCTTTTAGGTGGCGCACCGCTCCCGACGACGCCAGAGAGTATTTGATGTTTTTGTTAAAGCTGATTACAGTTTTGTTATAAGAATATTATCCTATATTCATTTTTAAGTTTCCGGATAAACAGTAGGTTTAAAGACTTACATAAGTCGACGTTTCGCCCGCTACGTCACGGGCTTCATCAGGAACTGCGGGAGTTCCTGGAGCCGACGTCTGGTGTCCGTTGTACCAGACGTCAAACTCAGACGTCAACTTTTGAAAGTTTGACGTCTGGTACAACGGACACCAGACGTCGGCTCCAGGAACTCCCGCAGTTCCTGATGAAGCCCGTGACGTAGCGGGCGAAACGTCGACTTATGTAAGTCTTTAAACCTACTGTTAATCCGGAAACTTAAAAATGAATATAATTAATAACAGTGTAAACTTAAAAACATTAGTAATATTATCCTAGTTTAAGTAAGATTTATGTCTGTTTAAAATAACTCGGCAGTGAGTTATTATATTTTCGTAATAGCAGATTGAAGTTTAAAATCTAAAATTAATAAAATTGTGATTTTCTTATCTTAACACACTTTATTGTTTGACTGGTGACAATTGCCTTACAAAAATGACGATTTCATTACATATTTTAAATATTTTTTCTCACAATATCGAAAATACCGAAAATACCGGAATCTCGGTATTATTAAAAAAGTAATACCGAAAACACTGGTATTGGAAAAGGGGTCCGGTATTGCGACCCCTACCTGCAAACTAATCCCGCTTGGTTGGGGTCTTCGTGCAAAACCCCGCAGTCTCCAGCTACCCCAGCCACCCTATGTCTTCCATGAAAGCCACAAGTCGACCGGGGTGTCTGCAGGCCGCTTATCCCTTAGTCGCCTTTTACGACATGCACGGGGAGAGATGCAGTGGGACTATTCTTATTAAGTACCGACCCCACACAGTACCCTGTTTACCCTTAATCATTCTTTCAATAGATACTTACTGCAGAGTATATAATACAGATACAGTCATAATTATTTCTATGAATCATTATTCACTTCTCATCCGGTCGGAGATACCTACACGGCAGATCAACCGGGGCAACTCTCTGGGCTCCACTGACTAAGGAGCCCCACTAGGCACTGGCCAGCTAAACAGTCTTTCGTAAGAGGTGGTTATTTTTTGTTTTTGGATGAGTGTGTGTCTGAAAATTAATTATTTGTCTTGTACAACTTTTTGTCTTGTACAACATTGTCTATTATATTTTTGTTATAGAAATTTACTAAAGAAATGAAACATTTTTAGGTAATAATAAAAAAAAATCTAAGATTGGATTCAGTTTCATGTACAGAACATGTCAGCACAGATTACTAAATAGTTACTTCGTAACAGATAAATCACTCCATAGAAAAAGTTCCATACCTACGGCTTTAATAGCCTACTGCTTCACGATCGAGTATAAAGTGCATTATTGCTTTGCAGCTGCGCGCATTTGCGTGGGCGAGCGTGTAGGTATCTTTCGCGCGGCTGACGAATTTCTACTGAATTACACCGCCCGCGGTGCATCGGGCGGTAGGTAGTTAGCGCGCGCAAGTACATAGAGCGGGCAACGAGGAGGCCGACTGCCTGGCTAGTAAGGCTTGTACATCTGATGCAATAATTAGTCAATGTAAAACTTTCTGCACTGACCACCTACCCGAAATAAAAAAGAACTGTTATAATATGTGGAAGCAATATTTCGATGAGAGATCAGTGCAGAAAGGTATATGGTACAGAACAATGCAGTGTGAACCGTTAAAAATTCCCTGGTTTGCCAAGAGCGACAGACCGAGAACAGAAATTGTAATGGGCCTGAGACTACGATCTGGACACATTCCAACAAATAAGACAATGTACCTTATGAAGATAGCACAATCACCCAACTGTAGCATATGTGGGATAGAAGAGGACCTACTCCACATACTGTTGGAATGTGCCCGGAACCAAGAACTGAGGCAGAAGCTATTGAGAGACTTAAGAACTGACAGACTCAACCTGTTTTTTAAAGTACATGAAGCCTTGGGGCGAGCTCAGGGGGAGGAGTTTGAATTCATACTAAGTTTTTTTGTAAAGTCACAGGCGTTGAATCGTGCTGAAGTACAATAAAAAATCAATATAGTTACTATGGGGCTGGCATAGCCAGGAATGGCTAAAGCCCTAAACAAAATAAAGATTAAAAAAAAAAAAAAAAAAAGTACATAGAGTGCGTGAGGCCCAATGTCAGCCTCGGTAGCTTAGTGGTGCGATCAGTCGAATGTCGGTCGTGATCATATGCACACCTGGACGCGGTCAGTACTTGGATGGGTGATCGCTCGACTGTTGGAGGCTGACCGTGGTTCGGATTGCAAGTAAAACTGTAGGTCCCTTCCCTTCTTACCTTACTAGGTGGTAGGGTTTCACCCGCCCGTATTGATACCAGCGCACTAAATGAAAGGTCGGTTGAAACAACTATGTAAATAGTTCGTGTTTTCCGTCCAGTTCAGTGTAGCCGGCACAACCGAAGGGAAGCACTGACATGGCACCTAGTTCACCAAGTTGTTATGGGATGACGTCACGGATGTAGTAGGTTATGTAGTCATCCATGTCAGTTTCCATAAAAAAACCGCAAACTCCAAACCACCTACAATAATGTTACCTTCACTCCACTATAAAAATCGACAAAAATCTTAGGTTATATTTGGGAAATCACTAAGTAAGGTTGGGAAACCAATTAGTTTCAACCCACTTCTTGTTTTAGTTAGAATTTTTATTTCTGGCTACCTATTAATTAATTGGAAGTTAACCACTTCCTCGATGAATCAGATTTGGAGTTTCTCAGAAGTTGAATGTGTGATGGATGCAGGTATTTAATGAAAGTATATGTCTGATGTGGTATTTATTTACTATCGTACTTTAGAACTATAAGCACTTATTCCAGTGCACATCAGAAGTTGCGTACGGGAGGGCCACCACTGCGCAATAAATTTGTGTTATGTTGGTATAATGCGCGGGGCGGATCTCGGCGTGTCGCCGCCGCAGCGGTTCGTCAGTGTTCTCCCTCGCACCCGCACCGTACTTGTATAGTGTATGCGCGTGGCGGGTCGCCCGTTGCGGCGACGACACGCCAACATCCGTCCTGCGCATTATATACACCAAAAAAATTGTGTTTTCTTTCATTCCATTTGGGAGCCTTACCGTGTGCCCAACTCACATTTGGCAATTTTTTAGGTTTCCGTATCCCGTACGGAAGCCTATTACTAAGCCTACGCCGTCTGTCTGTCCGTCTGGCCGTCCTTCTGTCCTACTGCTGTATCTTTGGAGCCGTAATAAGTAGCCGGTTGAAATTTTCACAGAATATGTGTTATTATTGCGGATATAACAACAAATAATAAAAAAGAGAAAAAGCAAAAAATTAAGGGGCTTCCCATACAAGAAACATGTTTTTTTTTTGTGGTGCGGAAACTTTGGTGCGCGAGTCCGACTCGCACTTGGCCGGTTTTATTATTTGTTGTTTTACTTTAAAGTTTGCACTATAACACACAAAGTTTGACGGTTGTATGTATTACCGTTTTTACAATAGAGCAAACACAAGAAAAAACCTTCAAAAAAACATGTTTCTTGTATTTATGTAAACATGTTTACCTACTTCATTTTAAACTTTTTGATTTTTCTTATTATTTGTTAGGATATCCACCATATTAATACAACTTTTTTAGTTGTAGGTTCCAACATAAAACTAAAATGTTGAGTTGGCGCCGTCGGCGCCCTCGTCATTTTGCATATATTTTGGAAGTTTTTTTTATTATGACAACAGTTTAGTTGCATAAGAATCCGTCATCTGCCCAAGCTCAAATACTACAAGTTAGATTGTAGACAAATAAATATGTATGTTGACAACCTTCCGTCCGCGACGCATCAAGATATAGGTATTGACTTTGCCATCTATGGTAGATATAAAATTATATCTCATGCATTTAGTCATTAGCAGACAATAATAATAAATATAAATGATTTTGATTTGTTGTTCAAAATACTTGAATCGATGTGTACCTACTACACAAATCAATATTTTTTTTATGGAAACTGACACAGTCGGCTACATCACCTACAATATCCGTGATGTCAGCCCATAACACCGGGTGAATTAGGTGCCATGTCAGTGCTTCCCGTTTGAACGTGCCGGCTACACTGAACTAGACGGAAAACATGAACTAATTACATAACCGTTTCGACCGACGTTTCATTCAGGGTGGTGGTATCAACCCGGGCGGGATAAACCCTACCACCTAGTAAGGTAAGAAGGAAAGGGACTTACAGTTTTACGTGGAATTCAAACCACGGTCAGCCTCCAACGGTCGAGCGGACTGACCGTGCTCTGGATTGCTTAACAACAGTCGGCCGACCGCACCACTGAGCTACCGAGGCTGACAATTCAATTACGTGTATTAGACTTATTGGACAGATAGAACCGTCCAATAAGTCTGAATAAATATCTAAGTGTGAACCAGTGAACAATGGAGAGCAAATATCAAATCATTATAAAAAAATTGTTATCAACTTGAGCAGTAATTTCTCCTGCGGTGATAGATAACATTACAGCTGTGACATTCCACTGCACTGATAATTCACACAAATAGAATGAGGAAGTAGACAGTGAGGTCAATACAAGCTAGTTCGGAGATCCAGTTCTGCCGCCGAACCTACTGGAGCCTACTATTGGCCAGACGACGCCGACCAGAATGCATCTAAACCACTTCCGGATCCTGGTCTATTTATATCTCGCGGACCCCCAACACGAGCGCGGCGCCAGCGGCCGTGGGCGCGACCGGAGGCGCCCTGCCGCGGCGCCCGCACGCGACCGAGCCGAGCCCAGCGCGCAGTGTTGCCATGTTAGGAGATTTTCTCCTAGATTCAGGAGAATTTCAGCGGTGTTAGGAGAAGTTTTTGCCTGTCAGGAGAGTAGGAGAAAATCTAGGAGAAAGAAAATAATTACAGGAGAAGATTTAGGAGTGAGAAACATATATTTACTAGTAAGTAACAAACAAATATTTCGGTATGTACGGTGACAAAACAATGAATGAACTGTTTGTGAATCAACCAACCTCTCAAGTCACACAATATACGATAGGATTTGTCTTTTAATAAGAGCAAGGTTCCCTTCTTGCTCTTTAGATAGGATACTGTGAGTGTGTGCGTGCATTGATCGACCGACAAGCGACTACCGGGCGGGCCTAACCGAACGAACACTTTCGTTATCAATCAATGTTATTTACATGTATTCTTTGTAATAATAAGTAGTATTACTAAGCCTACGTCGATAGTCTGTCCGTTAGTCCGCACTACTTTAACGGCTGTATCTTTTGTACCGTAATGGGTAGCTGGTTGTGATTTTCACAGATCATGTGTTATTTATTATTGGCGGACATCCTATTAAACAATAAGAAAAAAATAAATAAAATTAAGGGCTTCCCCATAAAAGAAATGTTTTTTTTTTTCTAAAAAAAAAAATATGTTTTGGTTGGTTTTGCTCTAACGTAAAAACGGTAATACGTACAAGTGTCCAACTTGGAGTGGTTAAAAACTAAAAAAAAACAAATAATTAAAACAGACGAATTACGTGGTGGTTAGAATGGCAATCGTGGTTATGACGGGGGGACAAATCATTATTGGCGGAGAAGTGATAGAACATATTGAAGGAAGAGTATGTACGTATATCTCGGTTAAATACTGCTTGGTAGACAAGGTCTCCATAAGGTCGAGGGAGGAATTCAACTGAGTAGGGCTGCCTCGGAAATTTAAAATTCGCCCCGAGGTCTAACCTGTATATATTAAGACCAGCGCGTCCTACCGTTTATGACGTACGGGTGTGAAACGTGAGCTCTGACTAAAGTTGTTTTCAAAAGTTGCCCAGCGAGCGATGGAACTAGCCATGCTGGGCTGGCATGGGAGTATAGCTAGGCGAAATGGTGCGTAATGACTAATGAATGAGGAGACGACGACCGTTGGACTAACCATGTACTACATTGGCGGCCGTGGACAGGAAAATGGAGTGTGGGAGACCATCCGCCAGGTGGGACGCCGACATGAAGTATGTCGGCGGAAAGCAGTGGTCCTTACCGCTGAAGGCCGAGAGACTGGAGGAAAATTGAAGGCGTATGTCCAGCAGTAGACGCTTACACGCTGAGCGACTGACTGACTGACAGAGAACCCTCGGTGCGCGAGTTCGACTCGCACTTGACCGGTTTTCAGGGTGCAAAAGATACAGCTCTTTACAGGTAAGACAGACAGACGGACGGACAGACGGCCTAGGCTTAGTAAAATGTTCCCGTACGTATAAGGAACACTAAAAATGTAGTGAAATTTTTATAATTTGAAGAACAGGAGAATTTTTTAGGAGAACGAAAATTTTCTAGGAGATTTTTAGGAGATTTTCGAAGTCAATCTAGGAGAATTTAAAAATTTGAGTTGGCAACACTGCCAGCGCGAGGCCGAACAAACACTCGTGCACATCCTCACGCACACATGAATCACAGACCCCCTCGCGTCGAACCTCTAAATCGCATTCTACAGATAATCCTTGCATTACGCACTCAGCGCACTACGCGATACTAATCCCATGCAACGTAAAGCTTATAAAATGCAGACGATACCTTGTCGCAAAGCGTCTTGACTTGATTTTCGGTTAGCTGCTGGCACAAGTTGAGTTGCTCGATCCATTGATCGAGCTCCTTGAGTGACGCCTTTTCCTCCATGTCAGCCAGATTTCACTGGGCGGTCTTTGTGTATTCACAGTGGAGGCACGGAGCGTCGCAACATGCAGGCGCGACTCGGACGCGGGCGAAGGCGAGCCGAGCCAAACGGGTCGACACTTACAACAAGATGGCGTACTGACTTGACTACTGTGTGACGTCACGTATCGGTTTGATTGAGCCAGTGTTACCAATGTACCGGTGCAATTGCTAGAATAGAAAATACGAGGGGCGCGGACGGTCGGAGCAGCGCGCCGCGCCCGCCCCCGTTCGTCGTCCGGATCGTTTAACTCCACCTTAATTTACAAGCTAGGTTTGGCATCAGTTCAGTCCGTGACCTTGGTCACGCACGACACGACCAGATTGACGCCAGCCAGACTGACGCCAGACGTAAAATGCATTCGCACTATCAGTCTGCCATCAGTCTATTATCAAATTATTTTAAAATCCATCAGTCTGGTCCATCAGTCCAAACCATCCATCCATCAAAGTAGATTAAACGGTCAGTCTGCTGGACCATGGTTTAACCAGACTGATGGACTGAACTGTAACCTAGCGTGTAACCTCCTAGGTACCACTCACTAGTCCACTACAACGGTCCGCCACCTGAAAGCCTTTTTAGATCCTGCGATGCCTCGAACCTGCGCATAGGCATAGTGCGCATCCTACTCCTTTCGTGCACACAGACCGCGCGCGAGCTCCGAGGAAGTTTGAGGAATGTTGACGTAATAATCTAGTGCAGTGATTTAGTCGATATTACGTTATCGATATTAATTTTTTCCATGTTCTCATTGCTCATGCTCGCAATTTCTTCTTCATCCATATTAAATGTCTATTTGTACACACAAAATGAAGTCCGGTAATAACTTAAAGAGTAACGAATTAACACGCGATTGACTAATACGCGTGCATATTACGAATACGGCATCGATAAGCGTGTTCTCGCGTTAAGGCCAACACTCGTACTGGGAGCGCGCGGGGTGTGAGGCGAAGGTCGGGAGGGGCGCACACACGCCCGCTTCCCCAGCCCCCGATTCCTCGGAGCTCGCGCGCGGACAGTACTTATCTTCGATATCGATATCTTAAACTTATCGGCAAGTGGTATGAGATGAGTGATACTTGGTGGTTTAAAAAAAATAACCAGGGTTAATATATAAAAGCACTTTCGGTCGAAACTTTGTCGATAAATTTTATGACCTAATAACCTAATTATCGACAAACTTTCGATCGAAAGTTCACGTCCCTTCTTAGGAATGCAGGCAGTTGCGCATATTTCCCACGCATCATACACTATACGTGACCGATTTAGGGGGGGCACAAACCACAAAGGTCACAAGGGGGGGGGGGGGGGGCGAGGGTCAAAAAGGGGGTAAAATCGGTCACGTAGTATGGGTATGAGCCCTATGGAAATACTTTTTTTATAGGAAATATGTTTTTTTTTGTTTCGCATTGTCAGGTAATTTTTTTATAACCACTTAAAAGACTTCAATATCTGAAGTATATTACTAAAATTATATTAATTTTTTAAACAAGTGCACCAGCTGCTGCAATAATAAGGTGTACTCAAATTATGGTTCACTAATAAATATAAAGTATTGGTCAGATCGCTGCCACCCTGATCCATATAAATGAACGGTTCGTGTCAATCTGTACTACTCTGGTTGCCAATAAAAAAAAATACTTTACTAATAAATAAAGCTGGAATGGCTAGGTAGAGAGCGTTAAAAATCTTCCCTTCGCCGTTATATTGGCTCCACTGTCTATCTGTCAAAACAACGTTGAGGGTTGCTATGTGTATAGATTAACCCGTAATTATCAGTATTTACCGTATTTATTATACGGTAAAGTACCTATTACATTATTAGGAAATATAATCTTCACAATCTGGCAACAGGAATTGAAGCACTGACAGTGACACTGGCAGTGGAGCCAACATAACGGCGAAGGGAAGAATGAAGATTTAGTTGGACAGACCACGATGTAGGAAAGGACCGGTGAAATATCTCTATGCGATTTGTTAGCGACAGACTGAAGCCAAAAAAAAATACGACTCTTACATAAGACGAAAAGTCATGTCGTGATGTCAAAGTCAAGGTTAGATGCGAGGTCACTAAAAATCATCGTACGCGAAGTCGAAAATGATGGTATTTGGGGCAAAATTATCGGACGCTGAACAAAATGATACAAATTGATTAAGGCGGGAATAGGGGTCAAATTGAGAAATAGGTCAACTTTAAAAAAAATGTTAGAGCTATTGGAAAACATAAAAAATCTATAAAAAATATAGCATTGGTCTTTAACTAACAAAGTCTACGTTTCAAAACAATTTTATTATTTTGGAAAAGGTGTTAAATAAATTAAAAAAAAATAAGGTTATCATACTTTCAAATTGAATGTTCTGGAAAATTAGACATAGTTTCAATACGAGACTTACACAAAAATGTATATATATTTTTTCTCAACAATTCTGCCGAATTATTTTTGTATTTTCATGTTTTATAACGCGTCATAATGAATAAATACCCCAATTTTTCGTACAAGCGGCAGATTTCGCCGCGCGGTCCGTGCGATCCTCGCTTCCCGCCAGTCCTGCGCGGGTCGTTGTGCTAGTTGGACGTACGTCGGTTCGCTCCGTGATCGCAATAGCGCTAAATCTTTGACGCACAAGCTCCAGCAAGAGATACGAAAATTGGCCCCAGTAGTATAGTGGCGTGTAACTCAGCGGGAACGGGCGTGCTTACGACCCGATAGGTCGTCGGTTCAAATCTTGAAGTTTATAACTTTTTTATATATCATGGGCAAATATGTATATATCATGGGAAAGTGGTCAAGTTCGAGTCGAGCTCGCGTAAAGAGGGTTCCGTACCATCCCGTTTTCTGAGAGAACTAGAAGGCTTAGGATTTTTTGACGAAACTTCGTCATGAACTTTTGTTTTGGTCATAACTCGAGAACCACTGGTGCTAGACCCATCGTGTTGGTACTCGAACTTCAGATCTCGATGAGATCTATCAATATGTCATATGAACTTTTGTGTTGGTCATAACTCGAGAACCACTGGTGCTAGACCCATCGTGTTGGTACTCGAACTTCAGGTCTCGAGTATGACCAAAATAAAAGTTCACGTGACATATGGATAGATCTCTCCGAGACCTGAAGTTTGAGTAGCGTACCAACACGATGGGTCTAGCACCGTGGTTCTCGAGTTATGACCAAAACAAAAGTTCACGTGACAGATGGCTGAAAAGCCAACCAACTGAAGCCGATATTTGTTTGGTCGATTATGTAATTTCTTGGCTCAGTGGTATAAGAGTGTAGGATTTTTATTTTTTCGATCTCGACCATGGGTTCGTGTCCCTTTTGTCAAAAATTTGTTTTGTTTTGTTTTTTTTAAGCAATGTTAGGGTGTTAATTATGGTTATTTATAACAACCTAAGAAAGCTTTATTTTCGGAAATACAAACGTAAGAAAAACGACATGCGCCGCCTCAATATTAGGTTAGATTTAATATATTGGTTTGGTTATTTTTTTTTAAACCACCAAAACATCACTCATCTCATACCACTTGCCTAAGTATAAGATATCGATATCGAAGATAAGTATGCACGAAAAGAGTAGGATGCGCATCTTCTTTATATTAGCCCTGGTTATTTTTTTTTTAAACCACCAAAACATCACTCATACCCTTCGAGCAGCTCGAAGCTCATACCACACTTTCTTCGAGCCGAGTGTTTCCGAAAGGAGTTTCCTCAGGATCCGCGGGAGCCTGCGGGAGCCGCCTGTGCTGTCAGGTGGCGGACCGGACTATAGCAGATAACAGCTATACATACAGAGTGATATTGTAATGGTCACTACATTAAATTTAGGCAATGATTATTGGGATCAATAGCACAGTGTAATAACTTTTTTTCTGAATTCCCTTTAAATAAAAAGTTACAGTTTTCATTTACAACACCCTGTATATTATTGTGGCAATTTGCTTGTCGCCATTTTGGCGCTCATAGCAGCAGTAAGCGTCCACGGAAATGAAGATCTATCGATAAATGGGATGCAACAACAATACGCACCATTTCCGCGGGCCGTTTGCGTGCCGGAGGAAAACATGATACATAGTTCTTAATATACAGAATGTTTCAGGATAGGGTTTCGTAACTTCAGGGTTAGAAATGGGTCCATATTTGAAGTCGAAAATCTCTGATTTTGAATTTTATAGTACTTTTTAGTGAACATCGTTTCATCGAGCTTTGGTGGACGGTTAACGTTCACCTTTAAATATAAACATAAAATGACTAACTTACATGCTTAACTAGTAGAATGTAACTTCATGTAGATAAATTCCAAACTCTAAACTTGAATGGTAACAAAAGAAAAAAAGGGGACTAGCTAGGGTCATTGCACTCCCTAGAACTAGACAGCACTGTTGCCAAATCTCACTGTCCATCGAGTTTTTATTAAAATTTTCAATTTTTGTATAAAAAAAAAAATCGGAATTTCGATTGAGTCATAAGGATTTGTTTCTTCTAATAATGAGCACTTTCTATTCCTGAAGTTTCTGAAGCCTATCCCGAAACAAAATATTTCCATGAGAGCAAAAGCGATCTAAACATCAAAATCATTGTTTTGAGATAATTGGATTTAAAATGTCGACACTTTTTTTATTTTATTGTTGTTTAATATCAATAAATTTTCTCAAATACTTTTATGTGCAACCATTACAATGTATATAGGTGCGTAATGCTTATTTTTAAGTTTGAAAATTATCACATTTGAAGGGCTTTTATGTGGGTTAGACCACCTTTGCATTTATCACTTTTATCGAAATTCGTAAAAGGTGTGGGTTAGACCATAAATGAAACACGCAAAGTTATCAAAGAAAATGTAATAAAACACATTACTTAATCAATAATCAGTCATTGTCATCACCATAATATTCATTTTCCTCAGTAATGTGAGCGCCACCCCTCATTGTCTTGATGCTATTATAGAAATCATGGTGTACCGATCTGCTGGTGATCTCCTAGCGTACGTCACTCACCTTTGGGGGGAATCGCTTGAAGGTCATGGTGAATCCTTGGCAATTGGCCTTGATATTGCTAAGGAATTTGACCGGGTTTGGCACAAGTCGCTCTTGGGCAAATTGCCGGCTTACGGACTTCCTTCTGGCCTCTGTGACTGGGTAACTACTTCCTACATGGGCGTAGCATTCAGGTCCTAGTGGACGGTTGCTCGTTGGACGCCATGTCAGTGAACGACGGCGTACCACAAGGATCTGTGTTGTCACCCACGCTGTTTCTTCTGCATATCAATTATATGCTGTCTCTGGGCAACATACATTGTTATGCAGATGACAGTACGGCACACGGATCCTACACCAGTCACCCTTCAGCCAGTCGGCATGTTGTGGATGAGAAGAGGCGAAGACTTGTGTCTGAGCTCGAACATACACTCGGCTCTATTTCCGAATGGGGCCGTAGTAATTTGGTCGAGTTCAACGCTTCCAAGACACAAGTATGCGCGTTCAGTGCGAAGAGAGCGGCGTTCACACCGGCTCCGTCATTCCATGCCACTTCGCTTAAATTAAGCGAACACCTCGGGGTCCTCGGAGTCGAACTGTCGCACGACCTGAACTTTCGTCGCCATATCGAGGGGAAGGCCAAGCTGGCTTCTAAAAAGGTGGACGTACTCAATAAGGTGCGACGGTACTTCACGCCAGACCAAAAGCTGCTTCTGTATAAATCGCAGATCAGGTCCTGCTTGGAGTACTGCTCGCACCTGTGGGATGGTTGTGCTAAATACCAGCTTGCGCCTCTGGACTCGATCCAGCGTCGAGCGGTGCGACTAGTTGGTGACCCCGAAGTGTCCCGCGATTTAGAACCACTGCAACACCGTAGGGATGTCGGCTCCCTAACTGTGTTCTATCGCTTATTCCATGGGGAGTGCTCGGAGGAGCTGTTTAATGCGATCCCGCCGTCCCCTTTCCAACTCCGCACCACGCGCACTGGGCAGGGATTGCATCTCTACACGCTGGATTTACCGCGGATGCGTACAAATCGATTCTGCAGATCTTTCCTCTACAGAACCGGTAAACTCTGGAACGCTCTTCCTGCCCATATAATTTCCCCCCAAGTACAGTCTCGGGTCCTTCAAGAGGGGCGTGAATGTGCACCTGTCAGGCCGGCATGGCATTCGCAACCCCCGCATACGACCGAATGTCCATGGGCGTCGCTAGACACCTTATGGGTGGTTCGGCGCCATATGTCGCGTTAACAATAAAAAATAAAAAAAAACTGGCGGGATGAAACTTATCAGCTCCAGGAGGTCCTTCTTTTTTGGCTCACTTAAGCAATGACCTTCAGATACTTACATCAGATCAAGCTCACGAATCATCGGTAACGATGTCCTTTTCTTAATATATATTTCTGTAAAAAGGACATTTTCATTGTTTCTGCACTTGTAAAAGATGGAAAACGGGTGATTTATAAATTATACCTCGAATCTTACCTAACTTATAGTTAAATCACTTGAAATATGGCTATGGTTAGGATAATACGATGTGATGTTTGTCTAGTACCACCCCTTAAGGTCGAAGAAAGAAGGAAGACAGTCGAAAGTCAGACACGATTTGCGTCTTGGAAGCGACTAAGTTACTCCGGCCCCATTCGGAAATAGACCGGAAGGTTTGTTCTAGTTCAGACACAACTCACAAGTAAGGTAAATATTTGCCCCTTCTCATCCACAACACAATACCTGTCTATCTATCTCACATCTTAGCCACAATGTACAAGGTCTTTTCAAGAGTCATCACATCACGAGTCGACAGTCTCGTCACAGAGACTGGATCAGTACCAGCCTTTTAAATCTTTGACCAGCCTATCGTGAGCGAGTTGAATTTAGGAAAGGGTACGGTTTCATAGACCACATATTTACTGTGGGACAACTTGTCTCAGACAAGTGGTGCAAAAGTGCGAGTGCTACTATATATGTGCCTCACCAGTGGCGGGGCAAGACCTAAATTTAATGTCGGCAAGATATATTTTGCGAGGCCCTCTCTGGTGGCACTACCTCTAGTGCCACCACTGCCACCAGAGATGGATTTTATGGATTTTCACTGTTGAAACTGGAAATGGATTTCCGGTATAACGATCAAATGAAACATTTTTGTTAGCATACCTTTCGTCGATAAAAGTAAACATAATCAAATTGCAATAATACAGCCTTCACTGCCTCAGTTCTGCTTTCCCATCTTTTGTCTGATAAAGGCTTTATAGTATACTTTAATTTGCCTTTGATTAATTCTAAACATGTTTACTCGGGGTCTCTTTTTATAGATCTAGCTGAATATTTTTTATGAATCAAAGCTGCATGAACTTTCGAGGCGCGAAGCCCCTCGGGCCGCGAGGCCGTGGGCGATTCGCCCACGTCGCCCACGCCTTGCGCCGCCTCTGTGCCTCACACTAGCTACCGTGCGGTGAACGTGAACAAGTATTTCTACTTATTTTCTCTAGAAAATGCATTATATTATAGAAAGTAAAATTTTTTTTTTTTTTTTTATAGGCAGCCGGCGCGGGTGTCTGTGCCCAATACTTCAACGGAAGATCAGACACAGCCAATAACACCATTCCTCGCGAAACCACGCTCAGAGAGGCGCCATGCCGGCTATGAGGCGGACAAAAAGGTTGTCGTCTAATTTATTGACACGCCTTTTGAAGATTCCCAGGTTATAGGTGGTGGGGAACACACTCACCGGAAGACCGTTCCATATTTTCGCCGTTCGACACAGGAAAGATTTCGAAAAACGATGTGTTCTTAGTAGTTGGGTGTCAACAACATATGGATGTTCCGAGCGAGTCCGGAGGGTGTGGCGGAGACGGATGGGGGCTGGAGGGATGAGAGAAGCCAATTCATCAGAGCAACGTCCATGGTAGTACCTATAGAACAGGCTAAGAGAACCGATTGTTCGCCTGTGGCCCAATGATTCAAGTCTCTCCGTGAGCTTGGGATCACCAATTAGACGGATAGCACGGCGCTGGATAGAGTCCAAGGACGCCAATAAGTAAAGAGGGCATCCACCCCACAGATGGCTACAGTACTCCATCACCGGGCGAACTTGCGCTTTATATAGCATAAGGAGCTGCGCCGGTGAGAAGAACCGTCTGCTGCGGTAGAGGACGCCTAATTTCCTAGAGGCAAGTGTGGCTTTGGACTCTATGAAACCCCTAAAACCCACATCCTTGGTCAATTCCACGCCCAGGAGGTCCAATTTGTCATTGTTAGGTATGGCCGTACCCTGGAACGTAGCTTGGAAGGGAAACCGGTCGGCCTTGGTAGAGAAGGCGCATGCTTGAGTTTTGCTGACGTTGAAATCAACAAGGCTCTCGCGGCCCCAGGAGGCTACCTTAACGAGAACATCGTCGACTCTGTTAACTGTTTGACGTCGAGCATCGTCAATGCGCACCTCTCTAGCAGTCCAGTCTTTAGCGTAACCCTCGTCGGCGGTGCTGTCGTCTGCATAACTGTGAATGTTACCTAGGCACAGTAGGTCGTTAATAAATAACAGGAATAATGTAGGCGACAGCACCGAGCCCTGTGGAACGCCAGCGTTTATTGGGAAATCTACCGATTTTGCACCGTCAATGGTTACAAATATGGATCGGTCTCCCAAGAAGCTGGCGATCCAATTGCAGAGGGATGAGGGAATACCGTAGACCGGAAGCTTGCTGAGGAGACCACGGTGCCAAACGCGATCAAAAGCCTTAGATATGTCTAAGGCAACTGCCAGCGACTCTCCAAAGTTGTCTAATCTCTCAGCCCACACATGCGTGACATATGCTAGAATATCTCCTGATGATCGCTGTTTACGGAAACCGTACTGCTTGTCATCAAGGAGTTTACAAGTTTCTAGATATGTCAGAAGCTGGGTGTTAATAACCCGCTCCATAACCTTGCAGAGGAGAGAGGTTATCGCAATAGGCCGATAGTTTTTGGGGTCAGCAGAGTTGCCTTTTTTGGGCACTGGTTGGACCGCAGCCTTTCTCCAGCAAGCAGGCACGATACCGGAGGAAAAAGAGCGCCTAAAGAGACGAGTGAGGATAGGTGTCAATTCAAGTGCACACACTTTAAGCACACGCGCAGGAACGCCGTCAGGACCACTACTCTTGGAGGCGTCCAACTGACGTAGACTTTTGAAGACCGCCCTGTTATGGAATCGTACCTCACGCATCGATTTACCAGCGTTTTCTCTATTCTAGGGCTCAAGTAGCTTAATTTCTTGCTTAGCTGGCTCTCTATTAGTCGAAGGTTGGCTAAAAATGTTATTTTGTTTTTTTTTAGTCCCGCGACTTGACATAACACAATATTTTTATCGCTCGACCACTACGTTTAATTTTTTTCACCACTTTGCTTTTGAAGTTATACTTCTTTAGTCACATTATGAAAATATGTTATAAAAATGGTGAGTAAATTCAGAAAAAACGTCATCGGCATCGTCATCGTCATCATCACCGCATACAAATTATTAAAGGGTGGAGGGGCAGGGGGGAAGTTATCCTATTACTTTAAGTGTAAACTTGTATATATATATGCAATTTGTTTCTCGGGAACGGCTCTAACGATTTGGATGGAATTTAGTATTTAGATAATGTATTTTTTTTTTAAGTTTATCAAGATAGGTGTAGACGCCGAGCGAAGCTCGGTCGCCCAGGTACTACTTATTTAAGCCCGTTATGGAAATATGTTATGAAATGGGATTAAACTCAGAAAAAATATCATCGTCATCGTCACCGCATAAATATTACGTCACGCCAAAGAAGTATAACTTCTGACACGTACGTCGTACACGCATGTTTTTTTATAGGTTAGTAACTACTATCTACATTCATTGGGAATTTGGGGTGCATGTAAAAATGCTTTCAGTAAATAAACAGTCGGGTAAAAAATAAGCAAGTATTTATGGTTTTCTAAATATAACTTTCTTTTGTCTGTTCCTCACAATGCCATACATGAACTATGCGTGTAGTCCATCCACGAAACCGAGATTCAGCCATAAATATACTGACTCTGCGCTGAGCCACCGATCACCGAACAAGAGCATGAGTGCTGTGCTAAATCAATTACTTATCTATACTTATTTAAAATCGTAAGGGCAAAAAAATCTGTACATTAAATAGGTATTCAGAAAAAAACCAACTAGGGCGTCTTTAAATGAAAAACTGAACATTTTAAGAACAGTTTTAAAAATGTTGTTTCTTGCATCACGCAAAAACCACTAAACAGATTTCGAAGAAACTTCCGGCTACAGCGGTGAACCCGACTATTCGGTGGTACCAACCCGGGCTGGTTAAACCCCATCCCCAGGTAAGGTAACAAGGGAGGGAACCAACAGTTTTACGTGGAGTCCGAACCACTGTCAGTCTCAACGGTCGATCGGTCACCCATTCAAATTTTTACCGCGCTCAGGTGTGATTAAGGTCACGAACGACAGTCGACCGATCGCACCACTGAGCTACCGACCGAGACTGATAAGTTTCCTCACAAACAATTTAATAAATTAATGATCACACTCATGAAAAAGCTATTATGATAACTGTTACGATGACCTTTTTTATGGAACTGACACGGTTGGCCACATTACCTACAACATCCGTGATGTCAGCCCATAACACCGGGCGAACTAGGTGTCATGTCATTGCTTCACTTCATTTCATGTCGACTACACTGAACTGGACGGAAAACACGAACTATTTACATAGCCGTTTCAACCGACACGTTTCGTTCAGTGAGGTGGTACCAACTTTTATAATAATACCTTACTAAGTATTAATTAATTACCACTTAACAATGAATAATCTTGACACGGAAAACTAAAAATAGGTTAATTACTTTATAAGCCAAAAATATCATCGTTGACATCAATGAAACACAGAGAAATATGGAAGAGCCTTTCAGAGTGCAGACAGTCAAGAGGACCCCTACCGTGCTAATTTTACTCGCACGACGAGTTCGAGCTGCGCTCGACTCGATCGGTCGCACGAGGCAAATTATTTTGGTACCGGCGTGCAGGTGACCTAAACCAGACCGACGACGTCTGACTTGGAAACTAATCAACTTTGTTTTTTATTTATTTTTTATGGAAACTGACACGGTTGGCTACATCACCTACAACATCCGTGATGTCAGCCCATAACACCGAGTGAACTAGGTGCTATGTCAGTGCTTCCCTCCGTTCGTGCTGGCTACACTGAACTGGACGGAAAACACAAACTATTTACTACTACCACCTAGTAAGGTAAGAAGGGAAGGGACCTACAGTTTTACGTGGAATCCGAACCACGGTCAGCCTCCAACGGTCGAGCGGTCACCCATCCAAGTACTGACCGGCCCAGCGTTGCTTAGCAATCAATAGCGACAGTCGACTGTCTGAACTACTGAGCTATCGAGGCTACCTTGGTCCGGACTACGCTTAAAACAGCCGTCGTCGGTCTGATGAACAGCCAATGCTCACAAAATAAACATCTACTCACCATAGTTATAATGCGCGGGGCGGATCGCGGCGTGTCGCCGCCGCAGCGGGTCCTCAGTGTTCTCCCTCGCGCCCGCACTGTACTTGTATAGTGTGTGCGCGTGGCGGGTCGCCCGCTGCGGGACGACACGCCGATATCCGTCCCGCATTATATTACGGATTACGGATAGTCCGCACTGTGTAGTGCAGGGGATGCTTAGTGAAAGATGAAACGGGCGAAAATTTTTGTTGGACTGCAGTGTACTTGACAATCAACGTAGGGACATCTCCGTTCCCCATCTTTCGTTGCAGAGGTCTGCAGACACCCCGGTCGTCTTGTGGCCTTCACGGAGGACATAGGCTGGCTGGGGTAGCTGAATATCGAGGGGGGTTTTGTACGAAGGTCCCCGACCAAGCGGGGCTAGTTTGAAGGCCTATCTATAGCCAACCCCAAAAACAAGCCAAAAACTTACATCATACAGGCTGTTTCAGGATAGGCTTGAGTAACTTCAGGAATAGAAAGTACTCATTATTAGAAGAAAAAAATCCTTATCACTCAAATCTAAATTCCGTATTTTTTTTCCATACAAAAATTGAAAAGTATAATAAAAACTCGATGGACAGTGAGTAAGGGGTGATTTGGCAATAGTACTGTCTAGGTCTAGTGAGTGCAATGACCTAAGTCCAGTCCCCTTTTTCTTTTGATGTAATTCAAAGTTTAGTGTTTCTAATTTACCTTTATGCACTTTAATTCCACTAGTTAAAGCATGTAGGTTAGTCCATTTTATTTTTATTATTTAAGGCGCATGTTTACCGTCCACCAAATCTCGATGAAACCATTTTTCACCAAAAAAGTACTATAAAATGACCGAATCTGGTAAAAAGTTTCAGAGCTTTTCGTCCTCAAAATATATGGACCCCTATCGAACCCTGATGTTACGAAAACCTATCCCGAAAAAATTCCCCAGATCACGCCTGTTTCCCAGTGGGGTAGACAAGGCATAGACAACGGATAGCTCCGCGTTCCACGAACCTGACATAACTCTGCCGCCTCTTTCACGCTCAAATGCTGAAGCAAATTAATGTTATGAACTATGAATATACCTATTTCTTAGAGGTTAACATTGCTTCATATAACTACTGCGCGATATGTTTTTATTTCTAATTTTGTAATTTAGAATTCAGAGCACGAGAGTGGCTCACATTTCTATCTCTCTACATATTGTAAAATGCAAAGTCTCCCTCTGTGTGTGTGTTCGCTTATAACTCGAAAACTACTCAATCGACTTAGATGCGATTTTCGTCTCTACAATCTACACTAATATTATAAAGAGGTAAAGTTTGTAAGTTTGGATGTAGGAGGTAATCTCAGAAAATACTCGTCCGATTTAAAAAATTATTTGACCAATATTTAGAATGTACCTTAGGATGGACATAGGCTATGCGAGCGAAGACGCGGGTAAAAGATGAATGACGAGTCTGCACCCGATAAAACTAGTTTGCATTAATTTATTGAGTTTTTTTATGAATCCCAACATGGGTGACTGTGCCGAGGGAGCAATGGTGGCAATCCTTCAGGCGGCAATGCGCCTCACTGAGCGTGTGGTTTCGCGAAGAGAGGTTTGGCCATTGATCCCTCGGCACAGCCACCCATGTTGGTTTTCATTTAAAAAATGGTGCAGTCGACAGTCCCCTTTGCAGTATCCTCGCGAAACCACGCTCAGTATTTCGAAGGTAACGAATGGGGCCGGTACCTACTTAGAAAGAATAGCCCCACTGCATCTCTTCCCGTGCATGTCGTAAAAGGCGACTAAGGGATAAGGACAAGATTCCGTGCATAAGGGCGACAGGCACCTCTCACCTTGGCACGGTCCTTCCACCGAGTCATGTATGTAAGCACTTGGATCTTCGTACATTACTTGCTGCTTGATAGTTATCTTGTAGTTAGTTTGTACCGTGTGGGGCCGGCACTTTAAAAGAATAGCCCCACTGCATCTCTCCCCGGGTATGTCGTAAAAGGCGACTAAGGGACTCCTTCTTATATTACTAGGTGGTAGGGTTTAACCCGCCCGGGTTAGTACCACCGCACTGAATGAAAGGTCGGTCGAAACGGCTATGTAAATAGTTTGTGTTTTCCGTCCAGTTCAGTGTAGCCGGCACGACCGAAGGGAAGCACTGACGTGGCACCAAGTTCACCCGGTGTTATGAGCTGGCATCACGGATGTTGTATGTGATGTAGCTAACCGTGTCAGTTTCCATAAAAAAAAAAATCTTGACCGAATGCTTTGATGCTTGAATGCCGAGTGGTGGTCAGCGTTGTGCTGTAATTTACAAGAGTACTTTCAGCTCAACATGCGTGTTAATATGTATATTCGAATGTGCAAGACAATAGAAAATTATCGTCCCATGAAAGATTATTCTTGGATAATTTCTTTGATTCCAGAACAAAAAGCTAGGTCGAATTCTCGTTGCATACCTCACGCTGCGCTTTACCTGTCAGTCCACGTATACTATTAAAAATGCATGTGTCATACACCTCATGCGACCGCGGTACAGTCGAACTAGAATATAATGGTCCCCAATGCTGTCGATTTACTTTTTACAAGCTTTTATAATTTTAGTTTCACCTGTCCCGGTGTCTGTCTGGCGGTAATCAAATCTTACAAGTTAAATTAGACCCATTTCCCGGTGTTCAAATGAGGTGAAATTTTGCATACATAATATGTAAATCTGATGACAATGCAATACATGTAATGATGTCATAGCTGATCTGATGATGGAGCCGGAAGGTGGCCACAGGAACTCTGTAACGAAACGACGTAAACACATCGAGTTTGCGCTCGTTTGATTTGTCTAATAGACATAATATATTCATTTATTATTATACATGAAATACACGGAATAAATTTTTTTTTACGTTTCCAATTTTTAACGTTTTTATTTTCATAGTTTACTCACACATTTTCTACATCTAAGAGGACAAACTTTGAGTACTCCTGAATATTTTAAGTAGCCTTGCCTGACACGGTTGGCTACATCACCTACTACGCCCGTGACGTCAACGCACAACGCCTCGGCGAACTAGGTGCACGTCAGTGCTTTCCCTTTGGTCATACCGGCTACACTGATTCGAAAAACACGATTTATCTTCATAGCTGTTTCGGCCAAAGTTCATTTAGTCTTGTGGTACCGATGCAGACGGGTTAAACCCTAACACAGAGTAAGATATGGGAAAGGACCTACAGCTTTTGAATTCGAACCCCTACCAGAGTCAACGATCGGACGGTCATCAATCCAAAATGCGACCGCTTCTAGTGTGCTTAACATCGACATCTAACGGCATAATTTGCAACAACGTTTGCTAGTGTAAGGTTTCCTTACAGTCTTTTCCGTCATCAAATTGCAAGATATTAGATTTCAATCCACAAATTTTGTCTCTAAAATGAAAGTATTTCTAAAACCATGAAAGTATATAAGTCTGCCACGAACAACATTCGATGCCAGCAGGGACGTATATAAGGGGGGGGGGGGGGGGGGTTTAGGGGGTCCGGACCCCCCCCCCCCCCCCCCTTCGACAATCAGTTTACACTAGATATAATTAAATTTTCAAACTTCATCCTATTAGTCCAGTCGACATGTCGAAAAAAGGTGGGGTAGCTGGAAAGTATTCTGAAGTTAATGACACTTTTACACATTGTTTGGGGGTACACCAGGAATACTATCCCATGTTTTCGACCTCAAGGATCCTGTAATATCTTGGTGGTGGGCAAAAAACTCTAAAAATTTCTAACCTTTTTTCCGCTTTTCGCTTATATCTCTTAAACTAAGGATATTTTGTCGACCACATTGCATAAAAAAGTTGGAGAGCATTAAATTTGCTATAATTGTGTTGTTGAACCAGATTTTTAGACCCAATATTAACGGAGATACAGCCGATCAAAGTTAGACAAAGTTTCTTAAAATGTAAAAAATTGCAGAAAACCGAAGGTTTTGACCCTATAACCATCATTTCGATGTTAAACTATGTTGATCACTCATCAATATCAACGTCTTGGAAAACCTAATAGTAAAACCTAATAGGAAAGTAATAATATTAAAAATAGCCATCGATATGCCGATCGATTGCTTTGGGCCAACACCAGGGACTGCAGGCAATCCCGGGAAGCCATTCCCAAACCAGACCTGAGACTCAGGAAATGCCTGCTAAAGTTCCACAGAGGTCAACTGCGTATGGCGGTAGGACTTCTTACGGGTCATTGCCCACTCAACAGACACTTGTTTACAATAGGTGTCACCGACAGTCCCCTGTGCAGAGGCTGCATGGCGGAGGACGAATCAGCCACCCACGTGCTCCTGGAGTGCCCGGTGGTGGCAGAAGTACGACTGCAGTTTCTTGGGAACGTGGGAACTGCCCATGGAGTGTGGAAGCGTCCAAGAAGAGTGCTCCACTTCATGAAAGAGCTCGGGTGGCTGGAGTAACACCACCCGAGCGCCAACGTACAACGGACCGTCTTGAGGTCTCAGTGCGGAGAATGGCCCACCCGTCTTCCCAAGAGGCTGGGCAGCAAACAACAACAACAACAACAACATGCCGATCGATTGATCGATCGTTGCGCCCATAGTCGTATCGGCGAAAAGCCTTGACGACCACCTTGAGAGGCTCTCGCTGAGTCGTTGGGTCAAGATCCAGAAGGCAGCCCTGCTCGACACTGCGCGCATAGTCCGGAGGTTTCTCTCTTTGGGACCCGACCATCGGTAGCCTGGGTCCGCCCCGCTGCCAGTGGCGGAACTCCGTTTGTTTTTACATAAATTTTAGATTTTAATTTTTAGTTTATAAAAATCAGTGGTCGGTAAAAATCACCTCGGGGTCTTTAAAAATCGCCAACATCTCTGAAAGGCTAGGGTTCTTGCTATACATCTGCATCACCTTCTTTTTTCCAGTACCAAATGGTGCTGAGGTGGTGTCACACCCACTTATCGCATGCAGGAAAAGAATATCCTGTCGATCGTACTTGAACGAGTGAGATAGTTTAGTTAGGGTCATAGGTTTTCCAAGACGTTGATATTGATGAGTGATCAACATAATTAACATGGAAATGATGGTAACAAATAGTTATAGGGCCAAAACCTTCGTTTTTCTGCTATTTTTTACATTTTAAGAAACTTTGTCTAACTTTGATCGGCTGTATCTTCGCTAATCTTTTAATCTTGGGCCTGAAAAGCTGGTTCAACAACGAAATTTTAGAAAATCTAATGCTCCCCAAACTTGTCATGCATTCCATGGTCAACAAAATATCCTTAGTTTAAGAGATATAGGCGAAAAGTCGGAAATTTTTTTGAGATTTTTGCCCACCCCCAAGTTAGCACAGTCTTCGAGGTCGAAAACTTAGGATAGTATTCCTAGTGTTCCCCCAAACAACCTGTAAAAGTTTCATTAACTTCGGAATACTTTCCAGGTAAAAGTACATAACTGCTGGACTATATACTATATAAAATTTTTTTTTCGAATTCAACCTGCCTACCACTCAACTATAGAACTTTCAGTATCGGTACCCCTCTAGGCCGAAATACAGAACGACTCAACAGGAACACTATAATCTTATTTTGTTGAGCCGATCCCTATTTCGTCAGAACACCCCCCATGTGGAAGCTATAAATACGTCCCTGGATGCCAGGCATCATTTTCGCCTTGCTACGAAGTAGCTACGAAACTCATAAGTAGAGTTGAGTGAGTACAGCAGTTATTAAAATAAATCGCCTTGTTGGTCCTTATAATTCCAACCCAACTACACGAAGCTCCAAGATTATCTTGGCGATATAAAAGCAATATGGCGGTTCATTCAATGTCAGTGGCGCGAAAGCACCGGCTCGGTCAACATCGCAACGTTCCTAATTCAAAAATTACAATTTCAAATTCGAACGCAGACAAGATGACGTCAGCTGTGTGGAGGTTCAGTGCATTGGTGTTAGTGCTGGCCATGTTCGGTGCTCAAGGTAACTTGGTGACATTTTCTTCTCTGTGTCACATCTTATAATAACAATAACATAAACTCTGTGTCATTCATACCTTTATGTTTGTCATAAGACATTCCGACTCGGGGTATCCGGGTCCTTCAAGGTTTCGAGGAATTCTTAGAAAATTAACTTAATATTTTATTATAATATTTAATTTAAAATATTAAGATATTTTATTGAATTGTTTTTTTTATGTTTTCCGGTATGGGTGGCTGAGTCGGAGGGGCCAAAGCACATGCTCCGACCAGCCAATATTACCTCCGAGAAGGCAGGTGCCATACCGAAGACTTCCCTGGATTGCTGGCTATACTGGACGATGGGAGAACACAAACGATGCTGCATTACGGCCATTTTACATCCAGTTCGGTGGTATCAACCCAGTCGGTTAAAATTTGAGTCTACCGCCTAGTAAGGGGCAAGGGAAGGGACCTACAGTTTTACACGGGTTCCGAACGGTGAAGCAGCAGGTGTACCTACACCACATACATTACATCCACGTAAATTTTTTCGTCCGAAAAAACTCATTGGTACACGCCCCGGTCGGATTCGAGCTTCGGACCTCCTGCATGAGAATCCGATGCCCAAACCATTCGGCCACCCGCCGCTAAAATTGAATTAAATTTGCATCGCATTAAGGGCTACATAACATAATATAATATTAGGTACTAGGTTAAATAACACATAGGAGTATATACTCTTATATACCTCCTACTTTTATTATCAGTGTACGCATAGAGATAAACTAATTGGCAAAAGATATTATCTGATTGGTTCACATAAATATAAACATCTTTCTTAACTTTATTTATACAGATTACACTCGCCAATGCTTCCTAGTTCGACAATATGGTCTGTGTTCGATTCCATGTAAAACGTAGGTCTCTTTCCTCACGTTACACACTCACAAACACACCGAACTAATGATGGCCGGTCGAAAGGACAATGATAAATATTCCATGATTTTGTACGGTTCAGTGTAGCCGATATTGGCAAAGTGAGTATTGGCATGGCATCTCATGGCATCATGAACAAGGGTTGACGTCACTGGCCTAGCATAATGACGTAGCCAACCATATCCGTTTCTATTTAAAAAACTATTATATTACATTTCTTCTTTAGATAAATTGCAAAGCCGCAAATGAAGAGAAAAAATACGTCCCGGGCGGGACGTATTTTTTTACTAATGTATAAAATTATAATACTATATTATTTTTCAAGGGAACCTCATAGTTGACTGACCCACGATGTCAGCCCATTACACCTTGCGCCTGTCTAAACGAAGTTCCATGTCATTTCACTTTCCTTCATAAGTAAAAATAAAGTAGATACCGAATGTTTTTACATAGATATAAAATACCTTTATTTCTCAAAGAAACATTTTATCAATCTTCATGCATATAAAATATTGGGAAGCGAGTGCCAAGTGATAATAACTGATGCAAGTTGTCTGAAAGCAGAATTCGTGTATTGCGTCGCGCAGTGTTTGCGCGACAACCTTCGCCGCCTCACCCAACACTTGACCCGACCATCTTCCATCGTTTCACAATGTATGTTCAACAATACTCAATATTTCTGAACTTCGTCCGCCAAGTATACCAACACCTGCTCTGCTGCTGCACCGTTCGGAGCGGTGTAAAAATATAGGTACCTTCCCTTAACCCTTGGATTCAATACAGCGTCGAGCCGTCGGTCTGGTGGGAGACCTGAAACTGACTGATGATCTGGACGAGTCTCTCAGTCACAGACGATTTGTAGGGCCACTCAGTCTGTTCTACAGGTACTATCGTGGACGCTGCTCGGAGGAACTTGCTTCCCGCAAGGAATAAGGGAAGTTCCCTTATTCCTTGCCATCCAACCTATCTTCGCCGTCGCAGAGAAACTGAGCACTCTTTTGTTGTTTACATTGGGCTTTTGAGAACCCAATTGTTCTCAAAATCGTTTCTTTGGCGCACCGCTAGGGTGTGGAACTGTCTTCCGGCGAGAGGGTTTTCCGAATCATTTAACCTGGTTCTCGACCTGGTTTAACCTGGTCTAACAAAGGAATTTCATAAATAGGTACCAATTAATTTCATTGGGCAGTGATTGGTTGATAAGCGAGTGCTTGCCGAAGTATGAATTTCCTTTACAATAAATAACTAAGGCTGCTTTTCCTTCGTACATAACTTTCATAGAGACAGGTTTTCTTTTACTGCTCAGCCTTCTTGGAGAAATATCCTGATAGTATACGGGTGTTGTAACGGTCAGTACATGAATTTGCCCAGCACAATACTCATGTCTTTCCGAGACAAATAAGTAACTAAAGTTTTTCTCTAAAGTGTCTAATTTTGGAGATATGTATAAATTTTGAAAATTTATGTTTTCGTCAAGGGTAATTTGACGCGCGCGGGGGTAGGGTGCTGGCGCGGGAACGGTCGGGGTTGAAAAACTCACTCCACGCCTCCGCCGCGCATCTCCTCTCTCCGCTCACTCGTCCCTGCTCGCTCACTCACCGCGCGCCCGTGCGGAACATTAGATCCTTTTACACTAAATAAATCAATCAGTTTGTATGAAAACTGAAACTTTTTATTTAAAGGGAATTCTCAAAAAAGTTATTTGACTTTTTTGTTACATATTGATCCCAAGAATCATTTCCTAAGTTTAATGTAGTGGCCGTTACAACACCCTGTATAGTCTACTATGCCAACATAATATGTCAGCTTGCATTAGTGAAAACTGTATGTAAATCCCTTCAGCGTTTTCTAGTTTACTCGTTACAAACAAATAAACTATTTTATATATGTAAATCGAGATATTTAAAGTAATAGGTATTGTAGGTACCAAATAGTCCCAGCTAGAGTCTTAAATTGTTACCTCTACCATCGGTTATTTATATTATTCATTACCTTTTATAAATTTTTAATAGTTATTCGTATGTATTTATGTAGTATTCGCTTGTATATCGTATTTTTTTGTAAATTTTATTTACATGAGACTTTTTATTTAATTTAATTACAAAATAAAATACGAACCAAACTACCTATCAAACTAAAACTACCGTCTACCGTGAAATATAAAAAATAAAACAATAGTAATATAAATAAATAAATAAAAACTTTATTTAAATGTACTGATTACTTTGTATTGAGAAAGTGCCTAACTACTGGCCTGCTGTGCAGTTGAGATCCTGTCCCTGAGTGCAGCGTAAAGTTCGTTACACCTTACGTAGCGGATCTTAAACTTGTCTACCACTACTGAAGGTTAAGAACCAGTTCTCACAATTCTGCACGCACTGGCTAACCTAGGTACGATTGAGGACAAAAGTGCAGGAGCATTTCGCATTCTCAACGTGTGGGACTTTGAAAGGGTTATGCAAAAATAATTGAAGATAGAATTATTATTATTCTATTAGTAGCTTCTCTTCTAATAATATAAAGCGCAACGTCTGGTCTGTATGTCTGTCTGAAGGGGTAAACTCGAAAACGACTGAACAAATTAACATACAGTTTCTAGGGTTGAATAAGACGCATCCCGGGATATTATTATAGGCATTACAAAACATCACAATATTTCTCCGAGCGACTGTGAACAAAATGTGTGACGGATGTCCTACCCTATTAAGTAATCTGTGGTCCTGCCTACGTCAATAATTTTAAAGTCCCCGGGCGACCGAGCTTCGCTCGGCGTTTAACAGATGGCACTATATTCTTTGAGATGGCGTTAGAAAAGAAAATTATTTTTCTCAGGGACAACACGGGTAAACTTGAAAAATAAAACATTATCTAAATAGGTGCAAAATTTCATCCAAATCATTAGAGCCAGAAGAATACAACATTACCTCGCTAAAGTAATAGGATATAGACTGAGTAGCATTTATGTAAAATTGCCTAAGGAAAGCTGAGGCCTCTATACGACGACGGATGAAAAGGCGCTTGTTCGTCCGTGGTTTATTATTTATTGTTTATTGTATAATTTCATCCATAGGTTCTAAATTCAATGCGAAGAAGAACTGACAAACAAACTTCGCGAGTCACAATGTTTTGTTAGTAAGTACCTTATAATAAGTATTATATTAAAGTAATTTACAATAATTAACCCATACTACCGCTCACAAGAACATCAATATTTACAGTATAAACATGAATACTCAAGCATCTGACCACTCTGCCTATTTGCATTGCCTATATCTGGTGTATAGTGCCATCGTCAATTTTGATACTTCATATATCAAGTCAAAAACAATTAGTTTACGTTTATTTTTACGTTTATTACGGTTTAAACATATTATGATAAATACCTGCCTTGAACTTGACACTCATTATATAAATATTGAATTATTCAACGATTTGTAATGATGTTTTAACAAAAATGTCAAACGAGCATGAGGTTACGCGTGCAATCATAATAATCATACAAATGGTCGCATTGATCTCGCCTCGCTCTCAACTAAGGCCCACTTGCACCAACACAAATTTAATATATAAACCAGTTTAACTCGTTAAGCTAGCACCCGTTGACTGTAGGAACCGGTTTAAATATGGTTTAAATCCATAACTCGCTACTTAACTTTAAACTCGTGTTGGTGCAAGTGGGCCTAAGTAGTGAAAAGTCAAAAAAATATTTTGTCGTACGAACTCGTCTCTGTGCGAAAGAGACGACGGTCTGCAATCGGATTGTCTCTTTCTAAAGCTCGACGTTAATTACTCAATGCCGGGTACTGCGCACGTAAATGGTACGTACAACACTGGATGTCCTGTTAAAAGGTTTAAGTGAAATTTAAGATATTTTGAGTTAATAATGCCAATTTGTCAAAGGGTTCATGCAAGATATCTTGAAAAATAGCTAAAATATCAAACGGGTTTTCGGCTTAATTGATCATAAATATAGTAGGTTTTCTACCTTACTTCAGACATGTAAATTATAATATATTTTTTTTTACAATGAGATCAAAACAAAAATGTGTTTTTGACTCAATTGAAATTGTTAACATTTTGAATTAACTGATATTGGTTTCATTATTTAATAGTATTGTAAGTAATTACAATCAGTGCTCATTGCAGGCCTTTTTGTTGCACAGTTTTTTTACTGTCTTTTACACAATAGTATTTTAATTACCACATACCAATTTTTTATGGCCTTACCCTTACTCATTTATACACCAATTAATATAAAGAGGTAAAGTTTGTAAGTTTGGATGTAGGAGGTAATCTCAGAAAATGCTCATCCGATTTTAAAAATTCTTTGTCCAACATTTAGAATTGACCTTCAGGATGGACATAGGCTATGCAAGCGAGGCAGCGGGCAAAAGCTAGTTATGTATAAAACTGCTCATCACGCAAACTGTTATGTACAAAAATGTTATCTACTTAATATTAAATATTAAGCGCAAGAAAATTAAAACTAAATTGGGAACACTTTTTAAGTTGTGATTTTCGAGCCACTTTTCACAGAAGGGCCAGATGGGGGGCTTACAAATTCGCCATACGCTACATCACACTGATGTCATGTCACCCACCCGTCATTGTCGCATTGCGTTGATCCCGAGTCACTCCCGCGCAGTCACGCTTTGCATACTGATCAAATCTAAATGAAAAACACATTTCGAGTCACGAATCTTATGGTGTCGTTGGCCGTCATTGTCGTGTCAATTTGGTTTAGGTTCATCGCCTTTTAGCTATCGCTGGCCTTGGATGGTGGGTCCGGGGAGTTTATCCCAAAAATAAAACAACACAACCAACACCAACTACTTTTAAAAGTGTTTACATTTTGAGAGATAAATCCTATCCTTCAGATTTCACTTTTACTGAATGATGACTACAGTATATCGAATTTATAATAATGCCTGCTTTTAGCTTAGCCAGTAGCTTTAATAAATTAATTTTGTAAATATATTTCTAATTTGGAAAGAATATTTTTAAAACATTTTTATTACTTACTGTTCATTTTAGTTCAAAGAAAATTTACATCAACAATTTCAAAACAACTTACAGATTTATCAGAATAAAAACCAAATGAAATTTAAATCTAGAATATACATACATACCATAATACTCAAAGAAATATAATAATGAAGGGGTGTTCAAATAGAAATGAGAATGAAGTACATGCTCAACGCTCTCCCTACTTATATATTTCCCCCCAAGTACAGTCTCGTGTCCTTCAAGAGGGGCGTGAATAGGCACCTGTCAGTCCGGCATGGCATATTCAACCACCGCATACGACCTAATGTCCATGAGCGTCCTTAGACATCGTATGGGTGGCTCGGCGCCACAAATACGGAAAACCTATCTAAGATGACTGTTAGATTAAAAAAATAGTAAGGAATGAACAGATTGTCTTTTGTTTTTTATTAGGGTTCCGTATACGTCGTCTATTATCTATGCTATTACTAAGCCTACGCCGTCTGTCTGTCTATCTGTCTGTCTCTTTCACCAGGACAACGCCACGGCACACAAGTTGCAGCGGCTGAGGTTCATGATGCTGACTTTGAAATGCTTGAACATCCTCCATATTCACCAGACCTCGCCTCGCCCCTAGTGATTTCTACTTATATGTCTGCGACTGAATGAATATCTGAGAAGCCAGACATTTTAAGATGATGAAGCAGCTGTTTAGTTTTTAGTGTTTTTAGGAAGGGAATTTTTTAGTTTAGAAAAACAATATATCAAATGTTAACACATTCGATATAATAACTCTTTAGATTAACATCTAAAGAGTTATTATATCGAAAAGTTTAATTACGTTTAATAAAAGTTTACTGGTATATACACATTCTCACTACTTTTTCAACGACGAAGCGCTACCAAAGCGGATTTACAACTGCAAGTCGGGATATTGGTTGGATTGCTTGAAGAAAGGAGTGCAATGCTTTCGTCAAGGAAACCCGTTGCGCCTACCAGTATGTAGTTTAGAAAACAGCCAGAAAATCATTCATCATTCATCAATGTCACAGCTTATTTTCATCTAATCTACTGGACGAAAAACGTTGAAATTTGGTACATATGTAGAGATTGATGACCCAATCACGGAAATCGGAAATTTTGGGTGTCATTTTTGGGGGATCAATTAGCAAATTAAGAAAAACATTTTTTCTAAGTTCATCATGTGACGTATTAATGAAAAGGGCTCGATATAAGGAATATAAATTTTATAATTTTAAAATGCATAATTTTAAAATAAATTTAAGAAAATATGCATAAATTGCAAATGCAAAACGCAATCATTGCCCCTTATCTACGAAACTACTGGGTCTAAAAAAAAAGGAAAATGGGAATATAGGGCCTGTCTTATAGGAAAACCTAAACGAAAGCCCTAAGTCTTAAAAAGTTCTTACGGAAACGGAATGGTACGGAACCCTCTCCACGCGAGTGCGACTCGCTTGACCGCGTTTTTTTACACTAAACTGTTGTCATAATAGTCCATTAAATCGAAAACTATTCTTCTTTTTTTGCCTATAATAGCATGATCTACGTGGGCGAACTTTTTATTCAGTGACAATTCATACAAACACCTACACCTAAAGATAAACATATAAAATATAATACCTACATGTTCTCAGTAATTTTCTTAGTAAAGTTCACATTGTATCGCGCAGATCCGGGTAAGTAGTTCTCAGCAAAAGATAAATCATAAATAAATGTACCTACACTCATAAATTCACCAGATGATTTACAGATGCAAAGCGGTATGGACATGAGATTTCCCACAACTAAGTAATGAAGGCACCATCGTCGTCATTATTACATACACACGTGTGAGTGAAGATTGCCGTGGCGTGATTGTGACATATTATAATACTGTGTATAAAACGATTCCATGTTTGCGGAAATTATGCTTATTGTCTTAAACGTTTTTAAATTGGTGCATACGTTTAATCATAATTTTGAAATAAGTATTTATATAAATGGAAGGGAATTATAATAAATAATAATAACCAGGCTTTGATATCTTTAAGTATCAAATTGAGGATGGCACTATACACCAGATATAGGTAATGTAAATAGGCAGAGTGGTCAGATTCTTCAGTATTCATGTTTATGCTGTAAATAGTAATGCTCTTGTGAGCGGTAGTATGGGTTAATTATTTATAAGTTACTATAATATAATACTGAATATAATTTTCCAGTTGAATAAATATATTGTCTACTTCTATATAATACTTATAAGGTACTAACAAAACATTGTGACTTGCGAAGTTTGTTTGTCAGTTCTTCTTCGCATTGAATTTAGAACTGGTGGAATTTTCGACATGTCCAAGCGTAAGTTACCTATGGATGGAATTATACAATAAACAATCTGTTTGCTCTATTCAAATATAGATTGTTATTAAGTATTAAGTTTTTTATAGGCATTTATTAAATAAGGCTAAATAACAAGGAACGTTGATCGAAAATGCTGTGGTCGTGCACCCCGTCTATTCGAATACAATCCGGCTAAAGTTTCCTTGTTATTTCCCTTCGTTTTTCGTAGTCGGGTTGTAAAATTTGAAATTTTTATTTATCAGTGTCGATGCTCTTGGTTCATGGCGGTTTTTGGACGACCTTCACGTGGTTTGTCACTGAGACTGAATTTCCCACGTTGAAATTCTAGCAGCGTTCCACAGTTCTTTGAGTTCTCTATTTTCACAGTAGGTTTATCAACTTTGACCAGGCGTTGTGACAAAACGGTCTTCCGCTCAAAACTGGTTCGGTCAATCAAAAACCGTTCTGTGGTTTTCGGCTTCTAAATTCAAAAAGTTTAAAATGCTACCAGTTTTTTTTTGTAATCGCGGGAGGTTTGCAAACGACATAACTTTAAAGGCTGCCTGCATAATTAATGTCTGCCGTCTGTATGTATGTATGTATGTTCGCTATAACTCAAGAACAGCCCAACCTATTGACTTGCGGTTTTTTGACAAAGTAATGCGACGTGTTTCATATGAGAGGTCGAAAGTGAACGCAGTCAGAAAAATCTACCAATTCGGTTAGCTTTCATGTGATTTACTCGAAAACCACTCAACCGATTTACATCAAGTTTTGCCGCGAGCTTAATACATGAACTTGAAATAAACCAATGATATTATTAAGTTTTTCTTTTTCACTAGCATTTATTTATCCATTTTATTTAAAGGAATTTAAAATTCAGAACAGCAGCTTATAAGCCACGTTCCTGCCGATACTAAGCACCATGCTTGTGCTTCCCTTTTGTTCGTGTCATTTATACAGAACTGAAAACAAGAACAACTTTTAACCGATTTCTTCGTAATCATTTCAATAGATTTCTGTTCAATGCGGTGGTGTCAATCCGAACGAATTGTACTGATTATGGTGATAATATTTATGCATGCAAATACAGCCTCGGGTCCTTCAATAGGAGCCTGAATAGGCACCTGTAGCAACCCCCGCATGGGATCGAATGTCCATGGGCGTCGTTAGACACCTTATGGGTGGATCTGCGCTATATGTCGCGCTTTTTATAAAAAAAATTCAGTTAACTATCAGATTGATAAATAAAAAAAATTAAAATTAAAATAAATTAGTTAATACAATATGTTGATTTTCAACCGTTTTTCAAAACAAGTTCTATTGGAAAACAAGTAGGTATATGATATGATCTCTCGAGGGTGGTCTGTTGCCTGCCTGGCATGTTAATAGCCCAAGGTTCGAGTCCGGCTCGCGCGGAGGTCACCACAGTACCTTGACCGGTCGTCTTCTGCGAATATACGCACGCGCAACGTGAAGATAACGCTTCTCTCAATAATAGCAGGAGGAACTCTCTCAAGAAATGCATTCAGATGTTGGACGAAAATTAAGTGGTCTGTGTTTTTATGTCGATTTAAAAAAATTATTTGGTCGTTATTAAAAAAAAATTGGTTGTCTGTAAAGTCGGTTTACGGACGATAGTTTTACGTGATGACGTGGAATAATCGTAGTGCATAGAGCAAAGATCAGTAATAATTCTATTCAATAGAAAGATTAATCATCTTGTGACTGGCCATCAATAAACTTCTGTTGTCTGAACTTGACAGTTTTACTTCTTAAGACGTTTCCATGGTAACTTTGACTATACCGATTGTGCCTCTCTATCGCTTGTTACGCGCTCTCGCTTGCACACACAGGCTCAGATGGAACGTGACACTTTTTCGTGTGTGCAGCCGGTGTTCATCAATTTATGATGACGTGACGTCATCACGTCAAAACATACTTTATTTATTTGCGTTAGTGGCGGTCAGTTTGAACCATAGATAAAATTCGAGGTATGTGGTTTGAACAACACAAAAAAAAACAGGATTTCGAAGAATACAAAATTTATATTTTCGGTGGAAAATTGAAACATTTTGGCCCTTAAGTACATTCTAGGTAGACGTCATAAATCTAGCAGTTAACTTTGTCAACGAATATGTATATTTAACTTATTTTCTTATTATTATTATATATATACTATTTATCTTATTATATTAACTAACAATGTTATTCTATCTTAAAAAGTTTAAATCTAATCCCAAAAAAAAATAAAATTAATCCGTCTGTCCCCGACGAGCCGGAATTAAGAAAAAATACTATGTAGTTAAATCAATTTTGGATAGTATTTTATGTACTCGTAACTACTTACCTAATTTGTAAGAATGATTCTGTGTGCCTGAACCTAATAAAAAAATTAAAAATACATAACAATTAATACCTAAATTTTATTACGCGGTGCTAGCAATATATGAGTCAACGTGCGCGGTATCCATTTCAACTTCCATACGGATCAATTTGGGCAAAAGCAATGTTTGTCAACCCATCACGTTAGCCTCGGTAGCTCTGTTGAGCAATGGATCGACGTGGAATCGTGAAATTAAACACATTCGATTGGTTCGGATTTCACGTAAAACTGTAGGTCCCTTCCATTTGAAATGGGCCATTTCCCCGCCGCCGTTTCGACTCCACCGACACACTCCCGCCGCCGGGCCGCCATGCGGTTTTTTAAACTTTTGCCCAATTTACTATGCTGACACCATGCGAGGGACAACTCGACTCGTTTTCCTGACATGATCTGGTTCACCAGCGTTTATGGTCTGATATCGTCAGCTTCCACAAAAAAAAACCTCAATTTCTAGTCTCCGCTAATCACAACTCCTCTCCAATTATAGCATCGGCGCAAGAGCCCGCGGAGCGCGGCCTGGTGAAGACTCCGGTGACGGACGTGTGCCTTGGCTGCATCTGTCAGGCGGTCTCCGGCTGCAAGCAGAACGTGCAGTGCGAGGGCGACGTGTGCGGACTCTTCCGCATCACCTGGGCCTACTGGGCCGACTCCGGCAAACCCACCAACGGCGGAGAGTCGCCTGACGCGCCGGACGGTACGTGTGCTCACATATCATCTGTCAGGCGGCCACAGGCTGCGAGCGAGATGTGTGCAGAACTTTCCGCATCACCTGGGCCCACCGGACAGCGGGCTGCTTAAGTTTATTCTGACCTCGTACCTACATTATTTTATATGGAACCTGACACGGTTGGCTACATCACCTACAACACCCGTGTTGTTAGCCCGTAAGACCTTGGTGAGCTAGGTGTCATGACAGTACTTCTCTTTGGTCGTGCTGGCTACATAGAACTGGACGGAAAACACCAGCTATTTACATCGTCGCTTCAACCGACCTTTCATTCAGTTGCGGTGGTACCAACCGTGGTGGTACCACGAACCGTGGTGGGGGGAGGGGTTCCCTCGTCCCTTACTAGGTGGTAGGCTCAAATTGTAGCCGACTGGGTTGGTACCACCGTACTGGATGTAAGATGGCCGCATAGTAGCTTCGACTGTGTTCTCCTCTAGTCCAGTATAGCCAGCAATCCTGGGAAGTCTTCGGTATGGCACCTACCTTCTTGGAGGTGATATTGGCTGGTCGGAAAATGTGCTTTGGCCCCTCCGACTAAGCAACCCATACCGGATTACATAAAAAAACGTTGTAGGCTTCTAAATAATTATAGGCTTCCGTACGTGGTACGGAAACCTAAAAACCGCTACTACCTATACAATTGGATGAAGACAAATTGGCCTCATTATTAAAAAAAACTACATTGTACTCAAGTCTAGACCGTTATGCAGTCAAAAGTAACAAATTGTTTTTCTCGTGTTCGTCATAGGTTTTAGCATAATTAAAAGGCCATCAGTATACGGGGCTGTCTCGCATCCGGTAGAACCACAGATCAGTGAATTTGTGCCTAGATGGGCTATAAACACCTGCTTAATTGCGACATCGGCTGGATGCCACATGTCGCAACAATGTCGCGCTATCCATAAAAAACCGGCCAAGTGCGAGTCGAACTCGCGCACCGAGGGTTCCGTATCGCCATGTCATGGTTAGCGCCACTCACGCCATCTGTGGCGTGTTTTATGAAATGCTTCATATTAGTTAAAATTCGTGAGTAGTTAAAATGCTTCATACTGTTTTCGGTAGATGGCGCGCATACACTTTTTAGTTTCTTGTATGGGCACCCTGTGAATTTTTTACTTTTTCTTATTTTTATTATTTGTTGTTATATCGGCAATAATAACACATATTCTGTGAAAATTTCAATGGGCTACTTATCACGGTTCAAGAGATACAGCCCTCGGACAGACAGACAGACAGACGGCGTAGGCTTAGTAATAAGGTCTCGTACGATGGATGTGGAACCCTAAAAAAGAACATCGCCTAGAGTTGTACTTACATTGTGAATGGCAGAGGATGTCAACATTTTTATACGCTCTCATTGGCTGTAGATGTCGACATGCGGTCGTAGAGCGGTCGCATAGCACAGTGTCAGTATCCGCATTGCTGCCATTCGTAGGTAGGAATTTTGACGACGACGACCCGCCCCGTGTGTAATATACAGGTGCGCTTGTTGGTTCATCTAGCCACCAATCGTCTGATCTGTTGCTAGCCGCACTGGCACGAGACTGGTTTGACATTGAAACTTCTTCGGTAGCACATCTCCGCAAATCTGTATGCGTGCTTCTTCCGATTCTGATTTCCTGGTACTTTAAGGCTACCTGGTAATTCTTAAGTAGGTAGGCATGAGACGAATTTCCGCTTATTAAAAATAATTTGGAATTGCTATAATGGAATGAATCAGAACGCAATTAAAATTATGACTTTAACAATAATGACCACTGTGCGGTGCTTTGTATCAATTAATTTTTTTTCTTTGTTTCCAGCAATAGTTCCCTGAATGTTTCTTTCTTTGTCGTCCATCGAGCATTTAATTCATATTTTCATTAAATTTTCATATATTTTTTTATATCGACCTAAATACGTACAGCAATTTGTGCATTTTTAGTAAATAAAAAATTTGGTTATACGAAACTGTAAGTCGTAGTAACTGAAAAATATTATTAACGCCACAACCAATCGGAACTCACTGAAATCTCGTAAGTCATTGAAATATCAATGGAAATACGAGAAGAGAAGTTACAACACTCCAGAAAAATCACTCCAAATATTTTTATAGGATCTGAAATAGTTGACTACATCACCTACTACACCCGTATGTCAGCCCATAAGACCTTAGTTTACTAGTTTTTTTTTTTGTACATAATTAATTAAAAAAAAAACGCATATTTTACATAATATTTCGACTATTCTTTGTCATCGACAGATAAAAAAAATTTCAAATATATATGTACAAGTTTACTAGGTGCCATGTCAGCGCTTCCCGTTTGAACGTGCCGGCTACATTGAACTGGACGGAAAACACGAACTATTTACATTATACGCTTCGACCGACCGTTCGTTCATTCAGTGCGGTTGTACCAACTCGGGCGGGCGGGTTCAACTATACGCCTAGTGAAGTACCTGAGAAAGACCTACAGTTTTACGGGGAATCCGCATCAGGGTTAGCCTCAACTATCGACGTTAAATGTCTTCTCATCCTGCAACATGATATAATTAAAAAAAATAATGCATTAGCCAATCGCTCTAGGCATAAGATAAAACTAAGGCGTAGAAAATAGGCTTAATGCGAATTTAATGAAGAAATGTTGTGTTGCAGCTTACCGGAACTGCGTGACGGAACCGTACTGCGCCGCGCGCGCCGTGCAGGGCTACATGGCTCGCTTCGGACAGGTCAGTGTAACCTAACATTCCCTGCGAGACGCGTGATTTCCATGACGGAAAAACACATATCGTATCGACCTCGTGTCCATGACGGAAATACACATATCAACCACGTGTCCATGACGGAAATACACATATCAACCTCGTGTCCATGACGGATATACACATATCAACCTCGTACCCATGACGGAAATACACATATCAACCTCGTGTCCATGACGAAAATACACATATCAACCTCGTGTCCATGACGGAAATACACATATCAACCTCGTGTCCATGACGGAAATACACATATCAACCTCGTGTCCATGACGGAAATACACATATCAACCTCGTGTCCATGACGGAAATACACATATTATCAACCTCGTGTCCATGACGGAAATACACATATCAAACTCGTGTCCATGACGGAAATACACATATCAAACTCGTGTCCATGACGGAAATACACATATCAACCTCATGTCCATGACCCTCATTCCTTGACTATTATTAATCTTTGACTAATGTTATTGTATCAAATTATTTTATTTTTAACGCAGCTTATCTGTGATTTAGGATAGGGATATTGACAATTCTATTGATGCTATTGTACCATGTTTTAAAAATTACATTGACAAGTTTATTAACGCTAATTTAAGTAGATAGTAGTAGTATTAGGTAAGTGCAGTAGTAGTCTATAAGCATAAGATAGCTTGTTTTTGTCTTTTATCTGGTTCTGCGCAGCCCTTGTCATTGTTTGTCATTGTTTCCATTGTGTTTAATTATTGTTTTTCATTGTTGTTACATTTCGAAAGATAACGAATTCAAGTGCAAAATTTATTTGCCTACGAATGATAATAAAAACACCACCTAAACACCACGTAAATACACAATCAAACTCGTGCCCATGATAGAAATGCACATATAAAACTCGAAATGAGTAAAATAGCGGTGTTTGTCGATACGAGGCAAAACCGATACCTCACATACTCAAGGTCTTACTCATTCATTACTGATTGGACACCAGCCGTTCGAAATCGTATTTCCAGGAACCTTTTTAATATTTCACACAACAGTATGTCAACAATTCTCTGAATTATCTGAGGAAAACCACCGCCGCTGGAGGCAGTTTACAGATCCGGATGTACATTATAATTAATTTAGCTTATTTCTGTTCATTATTCAACTTGAGATAGCCATAATTGTGATCATTTAAGTAGTTATCTCACAGTTCGAACACGTTTAACAAAGTGGAAGATGAACTGAAACCGTCTGTCAAATTATGATGACGTCTTGTGGCAGGACTGCAACGGCGACGATGAGATCAACTGCTACGGCCACATGGCGATCCACAAGCTGGGCGGCTACGCTGCTCCGGCGAACTGTCCTCCAGTGCGTTAACTAATGATTATGTCTTGTGGCAGGACTGTAACTGCGACGGCGAGATCAACTGCTACGACCACATGGCGTTCCACAAGCTGGGAGGCTTCGCTGCTCCGGCGAACTGTCCTCCCGTGCGTTAACTAACGATTATGTCTTGTGGCAGGACTGCAACGGCGACGGCGAGATCAACTGCTACGACCACATGGCGATCCACAAGAAGGGCGGTTACGGATGTTCCGGCGAACTGCCGTACCAGTATGTCAACGTCTTTAACCAGTGCATCGCGGCGGTGGCCGCCAACCAACAGGGATAGGAACATCGATGTCAATGTGCCGCCTATTAGGGTCATCGCATCATCATTTTGCCGACAGAAGAAACAACATATTAGTAATCGTTCATCACTTTAGTTCTTGTCGTCACACTCAATTATATTGATTGACCGAACTTAATATTTATTTTCTAGGTTAATTAAGATACAACGTTTTTAATTTATATCCGAAAATGATTCCACAATCACAATAATACAGGTCACACGTGGTCTGCGTCATTAGTTTGTTACGTGCAAGTGTGAAGTTTTCTAACAAAATTAATCTCATTATATAGTGCTTGTATTTACTAGTTGTAATAAGTTATAATTTTGTACTTAGGCATAAATATTTCTTTAATTAAGGATCACGAAACTGTAGGAAATAATTTCGAAGCACAGAATAATTACAAACATGAAATAAATGTATTATTTATTATAGTGCTTTGAACATATTTTCAAATCTTGCACAATCATTTCAATTAAGTTATGAATATTTTTAATATTAAATAATATGTCAGTGCCATAGACAGTTTGTTTAAATTTCTTCCCGATTATGAGTAATAAAAAGTTTATTTATAAAAATATTTTTTTATATCTTCACTGACATGGCACCTAGTTCACCCGGTGTTATGGGTCGACATCACGGATGTTGTAGGTGATGTAGCCAACCGTGTCAGTTTCCATTAAAAAAAATCCCAGAGAAACTGAACACCCTTTTATTATTGACATTGAACTTTTGAGAATCCTTCAGTTCTCAAAATCGTTTCTTTTGTCGTGCCACTATGGTGTGGGTGGAAATATCTTCCGTCGAGTGTGTTTCCCGAATCCTTTAGGGCCTAAAGAATTCGGCCTAAAGTTTAGGCAATCCGAATTATGTAATCCGTTCGCAATACTGGTATGGGATTTTTGGTAATTTTCAAAAATAAAGAAACAAAATCGTATCTTTATACCACCTGACATCTGACAAAAGGTATCATGGGTCAAAACGTTGCAAATGACCCCACTTACCTTAAAAAAAAAATTTCGGTCGATGTGCCGAACACCCTGCAGTGTTTTTTTTTTTTTTTTTTTTTTTATGGAAACTGACACGGTTGGCTACATCACCTACAACGTCCGTGATGTCAGCCCATAACACCGGGTGAACTAGGTGCCATGTCAGTGCTTCCCCCTTTGATCGTGCCGGCTACACTGAACTGGTCGGAAAACACAAACTATTTACATAGCCGTTTTGACCGACGTTTCATTCAGTGCGGTGGTACCAACCCGGGCGGGTTAAACCCTACCACCAAGTAAGATTAGGAGGGAAGGGACCTACAGTTTTACGAGGAATCCGAACCTCGGTCAGCCTCCAACGGTCAGCGGTCACCCATCCAAGTACTGACCGCACCCAGCGTTGCTTAACATTCAATAGCGACAGTTGACTGTCTGCACCACTGAGCTATCGAGGCTGACAAAAAACGTGTAAACAAAAAAAGATAAATAAATAAATATACATTAAAAAAATAAATAAAAAAACTACATTTATGATAAACAATGGGAAGAGGAAGGGAGTGGGTTTGTTGATGTGATTTTGTGAGTCCGAATGATTATTTGAAACTTTGAGCAATAAATAAACTAAAATAATAAAAATAATAAATAAATAAAAATAAGGATGCTGTAAGTCAGTGCTTCTAAAAGTTTTACCGTATGTGGACCCCCATATGAATTTTTTTTTTCATTTGAGGTCCTCAGCAGATTTTTTTGTGAAGTTATATTAAATAACAGAACAGTACCTATTCACGTCGCTCTTGAAGAGAGACCCTAATTTGGGGGAAATATGTACAGGGAGAGCGTTTCAGTGTTTACCGGTTCTGTAAAGCTTATCTTCTGCAAGTTCTCAAACTGATGAAGTAGGTACTTAATGTTTAATTATTCTCCTCACGCGGGGCGTAAGTACCTATGTATCAACATTTATTACCGACGTGGTGGGTAGTAAGATGTTTTACAGCGATTAGCTGGAACTAGAGGCAATCATGTAATCCGCGCTAAAGGTGACGCGACTAAAGGAATTGGTCGTGAATCGTTAGGTATTTTTATTTGTTTAACCATTTCTAGCTGCTTCATTGCTGATTCTACCAGTTACATTGTTCCGGCGTGACCGTTCGGTGCTCAAACAAGCTTAGGTACCTAATTATTGGCAAGAGACGATACTTTAAAACTGCACAATAGTAATTTAGGTATATTGGTTATATTGAAAAGCTAAAACATTAATACTGAAAATGAAAATATACATTTTGATAGTGTTGGCAGTTTGTGTAACTGCGTCATTCGGTAAGTTGAATGTTCTTTATGTAGATTTAGGGTTCCCGGTAAGAACTCTTATAATATCGATCATGTATCTATCTGTCCATCCGTCTGTCAACCCGTCTATCTATATGTCCGTGACTCGTGCTGTCTGCGGCGATTATTCCGAAACGTAACGACTCAATAGGTACCTCTAAAAAAATATTTTGGTAGTCAATATTTTGAATGTATATATATGTATATGTATAGTCATGAAAACTACTTTAGTGTACCTATCTTTAGCGGTTAAGCGGCGCCCAGGTATGCTTATGATCACACAAGACCGACCGACGACCGACCGCACCACTGAGCCACCGAGGCTAAATCTTGAATTTCAATTCTCACACTCAACTCTTTTGCTACTACCTATTAAACGACTCTCAAACATCGAACGGTTGGTTGGAAGAAATTTATGTAACCCCTTACATAAATTTGTTCATAAAGTCCGCCTGTGCATCTCATATAAATGCTCTTATTAACTGCTTATTACTTTTAAGTGTGCAGCAATAAAATATTTTCTATCTATCTATAACAAAAACTGCTCAAAATAAGATCGCCTCGTACGAGGCGAGGCAGTAAAAATGCACATCGGGTAAGGTATGCACGTTAATTTTTCTCGTCCGCACTTTAGGCAGATCTTTTTTTTTTTTTTTTTATGGAAACTGACACGGTTGGCTACATCACCTACAACATCCGTGATGTCAGCCCATAACACCGGGTGAACTTGGTGCCACGTCAGCCTTCCCTTCGGTCGTGCCGGCTACACTGAACTGGACGGAAAACACAAACTATTTACATAGCCGTTTCGACCGACCTTTCATTCAGTGTGGTGGTACCAACCCGGGCGGGTTAAACCCTACCACCTAGTAATATAAGAAGGGAGTCATATCCCTTAGTCGCCTTTCGATAAAGGTAAGGTTTAGTAAAGGGATGCTACGCGTGGACCTATGGTGAAATAGTGAGGTCGGAATCGCTTCGAACAGCTCCTCAGAGCATTCGCACTTGGACAGTCGATAGGAACATTAAAGTCAGTTAGTGCGACAGGGACGACGCTCTAAAATCGGAGGGTGGCCGAGTGGTTTGGATATCGGCTTCTCATGCGAGAGGTCCGAGGATCGAATCCGTTCGGCATGTACCAATGAGTTTTTTTCTGACGAAAAAAATTACGTGCATACCTACACCTGCTGCTTCACCGTTCGGAACCGGTGTAAAACTGTATGTCCCTTCCCTTGCCACTTACTAGGTCGTAGGCTCTAGTTGTAGCCTACTGGGTTGGTACCACCGTACTGGATGTAAGACGACCGCATAGCAGCCTCGGCTATGTTCTCCTCTAGTCCAGTATAGCCAGTAATCCAGGGAAGGCTCCGGTATGGCACCTACCTTCTCGGAGGTGATGTTGGCTGGTCAGAGCATGCGCTTTGGCCCCTTCGACTCAGCCAGACATACCGTATTACATAAAAAAAAGTCCACTGTCCATCTGTGCTCATGACTCGTGAAAGCAACTGTCCTGTACGTTGAAACTACAACTCTTAGGCTTCTCCCCAGCCTTGTACATCTCGAACCTGGATGAGTCGTGCTTCCGCTGCTTGTGTCACGTGGTAGGCTGCGACATCTCGCACACATGCTCCGATGGCTACTGCGGACCCTTCTACATCTCCAGGCCTTACTGGACGGATGCCGGCAGACCCACCCTGCCCGATGACGACCCGGAGAGACCTGAAGGTGAGTGGACCTAGGTAGTTGTGAACCGCTAACGCATCTAGACACAGATGTCGTCTCAAATCACGCTGAATCCCGACAATCGGGGTAAGCAGAATAATCGGTGTTGTGCTGCAAGAACTCTGGTAAATTACAGCACAACACAGACAACCACGTTTCGCAAAATATCGGGACAAGATATCTATCAAGCAGCATGTAAAGCACGAAGGAAGACCCACCTGCTGCATATCTCGCTGGAAGTACCGTGCCAAGGTGAGAGGTGGCGATCCTGTCGCCCTTTAGCACGGCATCTCGCCCTTATCCCTTATCGCCTTTACGACATGCACGGGAAGAGATGCAGTGGGGCTATTCTTTTTACGTACCGGCCCCACACGGTACTTCAGATCGTGTGGTTGTGGTTATAAGTTCTCAAAACTCCTTCTTTCTTCTTCTGCTGCCAAATTGACTAGCAAACCACATGGACATATGATCTCAGATGGGGACACCATTCGTATAAAAAGTGTATTCTCAATTATTTCGGAAAGAGAGAAAATGTTTCTTGTCTGGAAGGTTTTCCTTACCCTTGTTTTCTGTTGCAGCATTCTCGGATTGTGCAAGGGATTACAACTGCTCCATCAGGATTGTGGAGAGTTACTTGGCGCGCTACGGGATGGTATAACTACAATACTCAAATCTTTACGTATATTTTTTTATGTAATCCGGTATGGGTGGCTGAGTCGGAGGGGCCAAAACACATGCTCCGACCAGCCAAAATTACCTCCGAGAAGGTAGGTGCCATACCGGAGACTTCCCAGGATTGCTGGCTTTACTGGACTAGAGGAGAAAACAACCGAGGCTCGTATGCGGCCATCTTACATCCAGTACGTTGGTACCAAACCAGTCGGCAACAATTTGAGCCTACCGCACCTAGTAAGGGGCAAGGGATACTTCAAGGAGTTGAGTTCTTGAAGGACGTATCCATTTCAAAATGGTCAAAGGAGAAGTTTGCTTCTATACCTAACCTAAACTAACTTTTTTTTTTATGAATACTGACACGGTTGGCTACATCACCTACAGCGTCCGTGATGTCAGCCCATAACACCGGGTGAACTAGATGCAATGTCAGTGCTTCCCCCTTTGATCGTGCCGGCTACACTGAACTGGTCGGAAAACACAAGCCATTTACATAGCCGTTTAGACCGACGTTTCATTCAGTGCGATGGTACCAACCCGGGCGGGTTAAACCCTACCACCAAGTAAGATTAGGAGGGAAGGGACCTACAGTTTTACGAGGAATCCGAACCTCGGTCAGCCTCCAACGGTCAGCGGTCACCCATCCAAGTACTGACCGCACCCAGCGTTGCTTAACATTCAATAGCGACAGTTGACTGTCTGCACCACTGAGCTATCGAGGCTGACAATAACTTAACCTAAAACCTACACAACCTAACATGGTTAGCTAGGCACATCACGTATTACACTCGTGCGTGATTCTATTACACTATTTATTTCTATCGAAACTAGATTCAAATGTCAGCGCTTACCTTGGTTTGGTCGTGCCTACACTGGCACTGGCCGTAAAATACCGAAAAAATAATTCCATTATGTATTAGGTTAATAGTACCTTGGGCGACCAAGCTTCGCTCAGCGTCTACATATGTCTCGTCTATCATATCAAAATTATAAACTAAAAAAAACTTTATCTAAATACAAAATTTCATCCAAATCGTTAGAGCCGTTTCCGAGAAACCAATTATATAATATTATATAATATAGGTTTTGCTCAGTTAAAGTGCATGATCAAGGATTCTGTACATTCTACACCTATGCATACACTATGTTTTTTTATTGACACTGTTGGCTCATCATCACTTACAACATCCGTGATATCAGCCAATAACACCTTGGTGAACATAGTGCATGTCGGTGCTTCCATTCAGTCGCGGCGGCTACACTGAACTGGACGGAAAACACGAACTATTTACATAGCCGTTTCAACTGACCTTTCATTTAATGCGGCGGTACCACCCCGGGCGGGTTAAACCCCTAGTAAGGTAAGAAGTGTAGTAAGTACACAGTTTTACGTGGAATTCGAACCACGGTCAGCCTCCAACGGTTGAGCGATCACCCATCCAAGTACTGAACGTGCCCAGGTGTGCTTATGATCACGACCACAGTCGACCGACCGCAAGTAGGTTTACATGTAAGTTGTAAACCTACTTCTGCAAAGTAATCGTTATCAGACCAAATTACGTACGGTGTGGGGCCGGTACATATAAAGAGTAACCCCACTGCATCTCCCCCCTGCATGTAGTAAAAGGCGACTAAGGGATAAAGAGAAGATGCCGTGCTAAATGGCGATAGGTTAGCCACCTCTCACCTAAGCACGGTTCTTACGCCGAGTCATGCAGAAGGTGGGTCTTCGAGCCTGCTGCTTGATAGTTATCTTGATCTCTAGGACTCCTTGCAGCACAATACGATTTATTCTTCTTATCCCGATTGTCGTGTGGTATGTATGATATAAATTATACGTCGAATGTTTCTTGCATAACCACATCCGAGGGGACAGTCACTTAGGGAATCTGGTGTACAATTGTTTGGTAATATCAGGTAACCTTAGGTGGGAGTCCGAGTAATCTGGAAATCTTAGGCGGTCCCGCGTATCCACAGGGAATCTAGGAATCCCAAGGGAATCATTCGGAATTGATCAAAGTCTTGGTAATCTCAGGTAATCTTAGGTGGCAGTCCGAGGAATCTGGAAATCTTAGGCAGTCTCGAGTAATCCCTGGGAATCTAGGAATCCCAGGGAATCTAGGAATCCCAAAGAAATCATTAGCAAATCCGATCAAAATCTTGGTAATCTCAGGTAATCTTAGGTAATCCTCTAGGAATCTTTGGTAATCCCTAGGAATCTTTGGTAGTCCTTAGAAATCTTACGAAATCCTAGAATCTTTGGTAATCCTAGAAATCTTTGGTGAACCCTTAGAAATCTTTGGTAATCCTTTAGAAATATTTGGACGTCCTTAAAGAAACTTGGAAATCCCTAAGAATCTTTGGAATCTTACCTACAATCTGGTGTACAATTTTTGCTCTAGTGACTAACCCCTCGACTACATCCATATTCCACATGTGGACACTCGGCGAAGTGAAACGAAGTAATCTTTTATGTGGTCTGTGTTGATAGGACTGCAACGAGGACGGCGTCACAGACTGCTTCGACTACATGATGATCAACATTAATGGCGGCGGCGTGGACTGTAGCGAGCCCCTCGAACTCACGGCCGTCGGACGAGATCAGCTGGCCCGCTTCAACCAGTGCAGTTTCGACGAGTATCAAATCGACATTAGAACAGCATTGTAACTAAAGTTAATCTGTGTCAGCAACCTCGCGTCATCATCCGTGAAGCCAGATTCGGCTGCAGAGGCCGCAGCTAAAAGAAAACATGGAAAACCCCCGACCCTTAAAAAATCAAAAATAATTTCCTTTTACTTACTTAAAGGAGTCGGAGCGGAGGACGTGCTAAGTAAATACCCGCGCAGCTCTTGAGTTTTTATATTTTATTTACTTAGTAGTCCCCCGAGTCCTTTAAGTAAGTAAACGGAAATTATTTTTGACATTTTAAGGCTCGGGGTTTTTTTAAATTTGTAATTTAGCTTTTATTTCAAGCTTTAAACCGGATGGACGTGAGTCCACTTTTTGAGATAATAATGTTTTTTATTACTTAATTACTTGATTAATCACAGACATACATACATAGCTAAGAACCATCCCGATTACCATCAGTTTTCTAATAAAAAAACCGCATCCAAATCGGCCCATCCGTTTGGGAGCTACGACACCACAGACAGATAAACCCATACACACATACACACACACGTTAAACTTATAACGCCCCTCTTTTTGCGTCGGGGACCTCTAATTATTGGTTTGTGGCCTTCGCAGTCGAAACCTTCGGCTCATGGTCGGAGGAGGCGACAGCTTTTGCTCACGAGACAGGGTCGAGGATGGCGGCCGCCATAGGTCACCCCTCGTGCCTTGCCTGCTTCCGGCAAAGGATTAGCCTGCGGCTATCCAGGGGGGGGAGGGGGGGTACGGCCGGCATCTTCGGCACACTATCCCGGGAGCAAAATCGCTTAATGTATGTAATGTATTTTTAGATTAATTTAGTTTTAGTATAAATTTTATAGTTATTGTACATAAGTTATTTCTCTTTATTTAATTGTTATGTTCTCTTTATGTTTAATAAATTTCTAATATAATTCAAAATTGCACAGTAAAGTTAGAATGTTTTATTTTTGAGATATGTAAATTTGCAAAAGAAAAACCTTTCTTTGCAGCATTCGATCTGAAGTTATAGAGCAACAAGTTTTCATTATAACTGAATTTTGGTTCTTTTGAGAAGTAATAAAATGGTAACATGTCTTACGATTAGATTAATTTCAAAGAATCATCAACTTTTAGTGTTGGATAATAACTGACATGGCACCTAGTTCACCCGTTGTTATGGGCTGACATCACGGATGTTGCAGGTGAAGTTGGCGTCAACGCTATCAGGTTCCATAAAAAAAATTCAAGTCACGTTCGGACCTCTTCATGAGCGGAGCACTCACTAAGATTTAAGATCCGCCGCGGCCGGGGCGGATAGCTCAAATGTAACAAATATATGAATATAATTTGAGATTTGAGATTTCGAATTTGTTGGGTTTGCAGCCGAAACCCTGGGTCCGTGGAGCAGTGAAGCCAACAGCTTCTTGAGGAGGCTTGGCCCTCTGCTGGTGGACGCAACTGGTGGCGTCCCGCAATCAAGGGCCTAATTTTTTCAAATGGTAAAAGCTTGCTAATGCCGCAAATGTTCTGGGAACTTTTGAAAAAACCTGTTTTGATAGTTATTTTAATGTTTGTTAGTAGTTTTTAGTTGTTTAGTTATTTTAATGACTTTTTTATATTTTCTTGAATAAAAAATAAAGATGGGGAGAAAACATAAGCTTAAATCATATAAAAAGATAAGTAGGCATAACGTAATATTGTTCTTTAATAGGTATTTTTGACCTTAACACTAAGTGTTTCGTAACGTATGACTTCAAAGACAACTTATACAGATCAAATAAAAAAAAACTAATTTTGGAGTTTGCTTTTAACCACTTTGTACGTTACGTTCTATCTAAGAGTATTAACTATCCACGTGCAGTGACAGCTTCAGCGATGCACTGGTTGAAGACATTGACGTACTGGAACGGCGGATCTCCAGTGCAGCCGTATCCGCCCAGCTTGTGGATCGCCATGTGGTCGTAGCAGTTGATCTCACCGTCGCCGTTGCAGTCCTGCCACAAGACATCATCGTTAGTTAACGCACTGGGGGACAGTTCGCCGGAGCAACGTAGCCGCCCAGCTTGTAGATCGCCATGTGTTCGTAGCAGTTGGTCTCGCCGTCGCTATTGCAGTCCTGCCACAAGACATAATCATTAGTTAACGCACTGGGGGACAGTTCGCTGGAGCAGCGTAGCCGCCCAGCTTGTGGATCGCCATGTGGTCGTAGCAGTTGATCTCGCCGTCGCTATTGCAGTCCTGCCACAAGATATAATCATTAGTTAACGCACTGGGGGACAGTTCGCCGGAGCAGCGTAGCCGCCCAGCTTGTTGATCGCCATGTGGTCGTAGCAGTTGATCTCGCCGTCGCCGTTGCAGTCCTGCCACAAGACATCACTATGAGTTAACGCACTGGAGTACAGTTCGCCGGAGCAGCGTAGCCGCCCAACTTGTGGATCGCCATGTGGTCGTAGCAGTTGATCTCGCCGTCGCCGTTGCAGTCCTACCACAAGACATCATCGTTAGTTAACGCACTGGGGGACAGTTCGCCGGAGCAGCGTAGCCTCCCAGCTTGTAGATCGCCATGTGTTCGTAGCATTTGATCTCGCCGTCGCCGTTGCAGTCCTCCCACAAGACATCACTATGAGTTAACGCACTGGAGTACAGTTCGCCGGAGCAGCGTAGCCGCCCACCTTGGGGATCGCCATGTGGTCGTAGCAGTTGATCTCGCCGTCGCTATTGCAGTCCTGCCACAGGACATCATTATTAGTTAACGCATTGGAGGACAGTTCGCCGGAGCAGCGTAGCCGCCCAGCTTGTGGATCGCCATGTGGTCGTAGCAGTTGATCTCGCCGTCGCCGTTGCAGTCCTGCCACAAGACATCACTATGAGTTAACGCACTGGAGTACAGTTCGCCGGAGCAGCGTAGCCTCCCAGCTTGTAGATCGCCATGTGTTCGTAGCAGTTGATCTCGCCGTCGCTATTGCAGTCCTGCCACAGGACATCATCATTAGTTAACGCACTGAAGGACAGTTCGCCGGAGCAGCGTACCCTCCCAGCTTGTGGATCGCCATATGGTCGTAGCAGTTGATCTCGCCGTCGCCGTTGCAGTCCTGCCAAAAGACATCGCCATAAGTTAACGCACTGGAGGAGAGTTTGCCGGAGCAGCGTAGCCGCCCAGCTCGTGGATCGCCATGTGGTCTAGCAGTTGATCTCGCCGTCGTCACCGTTGCAGTCCTGCCACAAGATATCATCGTTAGTTAACGCACTGGGGAACAGTTCGCCGGAGCAACGTAGCCGCCCAGCTTTTCGATCTTCATGTGGTTCTATAGCAGTTGATTTCGCCGTCGTCGTTGTAGCTCTGTCACAAGACATCATTAGTTGACGCACTGGAGGACGGTTCGCCGAAACAACGTAGCCGCTAAGACTTTTTTTGAAACAGATAGGGAGCAGCCAAAATGTTATCAACAAGGGTTAAATACCTGTCCATATTTTTCCATATAGCCCTGCACGGCGCGCGCGGCGCAGTAAGGCTCATTCGCGCAGTTCTGGTATGCTGCAACATAGAACAAAATATGAAATTAGTAAGACTCTCGAGGTGCTATAGCCCTCTTCCAACTAAAATGCTACGATCGTAGCTATAAACGTTTTATGAACCTGGACATCGGGCATGTGCTCCAGAAGGGCGTAATACCCGAAATCGACAAGCATGATCGAAAATTTGTAAGTGTGGAAGAGACGACAGACGTGTTTGTCGTCAGCCCAGTACGCCCAGGTGAGATGGAACAAGCCGCAGTGGTCACCCTCGCATTGCTTCAGCTTGCAGCCTGACACGGCCAGGCAGATGCAACGCAGACACGTGTCCGTCGCTGGGGTCTTAGTGAGTCCTGCTGCACGCTCTTGCGCTGACACTGAAAAGCTCAACTTACCATCAGATTCGTCCGGCGCCTGCCTGCCAACGGTAGGTTTGCCGCCATCAGCCCACTACGCCCAGGTGAGATGGGACAAGCCGCAGTGGTCAACCTCGCATTGCTTCAGCTTGCAGCCTGACACGGCCTGGCAGATCCATCGCAGACACGTGTCCGTCGCTGGGGTCTTGATGAGTCCTGCTGCACGCTCTTGCGCGGACACTGAAAAGCTCAACTTACCATCAGATTCGTCCGGCGCCTGCCCGCCAATAGTAGGTTTGCCGCCATCAGCCCAGTACGCCCAGGTGAGATGGAACAAGCCGCAGTGGTCACCCTCGCATTTCTTCAGCTTGCAGCCCGACACGGCCTGGCAGATGCATCGCAGACACGTGTCCGTCACGGGGGTCTTGATGAGTCCTGCTGCACGATCTTGGGCTGACACTGAAAAGGCAATCGAATTGCTTTTTTTAATGCATTGTTCTTTAAATGAGACCGATAACTGCTTCATAGACCGGTGCCGATACAGGTCGAGATGAATGAAAAAGTTTTAAAATTGAAAGTATTATATAATATTAATGACTTAGAAAGAAAGATCTCCAAGGTCTTTCAGAAATAGGTGGTAGGACATGAAAGGTTTTTTTATAAGTAACCTGAGCTGTTTGGCCACCATCACTGCTACACCTGGACATAATACAAACCACACGCTATATCCCGACAATCGGGGTAAGCAGAGTAACCGGTGTTGTGCCGCAAGAACTTTGGTAAATCACAGCACAACACTGACCGCCACGTTTAGCAAAGTATTTGGACAAGATACGAGTAACTATCAGGCAGCAAGTAAGGCACGAAGACCCACCGGCTGCATGACTCGGTGGAAGGACCTGATAGGTGGCTAGCCTGTCGCCCTGTTAGCACGGCATCTCGTCCTTACCCCTCAGTCGCCTTTTGACATGCGCGGGGAGAGATCAAGTGGGGCTATCTATTCCTTTTAAGTACCGACCCCACACGGTACTAATTAGCAGTAATGTCAGCCAATTATACCTTGGTGAACTAGGAGTCATAGTAGTAGTTCTCTTTCTCTTTGGTTGTGCCAGGTTCGGGTAGTATAAATCCAAACGGATATAAACCCTACCACCTTGTGTTTAAACGTTTTATGAACCTGGGCATCGGGCATGTGCTCCAGAAGGGCGTAATACCCGAAATCGACAAGAATGATCGAAAATTTGTAAGTGTGGAAGAGACGGCAGACGTGTTTGTCATCAGCCACGTACGCCCAGGTGCACTACAGCTACTAGCTACAGTTTTACGTGAAATCCGAACCACGGCCAGCCTCAACGGTCGGACGTGCACCTATCCAAAGTGCGGCCACACTTGGTGTGCGCTTAACTTCGACATCGAACGCCGATGCATAGCGCTGTCGAGGGCTAACAAAATATTTGGCGATTTCATACTTGGAAGACTCAGAAGCATAGATATAACGCAATCGTTAAGGTTGGAGTTTCAAATCCCGGATGTGCACATAAATGAGTTTTTTTTTTCGAAGTTTGAAGAACTTGCATACGTGTATTATTTATTACGCATAAGGAAACATCGTAAGGTAACCTGGTATATAAACAACGCTAATGAATATGGTTGAATGGAGAACATTTATATTTAACTAGCTCTTACCCGCGGCTTCGCTCGCGTGAAATTCGTACCTATTTAAAAAGAAGAAAGTACGTAAGCCCGCTACCGCACCTTTATTTTCGGAGCGCGGAACAATTAGATTTGTATGAGAGCCACATCTTAGCATAACCGGAACTGAATTAAATTTAGCCTATCCTGTGTCTCTTATATAATGTGCTTGTACTAAGTTTCATCGAATTCGGATGATCGGTTTAAAAGTTATGGAGGAAAATACATACATACATACATACAGAAAATATTTCTAAAAATCGTCAATTTAGTTTTAGTATCATACATAGAGTCTACAAACGCAATATCTCATAAAACTAAGTAGCTGACTCCATGAACGTCCCTCAAAGATTTATTCTTATTATAGTATTGATGACAAGATACGAACCGGTCTGCTAGATATTAATCATAATCGAATTGTTCATAGATATTAATCATAATCGTATTTTAATTATAGTTTCATTCTTAACTAGTAGCTATTAAATATTTGAATTGCGGCGGCGCGGCGCGCCTCCAATTTGTTCCTAGGAATTGCTTGGGGCGTCGTCGTCTCCGCCGCGCGCCCTTATTGAGATAACAAAAAATTCCGTGAATCCCCTTAGACACTTAGATACTTAAATTTTATGTAAGCAATAAAATAATTATAGGCTCCGTGACTCGCTCGTGTGACCTTACAGCATTTATGGCCGTCTTCACGACCTCCGGTTAAGTATCGTTCAAAACTTATTTATCGGTTAATGTTTTTAATTTTTAAGTAATCCGATATGATTTGCTGAGGCAGAATGCTCTGACCATTCAACACCACCTCCGAGAATATGTCTACTGCAGACCTCCCTATAGATTGCTCGGCAACACAACCGAGGCCGATAGGTGGCCATCATACGTTCAGTACAGTAGTACCAGCCCAGTCCGCTTCAATTTGAGCCATCCTAAAAATGACAAGTAGGTGAAATCAGGGGTTAAACGCGTACAGACTTGTGCAATGAAACATGCAATGCAACATACAATGCAAAAATTTTGCCGTACACATTACTTCAATACCGTGTGGGGTCGGTACTTAAGAATAGCCCCACTGCATCTCTCCCATCACATTTTTTTTACATGGAATCAAACGACATGTCTTACCCGCACCTATTTTGACATCGCTGGAATTTGAACGTAACGCGAAAATAGTAACGTGGGAGAAGTGCTATATCTCGGGATGTATAATAGCTAGGAGTATGTTTGAAATACCATACTATAGAAGATTTTTAACGTGTGTTAAATTAAAATATTATTTATTTTTAAAGATTTGATGAGTCATCAAAGTTTCAAGTGTCGAAATAAAACTAATATATTATACGCGAAATAATAACGAAACGTGTTCCGGGAGAATTGCTACATCTCAGAAAATATACAAGCTAAGAGTACGTTTGAAATATACTGTAGATAGAGGAAGGTTACGACAATTTTGTAGGTGTGTTAAATTAAAATATTATTTACTAGTTTAAGATGTGATGAGTTCAAAGTTTCGATGTTTTTTCCATTAATACAATATTCGTTGCTATGTACAGAACACTGCTCTCATTTCTCACACTTCAGGAACCCTGTCAAAGTAAAATATTTGATTATTTGTATAATTTTTTAGGGGTAATGAGTGAATGTTAATTTGACAAGGTTCCTAAAGTGTGAGAAATGAGAGCAGTCGTGTGTACCTCGCAAATATATGTACGTAATCACTATTATAATATTTATTATTACTAAATTTTGTAAATACGTATCGTATTACACTTTACATGTTGCTTCCTAATGTTATAGTAGTTAGTAAACTACCGCCTACCAGCTAAATAACCACCCAGAGCACAGGGAATCCTCGAGGGGTCGTGTTTTGACATTTTATTCCATGTTCGGCAGATGTCTAGAAAAGCGATCTGCCTAGGGCAAGTTTTTATATATATTACGGATACATACGGATAATTTTTTTTACTTATTATTTTTATTTTTTAATAGATATAGTATGTTATAGTTAACATAATTAAAAATTTGCATATAAGTTAAATTTAAGCATTTTTTTAAAAAAGCTCTGTAAGTTTTCTTGCCCGATTCTTCCTTATAGATTGCATTGCTGAACGGGATATAACAAAAACTATGACGAACCATACTGAATATGTGTCTCAATGTAATATTGTTATTGTTGTGTGTTCTTTATGGCGAAATAAATATCTGAATCTGAATCTGAATCATATTTTTCGATGCTGAAGAGCACCAAATCCCAAATCGCTAATTCCGAGCGAATTTGAGCATTTAAAAGCTCCATCTTTGACACACCCAAAGAATAATTGAATATAGTCACACAAAGGAAAGGTCATCAAGTTACCTTGAGCAAGCACAGCCACCACTAACACCACGGCACAGATCCTCCATGAAGATGACATCATATTGTCTGTGTGCGAATTTGAATTATTATAATAATATTATGTGTATTGGTGATTAGGAGCGACACGATGTTGCCGCGACGAAGTTTTCGCGCCACTGACATTGAATATACCGGTATTGCGTTTTATATCGGTGAACTCGTCGTGAGGAAGTTACGCAGAAAAACCACAGAAAAACACTGTTAACTTTTGTATTTATTGAAATAATGCTGTGAATTAGGAGGTTTTTTTATTTATTTCATAAAATATAATAAAGTAATATAACTAAAGAATCAAAACCTACCTAACAAACATTAAAATACTATCAAAAGGGGTTTAAAATGTTCCTAGAACACTTGCGGCATTACCCCGCTGGATGGCAAGGTTTACCCTTTGAATGAAATATCGTTTCTTATGGACTGGTCGTTGAAAATATTGCAGAATGAGCTGGCCGGTAGGCTTTAATAAATATGATAGATTATAAATTAAACTATACTATATTTAATAATTAATAAATATTTAACCTAGCTGCTTTTTTAGAGTTCCGTATGGGAAGTGCCCTTAAGCCTGTCTTTAAATAAAAATATTATTTTAAACCTGATGGATTCCAAAAACACTCCCATTTTAAGGCACCAGAGGCATGTATACGAGTACCTACGAAGACTGACGACGTCCTTGTACGAGGCTTGTAGATCTCAACGAGTATCGTCCGTCACGCAGGTCAGTCATTCGCATAGAGAACAAGGAAAATGCTCATTGTCGAGGCGAGCTGGGCTGGAAGATCACGTAACCCCTTGCGAAAACCTGACCTGACTGTCAGTAGCGTAACTGGGGGGAGAAAAGAGTGGCCTTTAAAGGCGCTAACGGTGGGATAGGCGCAAATATAGTGGTTCGTTCATCATTAAAACACATTTAAACGACCCAGAAATGCACTGACATGACACCTTTGTACCGTGTGGGGCCGGTACTTTAAAAGAATAGCCCCACTGCATCTCTCCCCGTGTATGTCGTAAAAGGCAACTAAGGGATATGACTCCCTTCTTATATTACTAGGTGGTAGGGTTTAAACCACCCGGGTTGGTACCACCGCACTGAATGAAAGGTCGGTCGAAACGACTATGTAAATAGTTTGTGTTTTCCGTCCAGTTCAGTGTAGCCGGCACAACCAAAGCATATTTTTTTCTGTCGTACCTAGGTCACATGTAAATGACTTAGTTTGGTAGATAATCCTAATAAATAAAGCGAAATTTCTACGGGCGATCGACCGTGTAACGTACGAATATATAATATATGAAATATTCTAATAACTCGAAAACCACTTTATAGATTTACATACGGTTTTCACTGTTACATTTCGTTACTTCTCAGGATCAATCACAACGCTACGTTATCGGTGGTCTGAGCTGTGACGTCACGCGAAAAATTTAAATTTTGGCTGTTCAGACATTTAACTTTATCTCCAAATGTATGACATGTTGAGGAAAATGAATAGTTTTGTGCGCATAAGAGTACCTATATAGTTTATTTTTTTTAGAATTTTCGAACAACCCTTAATAGGTCAAAGTTCGGCGACAAAAGTGCAGTTTTTTGTCAACTTTTAAACGAAATATTTGTTAAAGTAAACTATTTGATTAAAGCAAAGTTATATATTTTTGAAATTGCCTTAACAATGCCTATAGAATGACGTGACATTTTATTTATTAAAAAAATAAAAAATAAATTTTCGTTTTCATTTTTGGGTACCCGAAAATAAATCGAAATGCTACAAAAGTAAAAAAGGACAAAAATGTCCTCATTATTACGGAAACATTGGAAACAGTGGATGACTGTTTGTTCAATTCATTTTGGAAGGGGTCGGACAGAATTAATTATCGACCCCCGTGAAAATAATTTAACTACGGCTCTGCTGAGGCGAACCTCGCACTGGGCCTATCTAAAATATTCTCATGCATAGACAAGAACCCCGTCGCACTAACTGTTTAATACACGCCTCACTCGTTACTAAAACCAAGGATAGATCGCAAGTTTGGGATGGTTCTTCATACGTACCTCTATTTTTGTTCCATATCGTACCTACAATTAAGGCGGCGTCTACCTGCACGCCCGCTCATATGTTTACCGGTTACTTTCCGATGCAGTCGCCTTTACAAATCGACTAAAATCACATTCGTAATTATTGTCTACTAATGATCCGTGATAAAAGTGATTCGATTAATACTTTATAATGGCTTGAAAATATTTGAATTTAAGACTGAATTTTATGTTTTACGGCAAAACTAATTGTGTGTGAATTATAAATAGGAGTGTAAATTATAATAATATAAATTATAATGGCGTATCAAAAGTGTTGTGTTGTGTTGACAAGCTTAGCCTGCGTGTTATGTGCGGTGTATATAACCGGTTCTTTCGGTGAGTATTTAACACAACAAAGACCGCTGAGGTTAAGGACGGCACTTCAGCGCCACCTCTCGTTTAAGTACTTTTGTTTAAAACGCAACGCGTTCGATTGGCCGTCATTCGGGTCATTCTGCACACTCTCGATTTTTTGCGAACTCGGTTTCTATAAAATTATTGCAAAGAGGTTTTGTCGCGTTCCTTGGTTCTGTTATCGTAGTAAGAGTATTCAATGTCGATCTGTCTGTATGCTCATTTCCATAAACAATCGATAAGAATAGGAATGTGTTCGTTTTGGGTTTTCCTTAAAATATGCGACATTATGTGCTGAAAGCAGATGAGGGGCGTCTGTTCAAAATGAAGCGGCGGGTGGCCGAGTGGTTTGGGCATCGGCTTCTCATGCGAGAGGTCCGAGGTTCGAATCCGGTCGGCGTGTACCAATGAGTTTTTTCTGACGAAAAAATTTACGTGCATACCTACACCTGCTGCTACACCGTTCGGAATCGGTGTAAAACTGTAGGTCCCTTCCCTTGCCCCTTACTAGGTGGTGGGCACAAATTGTAGCCGACTGGGTTGCTACCACCGTACTGGATGTACTGCCGCATAGCAGCTTCGGTTGTGTTCTCCTCTAGTCCAGTATAGCCAGCAATCCAGGGAAGTCTCCGGTATGGCACCTGCCTTCTTGGAGGTGATATTGGCTGGTCGGAGCATGTGCTTTGGCCCCTCCGATTCAGCCAATCATACCGGATTACATAAAAAAAAAGAACTATAATTCCGTTTCGATGAGTTGCGCGTTTTTTGACGTATTCTCAGTCTTTATATTCAAATACATCTCGCTGTAAAATTTGAATGGTCAAAACGAACTATTTCCTATAGAAAATTACGAAAAGCGCCCTAATCGAAAGGGCATATTTCCATCCAGTCTAGGCAAAAGGGCCTATTTCCAAATTTAGAACGTCTGTGACATCTATATATAAAATCATTAAACTATGCATAATATTCTGTTTATAATGTATTTTCCTTATCAATATCACTATATAAATAAATCTATTAAATATCCTAAGTTTAATTAGCTATAAGTTTTTTGGCTCTACTGAAAATACTGTTACAACGGAAATAGTTCCTTTTGAACAGACTCTCCTCAGATATAGTGACAAGGATTGAGATAGGAATGCTTCGGTGGTTCGGTCATGTTGGAAGAATGGCTAATAGGATAGGTACTAACGAAAGTAATTTATAGAGCAAATGTGAGTGGAAGAGTCGGGAAGGGTCACCCTAGACGCACGTACCTTGACCAGATCGGACATGTGCTCAAAAAGGTTCAAGTGTGTAGCTCCTGTAATCGACGAGCATGCATGAAGAACATTATGAGAGTGGAAAAGGTATGCCAGGATCGTGGCACGTGGAGATCCGTTGTCTCTGCCTACCCCACCAGGAAACAGGCATGACGCTATGTATGTATGTATGAGTCTTTAAAAAAAACCATTTTGATTATCAGCTTATGTTTTTGTTTTTCATTCATTCACTAATTCTACGGTATAATGTTAATTTAAATGTTTAATTAATTTGTTAATGTTTTAATTTAATTAATTACCTATGTCCAGCAGTGGACCGATACAGGCTGATGATGATGATGATGATGATGAATCACCTAAGTAGATAAAAAAAACGGAATCTCTACAAAGTGCCTCTAGCCCCTTATTCTTGACGCATATCAGCTTTCTTTTATGTAAACCAGCATGGGTGGCTGTGCCGAGAGACAAATGGTGCAGTCGAAAGAGCCAAAATCACCTCTCCTCGCGAAACCACGCTCAGTTAGGTGCTGATTTGCGGATAAGCCAGCAGATTTGCGGACTGTTGCTAGGCTGTCTAGCCCGTTAATACGACGCTTGAAGACACTGAAGGAATGAAGAAGCTGAAGGAATTTTTTAATTTTTTTTTTTTATGGAAACTGACACGGTTGGCTACATCACCTACAACATCCGTGATGTCAGCCCATAACACCGGGTGAACTTGGTGCCACGTCAGCCTTCCCTTCGGTCGTGCCGGCTACACTGAACTGGACGGAAAACACAAACTATTTACATAGCCGTTTCGACCGACCTTTCATTCAGTGCGGTGGTACCAACCCGGGCGGGTTAAACCCTACCACCTAGTAATATAAGAAGGGAGTCATATCCCTTAGTCGCCTTTTACGACATACACGGGGAGAGGTGCAGTGCAGTGCACAATAAAAATAATACTTGAAAATGTCTACAGGTACGTACATCTCGAACCTGAACGAGTCATGTTTCCGCTGCCTGTGCCACGTGGTGGGGTGTGACCTCGCGCACGGCTGCACGGGAGGCTACTGCGGCCCCTTCAACATCTCCAGGGTGTACTGGATCGACGCCGGGCGCATCACGCTACCCGATGACGATGCTGAGCGGAACCACGGTGGGAAACTTTAAGCTTGTTTGTAGAAGAATTCACATAGGTAGAAATTCCTTATTTATTGATTAAACCGTCGTCGTCGTCGCGCGGTACCCAGAACACTGGCTGCGTTTGTATGTAGAATTTTTTTTTTAAATTATTATTCGATATGATTTACACATCTCTTTTTCTTATAGTAATTTTTCAAATGTTAACATTTAAACATTTTATTATTGATATTATCAACCCAAATAAAATACGAATTACAAATAGTAGAAAATTTTATTCTTTTTAGACAATACTACGGTGTGTTCCAAATCGACCCGATTTTATTATTTTATCATCTTTAGGAAATCCAACACAATTACTAAATCCCTCTCATTTGGGCTCGCCAACAGTTCGTGAAATCACGCTCAGTGAGGCGCCATGCCAGCATATTTGCGGACTTTTGAAGACACCCAGGTTAAAGGATTTGGGAAATGCACTCGCCGGAAGACAGTTCCACAAGCTAGGGGTGCGAAAAAGAAACAAGCGTCGTAATGTGTGAGATAATCGAAGTTAGGAGATTAGTCCATAAATATATGTTTTTTTCTCAACATATATTTCATTATTTATATGGTTTTGGCGTCGTTGGAAAGCTGAGAAGTTGTTAATCGTGTATTAATAATTTATTGAAAAACTGATTATTGCAAAATTGACAAATAAAAAACGATAAAAAAATATTGTGAAAATTATTATTATGTTTCGACTGACTTTCATTTGAAATCGTTTTCGTGCGTACAAAAAAATAATGGTTGCAACTGGATCCAGGCAGAAAACGTGCATTTAAAGTTTTAAAAAGTTTATTTACACCTGCGGGTCACAATTACTTGTGAAGTTTGTTTGTCAGTTTTACCTTCACATGGAAAATGAAACGGCCGAATTTTCGACGCATCCAAGTGTCGGTTACCTGCAATGAAATTATAAAATAAACAATAATAATCTAATATTAAAACATCTTCATAGCAAAATATATCTCCATCTTCATAGCAGGGTTGTTGCGAACATCAGCCTCGATAGCTCAGTGGTGCAGACAGTCATCTGTGCGGTCAGGACTTGGATGGGTGACCGCTGACCGTTGGAGGCTGACCGAGGTTCGGATTCCTCGTAAAACTGTAGGTCCCTTCGGTCTAGGACTATTCCGCACCGCCGATACGTCGCCAGACAAGCCGCCTTCGGCGAGTCACCGCGGAGCCAGATCCCCGCCTTGACGATTCACTTCGAACATATTCGACCCCGGGTACTATTTGTCGCAGGGTCCAAGCCGCCATCGCCGACCCAAAGCGAGCCAACTCGACGCGAAAAGTTCATAAATCAAACAATTGTGTAAATTGTTGGTTATTTCTCGGAGAAGGGCCGAAGTAGGTACCTGGATTGTGTGAGGGTTTTAGAAAAAAATTCGGATGCACCCTATTATGTGGTGTACACATTTAGATAACGTTTGCTGTTGATATTCGTGTTACGAGTTACTTGAGGATGCGAGGGAGGATGCAATGTTCACCGCAGTTTTGTGTTAGAACATTATAATATTATACCTGTAAATATATATTTATAGTCTAAGTACGCGTCATTTGTTGTCATTGTAGATTCTAGTAGGTAGGTATGATATGGTTATTAACAATATGGTTCTTCGGGAGATAATAATATGATCACAGGGATTGACTACATTTCCAAGTACTTAGTACTTAGATAGGTACTAAACTATTTATTTGGTATGGGTTTTAAGTATATTCTCGTGAGAAAGGACCATCCGTTTGGCCTGAAACATCGAGCCACATAGGAAAAGTACCGCGAATAAAGTGGTAGAATATTGAAACAAATTTATTGAAGTTTTTACGAGTATTCGATTATTGTATTATTTTATTGGTATTAACGACACGACGATTTATTGTAGTCCTACACTCGCGGCGTGCTTAGGCTTTTGTATCTTTAGCATTTTTAGTATCTATTAGTAGTATCGAGAGCTTTGGTTTAATACTTAGATATTTATAGTCAACATATTTTTTTTAGTTAGCAAATCTAACATTTTGTGTATGTACTATTCAAAGAATTATTTTAAAGAGTTGACTGCTGAAAATGTGGTAGCAAAGTCGTGTGTCCTGTCAACTTCTCCGGTCAAACCACAGAAATCCTACTTCTCTGATCTGTGGTTCAAACCAACATCGCAAGTCACAATGTTTTATTAGTACCTTATATAAGTGTTATTATTTATTGTTTATTTATCATCTCTTGATAGTACGCTGCGCTCAGATGTGTCATACATAATGTACATTGTAACATTCCGCCAATTCGATTATCACAGCGAAGAAGAACTGACAATAAACTTCACTGGAATTTTTTTTCACTGGAAATTATAGTAACTTACAAATAAAATTACCCATACTACCGCTCACAAGAGAATCATTATTTACAGCATAAACATGAATACTTACCGCTCTGTCTATTTATATTATCTGCATCTGGTTTAATAGTGAAATCTTTAAATTTGATAAGATATCAGTTCAATAACAATTTAGCAAAAAAGTAATTCGCTACGACGACGCCGACGACGACGACGTCGACGTCAACATTCGTAGTAGGCTAACGGAGGAAGTTAGTAGAGAGAAGTTGCAGCATCCCATCTAATTTCTAGTAAAACAGTCAGTGCGGGGAGTAGCGGGAGGCACAACTTTTTTCCACTAATCACACCAAAACTATCTGGTTCTCTAGAGAGCACGTTTAGTGTGATGCTATAAAAATATATGGTCTTTTGTAAGATCTACTGCGTCCAATGTAAACTTTAAAACGTACATACATACATACATATCACACACGCTGAATCCCGACAATCGGGGTAAGCAGAGTAATCGGTGTTGTGCTGCAAGAATTCTGGTTAATTACAGCACAACACTGACCACCACGTTTCGCAAAATATTCGAACAAGATTCAATCGATCAAGCGGCAAGTAAGGCACGAAGACCCACCTGCTGCATGACTCGGTGGAAGTACCGTGCCAAGGTGAGAGGTGGCAAGCCTGTCGCCCTTTAGCACGGCATCTTGTCCTTATCCCTTAGTCGCCTTTTACGACATGCACGGGGAGAGATGCAGTGGGGCTATTCTTTTAAAGTACCGGACCCACACGGTACGATGGTGAAACCACCCAGTTAGTGAAAAACACGTACCCTGTCTACTTAGACTAACTCCTCTACTACTTTTTTCCGTGGTATAGTCGAACTGCATAGCCACACATGTTAAGCCGGGTCCGGCCAGATGGGTCGGTATTGTTTTAGAACGTACAATGCAACCATTGCTCAAAAGCGTCAACCCCTAGCCCCTATCCAAAAATACTGTTTTTACTCGTTATTTCTTTATTTCAAAGACTTCATTCTAACGGTCCGATTAACGTATGGTGGCAGCAGGTGTAGGCTAGGTAAAGTTTTCATTACAAACTCATTTATGCACGTCGGCCGTATTGGAACTTGCGAAACCGCGCCGACCAGCTACCGCTATATATACATAGTTTAGGAGTCAATTTATAGCAAAAAAATTAAGCTAACATCACAGAACAGCGATCGGCGACCGTCATCCCTCAGCCGGTAGCCCGCGTCACCCCTAGACCGGGGGACACGGTTTCTTGCTATGTGGCTAAAATGTGCCCCCTGAATATTTTTTATATAATGTGAAAGAGAGCTCTCATGTAATTATGCATATTTTCTTTAAAAAAAATTATTATATGATAAGTCTAAATTAGTAAATCGTGGTCGTTTTTGAAGCAATATGGTATTTCTATTCACATATTATCTGTTTGTGTTTATATTTTTTTTTTTTTTTTATGGAACCTGACACGGTTGGCTACATCACCTACAACATCCGCGATGTCAGCCCATAACACAGGGTGAATTAGGTGCCATGTCAGTGCTTCCCTTCATTTCATGTCGGCTACACTAAACTGGACGGAAAACACGAACTATTTACATAGCCGTTTCGACCGACGTTTCGTTCAGTGCGGTGGTACCAACCCGGCCGGGATAAACCCTACCACCTAGTAAGGTAAGAAGGGAAGGGACCTACAGTTTAACGTGGAATCCGAACCACGGTCAGCCTCCAACGGTCGAGCGGTCACCCATCCAATCACTGACCGCGCTCAGCGTTGCTTAATAACAGTTGACTAACCAACCGCGCCACTGAGCTACCGAGGCTGACGAATTTTCTTATCCCTTAGTCGACTTTTACGACATGCGACGGGGAGAGATGCAGTGGGGCTATTCTTTTTAAGTACCGACCCCACACGGTACAAAATATACGTAGCTCGTATACGTGCTCCGCTCGCGTGAAATCACAAATATGTAGTCATGAAGAGCAAGGTGGAAGGACGAGCTGAGTTCACGTAAATGAAACACCTACTCTCTCAAAGAAATTAACCCCAATCACATCATATATGTAGGTATCATTATTGGCTGAAACATGGACGAACGGTCGGACAGACAGAAACCTGACCAATTTTCTCATTTTTAGGGTTCCGTACCTCAAACGAGGAAAAAAACGGAACCCTTATAGGATCACTTTGTTGTCCGTCTGCCTGTCTGTCTGTCAAGACCTTTTTTCTCAGGAACGGGTAGAGAGGTATCAAGGTGAAATTAACATCAAATACTAAGGTCTACGTTTCCTCGGAGGTGTAAAAAATTCTCGAAAAAATTTAAGCTAGTTTAGTCAACGCAATCCCTAGATACGGCCATTGAAGTCATATATTTTGCTACTGGCAAATCAAATCAAAACATATAGAGTACTTCCCGTTGACTAAGCTAGCTAGCATAATGAAATTTGGCAAAAAGCAAGTTCTCACAGCACAAGTAAAGGATAAATCCTAAAATAGTAAATTTGGAGTTATGTCATATAAAAACAAAATTTGTTGTATATTTCAACTACAAGAGTGTCTAACAGTCAAACCATTGCTGTATATATGTAGTTTTTATTTAGAAAGGCGTTTCGTGATTTTCCAAAACACAATAATTTTTGTATACATACATAATACAAATATATTGTGTGATGGTACGGAACCCTCGGTGCTCGAGTCCAACTCGCACTTGGCGTCTTTTTTATTAACTGGCACACTTTTTCATTTACGAAAATTTCACGGCACACCACATTTATATTCATAAAGAAAGCATATAAAATTTAGAAACTAAAGACGAAGAAATTGGCGACTTCGTACTTACGTAATGTAGCGTACTTACTTACGTATTAAAAGTATTTATCAGTGAAAACTCTCATTTTAACTGAGGATGTCAAAATGCCCTTCGAACTCCCTTCCCTGCGAACTCTCATTTAATTTCTTGAGGTGTTCAAACAAATCAGTCAGAAAATGTCATTGTGGATAATCTATCTATATAGATAGACGAAAAATTATGCTTGCTCTTTTCTTCCGCGGTTTTCATACACAGTTTGAATGAGTTACTTAGAATTCGCGGCACACCTGGATGTCACTCGCGGTACACCAGTATGCCGCGGCACACCGGTTGAAACCCCCTGCTTTAGGTATCGAACTAAATTCATTGATAGGTGCATTATGCAACGAAATATCGTTACATTGTTGAAAAAAATTATATAGATTATACAGCTTAGTTACATATTGATACAAGTATTTTAGTGACTACAAAGACTTATAGTTATTATATTATACGAGTAAGTGTGTGTAAAGAGCCTTTTTAAAACTTTAATACCTACGTAATTTGTATCAACTTAATATGTTCGTACATTAAACATAATACAATGTACTCGTAGTATAATTAAAAAAAAATAAGAAAAAAATATATGAAATATTAAGATACCTACTATAATTTTACATGGAATGCGAACCATGGAGCAACTCATGTTCAAGAAATTCACTTATCAAACTCGGAAAGAAAATAAAGTCGTTCACGCCAATGGGCACTGAACGCGCGACCTTCCGGTTAATAAGCAAGGCCGTTACCACTTATCCACGAGCTACTCATAATAACATTGCAACCCGAACCTCATAAATTTAACTTGGGCTCATGCAAAAAATAAAGCCCCTGTTGTGCGTGCGACTCGCTGCATACAGCTCGCACCCCAGGGGGTGTCGCGGTCAGTAGTACTGGGGTCCAGTTGACTTGCTTTAAGATGTCCTCGCGTCGAGTTGTACTTCGCGGTGAAGAGTCCCCAAAGTAAATTGGGCCAAATTTGAAAGGACCGCATGGCGACTCGGCGGGAGTCAGTCGGCGGGGTCGAGACGGCCGCGGGGAAAGGGCCCATTCCGAGGTCCCTTCCCTCCTTATCTTACTTGGTGGTAGGGTTTAACCCGCCCGGGTTGGTATCACCGCACTGAATGAAACGTCGCGTCGGTCGAAACGGCTATGTAAATAGTTTGTGTTTTCCGACCAGTTCAGTGTAGCCGGCACGATCAAAGGGGGAAGCACTGACATGGCACCTAGTTCACCCCCGGTGTTATGGGCTGACATCACGGATATTGTAGGTGATGTAGCCAACCGTGTTAGTTTCCATAAAAAAAAAATACATCAGCATCGCATCAGCATCCGCATTGATCGATGCTGATTATTAATGCTGATGTTCGAGTCGTGACATGACCGCGGAGGGGCGGAGCTGATGGTTCCAATACTAATATTAAATTGCTAATATAATTTACAAACCTTCTTGGAACAGACTCGAAGCCGAAAAAGCAGCACATAAGTACCAAATACAGTTCCAAATAGTTCCAAAATTTCATCCTATACTAATAATTTAATTGCTAAGATAATTACTAAACTTGGTGCTGCTGGTATCAGATTGATTCTTTTTTTTTATTAAATGTCACAAAATTATTAAAACACAATCTTTTATTTCAATACCAATCAAAACTTTGGATATGAATTCATAATATTCGTATATTTCAGTAGTTTCCCCTTTTTTTAAAGAAAATAATTAAAATCAGCATCAGCATCAGCATCAGCTGATGTCAATGATAAAATATCAGCATCAGCTGATATGAAAAAATGTGCATCAGCAACAACCCTGCTTCAAAGTCATTTTCGCACACACATTGCTTGTAAATTATTACTTGATTTCATTAACATGTTGGCCTTACAGCGTTCGAGGACTGCGCGAGGAGTTACCACTGCGCTGCGCGCATCATCGGGGGCTACCTCGAGCGGTTCGGGAAAGTACGTCTCTCTATAGAAATATATTTACTATACATTTTGACTTGAATCCAAAAGAGAATACAAATATTCTGTTAGATTATACTTGTATTAAAAAAGGTACTTTAAAAGGATAGCCCTACTGCATCTCTCCCTGTGCCGTAAAAGATGACTAAGGGATAAATACAAGATGCCATGCTAAAGGGTAAACATAAATATGTAAACCGTTATATTTAAAAAAAAAAAATTTTGCTCTAATGTATGTATCTAATGTATCGACATATCACTGATTAGGTCGCAGCACTAGCGAATTCCTCAGAGCTGCATTCAGATCGTACGCGTACAGTAGAGGGATGGCGTCCTGCGTCGACACCGCGGGCAGTCTGAGAATAGAACTACCTTAACCTGTTACCTTCCTGGTCATCCGCGCGGATGACCCAAAACCATACAAAACAATAGATAAGTTTAAGGTAGGAAGTGAAAGGATCTGTCGCGTTTGATTTGCCTCCGAACCCCGCACCCGCATACCTAACAGTTGTCAAGGTTCTCAAGCGTCCGGTTGGCTAGTCTTTAACTTATTCTGAAAAATCTATTGAGGCTTCATATTTTTATTTTTATTGAATTTATTCTTTTAATGCTATTGTAATTTTGGTTTAGATTTAGAAAATGTTGACATATGTATTGAATTGATGTTTAATGATTCTAATGAATTTAATTGATTTTAATCTAAGACTTTAATTGTTTATTATTAATTTTTTTTTTTATTGTGACAATTAGAAAATTAATTTGATATAAGGGAAACATATACAAATTTTGCAAATTTTAGATATAGATCCAAGATTCTAAGCAAGTCCCTTGTCGTGATTGGGCTCTGATTGAGTGGAATATTTTGAGTAGGTATTTACAAATTTTATTTATAAATTGTGACGAGTTCAAGTGTAATAAGTATGTATTGCTTGCCCACGAATGATTTCTAAACAAATAAACAAATGCTGTTGCAGGACTGCAACATGGACGGCGTGACCGACTGCTATGACTACATGATGATAAACGGCAACGGAGGCTACGGCTGCTCCTTCCCGCTCAACCGCACCGTCAACGGACGACGCTGGCTCTCGCGCTTCGGCCAGTGCCAGATGTGATCGGACCTTATCATCGCTTCACTTCATAGCAACTATGTAAAATTACAAATAAACATCCCTACGTAGAGTGTTTTCATTTTACGAAGGCACAAGAAGGGAAGGGGTACGAGGTAGGAAGTGGTGCGAGAAGCGACCGCACGGAGCTCAGTAGAGAACGAACTCGGTGCCCGGTCGGTACACACGTTCTACACGTCTCCGCGTCGCTCCGTCGAACCGAGTCGTTCCCTATGGAGCTCCGCGCGGTCTCGCACCACTTCCTACCTCATACCCCTCGTGCTTTCGTAAAATGAAAATACTCTACACAGGGTGACCCGTAAATGGACGTATTCCTTCTAAGGGGCAAATGTACAGCTCGTACATCATACATAATCAGCTCGTATCGGTCCACTGCTGGACATAGGCCTCTCCCTTCTCATCCATCCACTGCCGGCTACCTCTTTAGGTCGTCTGTCTGGTAAATGTTTGTATGGAGATGCAGGTCCTCAAGCGGATCAGTTGATACTTAAATTGTATTTATAATTTTTTTTTTCCAAAACATCGGATCGAAACAAAAAAGTAAAAAGCTACGGATTTAGATGTACTTATATTCAACAAATTAAATATATTTTTTCCAAAGCCTCGATGTTGCCTTAAATACGTTTTTATAACAAAATTCAGAGGCATGTTCATGATTTTTTTCTATCGAGCGAAGTTCATCAAATCGTGTTTTCAAAAAAGCTTTCGATCTGCGCTGATGGATGAAGATTACATATATTAAAACTGAATCTGTGAGGTGAGTAATATTGGTGGTAAACTTCTTGAAATTCGAGTCAGACGCAGACTGCGAGCTTTATCTGGGCCGCGGACAAAGTAAGTACTACTACTTGTGTAAGATGACGTCTGCAAGTAATAAATAAGGGAAAGTTATTTCTTTATTGTTGCGCAAGGTTCACAAATTGAACAGTTCTTGAGCGCGGTACAACATTACTATTTAAGGACCAACTGATGAACAAAAAAAAAATAGCTATTTTGGAAATGTTTTTGACTGTTATTTGAAGTGTCTTGTTAGTGGGCCAATTTCAAATTCACATAATGTTACTGTTTATGAGTCCTTGGACAAAGGAATTTAAAAAAATCATTATTTCACTTTCCGACTAACTCGAACTTGACCAGTTTTTCTGTTCCTCATAGCTGAGAAGTTTTATGCACTAAAAAGATGTTACAAGCGAAACCAGTTTTTGACACGAATATGAAAATTGTATAGTTTCTTAAGTTGTCTGACGCATTAAATGAAGTAAGCGATAAATTCGTCATTGGGTGTACTCAAGATAATTTCTTCGTTCTGGGAATAATATTGTCTAATTTCGTAGCAAATTTCAACTAAGTAATCATCAACCGTTTAGAAGTTATGACCCTGTAACAGTCAGACGGACGGACACATGAGTCCGACCATTAGGTTAAGTTTTCACCTATTTGAGATACGGAACCTAAATATCCAAGAATATGTCAATCTTAAGAATAGAATAGAATATAATCTCTTTATTGCACACAATTGAAAGAAGAACAGTACACGAAAAGAAACAAGAAACACGGGAGTGCGCAAAGGTGAACTTATAACTGCAAGTTATTTCTTTCAGTCAACCTTAAATTAAACCTTCGAGTAGGGAGCGGCCGATATCGGCCGCTTTCTTTTTTTTCTGTGTTTCGTTGGGAGGCCCCAACAAAATTATTTTATTCTTGTATCTCACTTAGCCGTGAGATACTGGCAGTAATTAATTCAAATAGTAGAATCCTTTAGCCTTTAGGCGACAACCATTCTCCCATAGAGAAATGTCAGATTTACCGCCCTGTCAGTGTCATCAAGACAGCGGTTATATTAGGAGGGCGTTGTACGTTGCTCTTCTGTTTTCGGGTTTGCTGAGTGTTTTTTTGTGCAGATGAACCCATAACTGATGTTTTTTCTCTTTTTCATTATATTCCGGATGTATTGAGTGCATTTGTTTGTGCTGAGTTGATCTGAATTTTTCGTAAAAATACTAAGAAAATGCCTCCTTTTCGGTACCAATTTCGGCTGTTTTTAGAGGCTTGTTTCTCGATATAAATCTGTTTTCTGGATAAAGTGAGGTGATAGAAGTGTCATTTAGTTCCTGTAGTTGAAATAATATATGCCGTATAGTGTTTGTATGCAGTACATTTACGAGAAATAAGCAATTTTTGTGACCTAGTTTTCTCCATACAAATAATACAAACCATACAAATTTCCACATACAAATTTTATTGTGAACGACACGGGGGGCTGCTGATACACAAGAAAGGTATGATTAGGTCCGTTATTTATTAGTGTTTATAATAAAAATACTATATGACCGATTCGCGGTCTAATAAATTTATAAAAAAAAAAAACCTGAGAGAGGTCGCGATTTTCACATAGAACAACTTTACAAAATAATTTTGTCACCTAGAATACGTAATGTAAATAAAAAAATGCCATTTATAGCTAGAATATTTATCTGTAAATACAATCCATATGTTAGTTCATGAAGTTTTATGGAAAAATCTTCCAAAATGATTTTTTTTCGAGAGTAATGCGCCGGCGCCGATCGCGGCCGCCACCTGGTGTAGGCGAAGGAAGATTTATAAATAATGCTTCCAGAGCCAAAGGGTTAATCTTTTATCAATCAATCAATACATTTTGTCATCAATTTTATTTGCTTTTATTCTTTCTAATGTGTCTGTCAAACCAAAAATTCTATAATAAATAAAAAATAATTTATTAAACAGAACCGCGAGTTTCCTTATGCGTTGAAGTCGTTTGTTCCAGAAATTCTAGGCGACAAATTCTATGGCATTTGTTGAAAGTTAGTTTTTTACGAACTCAAAATGATTGGCTACATCAATTACTATACCCGTGATGCCAACCCATCACACCTTGGTGAAATAGGTGCCATGTGAGTGCTCACTTTGGTATGCTACATTTAATTTAACGAAAAACACGAACTATTTTCATGGCCGTTTCCACTGACATTCACTAAATACGGTGGTACCAGTCTGGGCGGTTTAGGTTAGGTTTACTTAGCTATGTAAGGAAACAGCCCTGAGTAGAAATAGGTCATTCAATAAAATAATATTTTAAAAATAATTTATTTATTAACTTAATTTAACATAATCTACGTAAATACCATCTTATTTGCATTTATTACTTACATATTTACGTCCAAGCTTATGGCTAATTAAAAAAAATCGAGAATAATTTCATGCATTTTTATAAACTAAAATTATACAATTATTCATACAACGAACTTATTTAAACTGATAGGCAAATACGCACAATTTACTAAAGTTTAGGGCGGAGTAGACAAACAATTTTTAATTAATTAATAACTAAATATAGTAATTAAATAAAATATTTCTACAATAATTTCGAGTAGATAAAGCTAGCTACCAAGCCAAATCCACCACAACCTCTGCATACTATAAAAACAATTTATCTTTACGATATAGATAGTGCACATTTCAAACAAACAAGATTTTGAAAATACCTTCCAATAAAATGAGGTACTTTATTTTTTCAGTATTAGATCGGGAGTTAGGTACAGAACCCCCCCTTTATTACACAACAAATTTATGTACTATTTTCGGGACACTCCGTAATGCTATTTTTAATTACGTATAGCTTGTAATTATTTAAAATGTAATTAGAAATACTCGCGCCTCCAAAAATGTCCCGTCTTTGGAAATTGCCATTCTGGGTTACACAAGGTTCATCATTAATTAATATTTATTTCTTTAACTTTTCAATATATTAAATTCATTATCCACAAATTGAGCACGTATGCGTTTGTAGTAATGGCACTAAATATGGCAGTAATCATCTAATTTAACATTAAAAACATCTTCACTTTAATATATAAAGTTAAAAATTAAATATTTTTGCATTGTCTTAAATATTACTAACGTAAGGACATGCCCGTACGATAGTAATGTCAGTCAGTCAGTCAGTCAGTCAGCGTGTAAGCGTCCACTGCTGGACATACCCCTCTCCAATTTTCCTCCAGTCCTCCCGACCTTCAGCGATACGGAACCACTGCTTTCCGCAGACGTACTTGATGTCGTCGTCCCACCTGGCGGGTGGTCTTCCCACACTCCGTTTTCCTGTCCACGGCCGCCAGTGTAGGACACGGTACCAAATTCACATACCTACAAACTATTCATGAGTCGGATACATCCAAGTTGTAACTTACAGCCTGTAGACAAATTAATTATTATGTGGGATTATTGTATTTGCACTGTAACATAGCTTACTTAGCATTTTAATTTGGTCATGTTGAGTTTATACACACATAGTTCAATCCATGTTATATTATTTAAGATTTGCATTTTAGTATGTATAAAATGATTCTGTGTGGTTAAACCAAACATGGAAAAAATAAAAATAAATAGGTATAGAATTTTTGTATTTTCTTAGCACGATGGTTTTCGAGCCGCGAATATCAAGTGCGGAAGTACACTTACTTCAAGCTTATTTACTTTAATAAAAAAAATTTATTCCACATCAAATCGTACATATGATAGTACTTAATGCCCATGGCATTTTCCGCCAGCCATGCCGGCGCTTACTTGCGGTACACAAAACGACTCATCACTCGCTTTGTTATGCTCCGCAGCCGGAACCGTGCGGGAGCCGGCCGCATGTAGTGCCAGCCTTAATGAAAGCAGACGATGTGTCAGCAGGCGGAATCAATCGAAGGTGACGAGCGGCGCGGGCGCCGGCGCCGGAGCGGCGTCGCGCCACCCCGAACCCGACCCCTCCTCCGAGTCTGAATCTGATTCTCCCGTGAATGACACCTGTAAAATAATACATTATGTAAAGTCCCGTGAACGAATAAAAATATGACAGAATCTTAATTTCTTAATTCATTAAAAAAAAAACACTGCTTTACGCCCTTTCCAACGGTATACCACATGTCATACAAATAATTCACTATGTGGTTAAATTAGGAACAGAGACAGAACAGAACGACTCGGACACTTATCGGTGTCGCTTCCCGTATTGAGAGTATTTGAGAGCCTTTTCGGGAGCATTTTCAAATTTAGAACATGTACCTGTCGCGCGGGCACTTTGTTCAATTCTCCATTGTTAATGTTTAGACTCTTGCAAATTATCCCTAATTTTGACCACATAGTGAAATATTTGTATGGCACGTGGTATACCGTTGGAAAGGGCGTAAACTAGCAAACTTTTTAAAATAAAATGCAGCTATCAATTGATGTCAGTTTTTTTTTATGAATTAAGACATCAGATACTGTCATATTTTTACTCGATCTCGGGACTTTGGGAGGTCATAAGACGTTTTCATGGTATTAACTTCATCAAATAATATTTTTTCTAGAACAAGGATACATCGTAAAATTCAATAAATTGTGTTTCGTTCTGATACAATCATAAGCAAAAAAGTTACAAGGGTTTAAAGCTGGGATTTTGGTAATTTTCAAACATAAAGGAAAAAAAATCGTATCTCGATACCACGTGACATCTGACAAAAGGTATCATGGGTAAAAACGTTGCAAATGACTAATGACCCCACTACGCACAAAAAAAAATTGTCGGTCGATGTGCCGAACACCCTGTATACTGGAGATATATGTGTCCAGTAGTGAAAGCAAAAACGCTGACTACTGAATGAAGGCTATAGTTACCCAAGGCTCTGTTTGCCTGCGCTGGTCGATGCGCAGTGCCGGCGAGCTGGTGGGCCGCGAGTCCTGTACAGCCTGCCACGCCTGCGTCACAACACGTGTCATGTCATACACAGTGCCTACTGTCTCTCTTTACTTACTACTCTTTCTTTCTTTCCTTCTTACTCTTTACTTTACTGTACCACTTTAGCGTATCTACTCTGTATATATTCTTTATATAGTATACATACATACATACCACACGCTGTATGACGAATATCGGGGTAAGCAGTTTAATCGGTGTTGTGCTATAAGGATTGTGGTATATTACAACACAACACCGACCACCACGTTTAGCAAAGTTTTCGGACAAGATTACTATCAAGCTGCAAGTATGGCACGAAGACCCCGCCTGCTGCATGACTCGGTGGAAGGTAAGAGGTGAATACCCTGTCGCCCTTTAGCATGGCATATTGTCCTTATCCCTTAGTCGCCTTTTACGACATGCACGGGGAGAGATGCAGTGGGGCTATTCCCCGCAAGTACCCGCCCCATCTGTCCCTACTCTATAAATAATGAAATTCCACATTATCTGTCTATCTAATCTAATTTCCTTAGAATCGACTGCAATTGTATGTATGATAGGAAAGCTTCAATGAGAATCAATACCAACCAAAAAAGCGTCATTGAAGGCGTGCGCGAGCGCGAGCGCGAACGAGCGCGCGTGCTTGCGCCGCGAGCAGACGAACACGTGCGCGGTGTGCGTGTCGTTAGCGCCGCTCCCCCCCGCGCCGCTCCCCTCCACCACGGCGAACACGCGCGCGGACGCACCGTCCGCCGAGCAGAACGAGATTCTGCGAGCACACACACAAATGCATAGTATCACTTGCCTGAGGAACAGCTATGAATTTATACATTTAGTACTTACTACATTATTACCATTTCGAAGACTTTAAATAAGATTTTTACTTTTATATCATCATCATCATCATCACATCATATATACTAATAAAAAATCTGTAAGGGATGTTCATGGAGTAAGTTGCTTTGTTTTACGAGATATTGCGTTTGTAGACTCTATGTACTATACTAAAACTAAATTGACGATTTTTAGAAATATTTTCTGTATGTATGTATGTTCCTCCATAACTCTTAAACCGATCATCCGAATTTGATGGCACTTAGTACAAACACATATAACTATACGGGACATAGGATAGGCTAAATAAAATTCAGTTCTGGTTACGCTTAAAATGTGGCTAGCATACAAACCGAATTGTTCCGCCCGCCGAAATAAAGGTACAGTAGCGGGCTTACTTACGTTCTTCTTTTTAAATACGAATTTCGCGCGAGCGAAGCCGCGGGCAAAAGCTAGTAAAAAATAAAATTATAATAATGAATGACTGAAAGTATACAGTTAGAAAGGAGGTTTAACGTTGTATTAGTGAATACATTAATATTTCATTAAAATGTATGAATTTGGTCAAGATGTTCCCCATAACATACACCACAGAATTCGAGGAACACGTTCTGCGACATTTTCCTCCTAGTTTAAACCTAGTTTAGATCCGGGATTGTAGGAATAGGGAAAGATACTCCCCGGAAGTCCAATATACACCTTTGCAGTGCGAACCAGAGCGATTTAGTGAAAAGTGCAGTTCGAAGAACTCTTCTGTCGACTACAAATGGGTGTTGCGTGAGAGTATGGCGGGTTTGACGAACAGGAGGAGGAGGGATGATGGAAGACAGTTTGTCAGAGAAGCGGCCATAGTAGTACCGATAAAACAGGCTCAATGGCCCTGTAGTAGTATCAGAGCCTCCTGTCAGGTCGGGCAATAAAGTTTATGGCCTAAGGAAGCGAATCTGCGCGCGGAGCTTTGTCGATAAAAATCACCTTGATCGATAGAAAGTTATTCACGTTTTTTTTTATTTATCTGAATTAATAATATTTTTTAAGATACCTACTTAAAATATTTATTTATAATAGGTACCAATTTCACATACTCAAGCCCTTCCTTTTAGTATTTGTTATTCCAACCTATTTTAAAACTCATACATAGAAAACCAAATTAAACTTTTTATCGACAAAGCGCCGCGCGCAGATTCGCTTCCCTAGGTCATAAAACTTTATTGCCCGACCTGACAGGAGGCTTTGATACTACTATAGTGATTCTAAAACTTTGCCCACCTGTAGATGGACAAGTTGAGCACGTTCTCGGATGTGGACGCGTCGGTGGCCACGATGCCCTTGGCGCTGATGCTGAGGTTCACTCGCTGCATCTTGCGGTTGCTCTCTGCAACAAACCGTTCATAATGTATATTATCTTCTGTCTTGGTGCCTCTGTGTTTTTGTGTTCATTAAAGCATTTCTATTCTTTTTTTTTTTTTTATGTAATCCGGTATGGGTGGCAGAGTTGGAGGGGCTAAAGCGCATGCTCCGACCAGCCAATATCACCTCCGAGAAGGTAGGTGCCATACCGGAGACTTCCCTGGATTGCTGGCTATACTAGACTAGAGGAGAACACAACCGAGGCTGCTATGCGGCCATCTTACATCCAGTACGGTGGTACCAACCCAGTCGGCTACAATTTGAGCCTACCACCTAGTAATGGGCAAGGGAAGGGACCTACAGTTTTACAACGGTTCCGAACGGTGAAGCAGCAGGTGTAGGTATGCACGTAAATTTTTTCGTCAGAAAAAACTCATTGGTACACGCCGACGGGATTCGAACCGCGGACCTCTCGCATGAGAAGCCGATGCCCAAACAACTCGGCCACCCGCCGCTTCTTTCTATTCTATTCTATTCTTTATGGAACCTCACTGAGTTCATTTTAACCACCGGTGCAAAATGAGGGGTGTCATAAGTCTGTGGCATCTTAGCTCCCAAACGGGTGGTATTGCAGTTTTGGGTGCAGTTTTTTTTTATTGAAAGCTGGTTTAACCGAGATGGTTCTTAGCTATATTTGATGAAGATCAGGTCAGCGGATTCGAATATCGTCGGCACTTTTCCTAATTGGTGAAGGGATCCCTGCTGTAAATTGGAAATTTATTACATTTTCACTCGTCACCTACAACAACAATAAACAATAAACAATTATGTAACTAAACGGATATTATTACAAAACTAATTAATGTACGTGTAACCTAACCTAATTAATAAAATATTAAAACCAACAACAAAATTAACCAAATTATTACAAGTTCAAATTACGCCTCTTGCCAAAAAGTTTGAAATTAAAAGGTAAATTACTAATTTTTAAAACCGCAAACACAACAACAGCCCTTAAAAGTAAAAAATAATTTCCAATTAGTTATATATAATAAATTAAAGCCGTCGGGGGACCGTTAGTAAAACAAATTAAACCTGGTCCATACAGACATAATATAGTTGAATAGATGTAGTCACCTTTAGCGAGGTGGAGTGCTGAAGCGACCGCCCTAGCGGTGGCCGGCGCGGAGGCAGCGCGCTCCACGGCGGCGCAGCCTGCGTACCGCGCCTCCCCCGCGCCGCATGCCGCGCCCGCGTCCCCGCCCCACCACCCCTCCGCACCGTCGCACTCCGCCAGCGCCCACTCCTCGCTCAGCTCTGAAACAAATGCGCGTTTTCATATTTTCATTTTTTGCATTCATAATTTTTTTAGGTTTCCGTTCTCCATACGGAAGCCTACAACGTCTGTCTGTCCGTCCGTCCTTCCGTCCGTTTGTCCGTCCGATAGCTGTATCTTTGAAACCGTAATTGCTAGTCGGTCGAAATTTTCACAAAAAACAATTATTTTGACGGATATAACAAATAATAAAACATTTCAAAATGGAAAAATTAAGGGGTTATACAAGAAACGTTTGTTCTCAACGTTTTTTTTTTGTGGTGCGGAAACCTCGAGTCCGAATCGCGATTTGCCGATTTTTTTAGTTTTTTGGTAGTATGCTAAATTATTATTAAAAAGGGTCAAGTGCACGAACACATCGACACCCCCAACGAACAAAGACGTAACCCTAGTAACAGCTATGTTCGACTCCTATACTATCTTACTCAGAAAAAAAAAGAACACAACTGTAGTATCGACGTATCTCTACGACGATTAGTTCAAAAGTTAGCCAATCGAAGAAGGCAGTATCTCGTTCATATTTGATTTTTACCACGGTAATAAGGCAATAAAAATGGTTACGCCTACTAAAAAATTGTGTTTCCATTTGTTTTTAGCAATATAAAAGACGCTACAATGTATACGTCATTGTTCGGCAATATGGTGGGTGGGATAACGAAAACTGCATCAAATGTTACTTCTTTGTCACAGCCTAAAATTGCCGAGAGAGAGACTACAGGTGTGCAATAATTCTGGTTACTGCCTTGTTACCGTCCAGTCACCTTAAGATGACCTCGCTTTATCAAACTGTCTCAAATGATACTTCCTTGTTCCGGCCTAAAACTCCATTGAGACGCACAACAATAATAGTTACTGCCTTGTTTCTGTCCAGTCGCCTTTAGTCGTCCACGTGTTATTGTTTGTATTTGGGAGAGAAAATGAAAAATATTCAAAGTTTTGGGTTTTTTTTTTTTTTTTAGCCAGGATTATCCACCAGCAATTTGTTTAAACAACTTGTCTGTAACCTTGTGGGTACCGAGGTGCCTTACCATAAGGTACAATGCACCGCGAGTTTTCGAGAACGGTCATGTCACACTCTACTGGGACCGGTCTATTATCTTCTCACAGACAGGATCATTCTCGCGAACAGATCTGTTATTGTGATAGTGGACCGGGAGGCGAGGCACGCAACGCTCGTCGATATATCGCCGTGCCGCACGATGGTAACCTCGTCAGTAAGGAAGCAGAGAAGATGTTAAAGTATCTGATCTGCAGCACGAGTTTACCAAAATGTGGCCCGTCGACTCGACGATCGTTGTGCCCATAGTCTTATCAGCGCATGGGCTGATAGCGAAGAGTCTCGATAACCACCTTGAGAGGCTCTCGCTGAGTGGTTGGGTATAGGGCCAGAGAATGAAGGCAGCCCTGCTCGACACTGCACGCATCGTCCGGAGGTTTCTTCCCTAGGACTCGACCATCGGGAGCTTGGGTTCGTCCCGCCGCCGCCGGTGGTGGAAACTCCAGTCAAAGTACCTTTTTATTACTGTTATGGAAGTTTATTTGCAAGTTTAAAAATAGGCAAAGGCACAGAGATACTTCCAGATTCCAGTTTTACCAGTTTTCTTTGAGAAGTTGAAATTACACATAGATAGGGATACGTCCAAATTACAGTTGTAAAAGTTTTCTTTTAAAAAATTATATTGGTTTCTTAAATACATACTTCCTTATTCCAGTTTAAAACTTTTTTTTTAATTAGTCCCTCATGTAGATACTTCCATATTCCAGCTGTAAAAGAATTCTTTGAGACATTAAAGGTAGGCCCTTATTTAGATACTTCCATTATCCAGTACTAGCGACAGAAATTCCTATAAAATTCTAGGCCGTAACTGACTAAAAAAACATTTCTATTTACTTTTGTAGTACAGTTGATGCAAAATATGAAAGAGGATACGCATTTCGTTATACAGGGTGTATCAGGGTAGGTTTTCGAAACTTCAGGGTTCGAAAGGGGTTCATATTTGAAGACGAAAAGGTCTGAATCTTTTTCCCAGATTCGATCATTTTACAGTACTTTTTGGTGAAAATCTATTCTTCAAGATTTGGTGGATGGTTAACGTCCGCCTTTATTAAATAAAAAATAAATTATAACTCATGAATAAAAATTGGTAGGTTGCATACATAACTAGTACAATTGAACTGCGTGTAGGAAAATTTCAAACACTGAAAGCTAAATGACCTCAAAAGAAAAAGAGGACTGAATTAGTTCACTGCACTCTCCAGTCTCACTGTCCATCGAGTTTTTATGACAATTTCCAACTTTTGTATGAAGAAAAAAACAACGGAATTTGAGTCATAAGGATTTTTTTCTTCTAATAATGAGAACTTTCTATTCCTGAAGTTTCTCGAACCTATCCTGATACACCCTGTATATCCATTGAAAGCAACTGTTTAGCGCACTTATTATTTTTTATATTAAATATTGAAATTTTGGAATCCGTGTTTTGGCTCTCCTGAAAAATCGCAAAAACATGTTACGTCTTTGTTCGTTGTGGGTGTCGAATATGAAAAACATTACGTCGCCGTTCTGGCAATAGGTCGTATGTCAAACATTTTCGATTTTCTTTTTATAGTGCCATTTCAAAGGGAAAAAATCATTGCATATATGGCAATACCTCCAATGTCTAAAACTATAGAGTAAAAATTTAAAAGGCGCCCAATCAAATCTATCGTATGTTGGCATCACTGAGATTTGGTTCTACAATTTATCGTATGTCACGACATACGATATATTGTTACCCCATATGCGCATGCCGGTAGGTCATACCGGCATGACCTACAATTTGACATACGATATATTGACTTTTTAATAGTCACGCAATCCGAAGGGCCGCAAGAAAATGTCCACTCCAACCAGATTTAGTTTTCACATCGTCCCTCCATGCCAAAACGACGATTGTGCAAAAAGGTCATTTTGAGACATTTGCCTTTTATTTTCAGTGCTAAATTAACCAATGTTACATATTCGTGATTATGGCATGGCAAAAATTTAATAACTTCTAAATTATATTAGAAATATTTCATTGAGACATATACATATTCAGTATGGTTCGTCATCATTTTTTTTGTCATGTCCCGTTCAGCAATGCAATCTACGAGTTATAAGGAAGAACCGGGTAACAAACCTTATAGAGCTTTTTTTTCTCAGTGCGGTGGTATCGACCCGGGCGGGTTAAACCCTACCACCTCGTAATATAAGATGGGAGTCATATCCCTTAGTCGCCTTTTACGACATACACGGGGAGAGATGCAGTGGGGCTATTCTTTTAAAGTACCGGCCCCAAACGGTACAATAGTCAATTCACGTCAAAACTCTTCGCTCGGCGTCATGTGGAAGTGAAACGCCTCGGAGCCTTCTAATCAGTCAGGCAGTAATGCGTGCTCTCACCTCCAGATAATTGCTCGTAATGTGGTAGCCGGCCGGGTTATTGGCAATAGAGTAATCAGTGCGCATTATGTGCCGAGATATGGGGGTGTCGACATCCGAGAAGGCGCCGCCGGTTAGCCTGCTCGGTTTAGGGGTGCGGTTGCGTTGGGTCTGCTAGTAACCGTCTTCGAAAAAATATGCATAAGTATCGAATTTATTTATTCCTGGCCTTGGAAACACTTGGCGTATGGTCACCCGACTTTCGGAAACGTCCTAGGCTCCTTATTGATAAGTCTGGTGACCGACGCGCCAAGTCTTTCTTCTTTCAGCAAATAGGCCTAGCCATTCAAAGAGGCAACGCAGCCAGCGTATTGGGTACTGTGGCGAATTTTTTTTTACTTACAGTAAGACTTAGATGTTAGTATTTAGTTTTTTATTTATTTATTAGGTTAATTTTATCAATATTATACATTTGTCTCATTATATTGAATAAATTAATAAATAATAATATTTTTTCAGTTTGTACTGACTTACTGAATACAGCTTAGATTTATTATTTTATTTATTTAAAAAAATCCATTTGATGAGAATGCACACTCAGGATAAGTCAATTGACAATAAATAGTGATAGGTAGTGATTAGTATTGAGCAAAAAATAGCCATCGTAAATTTTTTTGTGGGACATTTGAATTGTAATGGGACAATATAAAACAGGTTGTGGCCATCGCTGCTTGGTAGATATATATGAATTTAGGATTGCGTATGGGACCACATTACTAAACCTGCGCCTCTTGTGTGTCCGTCGTACCTGTATCTTTTGTCAAACCGTAATATGACCCGGTTGAACTTTTTACGGAATATATGTTATTATTGCTGATATCCAAACGAATAACACAGACAAAAAAAAACAGACAAAAATTAAGGGGGTCATACAAGAAACTAATTTTTTCAACGTTTTTACGGTTCCGTATCTCGTAAGCGGAAAAAATCGGTCAAGCGCGAGTCTTATTCACGCTCGGAGGGTTCCGTAGATCAGCAATATCATACCTGTGAAAAAACACCATTCCATCTATCTATTGTCTATCTGCGATACAAACTAACTGTGGCGCCATCTATTATTTAGTAGCGTGAATATGTACTAATCGATCCTTTAGTTTCTTTTTTATTATTTGTTGACATATTCGCCATAATTACACATACATAAGTATTCTGTGAAAATTTCAAGCGGCTACCTATGACAGTTCAAAAGATACAGCCTTAGGACTGACGGACGGACTGACCGTCAGACTAAGCTGCAGAACCCTAAGAAACGGTACCCTTATATGATCACTCTGGTGTCTGTCTGTCACACCTTATTTTCTCCGAATCTACTGAACGAAAAAAGTTTAAATTTGGTACATACCTATATAGAATTTGATCACCCAATCACGGGCATATAGCGAAAATACACTACACATGTTGTATAGGGGATGCACCCCTATACAATCGACCAACCGGTTCTGTAGATCGTTTATACACAAAACCGGGAAATTGTGGAACGCACTCCCTGCTCATATATTTCCTCCCAAGTACAGCCTGGGGTTTTTCAAAAGGGGCGTGAAAAGGCTCCTTTCAGGCCGGCATGGCATTCGCAATCCCCGTGCATCAGAGAATGTTCATGGGCGTCGTAAGTCACCTACTCGTAAGTGAAACGATGCCACATGTCGCGCTTTCCATAAAATAGATTTTTTTAATAAGCATTATTCTTAAATAAAATATTTTAAAAATCGAGAATGAAACTGTAATACATACAAGAGTCAAACATAACTTGAAAAACTAAACCCTAAATAAAAAGCGAGCTAGCGTGACCGAAGGCTTATAAATCTTGGGACACAGTTTATCTAGGGTGGTCCCGCCCGCCGCGCCGCCGCGGCCGCCACCGCTCATTTCATTACACTCGCCATTCAGTAGAAACTGCTTGGACACACGCGGGGCGTAAAATCCTTTTGAATATCTACTAATAATAATTGACAATCCCTTTGAATACCGCCAAGTCGCGTAGTAGCGAATACACTCATCGGAAGACGATTTTCGTCACAGGAACCTGTTTCCGGAACGATTTCGAAAAAATATGAATTCAGGGAAGATGGGTTTCTACGACATAATGGTTGCTCTAAGTTTGCTAAGGTATATAAAATTTACGCAGTGACTATTTATATGGGTACTGGATAAATAATTTATAATTAATTGTCCGGCTATTTGGACAAAAAATGTATGATTAAAGTCCGGATCTCAGAATTAGTACGCTAAATTAAAATTATTAAACTAATAGTATAAACTATAGTTAATCCAGCAGAAATACAATTAAAAAAAAAACTTTTTTTAAATTTTTTTTTTATGGAATCGGACACGGTTGTCTACATCACCTAAAACATCCGTGATGTTAGCCCATAACACCGGGTGAACTAGGTGCCATGTCAGTGCTTCCCTTCGGTCGTGCCGGCTACACTGAACTGGACGGAAAACACGAACTATTTACATAGGTACGTTCCAAAGTTTAAGGACTTGATATAATATGAAGTATCAAAATTGACTATGGCACTATACACCATATAGGTAATGTAAATAGGCAAAGTGGTCAGATTATTAAGTATTCATATTTATGCTCTAAATATTAATGTTCTTGTGAGAGGTATCTTGTATGGGTTAATTATTGTAAATTACTTTAATATAATACTTATAATAAGGTACTAACAAAACATTGTGACTTGCGAAGTTTGCTTGTCAGTTCTTCTTCGCATTGAATTTAGAACTGGCGGAATTCTCGACATGTCCAAGCGTAGGTTACCTACCTATAGATGAAATTATACAATAAATAATAAACTATAGACATTAATCTGACTGCAAATTTCGTCATACCATAGGTCAGCCGATAAGAGTTTGGTCGAAGATCGCTATTAGCTACGTACTAGTGATAATATCGTATAAACAAACCAGAACTAACCAGAACGCTTACTGCGTCATTCTGAGCGCATAAGGCCAGAGCGCCGAAGTGCGTCTTATCGGACAAAACAAAATGAATGACCGTAGAATACTATACAATAATTACATCGCCAGTATTGCGCCTAATGTTAACCCCTGAACCGATGCTATCGGTCTGTCTGGCCTATTTTCTGAGCGAGGCTAAATACGTACGTCCTTGCGAGATAGTGACTCTACTAAAGAAGCTTGGCCCTGTCAAGTTAGTCGGACCATTATACAGGCTGTGTTATGCTATTATGCTAGATAGTATCCATTAAAACAGCGGTTCACAATTTTTTTTTTTTTTTGGAAACTGGCACATTTGGCTACATCACCTACAACATCCGTGATGTCAGCCCTTAACACTGGGTGAACTTGGTGGCACGTCAGTGCTTCTCTTCGGTCGTGCCGGCTACACTGAACTGGACGGAAAACACAAACTATTTACATAGCCGTTTCGACCGACCTTTCATTCAGTGCGGTGGTACCACCGGGCAGGTTAAACCGTACCACCTAGTAATATAAGAAGGGAGTCATATCCCTTAGTCGCCTTTTACTACATACACGGGGAGAGATGCAGTGGGGTTATTCTTTTAAAGTCCCGGCTCCACACGGTAGGTACCATTTAGTGGTACGCGTACCCCCAGGGGTACGCAGGCTCAAGAGTAGGGGGTACGCGTGAGCGCACGTTTACCTCTACAATCGTAAGTAAAGAGAAAGGGGCCCACTTATCTCATTAGTGAAAATTACCTCCACAGATGAATGGTTGATTGGAATCTATTTCGTATGGTATTGTGATTACTAACTAAATATTAGAACCTAATAAATAACTGATACGATGGATAAATATATATTTTTTTAAAATAACAAACTATATGAAAATTGTTTCATTTATACAATTTACTCAGGGGTACTCGGGTCATAGAAAATTCGCTTTTATTGGATACCGGAAATATGTGGGCAGGCAGAGCGTTCCAAAAGCTTACCTGTTCTGTGAAGGAAAGTTCTGCAGAACCGATTACAAGTTAATTAGTTTAAATTACGAATTAAAAACTTTTTTTAGACCCATATTTGGTTTTAGTTATTTTTATAATATATTAGAAATAAAAAAAAACATTTTTCATGATATTGCGACTTATTCGTCGTCGTCAGATAACAATTTTTTTTATGTATATTATGTAAGTTTAATATGTCAAATAATGATGAAAAATGATACAGATTGCGTTGCCATGAGTTTGAATTTTTCGAATGCCGGGTGAATGTGTGCGCCGAGGCTCCAGATGCATGTTTTAGTTTAAATTAATTCTATTAATTACTAAAATTTTTAACAATAAAGAAAATATTTAATTAATTGTTTCAATAAAAACTAAATAACTACTAAAATTATGTTAGCAATATCATACAATTTGGTATACTACGAGATACTACTACGATTATATTAATATTGATGATCGATCATTTTCGTCCAGGTTCCGTTTGTTTAAGTTTTGATTGATTACCTAGCTCATGTACATTTTGTCAAACTTTGTGCAGTTGCACAAAGTTTATAGGTACGCAATTTTTAAGCCGCATTACAATTTTACAATTTAACTTGGAGAAGGACTTCCGTAAATAGCTACGCTAATTGTTCAAAGGGCCAAGTTTGGAATATCTTATAAGTGCACTATGCAATTGCGTTTATCGGCAACCGCCTATTTGTGTTCATATTTAGGTGATTTGCATCTCAAGTGATTTTGCTCAATATTCATGAGCGCTTCAAGGTTTTAGGGCACGGTAAGTTCAGTCGCTCTGGTAAAATCTGGTATTAAATTGATACATTTGACCTACTTATATATAATACGCTATATCCCGACAATCAGGGTAAGCAGAGTAACCGGTGTTATGCTAAAAGTGCTCTGGTACATTGCAGCACAACACCGACCACCACGTTGGGCAATATATTCTCCAAGCAGCAAGTAAGGCACGAAGACCCATCTGCTGCATGACTGCGTTGGAAGGACCGCGTCAAGGCGAGAGCTGACTAGCCTGTCGCCCTTTAGCATGGCATCTCGTCCTTATCCCTTAGTAACCTTTTACGACATGCACGGGGAGAGAGTTTTGATCTATTAACATATCCAAAATGAGGTAGGTAAAACGTTGGATCTTTGTGAGTGTTCTATCGCCTGTACCACGGAGAGTGTTCCAAGGAGCTGCACGATGCGATCCCTCCATCCCCATTCTACCATTGTTCCACGCGCAACAGGTTGGGAATCCATCCACACATGTCGATATCCCCCCACTTAGGACAAATCGATCCTGTAAATCCTTTATTTACAGGGTTGCCAACATGTGGAATGGAATGCACTCCCACCTGCATCCTTTCCTCTAATGTACGGTCTGGGGTTCTTCAAACATAATTTGAAGGGGCACCTAGCCGGCCGACATGGTATTCGCAGCCCCCGCAAATATCCGAATGCCCGTGGGCGCCGTCGGACTACACCTCTGCGTTAGTCTGGCGAGCGCCATAGGTCGTGCTTCCCATAAAAAAAAACACAACAATTTGGAAAATAGTCTCACACATAACCGATCTCATCCTTTGGATAAAAATATCCCATATGCCGTTAAGTAGACTCAAGCTGTCAGCCGCGCGCGTCCGGGACGTGAAATAGCCGTTACCCACATGCCGACTGCTGAAGAATCCATATAAGGAGTGCAGCAGTATTGTGTGCAGTTTTCCACCAGAGCTAGGGGAGAACTGGTTAGCGATGCTAGCGGCTATCTCCGCCGGAATGTCGATTAGACATCATATGGAGCGCTCTTGCAGTGTGGACGCTTTTCTTATGTCCAGCGGTGACGTGCTACTTGCTAGGGAACACACTCTACGGAAGGCCATTCCATATTTTCTCCTTACGGCACGCACAGGAACGATTTCGAAAAGCGATTGGATTCTAAGATTTCAGATTCTGTCTGAATAGGTATAGTGCGGCGGGTGGCCGAGTGGTTTGGGAGTCGGCTTCTCATGCGAGAGGTCCGACTTTCGAATCCGGTCGGCGTGCACCAATGAGTTTTTTTTAGATGAAAAAATTAACGTGCATTCCTACACCTGCTGCTTCACCGTTCGGAACCGATGTAAAACTTTAGGTCCCTTCCCTTGCCCTTTACGAGGTGGTGGGCTTAAATTATTGTAGCTGACTGGGCTGGTACCACCGTACTGGATGTAAGATGGCCTATGCGGCCGGCAGCATCGGTTGTGTTCTCTAGTCCAGTATAGCCAGCAATACAGGGAAGTCTCCAGTATGACACCTACCCCGGAGGTGATATTGACTGGTCGGAGCATGTGCTTTGGCCTCTCCGACTCAGCCACCCATACCGGATTACAAAAAAAAAGCTAGGTCTACGTATTGCAAAGTAAGTACATAATAAAATGTTCACTTCTTGTACCAACTCCTATGACTTCAACGGAAGATCAGACACAGCCAATAACACCATTCCTCGCGAAACCACGCTCAGAGAGGCGCCATGCCAGCTATGAGGCGGACAAAAAGGTTGTCGTCTAATTTATTGACACGCCTTTTGAAGATCCCCGGGTGGGAACACACTCACCGGAAGACCGTTCCATATTTTCGCCGCACGACACACTTAACTCCTCCCTCCTTAGCATAATTATAAGTATGCATACAACGTGTCCCAAAACTCAAAGTCAAGCGGGAACCAGGGAGTAGGCCAGCTTAGAACTACCCAGGAAAAAATAACAAAAAAAAAATCGGAGTCATTTGTTTTTAATGATATGAGCATTTTTTTAAAAACGTAAAATATTCAGTAAAATTTTCAACTTTTTTCAAAAAATGCTCTATCATAAAAAACAAATGACTCCGATTTTTTTTCTTATTTTTCCCTGGGTAGTCATAAACTGGCCTACTCCCTGGTTCCCGCTTGACGTTTTTGGGACACGTTGTATAATATAATATATTTCTGTAAAAAAAAATCTTATTCTTATTTATATAGGTGTATATCTATATCGTTACATCTTTGTAGGCATTATAAGGTTTCTCATTAAATAAAATAACTACACCGAAAAAATCCATTAAATAATCATAACAGTTAAAAAAATATGAGACGATTATATTTTTAATCTCAAATTATAAAAGAGTTAATTAATTAATACAAGTCGTCGGCTCAACCATCCACGCTTACGGTGCCAAGTGTCTCGCGTAACCATAAAAAGATGTAAAAAAAATAGGGAGCTTTGTTAATTGGTTTGTATTTATGTGATAGTTAAGTTTATAAATAGTTTACCCTAATCTTAATTTTAAACATTTTTAATTTATTAATAAAAATCATATATTCATAAATATCTACCATAGCTTTATTTAATAGATTAAATCTATCAAGTTTACACTCAACATTTAAACTTCCGCATACAAAAATAGATGCTCTTATCATCTTACTTTGTGGGAAGGCACGAGATATCGTACCCTGACCGGTTCAACCGCCAATTACTCGTAAGTATACCTACTTTAAGTTATTCCTGCTTTTACGAACAAGGACTCAGGAGGCTGTTAGCTATTCCATTCCATATCCAATTTTTAGGGTTCCGTACCTCAAGAGAGGGAAAAAACGGAACCCTTATAGGATCACTCATGTGTCTGTCTGTCTGTCTTGACTGTCACAGCTTAATTTCTCGGAATATACTGGACGAAAAAAGTTTAATGTTGTAGGTGTATAAAGTTTGATGATCAAAACGCGGACGTATAGCGTATTTGAATATATTTCGATTTTGGGGGGTCGATTATTGGGATCGATTTAGGGCAATTTAGGGGAACAAATTAGTAAGTTTAAAAAGTGCATCGTGTGACCTATCAATGAAATGGGCTCGTTATATGAAATAAAAATATACATTGGAGTCGGCGGAAAGTAATGATTTTTTTTGTATTTAATAGGTCAGTCAGTCAGCGTTTATGTGTCCACTGCTGGACATAGCCTCTCCAAATTTCCTTCAGTCCTCCCGGCCTTTAGCGATACGGAACCACTGCTTTCCGCCGACGTAATTGATGTCGTCGTCCCACCTGGCGGGTGTTCTTCCCACACTCCGTTTTCCTGTCCACGGCCGCCAGTGTAGGACACGGTTACTCCAACGGTCATAACGTTTTAGGCTAATTTAATAGGTATTAATTTTAATTTTATTTTATTGTTGTTCTTATGTATGTTATTCGTTATTACATTCCTGTAATATACATTTATTTATAACTTGCATTCCCCCCCCCCCCCCCCCCCCCCTCCTACCGCCATACTGAGTAAAAAATTTGGAAAAAAATCTATACATATAATAAAATCGTAAAGGTAAGAAAGTCTGTACATTAAATGTATTCGGAAAAAAACTAACCAGGGTGGCTTAAAATGAGATACTGAACATTTTAGAACAGTTTTTAAAATTTTTGTTTGTTTGTTTGTTTGTTTGTCTGTACGCGCATCACGCAAAAACTACTGAACGGAATTAGACGAAACTTTGTATAGTGGCAGTTTATATGCCGGGTTAACATAATACGTAAAAAAAATTAACAAAAATAAAAAAAAAATTTAACCATTATAAACATTATTGCGCGTTTAAAATCACGTAGTCCAAAGTACATAATTATATCTTGAGAACTGGCAGCAAATACAATTTGAATAAAATATTCATTCGAAATTTAAAAATAAGTAGATACAACGAAAATGACAAGTTCTTCTTTTTTATAACTTGAACACAATAGTCTATAACATATCTATTCTTTCTATACATATAATAAAATCGTAAATGAAAAAATGTCTATTTGTACGCGCATCTCGCAAAAACCACTGAACGGAATTTGACGAAACTTTTTATAGTGACAGTGTATATCCCGGATTAACATAATAATTAAAAAATATAATAAAAATCACGCAATCCAAAGTAATGGTAAAAACAATTTTAAATGTCATGTTGACAACGGAGAACTGTCATCTCGACGTGAGCTGGCCGGTGACAAATTGTTTGATAAATAAAAAAAATTATTGAAAGTCGAAGTTATGTCGCTGTCATTGGTGTAATAAAAATTTATATATCTGTTGCCCGCGGCTTCGCTCGCGTGAAAGTCGTATTTCAAAAAAAGAAAGTAAGTAACTAAAGGGGGGCCCGAAGGCGGATCTGCGCTCACGTAAACGATATTCTTTCTCGATGATAGTAACTAAGGGCGAGGCGGAAGGCGGAGCTGAGTTCAGGAAGAAGAAAAACATTCCTGAAGAAAGTAAGTAACTAAGGGCGAGGCCGAAGGCCAAGCTCTATTCTGGAAGACCATAAACCTTCTCGAAGAAAGTAAGTAACTATGGGCGAGGCCGCTGGCCGCGCTGCGTTCAGGAAGAAGCTAAACCATCTTGAAGAAAGTAAGTAACTAAGGCGAGGCCGAAGGCCGAGCTACGTTCGAATAATTGAAAAACCATCTCTAAGAAAGCAAGCAACTAAGGGGGAAGCCGAAGGCCGAGCTGCGTTCAGAAAGAAGCTAAACCATCTTGAAGAAAGTAAGTAACTAAGGCGAGGCCGAAGGCCGAGCTACGTTCTGATAATTGAAAAACCATCTCGAAGAAAGCAAGTAACTAAGGGCGAGACCGAAGGCCGAGCTGCGTTCAGGAAGAAGCTAAACCATCTTGAAGAAAGTAAGTAACTAAGGGCGAGGCCGAAGGCCGTGCTCTATTCGGGAAGACCATAAAACATCTTGAAGAAAGCAAGTAACTAAGGGCGAGGCCGTAGGCCGAGCTGCGTTGAGGAAGAAGGTAAACATTTTTGAAGAAAGTAAGTAACTAAGGCGAGGCCGAAGGCCGTGCTCTATTCGGGAAGACCATAAAACATCTTGAAGAAAGCAAGTAACTAAGGGCGAGGCCGTAGGCCGAGCTGCGTTGAGGAAGAAGGTAAACATTTTTGAAGAAAGTAAGTAACTAAGGCGAGGCCGAAGGCCGTGCTCTATTCGGGAAGACCATAAAACATCTTGAAGAAAGCAAGTAACTAAGGGCGAGGCCGTAGGCCGAGCTGCGTTGAGGAAGAAGGTAAACATTTTTGAAGAAAGTAAGTAACTAAGGCGAGGCCGAAGGCCGAGCTACGTTCTGACAAATGATAAACCATCTCGAAGAAAGCAAGTAACTAAGGGCGAGGCCGAAGGCCGAGCTGCGTTCAGGAAGAAGCTAAACCATCTCGAATAAAGTTAATTAACATTAAGATTGAGTTAATTTAATTTTAATTTTATTATAAAGTCCACGCTTCTGACGGCAAATATACCGTGCATCCTAGAACCTCGCGGTTATTCCCGGCTGGATGGCAAGAGGCCCCATGCTATCACCTTAGTGCCATGGACTAAGGGTAGTTCTTTGATGTGGGACGCCACTTGTGTTCTCACATTGGCTCCAAGTCACGTTAGGACATCTTCAAGAGAGGCTGGCGCGGCCGAGGCTGGGGCGGAGAGCCTCAAACGCAACAAATATAGAAATATAATTCAATATTTCGAATTTGTTGCGTTTGCGGTTGAAACCCCCGGTCCGTGGAGCAGTGAAGCCAAAAAAGGCTTGGGCCTCTGCTGGTTGACGCAACTGGTGTCCCGCCATCAAGGGCTTATGTACTTCATTCAAAGGGTAAGCCTTGCCATCCAGCGGGGTAATGCCGCAAATGCTCTAAGAACATTTGAAAATGCCCGTTTTGATAGTTATTTTAATGTTTGTTAGGTAGGTTTTAATTCTTTAGTTATTAATATTACTTTTTTATTTTTATGAAATAAATAGATTGAGGAAACGTTATTATATTCTATAGAAGAAAGGAAGTCTTTAAGGGCGAGGGCCGAAGGCGGAAGAGGGTTTTTGGTTTACCTGAACGCAGCTCGGCCTTCGGCCTCGCACTTAGTTCCTTCCTTTCTTCCGGAAGGTTTATCGTCTTCCTGAACGCAGCTCGGCCTTCGGCCTCGCCCTTACTTACTTCTTTTATTTGAGAAAGGTTTATCGTTTACCTGAAAGCAGCTCGGCCTTCGGCCTCGCCCTTAGTTAGTTACTTTCTTTGAGGAGGTTTATCGATTACCTGAACGCAGCTTGGCCTGCGGCCTCGCCCTTAGTTACTTACATTCTTCTTTGGAATACGAATTTCACGCGAGCGAAGCCGCGGGCAACAGCTAGTATATAATATATCTCTTATAGTTTACAGGAAAACCTAAACTAAAATACTAAGTCTTAAAGTTCTTAGGGAAAACGGAGTGGTACGGAACCCTCTCAGCGCGATGTCGACTCGCTTGGCCGCTTTTTTCTGATCCTTTCCATATGAGACCATGTCTAAACAAGACATAAAACCACTTAGAGCAATGAGCAAAACCGAGAATAGACTAAAATGGATAAGGTGTAACTTATTGTATTACCAGCTTTTGCCCGCGGCTTCGCTCGCGTGAAATTTGTATTTGAAAAAGTAAGCCCCCTACTGTATTTTTATATCGGCGCGCGGAACAATTCGGTTTGTAAGAGAGCCACATCTTAGCGTAACCGGAACTGATCCTGTGTCACGTATAGTTAAAATGTGCTTGCACTAAGTTTCATCGAATTCGGATGATTGGTTTAAAAGGTATGGAGGAACATACACACAGACCATATTTCTAAAAATCGTCAATTTAGTTTTAGTATCGTACATAGAGTGTACAAACGTAACTTACTCCATGACCATCCCTTACAAAGTGCAATTATTAATATTGATATTGCATAATTTCATCCATAGCCTACTCTTTTGTACATCGACACTTCCGTCAATTCTAATTCATTGCGAAGAAGAACTGACAAACTTCGCAAGTCATAATGTTTTGTTAGACCTACCTTATAGTTTATGTTACTTACATACAAATAATCAATCCATACTACCACCGCTCAAAAGAATATTATTATTTATAGCTTAAAGGTGAATACAATCTGACCGCTCTGCCTATTTACATTACCTACATCTTATGTATAGTAACATCGCCATTTATAAGTTCTAGTTGTACATTTTCTTCAGTTCTAGCATCTAGTGTCTTAACTTTTGATTGTATCTTGGTGTGTAGAGAAAATGTTTTATCAGTCAATCTGGTTTCAGTGCTTCGAAAATGGTTTTCATATTCACAATTTCAATGTTCACTTACTTTTCATACGCGCTATATACTCATATACACTCATAATGTAAATAATTAAATTATGTAGGTATACAGTGAAATTCAATTTTCTTGGACCAAAATATTGAAAATATTAAATAAAATGTATCTAATAAATAAATAAAAAAAAAATTATGCTACTTAAAACGTTCGTTACAAAATTAAATGTAATAGGGTATCAAAATAATATTTCAAATGATCAGGCAAAAACGATAAATAGAAAAATAATTATTGCAAACAGAACACTGTTATGAACAGAACACATGCATTAAATAAATTAAAACTTTTATAAAATTTAAAATAACTAAATGTACTCACTTTTGTGCTTCGAGTGGTTCCGCCACATTTTTCTTAATAAAGTTGTCATTGTTGTTTTTGTTATAAAAATAATTAAATTAAAAAATACAAACTAACTTCTAAATTTATTAACTCAAACAATAATGCAGCGGACTGCAATGCTATCTCTATTTTTTTAAAGTTATAAATCGTGTTAGCTTTATTTATAAACTGCAGTTAAAAATGCGATCTTTTTTAAAATGTTTCACTGCTTGCGGTGACTTTTCCAGCGCGCGCGCTGACACCGACTGCTCGCATCAATCAGCGAGCACAGCATCCCGCGCGAGAGAAAAAGTGAAATATTCAAGCAGGCGGTCGCAGGAGGAAGATAAGTTGAGATGACGTACCTACATCATCGAAGTACTTCTGGTTCACTCATCGTTCAGTGTTCCAAAGTTTCTTCGAGACGAGATCCCTATCTATTATGTGCTTCGTAGTACCCAGTGCGGTATTATGTAATTTTTTTATAATAATAATTGTTTTATTTGTGAAATAATGTACGTTTTAAGCCGCGTCTCCTTCGAATGTTTTTTTTTTTCGAAACATTACACAGAAACATCGAAACATTGGGGCGTGGCTATACACATTTGTATGAAAAGAAATGTTTTTGTGTAATGTTTCGAAAAAACATGCGCAGAAGACGCAGCTTATTAAACACAGTCAGCCTCGGTAGCTCAGTGGTGAGGTCGGTCGACTGTTGTTAAGCAACCCTGAGCGCGGTGAGTACTTGGATGGGTGACCGCTCGACCGTTGGAGGCTGACAGTGGTTCGGATTCCACGTAAAACTGTACGTCCCTTCCCTTCTTACCTTACCCTGGTAGGGTTTATCCCCCCCCCCCCCCCCCCCCCCCCCCCCCCGGGTTGGTAACACCGCACTGAATGAAACGTCGGTCGAAACGGCTATGTAAATAGTTCGTGTTTTCCGTCCAGTTCAGTGTAACCGACATGAAAATGAAGGGAAGCACTGACATGGCACCTAGTTCACCCGGTGTTATGGGCGGACATCACGGATGTTGTAAGTGATGTAGCCAGTTCGTACGCAGTACAAAATAGTACGGAGTGAGGCGACGACGCGGGCGGTCGAATTAGAGGAAATTTTTTATGGAAATGTTCGTACTGTAATATTATATTTTTTTGTTTTAATTTATATTAGTTTCATTTTATTTTGTTTTATTCAGTTTTATCGTGTCTGAGTGTAGCTGTCTACCTAACAATGTAACAATACTTTAGATGAAAATACACAAACAAAGTCAAATATCCATGGGCGTCGCTAGATACCTTATAGGTGGCCCAAAAAAAAAAGGTAGATTATTCAAAGAAGGCAGAACTAAGTATCTATGGTAAGCAGATAAATATAAGCAAGTAAAAAGTGCTACTGAAAAAGTCGTATTAGTACAAGCAACCCTCGTTTCATAGCATTGCGATATCTCAAGTTCCATTAAAAAATATCATGGGAAAAACTCGCATTTTTTGTCTTGCTAACTCGGGGGGTGAAATTGGCTGTGCCTGAGACTCCGATCATTCGTCGTTCAGTCAGTCATGGTCTGGCTGGAGTCTCTGAGTCACAGACGATTTGTGGGTTCGCTTAGTCTGTTTACAGATACTATCACGGGCGCTGCTCTGTGGAACTAGCATCCCTTATTCCCTGCCACCCTTCCTATCTCCGCATGACTCGTCGCAGAGAGACTGAGCACCCTTTTGTTGTTGACATTGGGCTCTTGAGAACCCATCGGTTCTCTAAATCGTTTCTTTGTCGCACCGCTAGAGTGTGGAACTGTCTTCCGGCGAGTGTATTTCCTGAATCATTTAACCTGGGTGTCTTCAAGCGTCGTATTAACGGGCCAGACAGCCTAGCAACAGTCCGCAAATCTGCTGGCATGGCACCTAACTGAGCGTGGTTTCGCGAGGAGAGGTGATTTTGGCTCTGTCGACTGCACCATTAGTCACTCGGCAGAGCCACCCAGGCTGGTTTACATAAAAAAAATCCAAACCATATAAAAATATTTAAAAAATTGCAATACACATGCAGCTAGAAAAATCAAATTAGACTTTTCAAAAGTTGATGATCGTTCTCGCCCAGGTTGCATCAGGCGAAGCCCTTACGCAGCTTCTCTTCAAAGTTGCATCATTCGCTTTGAGCGGGCTAACGATATTGAAAGGAAAAAAGTCCTTGGTACGCGCTCGGCACGGGAGCTTTTAGAATTCTGCGAAGGCGTCAAAACTTCAAAACGTAGACGTGGCATGGCCGACTAAAGGAAAGATGCGAACAAGATGCTGTGTGCGGACAATATGAGTGTATCAACAAAGTCAGTGATAGTTGCAAAATATCGGCAATACTCTTCTTGTCCATAAAATGCAGTTTAATTTGTCTCAAGCGGACAAGTAGGTAGCTTGGTCGCTAGATCGCTTCTTAGTGAGCCCCGACAGCGCCTCGACTAATAATAATTTTCAGAGCATCTTCAGTAGGGTATAACGCCATTGTTATGGTACTATTATTTTTGTGTTGTCGGATGGATCTTTCAGGCGGTATAAGTATTATTTATCCATCTGCTATAGTTTAGCCGTACGAAGACGACGAAAGTGTTAATTTTGGTTACTTACATGATTTTTATGAACGACCAGGGTGGTCCCCGGACAAAACGTAAAACTTTCACGTCAAAACAAATACCTAAACTATCGCACTTATGTAATTGTTTGTAAAATCGCGCCCGGTCCGATTTAAACCTAAAAGTAGAGTTACGACATGGTTTGCTAATATTGTAAGTGACGAAATAATTCTAGCTCCGTCACACCTACGGTCTCAAGTATCTTTATCTTTTTTTGTACCGTGTGGGGCCAGTACTTTAAAAGAATAGCCCCACTGCATCTCTCCCCGTGTATGTCGTAAAAGGCGACTAAGGGATATGACTCCCTTCTTATATTACTAGGTGGTAGGGCTTAACCCGCCCGGGTTGGTACCACCGCACTGAATGAAAGGTCGGTCGAAACGGCTATGTAAATAGTTTGTGTTTTCCGTCCAGTTCAGTGTAGCCGGCACGACCGAGGGGAGGCACTGACGTGGCACCAAGTTCACCCGGTGTTATGGGCTGACATCATGGATGTTGTAGGTGATGTAAGCCAACCGTGTCAGTTTCCATAAAAAAAAAAAAAACACTCGTGTTTCGAGCCATCTTACATTGTTAGTTGCAATGTATAACAATCATATAACAGTTCTCTTTTTGAATTCTTTGGCGATGGCGTAATTATAGGCCAACCAGCGGACTAAGTGAACCAAACAAGCCACTGTACCTTTAGCTGCTTACATTTATTACTTACATAATTTTATGAAATTTTGTAGCCTAATAATTTAAAGTGTGTTTTCAATCTTTTTAAATGTGTTAAAATGTGCTTTCTCAACCAATGTTAATGTTTTTTGTTGTAGTTTTTATTTTCTACTAACGTTTGATGTAATCGAATATTTATGTATTATAAAGAAAGTATTTATTGAATAATAGCGGTTTTATTGCACGGTTTGGAGGTATAATGCGCGGGGCGGATCTCGGCGTGTCGCCGCCGCAGCGGTTCGTCAGTGTTCTCCCTCACACCCGCACCGTACTTGTATAGTGTATTCGCGTGGCGGGTCGTCCGCTGCGGCGACGACACGCCGAGATCCGTCCCGCGCACTATAATTTAGCAATTTTTTTTTCATATTTGCATAGGTATTTCATAAAAAAAAAATTGCAGCCTAAAAACATTATAGTGACGATTGGATTTTTTACATTGTTAATTATTCTGAAAATGGGAGCCGCTGAAAACCAGCTTCGCCGTCCACGTGCATAATAGGGCAAAATTAAATATTCAATCTACGGTCGGTAGTTATTACTCAATGTAAATTATTATTTTCTTGTCAACATATTATGGTGAATAAGATTTTCTTTATGTTTTAAAAAAAAATTATTGAGAACGCGGAGCATGACATGTTTTTTTTTTTCACGATTCCGCTGGAATCTGCTGCCCATGCCGCAATAAGCAGCGATGCTGGTCGCTTCTCTCGCTGCAACCTGGCTCTTACTGGGGTGAGGTGCATTGACCCCATTACCGTCTTCTTGTCTATGACGTGGTGAACGGAGGATCTTCTGTTCTGTATCTACGTACGCTATTGGGAAACAGGCCTGACGATAATATTGTAATTAAAAAAAAATATCTAAGTAAATAAAAAAGTGTGAATTCAGTGAGTTACTGAACTAGATCATCCTTCCGTAAAGAATGAGTTCAGTTAGGTGCACTCCTACTTGTGTATACCTAACTTCAGTCTTAGGACATAGTCTCGATAGCTCAGTGGCGCAGACAGTCGACTGTCGCTATTGATGGTTAAGCAACGCTGGGCCGGTCAGTACTTGGATAGGTGACCGCTCGACTGTTGGAGGCTGACCGTGGTTCGGATTCCACGTAAAACTGTAGGTCCCTTCCCTTCTTACCTTACTAGGTGGTAGGTTCAACCCGCCCGGGTTGGTACCACCGCACTGAATGAAACGTCGGTCGAAACGGCTATGTAAATAGTTTGTGTTTTCCGTCGAGTTCAGTGTAGCTGGCACGACCGAAGGGAAGCACTGACATGACACCTAGTTCGCCCGGTGTTATGGGCTGACATCACGGATGTTGTAGGTGATGTAGCCAACCGTGTCAGTTTCCATAAAAAAAAAATTTTAGTAGGTACGTCGGAACTGATATAATTTTCTCTTGAGACCTCTCCAATAAAACAGTCAATAAATTAAAATCATTTATTAGGTAACATTAAAATTTCTCTTATAATATACTTACAAAATCCTAGCCTATTCATAATAGTACTCTCTATACTTAGGTAGTCAAAGCTGGTTTGGCGTCATGTTAAAAATATTATGATCTTCGACAAAACATAAAGCTGACTATGTACACATGGATTATTTTTCAATTCTCAAATCTTTCCACAGTAAGTTAAACAATATCAATCGTGAGGTAGCTAGCTAAATCATTATACTTTTTAATGACTGATTAAAGTACTGTAGTCGTACTGAGAATAGCGTTATCTCATAGTGTATCCCAGATGTCAACCAAGGCATATTACTAAAACGCTGAAAATAAAATGACTGTAGGTGAGTTTTCTGTCCCGTTCTTTCTCATTGAGGCAATAGAAAAGGCAGATAACAAATATGATTTTTTGTCCAATAGTAAATTAATTACTATTGGATCAATAACATTTATTTAATAAATCATCATTGGATGGGTGATTGTTAAACGTTGACCGTAGTTCCGATTCCATGTAAAACTGTAGGTCTCTTCCCTTCTCACCTTACTTGGTGGTAGGGTTTAACCCGCCCGGATTGGTACCACCGCACTGAATGAGAGTTCGGTCGAAACGGCTATGTAAATAGTTCATTATTCCGTCCAGTTCAGTATAGCCGGCACGACCAAAGCGAAGCGCTGACACGGCACCTAGTTCACCAACGTGTTATGGACTGACATCACGGATTTTGCAGGTGATGTAGCCAACCGTCAGTTTCCATAAAAAAAAAAAAGAAAATCAAAATTTTCTGAAAATTCCATTCTTAAGCTTTAAAAGTGCCCGGTATCGGCGGCAGATCGGGAGCCATATGAACCTTGCCAAACTCACAGGAATATATCATCATTGCTAAACACATCCCCATGTTAACAGTTAATTTGACAGTTCACAAGTGAGTGTGACAAGGTTCTCGTGCCTTCTGACTTGCCTCCGATAATAGTAAAATGTTACGTACGAGCTGGCAGGGTTGCGAAGTGTATGTAACTTAACACAGGCAAACAACAAGAGCACAATTTACGCATAGACTATTAGATGTTATGCCTAACATATCAAAACAATTTATTGTTTCCTAGAGATAGCGTGTTATGAAAATTTTATACAAAAGTTTTTACATTATCAAAACAAGTCCTCATCTATAATATCAATATTATGCTTCTAGGTCAATATTTGATGACTTCTAAAGATATAGACAAATGTAACAGAAACAATAATTATATTTAAATAATTATAAATATTAATGAAACTATTATATTTATTAATACTTACTTTTGTGCGTTATTTCAAAATGTTTACCTTGAAGGGTACACGGCAAGAAGGGGCTCATCAACAAAAACACAATTTTACAGGAGAGCAAAAATAAGCATACCATTCTAGTTTGTTGGAGACAGGGTGGCATAAAAAAATAAAACTCACTAAAATCCAATGACTCATATAATACGTAACACACATAAAAAAATCAGTTCAAACGGACTTACGGTTACAGATAAAAAAAAAATTCTGAACAAACTCCTCTTTAAGCAATGCTAAAAGGGAGTTAATGCAGCAATTAACCACTTTTTGCCTTTCTTTCTATAAACCAAATGCTTCACAAAATATGATTATAAAATCAACAAAAAACACTTACATTTCAATTTTCTAATTAGGCATTGTAGTATGTGTTAATTAAATTTTAAATTAAATTAAATTTTGAGTTTAATTTTTAGTGCAATGAGCCCGTTTATGTCTTGTACACCGAATCTTCGATCGCTGTTTTTGTCATGAAGGAGCCCGCTTTTGCCAGTTTTGTTAATGTCAAGTTGTGACCCTTTTCGCAGAGAATTTTTTTCCATATAAATCTCAAAATTGAAAAATGTTCGATGAGCCCCTTCTTGCCGTGTACCCTTCCTATGAGAGAGTATTCATGGTTTTTTTGAAAAACTTGCTTCATTGGAAAACTTGCACATACATAATATTTCCATATTTTTCTTTCATATACATAGATACTTGAATGCAACATTTCCGAAAGAGTGCATGTTCGCGCCGTCACGCGACCACTAGTGGACAATATCATGATACGGAGGACCACTAGTCATTCGTATCATGATGTTGGACGGGGGGTGGTGCGCCGGCGACGGGAATCTACAGCAGCAGCCCCCCCCCCCCCCCCCCCCCCCCCCTCTCCACTTCATTCTGCCGAGCACCGCGACGGCACACGCACGCCGCGCTCTTACATTTGTCCAATAAATTTGGTTCAATAAAAACCAAATAGCTACAAGTCCGAAATAATTTCACTAGCTGCTTTCAGCGAACCACTCAACAAAGAGCATGGCGTCATCAGTGCTTTCTCGGGAATGTTTGCTTTTTTTTTACATTAATGAAAAAATTAATGAAGTTTATTTCTAGATTAAATTAAATGACACGAAAATTTATAAAAAGTCAGCCTCTTTTCTAATCTAGGCACTATTCAAATTGATGTTTATTATTTATTTTATAATTTAATGAATCATTCATTCCCGTCATTCATTAGAACACCAAACGAAAAAAAAAAACAATATTTCTCATAATGTAATAAAGTTGAACTTTGATTATTTTAATATATTAATAATAAATAAATTACCGTAATTATTATCATCAAAATATTTGACTTTTTTTGATAAATTTTAACTAATGCCTCATTCTGAAATCATATAAACTACATTATTTCGTTAAATTAATCATACACAGAGAAATAAATATTTGTATGACAATTTTAGTGCCCATGTACCCATATGTTTATAAGTACAATCGTAATTAACAAAACATTTTTCACAATCCAATAAGAAGAAGAAATAAGAGAAATAATATTTCTAAGTGTATAATGTAAGTATTTACAGTTGAATGAAGTGGTGGGTATTGCACACCGACCACCGAGCCTAAACACCACACATCAGTGCACCACCCGTCTAAGCACTGTATACGCTTTAAATGCGTAAAATGTACTTGGGTAGTGAGCGAGCGACCAAACTGAGATGGTTCATCGTAACGACCAAACTTAGCGGCTCAATCCCGCTCCCCTAAACAGCTCTACTGCTCTTTTCGCTCAGTGTTGCACTCACGTACAATCCAACGCAGCCGGAGCGGTAGTGCGACGAATAACCTGGAGCAGACTGAGCGATGGTACGACAGAGCGCACAGATCACAGGAAGACATTCCAATATACACCGTGTCCCAAAACTCAACGTCAAGCGGGAAGCAGGGATTAGGCCAGTTTATGACTACCCAGGGAAAAATAAGAAAAAAAAATTGGAGTCATTTATTTTTTTAGGAAAAAATTGAACTGAATATTTTTTTTGGTAAAACAACAGGCATTCTGGTTTTGTTTGGGATACTGATAAATAGCAGAGTTATTTAGGCTACCAATAATTTTTTTTTAACAATTATATTTGCAGATTTGTAGTCGTAGTACCTAAAAATTTCAATTTTCAATGTTTCTCAAAAAATGCTCATATCATAAAAAACAAATGACTCCGATTTTTTTTCTTATTTTTCCCTGTGTACTCATAAACTGGCCTACTCCCTGGTTCCCGCTTGACGTTGAGTTTTGGGACACCCTGTATAGGTATCTAATATGTAGGTATAAGTATTGCAATTTTACATACATAGCGTGAGTGGGGTAGGCTGAGACAACGGATGTCCACGCGCCACGAATCAGACAAACCTCTGCCGCCTCTTACACTCTCATAATGTTCTTCATACATGCTCATCGGTTACGCGTACTTGAGCCTTTTTGAGCATATGCCCGATCTGGTCTAGGTAAGTGCGTCTAGGGTGACCCTTCCCGACTCTTCCACTCACATTCGCTCCATAAATTTCTTTCTTTCGTTAGTCTCCTATAATCCATTCTTTCTGGATTTTTTCTGCTCTCTGCTCTCATGCTTCGTCTGCCATGCCCAACATTCACTCCCGTACATCGGTGTAGGGGTCAGCACCCCACCGTGGAAAGTCAAACTCGCCCTAGTTGACATACTTTGGCTGCTCATAATAGCGTGCAACACCCCCATTCACTTGATTGCCGGCTTTCACTCTCTTCCACATTTTCCATCTTGCGTAAACATATTCCCCAGATATATAAATCCGTAATACCTGGACCAGATCGGGCATGTGCTCAAAAAGGGCCAAGTGCGTAGTACCCGTAACCGACGAGCATGCATGAAGAACATTATGGGAGTGGAAGAGGCGGCAGAGGTGTGTCAGGATCGTGGCACGTGGAGATCCATTGTCTCTGCCTACCCCACCGGGAAACAGGCGTGACGCTATGTATGTATGTATGTATATAAATCCGTTCACTTGCTCCCCTATTGCATTTTCAAGGAACAAAACACACTAGAGATTAATTGGAATCTCTCTCCCCGACTCCGACCACTTCATTCTGCACACTTCGCACACTTGGTTTTTGCAAAGAAGCAATGTTGTGCTTTAGGGCTCAGTGGTCTGTGGTCTTGCTCCACTTCACGCAACCATCTGCAAGGTGACTAATATTTTAAGGTTGTTTCGAAGGAATGCTCGAATTTCTTGCTAACATTGTCATTCTCCTCTTTTGGTAAATGAGTTTTAAATTGTATTAACTCATTGTTTACAACTACATTTGTATTATAAATATTTTGTCAATAAAACATTATGATTTTAAACAATTACCTATGTATGTATTCATACAAATGAATACAGTTGATCTAAACATAGAAACAAAATAAGAAATAATACTTAAGCTTACATTATTATGTTTAATTTGTTCAAATATTTGTCCCATTTTAGGAGGTTCGATTATGAAGATCAACAAAATATGTTATATACAGCTATACATATTTTGAATTCATAAACAATATTTTAAAGTACCTATCCTTCATAACCACCTCTAAACCACAACACCCAGGAACATTTTCTTTAAAAGTCTACAAGCTTTTATTGTAACATAACTATGTTGTACTCTGATAACCTAAATATTCCGAAACTTCTTGTTGGTTCTTGAAGTTATACCCATATATTTTATATGAGAAAATTCTTATGCTAAAAGTATGGATGGTTTCCAAAAACGGTGAACTTGTAATCTTGTAAAGTTTATAGGACACTATTCGAGCGTATTTCATTCTACCTAGATACTACCTATAATAATAAACATATAATGTGTCCAATTTTAAACATAATACAAACATCAAGTAATGGGACTAGACACTTTCAACGCAGGTTCCAATACATCATAATTATATAAAAACAGAAATTGCCGCATTGAAAGTGTTAAGTGAGCGACACCGACTTTGGAAAGCTGAATTGATTCGCTTAACATTTACATTAATCTAACGGAAGTTATAGTAGGGAAGTGTTAACCGAAGCTTACTTCTTGCCGTTGCCGCTCTTGTCCGAGGGCTTGGGTGCGGGCGGACGGGCCGCCGGCGGCCGCGCCGTGGATCATTTGCGCTTGCGGTCCTGCGTGCACTTGGGGCAGTACCACTTGCCCTTGGGCTTGATCTTGAGGTCGACGCACGCGAAGTGGAACCACTCGATGGGGCAGTCGGGGTTGTCGCAACCGATCATCTCGCCGTAGGAGACCTGGTGGCACAGGCAGTACGTCGGCTCGTTGGGGTCGACCGGCATGTCTAGCACGTCGCTTGGGTGCGCGATGCCGCCCACCGAGTCCGCGTCCCCGTTGTCCTCCGCCTCCTTGCCCGCCCCCCCGCCGCCGCTCGCCCCCTTCTTCGACTTCTTCTTGGCGGTGGCGCTGCGCGCGCCCCCCGCCCCCGCGCCACTCCCGCCTGCGTCCTCCTCGCTAGAAGCCGCCTTCTTCTTCTTGCCCGGCGCACCGCCCGCGGCGGCCGCCGCGCTCCGGCTCTTCTTGCGACCCTTCTTGACGGGCCCGGTGGGGCCGCTCGCGTCGGAGCCCTGCTGCGACGCGCGCGAGCTGAGAACCTTTTCCTGAATCTCAGACTCGAAGCGGGCGAGGTCCGAGTCGAGGCGGCGGATGTGCTTGTCTACCAGCTCGTACGTCTGGATGGCGAGCTGAACCTTGTCGTCGCCGTACTCCTTGGCCTTGTTGAAGAGCCCCTGGATCGTGCTCACCTTCTCCTTTTTGGCGTCCTCGTCGAGTCGCGACACGGTCGGCAGCAGCTCGTCCGCCATCAGGTCGATGGTACGCATGAGGCCGTGCGCGCGATCGTCGAGGTCCCGCATCAGCTTAAAGTTTCGCTGCAGCTCTATGGGCAGGTGCTGCAGCGAGTCCAGGTAGTGCTCCAAGTACAGAGCCGAAGTCATCTTCGCAGTCTTCGCTTTCGCTCGGGGACGACCAGCTGTTCTAGATATTACACCACAATGCTACAATCACTTCACTTCCTTCAGGGAGAACGCCGCTCCAATATTTCGCTGCTGTGTACACCGCAGTAAGTTACTCAATTCTATAACTCCTACATTCCCTGCGTGTATCTTACGCTAGAAAAATAGCATAAATCCGGAAAACTAAGAAGATTTTCATACAAAAATCCGACCGATACGAGACATTTCGGGGGCAAGGACAAGCGTCAATCGAGAAAGTGGGGGGAAGAAAGAAAGAAAGAGAACGATCTTCAGCAAGACGAAAGCCGAATTGACGAGTATTCAGTTATTATTTTTGCGCTCGGAACACGCACTATGGCAGCATTGACATGACATGACTTTAACCCTTTCTTGTTTATTTCCATTGAAAGAAAGAGACAAGTCCTCAACAATACGTCCGAACCGTTTTGATTTGAGTTTTTGACTTGACACTTTCTATTTGCCATTACGATTAGGGTTCCGTAGCTTAGCCATTCAAGTTGATTAATTAATCAGATTGCGGCCCATTTCCGGACTGAATGTTTATATTTTGTTACAATATCTACGCTACGGTAATAAAACCTACCAGTAATTTTTTTTCTTTATTTCACGTTATTAAATTTATTATTGCTACCAGTAATTTTATTATTGCTTTCTCGTTATTTCATGTATTGGGATTGGGACGTTAATTCAGGTAGCACAAAGTAAGGCTTACGAAATTGAATTGTCTGTCAGTGATGGCGGTAAAATTCGACTTTCAGCGATTTACCTCGAAAATAAAACTTTCTATTCTAATCGAATCTGAATGAAATCCGTACAATCGATCATAGTTCTTCGAAGTAATTCACTGAGTCTCAATTTGGGTAAGTAGTTATTTGCACTGATTGCATCAAATTTCGCCAAATATTATTCCAAGAACATGTTCTTGTATTATTCATACAAATTTAAGCTATTGTAATAAAAATAATATAGAGAATGTAAAAAACATTCACCAGTGTTATTAGGTTTTCAAAGTACCAAGGTAACAAACACTATGACATTTGGTAGCATATTTACATAAACACCTACATACCTTTACTTTCATTCACGCTGTATCCCGACAATCGTGGTAAGTGATAGTGTTGTGCTGCAAAAACTCGGATTAATTACAGTACAACACCGACTACCAAAATATCGTTTAGCAAAATATTAGGACGCGATAAATATCAATCAAGCAGCAAGTGATTAAATTAAGTGCTTTATGACTGTGCCAAAATGAGAAGTGTTATCCTGTCGCCCTTTATCACGTCATCTTATCCTTATCCCTTAGCCGCCGTCGTCTTATCAATTTCCAGGCCACACACTGTACCTACTGCCGGTATATTTACACTTATACTCTGTAATTGTACTCTTAGTTAAAAAACAAAGATGATTATGTGGGAAGTAATTAGCAACCTGTTTACGTCGGGGAGGGGTGGTGCCGAACCTGAAAAACTCAAATATTATGTAAAATAATAAATCTAGATCAGTTAACTCCTTTTGCATCTTATAGGCCAGGGGTTTTCAACCAGTGGGCCGTGTGAGTGGCATCCAGGTGTGCCGCGAAAGAAAAGAAAAGAGCAAGAATAAATTTTTCGTTTATCTATATAGATAGATTATCCACAATTACATTTTCTGTTCTGACTGATTTTTTTGAACTCCTCAACAAATTAAATGCGAGTTCGCAGGCAAGTAATGAGACCATTTTAACAACCTCGGATAAACTGTGAGTTTTCACTAATTGATTATACAGCGTACATTATGTACGAAGTCGCCAATAGCGCAGATTACTTAATAGTTTGCCAATAGGTTTAGTTTTCTGAATTTATATGCTTTCTGTATGAACATAAATGTGGTATGCCAAAGTTTTTGTAGATGAAAAAGTGTGCCAGTCAATAAAAAAGGTTGAAAAACCCTGTTATAGGCAAAGAAATTACCTGCCAAACAATGTAAATCATGTGAGAGTTAACTTGTATAGAAGTACAGATGTTTAAAAAAAAATTACTCGAATTTTATTCGGGGCCAGCAAAGCCAATGGAAGCGAGGGGGTGTAGAGAATCGGGGCCCGCGCGGGACCTTCTGAACGTTACCGGTAAATGCATGACTGGGATGGGGAACGTGAAGGTGGTGGGGAAAAATAAAAAAGTAAACTGAATTTGTATCTTAAGTTTTATTAGCAAATAAACAATTTATAAAATATTTTCTTATTTAGACATAATGACATTATCATTAGAGATTACAACAACTAGCTAGCTCCAGCTATGAAATATTACAAATTATAAACAATTAAGACGATGCTGATACATAAATATGTACGGGCGGTTCAAGCCACTATGTAAACTATTACATACATACACATGCTAAATTATACTCAATAAGCTATACTATACATTTTAACTGTATTATTTTTCCCATAAATTACATACAACAACTGTACCATTCTATGCTATATTTTTCCAGAGGTTAAACAATTGGGCGATTAAATCTTGGAGACAGCAAATCTTATATTTAATGCTACAGCTGGTGTAGCCTCTTGATTTGGAATATAAAAAAAGTGTGCAGTTTCTTTCACACATAATGTTCACATACAAATATGTTTTATAAAAAATGTACATTAGCTTTATTGTATGTTAACATGATGAAGAATCTTATTACATAATAGTTATGTAATTTTAAACATCCATAACCAATTATTATTTTCATATTGTGGTGGGTACGTTCCCCCCAAGAATGCTCTGCCGGATGTACAAAGACGTACTGTGGACGTGAGGACATGGGCGCCGTGAGTAGGTTGGTGCACTTGCAATGCTTAAAAGTAATAATAATAATGACACTTTATGCCACTTAATGTGTGACGGGAGCGAGCTTATTGCAATTTTCTCCAGTCAACCCGGTGGAACTACACTTTTACATCGAATACGAACCATGGAGCAGTGGGTGAAGGTGTGCATGCCATTTTTTTTTCAAATCAGAATTTATTGGTACACGCCGGTTGGATGAGAACCTCAGACCTCTCGCAAGAGTAGCAAACGCCCAGACCACTCGGCCATCCGCCGCAAGGATGAAAGTAAATACAAAGTTTCATAGAAATTTTCTACAATAAATTTATTTCTATAGTAATTGAATAGGCCAAGAATTGTTTTTTAATTAGATAATGCTCATGGAGGGAAGTATAATAAATAATAATATAATGTGTAAATGCAAATGCACCTCCCTGAAAGTAGTCCTGCCGGCGCCCATGCCTGTGGTATGTATTATATATACCCCAGGTCATTTTAATGAAAAAATCTAGATATCATTTCAGGTGACTTTTTTTCATATAAAATAACACATGAAAACAATTTAATATCTCGCCAAGTATTGGTTATATACAAAACATGCGTTGACATGTTCTTCTCCGCTCTCTGCTGGTGAACGATATACACATCTGTTAAATTAAATCAGATGCAAAGGAACGGTGACAGCAAACAGAGTTCGACAATTAACACACCAGTACATACATGCATGTCCCAAAAAAATATTACACCATTGCCGTCCTTAATTCAACACTAATACCTACTCGATACAAAAGAACATAATTTTCATACAGTTACAATAGGTACTTAATTTTGGTTATCATTCGTTGCTCATAAAAAAATGTACAATACAATAAATGTTTGCTAAAATTACGCACTACGCAGACACGCGGGTGCTGATAGAACTATGAATGGCTTTTGGAATGAATAAAAATTTAAAAAAAAGAAAGGTTCCGAGTCCAAAAATCTAAAACTGAAGATATGTGAAATGGAATGTACTGTTTAAGTTACATTCAGTTAATAACCCTTGCATTTTTGGCTTTGCGGTAGTGGTTTAAAATAAGTGTCTAAATTATTAAATTAGGACTATAGTTAAACTTTCTATAAAGAAAAGCTTTGATACCATTTAATTTTGTTAAATAAAAAAAAAACTCATTCCACTGACTCCTACAGAGTGCTCACACAATATGTCTCACATAATGAATAAGGAAGAAAGGCATAATGTAAATTCAACATTTTATTTCAAACAAAGGTGCATGCACATGCACTCTAGTGACACTACTGATCACACCGGTGGAATCCCATCTCAATCGAAGCCAGAAGCCTCTCAAAGTATGACAAGAACCATCTCTTTTTCAATTGACATAACGTGACGTAGACCACATCGAGTTTGGACGCTCAAGAGGGCTTCGGTAAACTGCCCTATTGCAAATAAAATACTCCAGTTAGTGACATATACTATACACTTACATTGAAAGAGTGTTCCGTTTAAATGTAAATTTGACAAATTCTAAGGTTTTCATCATCAAGGATCGGACAGGTAGAGTATAAATACCTAATGTTGGAGAGAAGACATAACATGGAGTGGTTAAAACCACCTGTTTCGGGAATTCTGAAAAATTCCCGGGAATTCCATAATTTGAAAAATATTTCCTGGTAGTGATATAGTTAGTAACTTGACACCTTGTAACATGCTGTAATGTATGAATATTATTTTCAAATCAAAATCACTTCCTTATAATTAAAAAATTAAATTAAAATTATTTTTTTTTTCAAAAAAATGTTTGGGTTAAAAATCAAAATAAGGTATTCATAGATTACAACATGTTACAAGGTGTCAAAAGTTACTAACTATATCACTACAAGGATATATTTTTCAAATCCCGGAATTCCCGGAAATGTTTCAGAATTCCCGAAAGAGGTGGTTTTAATCACTCCATGTAATGTCTTCTCGCCAACATTAGGAATTTATACTCCTATTCCTATCCCTGTTCATCATACAAAATGCGAAAACAAAATTAAATTAACTGAGAGCAACTAATAAATAAGCGATAGAACCTTTTTGTTTATATAACCTACCTTATATCAATATGGAGTAGGTACAAAAATGACAATTACACTACATGTAACATACACCTATGTTCTTACTTAACATTTTGTTTATGTAAGCTAAGGATGGAAGAGTACGTAGTGATCTCTACTTGTTAATAAGTTTCCTAAGGTGGGGCGGGAGTCACCATCATACTTTTATCAATATTTTGAGTGAATTACGCCTTCAGTTTGTATTACGGCTACGTGTCTTTAGACAAACTTTGTATTTTGTGCCTTCTAGGACTGGTGGTGAAAATATTGATAAAAATAGACATATTATGACGTTGGCACCATTAAGAGAAGAGAGTATGAATGTTTACAAATTGTTTATATTCTAGTCATTTTTAAAAAAGCATCTTAGTATCTTTATTTATTTAAAGCTGAATTAAATCAAAATTACTAAATAAATAATAATTTTCATTGTATTTACTTACTGACAATAGATGGTGTGGTGCTCAATTATAGCATTTTATACATAGATGAGTTGTCGCCAGTATAAAAAAAAGGGTGCGTGTACTTATGTACGCGCGTTAGAAGTTATACTTCTTTGGCGTGACCTCCCCCTCTCCCCCCCCCCCCCCCTCTCACCCTCTCTCCGCTTATCTTTCGGGCAGCACCGCACAATACCTTCATACAAGTAATTTGTATGCAGTGAAGATGACCGTGACGATGACAATGACGATGACGTTTTTACTGAGTTTACTCCCCATTTTCACATTTTCATAGCGCACCTAAAGAAGTATAACTTCAGAAAATGAAGAGTAAAGATTAATGTGACGTGAGTTTACTTATAATTTCTTACTTGACTAGTCGGTACCGACGCCTGAACCACACACCTGACGCAGGATTAGGGGAGCCGGGTGTCCTGTGTCGGTGTGCCAGTCCGGCGAGTGCGCGAGACGCGTCAGCCGTCGCCTGAGCCCCCGTAACCAGCGCTGTACCTTGGTCGTACATCTGTACGGTGGCGCTAACGCAAGCACACAAGGTGTGTCGATAAATTAGACGATGAAGTTTTTCTCCGCCTTATAGCTTCTTCCGCTTCACACAACATTTTCGAATCCCGTTTGAGGGAACATATGTTTCAAACCCATAATGTCTCCATGTGTGTTATTGCTTGTTTAGAAACTGCATTAGGTATGTATGTATGTATGTATGTATTTGTATTTGTTTATATTGCGTATATGTATGTACTTTTGAACTTGTATGTATGTATGTCACGAATGTATTTATGTTATTACTATTATCTATGTTTTATTGTTTATTTTTATACTCTAAAAAAAATGTCTCATTTAATTTTCCGCACTACCCATCTACCCTACTCACAATACCAGGTATGACTGGCAGATAATGCCCTTAGGCTTTAAGTCCGCCTTTTGTCACTTTTTGTGCAATAAAGTCTATTTTCATTTAATTTCATTTCACAGCTGGCATGGTGGTGTTATTGGCCGTGTCTGATCTTCCACTGAACAACTTTTTTGGCCATAGCCACCCATGTCGGCTATATATATAAAAAAAAAGGTATTCATATAGTCAGGCATACTCCATTCACAACCAACTCAATGAGTACGCAGCCAAATAAATAATGTAGAAGAAATCCTATGTAATCTGAACATTCGTGGAAATCCTGAATCAACATTTCCCTTTAAAATCGAAAGAAAATATTATGTTATGCGATCACTTGTGAAATCCTATTTTTCTTGTTGCTTGGACCGTTTTCTAACCGGAATAAAGTGCCGTGCCAGAGTTGAAACGGCCGAGCGCATTTTATCAGAGTGCAGTGTGTACTAGACAACGAGAGAAAGGAGATACTCCATTCTTCATCTTCGGTTGCGAAAGTCTGCAGTCACCAGGTCGTCTTGTGACCTACACGAAGGACATAGGCTGGCCGGGGTAGCAGGAGATCGATGGGTTTCGCACGAAGGTTCCCGACCTAGAGGGACTAGCCTGCAGGCAGGTATGTTATTATTTTTCAGTCCTAATGTCTGGTTGTTGGTTGGTACCACCGCACTGAATGAAAGGTCGGTCGAAACGGCTATGTAAATAGTTTGTTTTTCGTCCAGTTGAGTGTAGCCGGCACGACCGAAGGGAAGCACTGACGTGGCACCAAGTTCATCCGGTGTTATGGGCTGACATCACGGATGTTGTAGGTGTTGTAGTCAATGGTGTCAGTTTCCATAAAAAAAAATGTCTGCCATTGCACTGCACTGCCATTGCTTCTACTCGTCTTCACTTACTCTCATCACCCAAGAGTTGACTGGAAGAAATAACTGCTAGTGATAAGGCCGCCTTTGAGCGCTTTTGTTTCTCTGTATATTATTGTGATTTCTATTGTTCTTCTGTATGTTTTCTTCATGTATCATTGTTTGTTAATGTTTTGACTCTGATGGTCACTGTTGTCCAAAGGTTGATAGTTGCCCAGCGAGCAATAGAGAGAGCCATGTTGGGAATATCGCTACGTGATATGCGTGCGTACCGATGCGATCCGCCGGCGCACTAAGGTAGTCGATATTGGACACCGGGTGGCTTAGCTCAAGTGGCAGTGGGCTGGGCACGACAGCCAAAGAGACGACGACCGTTGTAGTAACCGTGTCCTACCTTGGCGGTCGTGGACAGGACAACGGCGTGTGGGAAGACCACCCGCCAGGTGGGACGACATCAAGTACGGCGGCGGAAAGCAGCCGTTCCGTACCGCTGAAGGTCGGGAGGACTGGATGAAAACTGAAGAGGTTTATATTCAGCAGTGAACGCTTACACGCTGACTGACTGTTATTGTTTTGTGTGCAATGAAGAATTTTTATATATTCTATTCTACCTCAAAACGCCCGGTACCGACGAAAGAAAGTTACACTAAAATGATAATCTCATCTTTGGCAGTTCTGACAGCTACGGAAACAGAATAACTACGTCAAAACTTTTCAAAATCTCACCTCGAGACCCGCTGCACCTAGCACCGCATGTATACACTCATTTTATACACACCATTCTCTCCCGCAAACCTTGCATTATTAACGTATTCCCAACTAGCTTTTGCTACAGATTTAGGATTTTAAAGGTCTAACCTTTGAATAATGATTACGATAAATAGTGACACAGCATACTCACTCCTGTGTGCTGGAATACAAGACACATTGTATCTCTGTTATGCATATTATGGAGGGTTTACATGGGCCGATTACCGCCATACATGCATTAAAAATTTAATCTCTCCAAGTGTCTCAAATAGTGCTCATTTACTTACCACATTATCAATAGAATCGAGATTAGTAGTCTACATAATGAATTGTATTTTGCACTACCCAGAGATTGTATTTTGCACTGCCTAGAGCAAAAAACTAAGGGATTTCTCAGTTGATTTCGAGACTTGGTGACGGACGCCGTTTTGCGCATGAACACGGAGCGCCGGCTCCTCAAATAAAAATTATTGTTGGTGTGTTTAGTCAGTAGTTTGTTGTGTTTGTGTATAAATTAGTAAAGAATATAAAATTTCTTAAGATATTGTGTTAATATTGGATGTTTTTATCCATTCGCGAGTGTGTGAAATCGAAAAAATACTGAACCTGTGGAGTGCAATGTTCGTGCAAGGTTCAACTAACAATTTGGAATCAAAACAAAGGTCAGTGCACTGTAAGGTATACATATATTTGTAGGAAATTTTGTAAAGATTGCAGCCATGCTAAATTTGCTATAGGTGTTGATAAATAAAATTATTTTTTATAAAGCGTATTTCCTGTAACCTTATCCTAACGGGTCGCGCGCCCGAAAAAGTCCGCACCTTACGAAGAAGAGGGCGCAGGTGGCCGACGCTTGAGAGGTTAATCAGCACTGTTTGAGACACTTTGAGAGCTGACATTCTAATCAAGCTATATTTTGGAGACTACAGATAGCTTTACTGCACGCCACAACGGACTACATTCGCATGTCTCATAGCACAGCTGTCTAATGTTACAACGCAGGGTGGGGGTTGCTTGTGACTAAAATCAGCTGCGTACATTTCCTTACATGTTGGAACAACAAAATAAATAAGGTCTACTCCGTTCGCAATTTCCCAAATCCCGTGCAATTTTGGTCAACTGCGTAATGCCGTGCTTTGAATGCGATTTTATTAACCCGTGTAAGCCCCACACTAGGCAAAGAGACACTGCGTCTGTCTCACTCTACAATTGACCAACGGCGACGCCCTACACGAGAGTCTCATACTTATCGAGGACGTGCCCCTGCGAGTGATCGTCGCCGTGCGAACGCGAGCGCGGTCGCGGCGGGCCCGACGCCTCCGACACGGGCGTCGAGGTGCCGCTGCTCTTGGAGCGGTTCTTCTTGTCGTGACCGCACGTGCACGCGACCGACGACTGGCGCTTGAGCGTCTGCGAGCGGGCCGCCACGTACTGAGGATCGAGAGATTCGCTCCTCGTGTACATCGCGCGTTTCGTTCGACCGAGCGTCGCGGAGCCGGCCGTGAAGGATGGGAACTCGCGGATAGGCTCCGAGCGGCAGGAGCCGGCGCCGGCGCGACGGAACGACTCCATCACGCGATCTTCAATCTCCTCTATGTCCTTCTTCTTCACAAGCCAGATCTCCTCGGTGCCGCGACTGAAGTAAGCGCTCGGCTTACTCGTCGAGTATCTCTCTTTATTAGGCTTAAATTTACAAGTCTTAAACTGAGTATTTAAATCGTCGGACTCCATCTCCTTGCGTGTGGCGGGGCGGAGGGCGTGCGCGGGGAGCGTGGGCGACGTCGCGTCCAAGGCGAGGCCTCCAGGCTTGCGATCGATAAAGGTCCTGGTGCCGAGGGCGGCCGACTTTGTGGGCAAATCCTGAGGGAACTTATTGAACTTTATGCTCGGTTTCATTTCTATTTCTTCGGCTTTCGGAGCAGGATTCTTCTGCGCGGGGATCAGCGTTTCCGGTTCCTCTTTGCGCCATTTCGAAAAGGAGGTCGGCGAGAACAGCTGACCTTTGGCGTCATCTTTAGCGGCCGCTTTGTCAAAATTTTCCGGAATGGACGGGTTCGATCCCGAGTTCCTCTCGTTGATCTCGCTGCGCACTTTCCCCCTCACGGAGCCGGGGCGCGACGTGCGGCCGACGGTCGCGTCCTCCGCCGCTCGTTCAAATTTGCGTATCTTATCGCCAACTCCATTGGACTCGCCCCCCGCCTCCGCTTTAGCGGCGAGTTCTTCCTTCGGCTTGATCAGTTCGGGCGCGGGAGCAACGGTCGGCGCCTGAATTTTCATAGGCGGAGGAGGACTTTGAATGTTCTGCGGTAAGGTCCCGTTGGACACCTGGTGCTTCATCTTTGGAGACTCAGACTTAGGAACGGGCGCGGGAGCAACGGGGACAGGAGCCACGAGGGCCTTGGCTGGTTGGATCGGAGGGCTCATTGTCGGCGGTGACGTGACCTTCTGATTGGGGTCGGAAGACTTTCGAGGTGGCGGCACCGCCTTCTCCTTCTTTTCCACACTGGAAGTGTTTGGCACGACCGTTTTCACAGCTTCCGCGCTCTTCTTTGCCCCGTTGGTGGGGCCCTCGAGCGAGTTGTTCCTCGATTTGGCCTCGAAGCTGCTCGCGGCGGCCATGACGGCGTTGATCGGCCTCGCGTCCTTGTCGTGCCTCGGCTCCTTAGCGTCGAACGAGTTCCTCTTGGCGTCGTCCGCGGCGCCCTCGTCCCGTTTGCCCTCGAAGGAGTTGTTCCTGGCCTGCTTGCCCTCGGCGCGCTTGACCTCGTCGCGCACCTTGAGCTTGATGGGTGCGAGGACGCCCTCCGGCTCGGGAGGGGCGGCGGCGGGCGGTGCGGGAAGCGGGTGCGGCGGGAGGGGTGTCGCGCGGACGGGGGGCGGACGTCACGCGCGGCTCTCGGCGCCCCAGCCGTCGGAGCCCTCCGACTCGTCCGAGTTGGAGCCGGTGTCGGTGTCGCTCAGCTCGACGGCGACGCGGCGCGCGAGGATCGAGGCGACGTCGTGGAAGCCGGCCACGCCGCGCAGCGTGTCGTACCGCCCGCTCGTGCCGTCGTCCCCGCGCTTCTCCACCTTGCGCAGCTTGATGCCTACACACACACACAAACACATCGCACACATTAATATACCACTAAAGATGAATTGAGGGCGCAATAGATTAGCAATATGGCAATATAAGCACTGCTACTGCGGATCTACCGGCGTTAACTCGCTTGCTAACTCACAAATACTCGCATTATTACAACCAATGGCCGCGCCGAGTGCTTAACTGAACACTTTTTCATTGGCTGGGATCATTTCTGTCGGCGAGTATGTAACGCCGGTACAGGGGCTAGTCAGTGTTGGCAAAATGTATTAATTATTTTTTTTATACTTCAATCTGCTGATGAAAATATTGAATGTGTGAAACCCTTGGTGGCCCCAAGCGTGTGAGAGAAGCCACGGCATAGAGAGAGCAGAGATATAGAGAGAGGGCGGAGAAAGGGAGTCGTGCTGTGCGTAGGTGTTCGATTGTCGAAAGGGACTCTCCAAGAGCAGAACTACAACAACAAGTTTAGTGATCGTACCGTCTCGGATGGCCTTGAGCAGGTCCGTGCGCGGATCCACCGGTGGTGGCGGCGGTTGAGGCGCGGCCTTCAGCGCGGAGGCTCCGAGCAGTAGGGCTGCGGCGGAGGGCGCCGGGGGGCGCGCGTCTGCCGGCCGCGCGGCGTCCGAGGCGAGCGGCGCGGGCGGCGGCGGCGGGGGCGGTGGCGGCGGCGCCTCGCACTCGGCCGGCTCCGCGCTCATCATACCTGATTGTGAAAACAATAATTATTGTTAAACATATTATTGAAAAAAATATACAATATACATATTATTGAAAAAAAAAAATTTATATACCTACTGTAAAGAGTGAGAAAAAGCCAGAACAGAGGCACACAGAACATAACAGTGTCCACACAACCCACCACAAACTCATTCAAGAGCAGGCTAGATAAACATTTAAAACCAATAAACCAGCTTCGACTGCTCATTCCTCAAAATATATATAATAATAATATTAAACATAATAGAGGCTCTCGCTGAGTGGTTGGGTCAAGGGCCAGATTCAGAAGGCAGCGCTGCTCGACTCTGCACGCATCGTCCGGAGGTTTCTCTCTTTGGGACCCGACCATCGGTAGTCTGGGTTCGCCCCGCCACCGGTGGTTAAACTCCGTTTATTTTGATTATTAATTAAGCCTTTGTGAGAATGATGAATGAGTATACCTCAAGTAATCTTAGCCAATTGACACCAAACAACCAAATCGAACTAAACAATAGTAGTAGGTACTCCCCTTGTCCTTTTACTAGGTGGTAGGCTCAAATTGTAACCGACTGGATTGATACCACAGTACTGGACATAAGACGGCCACATAGCAGTCTCAGCTGTGTTTTCCTCTTGTCCGGTATAGCCAGCAATCCAAAGGGAAGTCCCCGGTATGGCACCTACCTTCTCGGAGGTGACATTGACTGGTCGGAGCGTGTGCCCTGGCTGGCCCCTCTAACCCCCAAGCCACCAATACCGCATTTCATAAAAAAAATCAAATAAAATTGCAAACATAAATGGTCAGTTTCATTCTGCGGTTAAATCTCATTCAAAGTTAATTTCTCGTGTATGTATTTGACACAAGTTAATTTTTAAATTTTAGCCTAAGGTGCTGAAATCAGTTGTAAATAGTGATTTTTCCCAACCCAAAGTAACATTTATAACAATATCACCGCAAACTCCACTAACGATGACGCACAGAACTCACCGATGACTTGATGCATGTGGTCGAGGTGCGCGTCTAGGGCGGTGCGCGCGGGCTGCGGCGGCGGCGGCGGCGACGCGGCGCCGTTCATCATCGGCGGGGGCGAGGCGCCCTCCGGCGGCGGCGGCGGCGGCGGCAGCGCGGACCTGACACGGTACAACATTCGTCAGCCTCGATAGCTCAGTGTGTGCGGTCGGTCGACTGTCAGTCGTGACTGTCAGTCAAAGACGCTGTAAGTTCTCAAGACCGGTGGATCCCCGGTACACATTAGGTGATGGTCATATGCACTTCCACGCATATACATGGCTGGTGAAAACAAAAGCTGTCGGCTAGAACAAAAACGCTGTGGCCCTGGGCACAGGCTGTTGTTGGACTCCAGTGACAGTGATGGCTTCACCCCCGGCTCTCGACTTCGGTCGGGGGTTCCTTCGGGTGGACGGGTGGTGGCTCGGATCGGCTGGAGAAAGGCTTCAGTCTGTGTTTCCCATGGGATTTATTTCGGAAGAACTGTACAGCTATGGGGCCTCGATCTGGCATACACGATCACTATACTCGCAGGAGTGCAGGGATAGACGTCTGGATTTTATAGCCGCAAGGCTGGTATTTCTGGACGTCTATAAACAAAACGTAAGAGAGAACAAAAATGATAGTATTCCTTTCCTCAGTAGTGATCATAAGCACACCTGGGCGCGGTCAGTACTTGAATGGGTGACGGCTCGACCGTTGGAGGCTGACCGTGGTTCAGTTCCTACATAAAACTGTAGGTCCCTTCTCTTCTTACCTTACTAGGTGGTAGGGTTTGACCCGCCCGGCTTGGTACCACTACACTGAATGTCGATGTCAGCCCATAACACCTTGGTGAACTAGGTGCCATGTCAGTGCTTCCCTTTGGTCGTCCTGGCAACCGGTTGGAAAACACGAACTCATGCTGTTTGTTTTTTATTGACCTCTAGCTTTTGCCTGCGGCTTCGCTCGCGTAGCCTATGTCCATCCTGAAGGTCCATTCTAAATATTGGTCAAATAATTTTTGAAATCGGATGAGTATTTTCGGAGATTACCTCCTACATCCAAACTTACAAAGTTACAAACTTTACCTCTTTATAATATTATTCGTCTCGATTATTATTATGGCAGTAAGATTGCACTCGAACTTGTCACAATTTGTTCTAACCGCTTCGATTACACCCACAAGAAACACAAGAACCTACAAGAATCTTCGTAGGCCTTTTTTTTCTATAAATGTCATTTCAAGTACTTTAGTGACTATCTGCATAATAACATCGCTTATAACGTTGAGTTCTTTCAGCACACTACCGATTACTCTGCTTACCCCGATTGTTGATACATAGTGTGATAGCATGTATGTTTGTATGTACGAAACGGAGTATCGCCACAGATTACTTAATAGTTACTTCATAACAGATAAATCACTCCATAGAAAAAGTTCCATACCTTCGGCTTTAATAGCCTACTGCTTCACGTCGCCAATCGCTGCGTGCGAAAATGTATCTAAACGATCGAGTGTAAAGTGCATTATTGCTTTGCAGCTGCGCGCAGTTGCGTGGGCGAGCGTGTAGATATGTTTCGCGCGGCTGGCGAATTTTTACTGAATTAGACCGCCGGCGGTCCACCGGGCGGTAGGTAGTTAGCGCGCGCAAGTACATAGAGTGCGTGAGGCCTGGTATCGCTGATAGCGTGTCTGCCTACGGTGCCGGGGAGGCTGGAGTGACATCGCGTAGGCCAGTACGTTGCAGCAGGTGCGTACCTGGTCGGTGTGTGGTTGGCGGTGGGCGGGGAGAGTGAGAGGGGCGCTGGCGGGGCGGGCGGCGGCACGGAGGGGCGCGCGCGGCGCGGCGTGCCCGCCCCACTGCCGCCGTAGATCGGCTCCGCCGGCCCGTACGGGCTCTCTTCGCTCATCGCTGCTAAACAAACAACATCCAATCAAACAACATACCTTTTTGTTCGCTTTTATTGCATTTTATTGCAATTTTTTTATTGCACACAAATGAAAATATGGGCGAGACTGAATGCCTCTAGACATTTTCTAATAGAATAAAAAGTATTTCAAAAGTACGCGGTGAGATACGTTGAGCTAACTTTTAAATAGATTCTGATTCTGCATTGTAAAATTTTGGGGCTTGCTCTGTAGTAACAATGTAATATATAAATAAATAAATAAATAACTTTGGGGTATAACTCCCCCCAAAATATGATAACATGAAAACATGTTATCATATTTTTAATTTCATATCATAATTTCATAATGTGAGTAAATAAATATAACTTCAATAAGCAATAAATAATAAAAATGGCAAAGAGTTACCGTGGCCGTTGCCGGTGGAGAGCCCCCGCTGGCGGTACGGCTGGTCGCTGATCTCGATGGAGCACGGCCGCTGCGCGTGCGACGCCGGCCGCGGCTGCTGCGCCGCGCGGTACTGCGCGTTCGGATTCACCGCTCCGCCGCCGTCCACCACCGACGCTGCTCGCCCCACAAACCGTTTATATCAACTTTCAACTTTCAGCATAAATCGTGTTAACAAAAATTTCATTCCAATCACTTGTCACTACACCTTCCCACCAGCTATTCCCAGCAGCGCGCGGCGCGCGCTCGCTCTGGCTGGATAGCGGCAGCCCACTGTTTACTTGTGCATTAACCGACATGCCAAGCGGTAGGCATTTAACGCGCGACTTTGAGCGAGTGACGAAGGCCTGCCTTCGTCCAAAAACCCTCGATCTCCAGCTACCCGAGCCAGCCTAAGTCCTCCGTGAAGGTCACAAGACGACCAGGGCGGCTGCGGAGGTGTGTCGGGAAAGCGGCGCCTGAACATGCGTTGTCTCTGCCTTCCCCGTAATGAAACAGGCAACAATAAGTGAGCGGAGTATGATGAAGGACTCACGCTCGCGATACTGCTGCTCGTGGTGGTTGTACTGGTGCGCTGAGACTGGCGGCATGATGTGCTCGCCGCGCGTCACCGCCGCCGCGCGCTGCCGCTCGCGCGTCGAGTGCGGCGCGCGCACGCGCCGCTGCGCGCGCCCGTCGCCCGCGCCGCCCGCACGCGGCTGACGCACCTGCCGGCACACGTCATTTAGTTACAATTGGGGTTACCATTTCGAAAGTTGGAAAGTGCCGAACAAAAGGCCGGATAATTGAAAAAAAATCCAGACATTTTAGTCACAAAATGAAATAGTAAATCCCGCGAAGTTAATTATTTTAAGTTGAGATGAGACTAACTAGTTATGCCGGACAAAAAAGCGGATAATTAAAAAAAAGTCCATACATTTAGTCACAAAATGAAATAGTAAATCCCGCGAAGTTAATTATTTTAAGTTGAGATGAGACTAACTAGTTATGCCGGACAAAAAAGCGGATAATTAAAAAAAAGTCCATACATTTAGTCACAAAATGAAATAGTAAATCCCGCGAAGCAAATTATTTTAAGTTGAGATGAGGCTAATTAGTTGAATTAATTGTAGGTTCATGAAGATTGAAAAAGGATTTTATTACTTATGTTTAATTTTTAAGTAATTTTATTGCAAAAATTAAACATTCTCAGGTTTCTTGTCCAGTTCTTTCTTATAGATTGCATTGCTGAACGGGACATGAAAAAATAAAAAATGATGACATATCATACTGATTACACTTGTCAAAATGAAATATTGTTAATGTTGTGTGTTCTTTATGGTGAAATAAATATCTTTTTTTTTTATAGACAACCAGCACGGGTGGCTGTGCCCAAAAGTTCAAAAGAAGATTAGACACAGCCAATATCACCACTGCTTGCGAAAACACGCCACGTGAACTACAAGACGGACAAAACGGTTGTTGTATAATTTATTAACACGCCTTTTGAAGTTCCCCAGGTTATAGGTGGTAGGGAACACACTCACCGGAAGACCGTTACATATTTTCGCCGTACGACACAGGAAGTATTTCGAAGTTTGTCAGCCTCGATAGCTCAGTGGTGCAGACAGTGTTGCTATTGCTTGTTAAGCAACGCTGGATCGGTCCGTACTTGGATGGGTGACCGCTCGACCGTTGGAGGCTGACCGTGGTTCGGATTCCACGTAAAACTGTAGGTCCTTTTCCTTCCTATCTTACTCGGTGGTAGGGTTCAACCCGCCCGGGTTGGTACCACCGCACTGAGCGAAACGTCGGTCGAAACGGCTATGTAAATAGTTTGTGTTTTCCGTCCAGTTCAGTGTAGCCGGCACGATCGAAGGGAAGCACTGACATGGCGCCTAGTTCACCGCGGTGTTATGGGCTGACATCACGGATGTTGTCGGTGATGTAGCCAAGGGTGTCAGTTTCCATAAAAAAAAAAAGTTGTGTGTCAACAAGATATGGATGTTCCGAGTGAGTTCGGCGGGTGTGACTACTGATACGGATCTGATGCTGGAAGTGGAAGGTGTTGGTGGACGCGCAAGAGAGAGCACAGAGGGATAGAGGCGGACTTGCCTTCTTGCCGCGGTCGTGCTGTATGCGCTCCGTGTCCTGCAGCATCTCGCGGCGCCACAGCTCAAAGAAGTAGCCCGGGTCGGTGTAGAACTTGCGCGCGTCGCGTCCGTCGTCGCGGAACTCGTTGAGCCGCTCGAGCGGCGGCGGCGGGTCGCAGCGCGCGTACGTCGCGTGCATCGCCGACGGCATCGAGCTCCGGCAGAATATCTGCTGCTTGAAGTTGCGCGCCGAGCGGAACGCCTTGCGCATCTGGATGTCTTGCAGCGACACTGCAATACCGAACATGTTTGCCCAGTGAGAAAAGAGCTTGAGACGGAAAGTACAAAACCAAAGATTATTGCCCAGTGAGAAAATAGCTTGAGAGAGAAAAGTACAAAACCAAACATTATTGCCCAGTGAGAAAATAGCTTGAGACAGAAAAGTACAAAACCAAACATTATTGCCCAGTGAGAAAATAGCTTGAGACAGAAAAGTACAAAACCAAACATTATTGCCCAGTGAGAAAATAGCTTGAGAGAGAAAAGAACAAAACCAAACATTATTGCCCAGTGAGAAAAAAACTTGAGACAGAAATTACTAAACCAAACATTATTGCCCAGTGAGAAAATAGCTTGAGACAGAAAGTACAAAACCAAACATTATTTCCCAGTGAGAAAATAGCTTGAGAGAGAAAAGTACAAAACCAAACATTATTGCCCAGTGAGAAAAAAACTTGAGACAGAAATTACTAAACCAAACATTATTGCCCAGTGAGAAAATAGCTTGAGACAGAAAGTACAAAACCAAACATTATTGCCCAGTGAGAAAATAGCTTGAGAGAGAAAAGAACAAAACCAAACATTATTGCCCAGTGAGAAAAAAACTTGAGACAGATATTACTAAACCGAACATTATTGCCCAGTGAGAAAATAGCTTGAGACAGAAAGTACAAAACCAAACATTATTGCCCAGTGAGAAAAAAACTTGAGACAGAAATTACTAAACCAAACATTATTGCCCAGTGAGAAAATAGCTTGAGACAGAAAGTACAAAACCAAACATTATTGCTCAGTGAGAAAATAGCTTGAGAGAAAAGAACAAAACCAAACATTATTGCCCAGTGAGAAAAAAACTTGAGACAGAAATTACTAAACCAAACATTATTGCCCAGTGAGAAAATAGCTTGAGACAGAAACCACAAAACCAAACATTATTGCCCAGTGAGACAATAGCTTGAGAGAGAAAAGAACAAAACCAAACATTATTGCCCAGTGAGAAAAAAACTTGAGACAGAAAGTACAAAACCAAACATTTATTGCCCAGTGACAAAATAGCTAGAGACATAAAAGTACCGTGCGGGGCCGGCACTTAATGTAATATTTTTTCAAATCAGTTCAGCGCTTCATATGCAAATAATATGCGTCGTAATGTATATTTTCGAAGTCAATGTGCTCCCTAAAAACGTCCGTTTGCTGAATATGCACATACGCCGTCAAAATTGTACCGAGTCAGCAGTCAGTGCTGAATCAATGCCAATGAACTGACATCAATAACTTACTCAATGTACACCTGCCTTCATGGTTAAGAATTTTCGAACCCTACAACAAATCTGGTACCCCTGCCCTGGTCAATCGGTAAGTTTCTACAAACTTATAGTCTTAATAGTCTTCGAAAAATGTGTCAAAAAGTTAAGACGATTTCATTTTGTGTCTGATCATTTGACGGACTATTGGGCACAGTCAGAGATCTTTCCTATATAGAACCGGTAAACTTTGGAACGCTCTCCCTGCTCAAATATTTCCCCCCAAGTACAGTCTCGGGTCCTTCAAGAGGGGGCGTGAATGGGCACCTTTCAGGCCGGCATGGCATTCGCAACCCCCGCATACGACCGAACCGACCATAGGCGTCGTTTTAGACACCTTATATGTGGCTCGGCGCCATATCACGTGCTTTCAATAAAAAATAAACAAAAATAAAAAAGCTAGGCCCAAAGACTTCGTCTTAAGGCGGCAGCATCTGTGGCGGCGTAGTTGGCACTTAACATACTCGAAGCAGTACCCTAATCACGAGATTGAACCTACACCGCGTACTACGCTACGCCGTATTCTCCGCATCATTTTGTATGGAGAAACGAAGTTCGCAAATCTATCACTAGAGGCGCTGCTCCGTTTCTCCATACAAAAGATGCGGAGAACACGGTGTAGCTTAGCGTAGTGTAGTAGGTTAAGGCGAGAATAAGGGTCTAAAGGTCAACTTTAAACGAAATTATTGAGCTATTGGTAAAGACAAAAAATCAGTAAAAAATATATGTTATGTATTGATCTTTAATTAACATAGCGAAAAAAAAAATTATTTTAATACTTTGAAAAGGTGTTAAATAAATCTCCAAAAAATAACGAAAAGTACGAAAATTGTACATTCAAGTTAAATTATCTTGAGAAGCATAAATTGTTTCAATACAAGACCCTCATAGAAATATAGATAATATTTTTCCCTACAATCGTAGCGAAATAAATATTTTGTTCCATCTTTCCAACACGTGAAATTTAATAAATAGTGTGATTTTCGCGCAAACGTTCATCGTCGGCGCGACGTATCAGCCACCGCACGAGTAGAATGAATCTCACCTATTTACATCGGCATACGGTTCGTGTTTCAATCATCAGTGCTCGGGTAGCACGGTTTGAGTCTTATTTCCACCTTAAATCTCGTGATTAGGGTACAGGACACAATGCGAACGGCGGCGCGTTCACCTTCTTCAACGCCCGAGTCGAGCTGCGTGACCCTGATGGCGAGCCGGTCGATGCGCGCCTGCAGCACGTTGGTGCGGTCCGCGAGCGCGCTCGCGTCGCGCGTCAGCTCGCCGAACATGTCCTCCGCGTGCTTCGACAGCGACGACAGTTGCCTGCAACACAACACACGACATCACACATCAGCGCCGCGCCGGAGTCAATGCATGTCGTAAACGGCGACTAAGGGTATAAGGACAAGATGCCGTGCCCAGTATGGATGGGAGATAGACATTTTAAATAAAAGGGTTGAATTGATCCAACTTACTGCAAAATCGAAGAACACAGTAATATTAGTATTAAAATGTTCTGAAATATTTACTATATTTGCGTTACATGAAGAAAAAACCGGACGTTTTGGTGTCCGGTTTTTCATTATTTTGGAGACCGGACGCAAGCCTCAAAAACCGGACATCTGGCAACCCTGTGTCACGATCGTGGCAAGTGGAGTGCGTCGCCTCCGCCCGGCACATCGGGAAGCGCGTGTGAAGTAGGTACGCACCGGACAGTGTTGGCGAGGGTGCCATTGGTGACAGCCTCCAGCTCGGACGGCACGTTGAGCCGGTCGGGCACGGTGCCGCGCGACACCAGCACCGGCTCCACGCACCGCTTCGGCAGCGGCATCGCGGCGCCGCGCCCTCTCACCCGCCCGCACCGCTACCTGCGACGCCGCGCGCACATCACTGCAACAAAATGTATATTATGTTAATAGGAAGAGCACCCGCCAGGTGGGACGACGACATCAAGTACGTCGGCGGAAAGCAGTGGTATCGCTGAAGGCCGGTAGTAGGTTTTGTACCGTGTGGGGTCGGTACTTTAAGAGAATAGCCCCACTGCATCTCTCCCCGTGTATGTCGTAAAAGACGACTAAGGTATATGACTCCCTTCTTATATCACTAGGTGGTACGGTTTAAGGCCGTGACAAACGCCAACGACCTTGAGCATTCGGGAATTCTACATAATGTACCATGCGACTGCTAATTTCGCTTCGCACGTTCAAGTCACATTTAGCGTAGTTTGTCGCTATCAGCCTAAAGAGTTGATGGTTCGGGGTTCGAATCCCACTTTCGTATGTTTTTTTTTTTTTGCTTTTTTATTATTTTAATTATTAAAATGATTGTGGCTTATGTAACTGATGCGTGATTCTAATTTTTTATTTTTTATTATTTTACCTAAATAACATTTTATTGTAATTTCTTCCAAATTATTTTAGTTCATGTACTTACCACTTTTTATAAACCTCTAAATAGACTATCGATGAAAACTAAAATAAAAATAGGTAGGTAGGTAATAGGTAGATAGGCATTTAGGTATGTATGGCAAATATCATAGCAACATAGGTACCGGCCGGCGCGCGCGACGCGCGCGGCGGCAGCATGGCACGGTGCGGTGGGGTGCGGTGCGGTGCGGTAACTCAGTAGCAGCGTGCCACTCACGCATGCAAGCAAGCAATAACAAGCCGCTCCTCCGCGCCGCGCCGCCGCTCCTCCGCGCCGCGCCGCGCCGCCGCGTCGTCACCGCTCCGCGCCACCACAGTGCCGCCGCCGCCGCCGCCCCCGCTCCGCAGCGCGCCGCTGTTGCTAGGCTACTTTTATTTAGGCACGGTTCTATAGTCCTTGCATCTCAAGCGCAGACAGCGTTATACCACACCCGTGACACTAGTCACATTTTCTATGAAGCGGCCGAAAATGTGTACCTACTGCTCACGTACGCGGGCGCCTTTGCGTGTATTGGTGCGACCTCGATAACTTGGGTACAGGGTTGGCACTCTTTATGAGAAGTTTGTAGTGGACAATATTATAAATTATATTTGATGTAATTTAAAAGGAAACATTTTTAATTATGACTATCTATGTATATGTACCTCTTAACATTATTGGAGGGCAAGAAAAAAAGAAAAACATCAACTTATATGCACATGTTTTATTTTTACTCGCTAACTAAACGACAATTTTGCAGTGAAAGTTTCACTAAATTTTGGAAACTTTGCAATAGGTATTCCATTTTTATTATTTTTAAGCCGAATCGTATGTGAAGCTAAAGTGAAATTTTCAATGTATACTTGCCGCCATTTTGAACTTTTTAGTTACTGGACCGATTGCTTTCAAAATTGATATCTGGGTGTCTGTGTAGGCTCTGAATACGAATCTGTAATCAAAATTAAAAAAAAGTGGCCGCCATTTTGAACTTTTTAGTTACTGGACCGATTGCTTTCAAAATTGATATCTGGGTGTCTGTGTAGGCTCTGAATACGAATCTGTAATCAAAATAAAAAAAAGTGGCCGCCATTTTGAACTTTTCAGTTACTGGACCGATTGCTTTCAAAATTGATATCTGGGTGTCTGTGTAGGCTCTGAATACGAATCTGTAATCAAAATAAAAAAAAAGTGGCCGCCATTTTGAACTTTTCAGTTACTGGACCGATTGCTTTCAAAATTGATATCTGGGTGGCTGTGTAGGCTCTGAATACGAATCTGTAATCAAAATAAAAAAAAGTGGCCGCCATTTTGAACTTTTTAGTTACTGGACCGATTGCTTTCAAAATTGATATCTGGGTGTCTGTGTAGGCTCTGAATACGAATCTGTAATCAAAATAAAAAAAGTGGCCGCCATTTTAAACTTTTCAGTTACTGGACCGATTGCTTTCAAAATCGATATCTGGGTGTCTGTGTGGGCTCGGAATACGAATCTGTAGTCAAAATTAAAAAAAAGTGGCCGCCATTTTGAACTTTTTAGTTACTGGACCGATTGATTTCAAAATTGATATCTGGGTGTCTGTGTAGGCTCTGAATACGAATCTGTAGTCAAAATTTAAAAAAAGTGGCCGCCATTTTGAAATTTTCAGTTACTGGACCAATTGCTTTCAAAATCGATGTCTGGGTGTCTGTGTGTGCTCTGAATACGAATCTGTAGTCAAAATTAAGTGGCCGCCATTTTAAACTTTTTAGTTACTGGACCGATTGATTTCAAAATTGATATCTGGGTGTCTGTGTAGGCTCTGAATACGAATCTGTAGTCAAAATTTAAAAAAAGTGGCCGCCATTTTGAACTTTTCAGTTACTGGACCAATTGCTTTCAAAATCGATGTCTGGGTGTCTGTGTATGCTCTGAATACGAATCTGTAGTCAAAATTAAGTGGCCGCCATTTTAAACTTTTTAGTTACTGGACCGATTGCTTTCAAAATAGATATCTGCGTGTCTGTGTGGGCTCTAAATATGAATCTGTAGTCAAAACTAAAAAGTGCAAGATGGCGGCAACTATTTTTAAATTTTGAAAACGGATTCGTATTCAGAGCCCATACAGATACCCAGATATCAATTTTGAAAGCAATCGGTCCAGTAACTAAAAAGTTCAAAATGGCGGCCACTTTTTTTTAATGTTCACTACAGATTCGTATTCAGAGCCCACGCAGACACCCAGATATCGATTTTGAAAGCAATCGGTCCAGTAACTAAAAAGTTCAAAATGGAGGCCGTTTTTTTTTTATTTTGACAACGGATTCGTATTCAGAGCCCACACAGACACCCAGACATTGATTTTGAAAGCAATCGGTCGAATAACTAAAAAGGTCAAAATGGCGGCAACTTTTTTTAAATATTCACTACATATTTGTATTCAGAGTCCACACAAACACCCAGATATCGATTTTGAAATCAATCGGTCCAGTAATTAAAAAGTTCAAAATGGCGGCAACTTTTTTTAAATGTTCACTACAGATTCGTATTCAGAGCCCACACAGACACCCAGATATCGATTTTGAAAGCAATCGGTCCAGTAACTAAAAAGTTCAAAATGGCAGCCGCTTTTTTTAAATTTTGACAACGGATTCGTATTCAGAGTCCACACAGACACCCAGATATCGACTTTGAAAGCAATCGGTCCAGTAACTAAAAAGTTCAAAATGGCGGCCACTTTTTTTAAATTTTGACAACGGATTCGTATTCAGAGTCCACACAGACACCCAGATATCGACTTTGAAAGCAATCGGTCCAGTAACTAAAAAGTTCAAAATGGCGGCCACTTTTTTTAAATTTTGACAACGGATTCGTATTCAGAGCCCACACAGACACCCAGATATTGATTTTGAAAGCAATCGGTCGAATAACTAAAAAGGTCAAAATGGCGGCAACTTTTTTTAAATATTCACTACATATTTGTATTCAGAGTCCACACAAACACCCAGATATCGATTTTGAAATCAATCGGTCCAGTAATTAAAAAGTTCAAAATGGCGGCAACTTTTTTTAAATGTTCACTACAGATTCGTATTCAGAGTAGTGTTGTTAATTAATGTGAAAAAGCATTAATTTAATTCACTTGCGAATCTTACGCCATTAACATGCTAACGTTAAATGCTAAATGCGAATGCGAAAAATATCACTCGACAGTTCATGATGGAATGAACACACACAATGAATGTCTTATACACGGTGTTGCAACCCCAACCGTAAAACCCGAAAGGGGGTGATTCTTTACGTGAAATAGAACAACTTTTGTTGTACGACTTTTTAATTTGAAGAAAAAAAAATTTTTTTCTCCATACATTTTGAGAATAGGCATTTAAAATTTGTACGGAAAAATATTTTTTTTTGTTAAAAAAATGTTTTCGCCACATAAGTTGTTTAGTTTCACATATAGAATAACCCCCTTATGTCAGTTAGAAATATTACGGGGGCAACTGCAACACCGTATATATGAAGTGCGAATTCACTCAAGCGTGTGAATAAACCAAAGCAAAAGTTCATGTGACAGATGGATAGATCTCACCGAGAACTGAAGTTTGAGTACCAACACGATGGGTCTAGCACCAGTGGTTCTCGAGTTATGACCAAAACAAAAGTTCATGTGACAGATGGATAGATCTCACCGAGACCTGAAGTTTGAGTACCAACACGATGGGTCTAGCACCAGTGGTTCTCGAGTTATGACCAAAACAAAAGTTCATGTGACAGATGGATAGATCTCACCGAGAACTGAAGTTTGAGTACCAACACGATGGGTCTAGCAACAGTGGTTCTCGAGTTATGACCAAAACAAAAGTTCATGTGACAGATGGATAGATCTCACCGAGAACTGAAGTTTGAGTACCAACACGATGGGTCTAGCACCAGTGGTTCTCGAGTTATGACCAAAACAAAAGTTCATGTGACAGATGGATAGATCTCACCGAGACCTGAAGTTTGAGTACCAACACGATGGGTCTAGCACCAGTGGTTCTCGAGTTATGACCAAAACAAAAGTTCATGTGACAGATGGATAGATCTCACCGAGAACTGAAGTTTGAGTACCAACACGATGGGTCTAGCAACAGTGGTTCTCGAGTTATGACCAAAACAAAAGTTCATGTGACAGATGGATAGATCTCACCGAGACCTGAAGTTTGAGTACCAACACGATGGGTCTAGCACCAGTGGTTCTCGAGTTATGACCAAAACAAAAGTTCATGTGACAGATGGATAGATCTCACCGAGACCTGAAGTTTGAGTACCAACACGATGGGTCTAGCACCAGTGGTTCTCGAGTTATGACCAAAACAAAAGTTCATGTGACAGATGGATAGATCTCACCGAGACCTGAAGTTTGAGTACCAACACGATGGGTCTAAGACCAGTGGTTCTCGAGTTATGACCAAAACAAAAGTGCATGTGACAGATGGATAGATCTCACCGAGACCTGAAGTTTGAGTACCAACACGATGGGTCTAGCACCAGTGGTTCTCGAGTTATGACCAAAACAAAATTTAATGTGACAGATGGATAGATCTCATCGAGACGTTCAGATTGAGTACCAACACGATGGGTCTAAGTCCATTGGTTCTCGAGATATGACCAAAACAAATTATCACGTGATAGATGGGTAGATCTCATCGAAACGTTCAGTTTGAGTACCAACACGATGGGTCTAAGTTCAGTGGTTCTCGAGATATGACCAAAACAAATGATCACGTGACAGATGGGTAGATCTCATCGAGACGTTCAGTTTGAGTACCAACACGATGGGTCTAAGTCCAGTGGTTCTCGAGATATGACCAAAACAAATTATGACGTGACAGATGGGTAGATCTCACTGAGACGTTCAGTTTGATTACCAACACGATGGGTCTAAGTCCAGTGGTTCTGTAGATATGACCAAAACTAATGATCACGTGACAGATGATAATTCCGATCCCTCACTCGCATGATCGCATCGCATTTCGCGTTTAGATACTACCTAGCAGCGGAGCGCAGGCGCTATATAGCATTTAGCATTAAGCAGTACCACAGATAAAGAGCACCTACTTCATTGCTTTGTGCGTTCCAAAACAAACGAACCAACTAAGTTTTACGAACGCAACAGCAATGCTAACCAAAATGAAATGTGATTTGTTGCTTAGCATTTAGCATTTAGCATTTTATTCATCAGGGCGCTTAGCAGTGCTAAATGCTAACGGGGTATTCATTATGAATTAATTTTGTTAATGCTAAGCGTAACAAGACTAATTCAGAGCCCACACAGACACCCAGATATCGATTTTGAAAGCAATCGGTCCAGTAACTAAGAAGTTCAAAATGGCAGCCGCTTTTTTTAAATTTTGACAACGGATTCGTATTCAGAGTCCACACAGACACCCAGATATCGACTTTGAAAGCAATCGGTCCATTAACTAAAAAGTTCAAAATGGCGGCCACTTTTTTAAATTTTGACAACGGATTCGTATTCAGAGTCCACACAGACACCCAGATATCGACTTTGAAAGCAATCGGTCCAGTAACTAAAAAGTTCAAAATGGCGGCCACTTTTTTTAAATTTTGACAACGGATTCGTATTCAGAGTCCACACAGACACCCAGATATCGACTTTGAAAGCAATCGGTCCAGTAACTAAAAAGTTCAAAATGGCGGCCACTTTTTTAAATTTTGACAACGGATTCGTATTCAGAGTCCACACAGACACCCAGATATCGACTTTGAAAGCAATCGGTCCAGTAACTAAAAAGTTCAAAATGGCGGCCACTTTTTTTAAATTTTGACAACGGATTCGTATTCAGAGTCCACACAGACACCCAGATATCGACTTTGAAAGCAATCGGTCCAGTAACTAAAAAGTTCAAAATGGCGGCCACTTTTTTAAATTTTGACAACGGATTCGTATTCAGAGTCCACACAGACACCCAGATATCGACTTTGAAAGCAATCGGTCCAGTAACTAAAAAGTTCAAAATGGCGGCCACTTTTTTTAAATTTTGACAACGGATTCGTATTCAGAGCCCACACAGACACCCAGATATCGACTTTGAAAGCAATCGGTCCAGTAACTAAAAAGTTCAAAATGGCGGCCACTTTTTTTAAATTTTGACAACGGATTCGTATTCAGAGCCCACACAGACACCCAGATATCGACTTTGAAAGCAATCGGTCCAGTAACTAAAAAGTTCAAAATGGCAGCCGCTTTTTTTAAATTTTGACAACGGATTCGTATTCAGAGCCCACACAGACACCCAGATATCGACTTTGAAAGCAATCGGTCCAGTAACTAAAAAGTTCAAAATGGCGGCCACTTTTTTTAAATGTTCATATGATTAAGATTCGCTCCGGTGAAGGAAAACACCGTGAGGATACCTGTGCACAGCAGTACATATAAAATTGTTGTGGACACCGCTTCCAATCCAGCTTGTCACGTGGAAATGTATAACAATTCCCTTCCATGTTCATGGGAAAGGCTTGCGCTCAGTAGTAGGACATTAAAATTGACTCAAGAAGAAGAATAAGAAACCAAATTGATATCTGATTTGTGTAACATAAATTTCATTATTTCACATAAGAATGAAAATTTCACAGTAATTTTGCAGAAAGTGCAAAATTTCACTGCAAAATTTCAAGTGAAATTTTTGTGCAAAATTGCGCCTTGCATCTCTAAGTAAGTGCGAACAAGGAGGTTTGAAGTCCACCGCGCGCGCGGGCGCGGCCGGCCCGATCGTTGTTCTGTGCTGTGAGTGCGAAAGAACCGCGCGCGTACGTGTAAGTAGCTACTACTCCCTCTCGAAGGTGCGCTCGCTCTCCTCTCGACAGTCGGTGCCAGCCTGACTAGCCGTCCGCCAGAAGTCGACCAGACAGCGCTCGCTGGCTGCGGGGCGCGGGGGGAAGCAAACTCGCTTCGAGGCGGAGCGTCGCTTCTATACGCCAGTATTATAAGTATTCTATGGTTATACCACAGTACCTATTAGTTATTCTGTGGTTATACCAACGAAAGCCATGCATATAACGCCCCGTCAAGTTACGTACCGGAGCGTATACTGATAGATACCACAGAAGAGAGATATTACTGATACGGTCGTACTGTATACTGGTACGGAAAATGACACGGTGGCAACATCACCTACAATACAACATCCGAGATGTCAGCTCGTAACAACTGGTGAAGTAGGTGCTATGTCAGAGCTTTTCTTCGGTCGTACCGGCTTCACTGAACTGGACGGAAAAAAAGAAGGGAGTCATATCCCGAAATAGTTTGTATTTTCCGTCCAGTTTAGTGTAGCCGGCACGACCAAAGGGAAGCACTGACATGGCACCTAAGTTCACCCGGTGTTATGGGCTGACATCACGGATGTTATAGGTGATATAGCAAACTGTGTCAGTTTACATAAAAAAATCCCTCAGTCGCCTTTTACGACATGCACGGGGAGAGATGCAGTGGGGCTATTATTTTAAATTACCATCCCACACGGTACAAATATACCTAACCACCTATCTTTTTTCCATTCGATCCAAACACAGAAGACAGAAATGACGACCGACACGCGGGCGCAGCAGGGCAGGAGCGAGCAAGCGAGCCCGGAACTAAAATTGTATCTAGTATTGAAGTGCCTGCTAAATTGACGAAGGCAAAAATTTTACCCTTCCGACTGAAGAATTACGTCAATAATTTCATGTAGGCGTTTTTTGTTTTTTATTTTTATCTCCTTTCGTGGATAAAATAATAAAAAAAATTGAATAGAGTTTTCTCAGAGCTTTGTGACCTTTGAATCGGTGGTATTGTAAAATTGTAATAATACACACATACTCAGATTTTCAAAAATTCATGCTTTTTTTATATATTTTTAATTTTATGTTTATTACTTACTTTTACTCATTATTAAAAAAACCAGCAATGCACTTTGTTGGTAAGGAACCAAAATATAGGTTGGTATTTTTTTAATTTTCTGAATGTGTGTCAATTGGTCAGTTTTGGACCTTCTTTGTCGCACTTTTTGCATGTTTTGCGTATTTGGCGTTTGTCACCGCCTTAACCCGCCCGGGTTGGTACCACCTCACTGAATGAAAGGTCGGTCGAAACGGCTATGTAAATAGTTCGTGTTTTCCGTCCAGTTCAGTGTAGTCCTCGTGCCTTCGTAAAATGAAAACACTCTACACTATTGGACGTCTAGCTAGTGGTAAGCAGTACAGTATATGCATTTTTATGCAATCTGGTATGAGTGGCTGAGTCAGACAGAGAGGCTCTTGCTCTGGCCAATATCATCTCTTAGAAGGTGCCACAACGAAGACTTCTCTTTCGTTGGTCGATTATACTGGACTAGAGCAGAACACAGTCGAGGGCGACCATATTTCGTCCAGTACGGTGTTACCTGTTCAGTCGCCAGTAAGGGGCAGGGGAAAGGACCTACAGTTTTACACAGGCCTTCCCTAGTTTGCATGAGCGAACGTCATGCTGCCAAAGCAATCACTCTCCCCCAGCCCAGCGCTGTGAAGTAATGAGAAAGACCTGTTTTTTGAATGCCCGACCTTTAACGTCTACCGACATACCTTCACAAAAAGATTGATGGAAATTTATAAAAAAACCTGAAAATATGCCACGCGTCACACAGGACCTACTTGCTAATACGGAATGTTTCCCATCAATATACGAATTTGTTTTAACAACAATTTAAGACATATAGAATTAAAAAAATATATATATAATAAATAACAGACAACCTTCCCTAGTTTGCATGAGCGAACGTCATGCTGCCAAAGCAATCACTCTCCCCCAGCCCAGCGCTGTGAAGTAATGAGAAAGACCTGTTTTTTGAATGCCCGACCTTTAACGTCCACCGACATACCTTCACAAAAAGATTGATGGAAATTTATAAAAAAACCTGAAAATATGCCACGCGTCACACAGGACCTACTTGCTAATACGGAATGTTTCCCATCAATATACGAATTTGTTTTAACAACAATTTAAGACATATAGAATTAAAAAAATATATATATAATAAATAACAGACAAGGCTGCATGGTATACACCTTTGCCTATCCCAAAAAAGGGATAAAAACAACAACAAAAAATAAGAAAGACAACAGAATCAATTGTTTTATCGATTAGAGACGCCACGCAGAACTATCAGATATTACGAAACCATTTGAACGTCCTAATTAGGCATTGCGCTTTTTACGTAACGCGGCGTTCGTTGAACCCGGGAAGCGCATCGCTTTCAAATTGTGTTTTCTTCTGTTGTCCGGCATGGGGGGGCTGAGTCAGAGGGGTCGGCACATGCTCCGACCAACCGGAGACTTCCCTCTGGATTGCTTGTCATACTGCACTAGAGAACAATGCAAAATGGCATAACACTTTTGTATTTCCTTCAATGTCATGTCTAAATAATTTATTTATTTATTTATTTATTTATTTATTTATTGTTTATAAGCTTAGGCATGTGAACAGAATGGTTGTCATTACTGCCCAACTAGATAAAGCCTGTTCTAGGGCTAGCAATATAATATATAGATTATACAATTTTAAATTTTCAATAGTCCTAATCAATGAAACACTGTCAATAAAACATAATAAAATAGTATATAGTAATAAGGAAAAGTTAAATGATTACGAGTTCCAATTCATTGATTCCTAATTAATTATACAATTTATAACTTACTAACTTCAGAAATATCTCCTACCTAATTAGTAATTAATTATACACACGATAATGCTCGGTTTTGTTTTTTATCTAATCCGATATGGGTGGCTGAGTCGGAGGGGACAGAGCGCATGCTCCGATCAGCCCATATCACCTCCGAGAAGGTAGGTGCCATACTGCGGAGACTTCCCTGGATTGCTGGCTATACTGGACTAGAGGAGAACGCAGCCGAGGCTGCTATGCGGCCATCCTACATCCTATACGGTGGTACCAACACCAACCCAGTCGGCTACAATTTGAGCCTACCACCTAGTAGGGGCAAGGGAAGGGACATACAGTTCTACACCGGTTTTGCCCGCGGTTTCGCAGTTACCTGGACTGCATAGTTCAATACCTATAATCTCAAGTGAAAAGAATTAAAATGAACATACACTTTTTTTAATATATTGGAATAGTGAAAAGTTTTCACCTACTCAGAATAAAACTACGGCCTCGGCGGTAAATCCATTGTTCATTCATAAATTCAATTTAATTTACAATGCGTATACGGCGGCAGTTCAAACAAACTTATAGATAGAAATCTTATATCAATAGATGCGTTGAAAGGAATTTAATAGTGTTACTTCAAAGGCCTTTGCTGCGCTACTACAAAAGTGCGTGCAACGCATATGATTATCGTGCAAACATATCACGTCTGCTATAATACGCGCGCCTATGTATATATTGTATATATTGACATTACTCATGGTCAGTTGTCATTATCACCATCCATGTTTAAGCATCCTAATAAATAAAGTGAAGTTTCTATTCTACGGTCGTGTAACGTTCGTCAATATATGAATATCGTTATACCGCCCGACTGTTGGAGGCTGACCGTGGTTCGGATACCACGTTAAACTGTAGGTCCCTTCCCTTCTTACCTTACTAGGTGGTAGGGTTTATCCCGGCCGGGTTGGTACCACCGCACTGAGCAAAACGTCGGTCGAAACGGCTATGTAAATAGTTCGTGTTTTCCGTCCAGTTCAGTGTAGCCGGCGCGAAATGAAGGGAAGCACTGACATGGCACCTAGTTCACCCGGTGTTATGGGCTGACATCACGGATGTTGTAGGTGATGTAGCCAACCGTGTCAGTTTCAATAAAAAAAAATAAAAAAAAATAACTCGAGAACCACTTTTTCTATTTACATAAAATTTTCACTGTTACATTCTGTCACTTCTCAAGATGGTTTTAGGATATAAAACATAAAGCTAAGTCATCGGCGGCCTGAGATGTGAGCAAAAAGGTAAAACCCTAAACACGCGAAGCGGAGCCGCGAGCAAAAGCTACAACGTAAGGACATGCCACAGAGCATCAAATACCGACCGCCGCACTATGGATCGAGAAACGGCCTCCATAGTATTAGGAGATTTTTTTCGCAAACTTGATTTTTTTTGAAAAACTGTTTTTGTTATATTTAGGGTTACATAAGATAATACGAAATATATAGTTGTAGAGATATCAGTCAAGTAGATATTTTATTAAAAATACTTGAAGTTTTCAGTTGTATGGGACGGAGAATGTTTAGTCGATTTTTTCAAAAGTCTTTCGAGGTGTCACAGATCTTTTAATACATCATGAAGTCACAGCATATATATGGCTAAAGCAGTATCGAAACTACGTACAAAACGATCGAAACGACGCACTCACACACACGCACACCTCAACAAGGCCCCGAAGCGAATGTCGCAAACAATCAGTCGCGGGTGCCGCGTCCGAGTGGTCGTGTTTGTTTTTGTTGCATGCGCCACGGACAGTCCGCGATCTTTTAGAATGCAAAAAAATGTTTACAAACGTTTTTCGACTGCTGTCACTTATTAACTTTTGACAAATGTTGACAACTTTTGTCAACTTTTCTCATCTTTTGCCAACTTCTGTCACATTTTGTCAACTTTTATCGACTTTTGTCAACTCTTGCCAACGTTTCTTATCTTTTGCCAACTTCTGTCACCTTTTGTCAACTTTTATCGACTGTTGTCAACTCTTGTCAAGTTTTGTAAACTTTTGAGAACTTTTGTCAACTCTCGGTAATTTATGTCAACTCTTGTCAACTTTTGTCAACTTTTCTCATCTTTTGCCAACTTCTGTCAACTTTTATCGACTGTTGTCAACTCTTGTCAAGTTTTGTAAACTTTTGAGAACTTTTGTCAACTCTCGGTAATTTATGTCAACTCTTGTCAACTTTTGTCAACTTTTCTCATCTTTTGCCAACTTCTGTCAACTTTTATCGACTGTTGTCAACTCTTGTCAAGTTTTGTAAACTTTTGAGAACTTTTGCCAACTCTCGGTAACTTATGTCAACTCTTGTCAACTTTTGTCAACTCTTGTCAACTTTTCTCATCTTTTGCCAACTTCTGTCACCTTTTGTCAACTTTTATCGACTGTTGTCAAGTTTTGTAACCTTTTGAGAACTTTTGCCAACTTTCGGTAACTTTTGTCAACTCTTGTCAACTTTTGTCAACTTTTCTTATCTTTGCCCACTTCTGTCACCTTTTGTCAACTTTTATCGACTGTTGTCAACTCTTGTTAATGTTTGTCAACCTTGGTCAACTTTTGTCAACTTTCGTCAATATTTGTCAACTTTTGTCATCTTTTGTCAACTTTTATCGGCTGTTGTCACCTCTTGTCAATGTTTGTCAACCTTGGTCAACCTTTGTCAACTTTCGTCAATATTTGTCAACTTTCGTCAATATTTGTCAACTTTTGTCATCTTTTGTCAACTTTCGTCAATATTTGTCAACTTTTGTCATTTTTTGGCAACATTTGTCATCTTTTGTCAACTTTTATCGACTGTTGTCACCTCTTGTCAATGTTTGTCAACTTTCGTCAATATTTGTCAACTTTCGTCAATATTTGTCAACTTTTGTCATCTTTTGTCAACTTTTGTCAACTTTTATCGACTTGTCAACTCTTGTCAATGTTTGTCAACCTTGGTCAACTTTTGTCAACTTTCGTCAACATTTGTCAACTTTTGTCATCTTTTATCAACTTTTATCGACTGTTGTCAACTCTTGTCAATGTTTGTTAACCTTTGTCGGCTTTTGTCTACTTTTGTCATCTTTTATCAACTTTTATCGACCTGTGTCAACTTTTATCGACTGTTGTCAACTCGTGTCAATGTCAACCTAACCTTGGTCAACTTTTGTCAACTTTCGTCGACATTTGTCATCTTTGTCAACTTTTATCGACTGTTGTCAACTCTTGTGGTTATTTGTCAACCTTAGTCAACTTTCGTCAACATTTTGTCATCTTTTGTCAACGTTTGTCAACTTTTGTATACTTTTCTCGACTTTTGTGAACTTATATCCACTTTCGTCATCTTTTGTCAACTTTTGCCAACTTCTCTCAGCTTTTGTCAGCTTTTATCATATTTTAACCACTGTTGTCAACTTTTGTCACTTTTATGAACTTTTGTCAGCTTTCGTTAACAAGGAGTTGACAAAAGTTGACAAGAGTTTACATAAGTTGACTAAAGTTGACAAGAGCTAACGAAAGTTGACAAACTGGACAAAAGATGGGAAAAGTTGACGAAAGTTGACAAACAGCTGACATAAGTTGACAAACGTTGACAAAATATGAAAAAAGTTGACAATACTTAGTAGACATTAATTAACAATAGTTGACGAAAGTTGACAAGAGTTGACAAAAGTTCACGAAAGCTGACAAAAGTTCATAAAAGTGACAGAACTTGGCAAAAGTTGACAATAGTGGTTAAAAGTTGACAGAAGTTAGTAAAAGTTGACAAAAGATGACGAAAGTTGACAAAAGTTGACGGAAGCTGGCCTAAGTTCATAAAAGTGACAGAAGTTGGCAAAAGTTGACAAAAATTTCCGAAAGTTGACAACAGTCGTTAAAATTTTACAAAAGCTGATAGAAGTTGGCAAAAATTTACAAAAGTTGACAAATGTTTACGAACGCTGACAAAAGTTTACCAAGGTTGACAAACATTGACAAGACTTGACAACAGTCGATAAAAGTTGACAAAAGATGACTGAAATTGGCAAAAGATGAGAAAAGTTGACAAACATTTACAATGGTTGACAAGAGCTGACAAAAGTTGTAAACAATTTACAAAAGTTAATAAAAGTTGACAAAAGTCGAGAAAAGTTATATCAATTCATATTTATAGCAACCACGGTTTGAACTTATTATTGATGATTGATTATATTGATTATTTGATCATTACATTACAGAACCTAAATAAATGTTTTAATAAATAATAATTTTACAATTTTACAAAAAAAAATTATTGACATCCCTATCGCTCCAATGGAGCGTAGGTACTTATTTTAACAAATAGGCCTAGTTTCCATACTGCTTTAGCCATATATATGCTGTGATGAAGTAGACCACGAGTGTAATAAGACCACATAAAAACTGTAACCCAATTCGACCCGGTATACAAAATATTAAGTCCGAATTTATAAATTTTCGTCTATTTTCTTTATACATTATTTATAGTTTAACTTTACAATTAATTACATTTTCTTATGTTTTGTGATTGCCAAGTGTGTAAGTTATACTAATTGGTACATTATGTAACAACTATACTTACCACTGTAGTCGAAAATACCCTCCAATATTTGTAGCGTTTTAAATGTTTATTTGGTATTCATAATTGATTTGAGGACACATTAAATAAACAAATATGTGAAGACGCGTAGCTTGACAGTACGTATGTATGTTAGGTTCAAATATATAAAGTATATATATATATTTTTTATATTTTAAAATTTGCAATGTATGGGACGGAGAACATTATATTTATTTTGCCGGACTACAAAGATGTGTCAAACTTTTATTAGCAAGGTAGTGTAGCACAACATAAAAATAAACACACTCAGTAAAAAAAATGTTAGAAAGGTGCAGCCTTCCAAGTATCAACAGGTCAAAGTATAGCATTTTTTACCTTTTTTCTTTAACAGTAAGTTTTGGTTACATTATGATTGCACAATTATTAAGCAGGTATGTGAAGCATATAATTCTATATCAGATATGTACATACACACCATTCCGATTAACAGTGTAAAAAATAGCAATATTTTTATTTAATAAAACTGAAAACATTATAGTACATTATTCGAAACTGTTAAGAACTAACAAAGTCTTAACAGTAACGTGATGTTGAACGTGACGAAAAAGAGGCTGTACAAAAAAAAATCGTGAACAGTTGCACTTTCTCAAGATGTTAAAAAAATTTCTATTCAAAATTATTCACCAAAATAAATACAAGGTTGAATAAAAACAGAACAAATTAATAAACCGAACTTATAAATAAAAGATTCACCAAAATTTATTTTATAAAAAAATTGTTTTATATAAAATTCGAGCCGGTATAGAAAATATGTAAGTCTGAATTTGTAGATTTTTGTTTTCTTTCCTTTAAATATAATTTACAATCTTAGAATAGAACATACATAGAAGGCTTTGCAGCTCATTCATTATGACGACGCATTAGATACAAATTATCATTCGGTAAGACGAAAACATTCCCACATCCCTGTTTGTGAAACCCCAATATATTTGTAAAAACCGGTAATTAGTGTCCTTCGGTCGCGAATTTCAGTTTATTATCTGTTCAACGCGCGTAAGTGACGGATCTCTCCTTTCGACACGAGTTATCGCTGTTTTCAAATACTTTCCTTCCTGCATTATTGTATGCTGCAAAAACACGTGCTTCCACTTCCGCGACCTTGACACTTTCTTTCGGACGGTAACACTCGACCTTTTTTTTGGAGCTGATAGTATAAGGGATACAGTTCAACTCCTGCTTCAATTGCCGTTGCCCGTAGTTCGCAGTATTGCGATTTGGAGAGTTGCTGGGAACTGAAGAGGCTGAGGGCTTTCTCCGGCGAGTATTGTTTTTTTTTTAACTTGAATGTATTCCTTTATTCTACTAACCTCATCTGAATTTTCCAGAAGAAACTTAAGCACCTCAGCAACATCATGTCTTTCCGTATTAATACCTTTACTCACCGCAGCGAATGCGAGCTCGTCGAAGTCATTTTCCGTACACAGATGTGCGGTTCTGCGCCTTTTTGGCTGGTAGTGAAGTTCGTGGAATTGTTTTCGAGGACTGACTCTGGTTTAGGAGATGTTGAAGCTTCTGAATACTGTTTCGCTGGTGATTGCGGCACGAATGGTTCCGCTTCCTCATGTCTTGGTTCTTGAGGTATGTTTTGAACATATTCGGGCCACTTTATGTCTGACGTCAACCATGTTTCAAATTTGCATTTGAAGAAACTGAACAAATAATTTGTACTTTTCCACTTTTTATACATATTAGACAAGTAGATTTTACAAAAACACTTGATTGATCACGGTTTTCATCAGATATATGAACGGAAAACTTGTCAAATAGTATGTTTGGGTCGGAGAGGCCTTGCTCGTTTTTTGAGAAAACAAAAAGTTTCAGATTTGATTTAAACTCTTTCATTTTGTAAAATATTAGAGTTCGAACCGAAAATGTACCTAGTTTTCAAGTAATGATGCAGGAAGGAAAGTATTTGAAAACAGCGATAACTCGTTTCGAAAGGAGAGATCCGTCCCTTACGCGCGTTGAACAAATACTAAACTGAAATTCGCGACCAAAGGACACCACCTGATGTACTAAACCGGTTTTTACAAATATAGTGGGGTTTCACAAACAGGGATGTGGGAATGTTTTCGTCTTACCGAATGGTAATTAGTATCTAATGCGTCGTCATAATGAATGAGCTGCAAAGCCTTGTATTTATGTTCTATTCTAAAACTGTAAATTATATTTAAAGGAAAGAAAACAAAAATCTACAAATTCGGACTTACATATTTTCTATACCGGCTCAAATTTTATATAAAACAATTTTGAATACAAATTTTTTTAACATCTTGAGAAAGTGCGTTCACAATTTTTTTTTTGTACAGCCTCTTTTCCTTCACGTTCAACATCACGTTACTGTTTAGACTTTGTTAGCTCTTAACAGTTTCGAATAATGTACTATAATGTTTTCAGTTTTATTAAATAAAAATATTGCTATTTTTTTACACTGTTAATCGGAATGGTCTGATCTGATATAGAATTATATGCCTCACATATTTGCATACCTGCTTAATAATTGTACAATCATAATGTAACCAAAAATTACTGTTAAAGAAAAAAGGTAAAAAATGCTATACTTTGACTTGACCTGTCGATACTCGGAAGGCTGCACCTTTCTAAATTTTTTTTCACTGATTGTGTTTATTTTTATGTTGTGCTACACAACCTTGCTAATAAGAGTTTGACACATCTTTGTAGTCCGGCAAAATAAATATAATGTTCTCCGTCCCATACATTGCAAATTTTAAAATATAAAAAATATATATATATACTTTATATATTTGAACCTAACATACATACGTACTGTCAAGCTACGCGTCTTTACATATTTGTTTATTTAATATGTCCTCAAATCAATTATGAATAACGAATAAACATTTAAAACGCTACAAATATTGGAGGGTATTTTCGACCACAGTGGTAGGTATAGTTGTTACATAATGTACCAATTAGTATAACTTACACACTTGGCAATCACAAAACATAAGAAAATGTAATTAATTGTAAAGTTAAACCATAAATAATGTATATGGAAAATAGACGAAAATTTATAAATTCGGACTTAGATATTTTCTATACCGGGTCGAATTGGGTTACAGTTTTTATGTGGTCTTATTACACTCGTGGTCTACTTCATGATGTATTAAAAGATCTGCGACACCTCGAAAGACTTTTGAAAAAATCGACTAAACATTCTCCGTCCCATACAACTGAAAACTTCAAGTATTTTTAATAAAATATATACTTGACTGATATCACTACAACTATATATTTCGTATTATCTTATGTAACCCTAAATATAACAAAAACAGTTTTAAAAAAAAAATGAAGTTTGCGAAAAAAATCTCCTAATACTATGGAGGCCGTTTCTCGATCCATAGTGCGCCGGCGCCTCTCCTATAGGCGCCCTGAGCGCGATTTCTCTACAACGCCGTTAAAGCCTGTGGGCGTGGCCTATGACTTACATATGTGTGTTGTGCGTGTGCATTTGTTTTGTGCGTGTGCAATTGTTTTGTGCGTGTGCCTAACTTGCTCCTCTTTGTGTGTAGTGTCGATACTAACACACACACACACACATACACAGAGCTAGCAGCACTGCGTGCTGTTATTGGGTTTCAAATATTATCGCTTAGGGCGTCTCTAGTAGGGGGCGCGCGCGGTAGGTATTTGATGCTCTGTGGGACATGCCCATACAAGCACAATAAAATATGTCCTCACTAAAGTGGTTAGTAAGAAAGAACGCCTAAAATGACCAAAACACTATTTGGAAACAAACTGTAATTACATCATGTTATATATTTCAATAAGTTTTATTTGGCAAGTTAGTTAATTTGAGACTAAGGCCCACTTGCACCAACACGAGTTTAAAGTTAAGTAGCGAGTTATGGATTTAAACGCGGTTCCCACATACAACGGGTGCTAGTTTAACGAGTTAAACTGGTTTATATATTAAATTTGTGTTGGTGCAAGTGGGCCTAAGTAGTTTGAATTAATAATTTTGTAAGCGTTATTTTTTAACACCAATTTAGTGAGGACATTATTGAGTTTGCCTTAATGGGCATGTCCACGTTAGTAATATTTAAGTAAATGAGTTTAAGCAAAATTTACCCGACTACGGCGAAGCCAAAGGGAGTTTAAGTAAATGAGTTTAAGCAAAGTTTACCCGACTAACGGCGAAGCCAAAGAGAAGTATGTTTTTATGAAATGCAAACATGGAACCAAAATCTACAGAAAAAAATATTGTAGATCTCCCTGTGACATTTAATCTGTACTATGACTACGTCGAGCCGAGATGCTCCTGTCACCTGTCAACAGAAACGAAAATGTCATCCCGCCTATAGTTCTGAAGGCTGCTACGGAGCCTTCAGAGCCTACTAAGTACTTTATTCCATACGCCATTTCCGTTTCTGGAATCTCGTGTATGCCATTTCAGATGACCCGACATCTAAGATGTAAAAAAAATCTCACCACCGAGGGCTTCAACAACAATGAACAGAAGCAGTTATAATAATTAGCCCACTCTCCCCAACATGGTAGCCATCCGAAACGTACACCTCACGAGGGCCTCTGTGACATAGATTCTCTAACTCATCCTCTAACTAATGAATGAGTAATTGGCGAATTTGCGCTTTGTTTCGCGGACTTTACGAGTATACATTTAATTAAAAAAAAATTTTCTTTTTGTGATTTACTCTTTTTTCGCTTCTATATTTTCATTTAAAATTTCAGCTAAGTATCTTCTACTACCCTGTAAAGTGCAGTCCGCATCTGCGAACTCCCCTACCTATACACTGCAGTGTACTTTTGCTTGTTTTTCGTATATACGAAATTACAATAACCGACTACGAAAAACGAAGGAAATAACAAGTAAAGTTGATTTTGTAGATCTGTAAAAAATTCGGTAGTCGGCTCATACAAAAATATTAAAAATAATCCGGAAGGAAAAACCTGTTTTTACGTCAAAATTTGTCAGATTTTTATTTCTTTCATTGGTTTCTAAAACTTAGGAGCTAGCAGTCTTCTATCTTTTGATATATTTATTTTTCCTGTTAAGAACTGTGTTTCTAGCACCTTCATTTCGAATAAAAATAATGAAAATAAACTTTCTTCGTTAGATAAATGCACAGCCGAAAATGAAGAGAAATATAAAAAGCGAGTACATGCTTTCGAATATATTTTAATTTAAAAAGTAATTTCAGTAAATATAAGACTTAGATAAAATTGGAAAACATAGAGTACTAGTTATTAAGGTTTAGAAAAAAAAAATATATCGAACTTTGAATGTGGAAAACAGATTTTTCCTGAGGGAGATTTTTAAATATGTTTTTATGGGCCGATCAACTTTACTTGTTATTTCCTTCATTCCTGGTAGTCGGGTTTTATAACATTTTTATATATTTTTTTATTTTTAAGAATAACATTCTAACTCTTGATATGAAGAAGAGACACTCACTTCTATCATGCTAACTAATACAGACAGTATGTATGACACGCTGGGCGCATATCCCTATGCGGCCTGAATAGCAAAGGTTCATGATTCAAGGGACCGCCCCATGAATACGAAATGGCGTGAAATGTGCGAAGTCGTGAGGGAGGGTTGTACAAGGTAACACTTTGCGGGTGGTTCGGGGTTGAAAGTTCGATAATGTCTCTAGTATCGTGTCATTAGAAGGTGCCATAAACAGGCCCTGACATAGAGCCACGCAGTGCCCCTAGGCAGTTAACGGAATTAGGGCTCTCTTTTTGGCAATTAAAGACTACCTTTATTAAAATATTTTGTGCTATTTCACATACTTTGACCATAAAAAAAATATAGGAATGGATATTATTATACTTAGAAATTCAAAAGAGTAGGTAACTATATTTTTGTACACAATATACATAATATTATTCTCAATTTCGTTTGGAAACATTTAGATTATATTTTCTATATTGTTTGTGCGCCCCCTCCAAGGCTTGGGCCCTGGGCAGAAATCCGCCATGAGTAAAGTATAAGGTAATTGGCATTTTTTATTTGATTTAATTGTATTTTGTTTGCCAAATTTGAAAAAAAAACCAGTCAAGTTATTAAAACGCCTGTTAACTGCGTACGTTGTTCACACACAGAGGGTTCCGTAGCCATTTACTTCTTAGTGGGTATACGCAGTACAAATATTTTTTTGTTTTATAATTTTAAAATGCATAGTTTAAAAGATATTCCACCACATATTAGTTTACAGGAAAACATAAAAGAAAATCCTAAGTCTTACAAGTTTTCACGTAAAACAGAATGGTACGGAATCCTCTCCACGCGAGGCCAACTCGCACTTGGCACGTTTTTTTCTGTTCAAATTATTAGTGCGTCAAATGTGAGCATTCGATTGGAACGATTCACCAAAATAATAAATTTATTGCCAAAATAATTATTTTACTATTGACTTGACCTTTTGCAGTTTCACAGACTACATTATGTACACTCCCTTATTATCATTATGTTTAACAGGGAGTAAATTGCAATGAGGGCTAACAGGGAGAACCCCCAAAAAGTTCGTGTTCCTCCCCCGAGACATGTGTAAGTTATTTTTGTTTCCATTTGGGGGGTGCCGTTAGTAAAGGGAGCGATGGGCCATCTACAGTATGACTTGCATGTTGGCAGTGCTGAGCACAGGAAAATAACATTGAGGTTGGCCAAAAAAATCCTTCCTTACCTATAATAAAATCCAACGTCTGCTTTCTGTATGTCTGAGTGTCTGTCTGTCCGCTTATAACTCGAGAACCACTGAACCGATTTTAATAAAACAAAATTCTACGGATAGCTTGATTCTTCCCATCAACTATAGGCTACTTACTATCACGCTAAATGGCTTATGAGGTTAGCAGTGAAGTGAAATATGAGAGCGGGCGGAGCCGCGGGCACAGCTTGTATCCTAATAAAGCCGAAAATATTTTGGCTTATTAAGTCGATAACTACTCAATCAATAATTGAAATGGGGTTTCATTGACAATTATGGCACATATAAGGGTAGTTATAGAACCTCGACTACGGGGATAGCTTGTATTTTTAACCGACTTCCAAAAAAGGAGGAGGTTCTCAATTCGTCTGTATGTTTTTTTTTTTTTTTTTTTTTTTTTTTTATTTTTTTTTTTTTTTTTTGTATGTTTGTTACGCGATTTCTCCGTCAATTGAGGGCCGATTTAGAAAATTCTTTTTTTGTTAGTTAGGTCATACTTCCGAGGTGGTCCCATTTCAATTTTATCGAAATTGGTTGAGTGGTTTTCGAAAAATCAGCATAATACTATAGTGTGTGGTTACCTTCAGCAAAACTTGTGATGTGGTCGTATTCGGCAATTTTCAGTTTGATAAATTAGTATGGTGTGTGGTTACCTTCAGCAAAACTTTTGTGATGTGGACTTATTCAGCAATTTGCAGTCTGACACATATGGCGAATAATTCTGTACCACTTCAATCGATTTCGATTATTCGATTTCGATTATTCTTATTTATGTAATATTACTAAAAAGAATGAAATAAAAACTGTTTTAAAAAATATTAAACCGATTTCAAAAAAACAAAAAAACAAAAAGAACTAAAAAGTATTAAATACCTAATATTTTGAAATTTTCTCTGTCCTGTTGAAATACATGAATCGATATTTACTAGTGATACATATTCGGACCCTTGTTTCATGAATATTCTAAATTTGAAATTTTTTATCTTTTCCGACCGGCCAGGTGCGCATAATTTATTATGGTACCTGACCGGTACCTACTGTACCGAGTACCATCGAGCTGGTCTGATGATGGAGACAGAAGGTGGCCATAGGAACTCCTAAACTACACATGATAAACCCATCGTGTTTGGGCTCGTTGCATTTGTCTTCACGAGAAATTTACTTTAGACCTAAGAGATTCTCAATTCGACAGTATGTTTTCTTTTTTTTGATGTTTGTTACGCGATTACTCCGTCAATTGTGGGCCGATTTTGAAAATTCTTTTCTTTTTATTTGAAAGGGGATAACCCTGAGGTTTTTGAAGTGAAAACTTCTTTAGCGGCGCTTGGCACTTTTTTAGGTGGGTAAAAAATGTATAACTCGCGACATCGCGTCAGCGTCATTTTTAAAATGAAACCTTAAGTCATTGCATTAAGGGTTAAGTTAGAGTGGCACGGGATCTGCCGGCACTCCCGGAGTGCAACTGTTAAGTAGGGTTCGGTAACACGTTTATGTCTGTCCATTCTACTAAGTTCTGCAAAATGAATGTAGGGTTCCGTAACAAATGCATGTCTGTCTGTTCTACTAAATTTAACATTTATTTCAAAATGAATGTAGGGTTCCGTAACAAATGCATGTCTATCCGTTCTACTAAATTTTACAATTTTCAACCAAGGTCCTCCGACGGTTATTTTATAATAAAAGTAGGGTTCCGTAACACGTTTATGTCTGTCCATTCTACTAAGTTCTGCAAGATGAATGTAGGGTTCCGTGACAAATGCATGTCTGTCCGTTCTACAAAATTTAACATTTATTTCAAAATGAATGTAGGGTTCCGTAACAAATGTATGTCTGTCCGTTCTACTAAATTTTACAATTTTCAACCAAGGCCCTCCGACGGTTATTTTATAATAAAAGTAGGGTTCCGTAACAAATGTATGTCTGTCCGTTCTACTAAATTTCACAATTTTCAACCAAGGTCCTCCGACGGTTATTTTATAATAAAAGTAGGGTTCCGTAACATGTTTATGTCTGTCCATTCTACTAAGTTCTGCAACATCACCTACAACGTCCGTGATGTCAGCCCATAACACCGGGTAAACTAAGTGCCATGTCAGTACTTCCCCCTTTGATCGTACTGACTACACTGAACTGGTCGGAAAACACAAACTATTTACATAGCCGTTTCGACCGACGTTTAATTCAGTGCGGTGGTACCAACCCGGTCAGGTTAAACCCTACCACCAAGTAAGATTAGGAGGGAAGGGACCTACAGTTTTACGAGGAATCCGAACCTCGGTCAGCCTCCAACGGTCAGCGGTCACCCATCCAAGTACTGACCGCACCCAGCGTTGCTTAACATTCAATAGCGACAGTTGACTGTCTGCACCACTGAGCTATCGAAGCTGACGTGGTCCTATTTTAATTGGGTCAAGATCGGATTGGAAAGCGAGGCGGAATCGCGAGGCCGAAGGCCGAGCGATTCCGCCGAGTACATTAATAGCAAAAATTACTAAAAAAAACTGTGAAATAAAAAAAAAGTTTTAAAAAACATAAAACCGACTTCCTAAAAAAAGGAAAACTAAAAAACTATTCAAAATAAAAATATAAAAACCGCCTTCAAAAATATATGAAATAAAAACCTAAAAAAAAAAAACGAACCCTAGAGTTGAAGGCGGTGCTAAAGCAAGCAAAAATGATGCATGAAAGAAAACATGAGTGGATGATAATATCCTTTGTGATTTGTGTAGCCTTTTTAGCACCGCCTTCAACTCTAGGGTTCGTTTTTTTTTTTTAGGTTTTTATTTCATATATTTTTGAAGGCGGTTTTTATATTTTTATTTTGAATAGTTTTTTAGTTTTCCTTTTTTTAGGAAGTCGGTTTTATGTTTTTTCTTAAATATCGAATAGATAGAGGAAAACGTAAAAAACAGTTTTTCCAATTAGTAATGCCTATGTCACTTTCATTGGTAAATAAAATAAATGTAGGGTGATACCCCACTGACTTTCTCGCTTGTTTGGCGAACTCAAGGTTTTTATGTTCGAAATTCAAAATATACTGACAGGACAGTTCCGTTGAATGAGTTAGGCGCTAGCAACAAACATTTTGTATGCACTATTTAATAGAAAGAAACCTTCGTTTTTATGATAGTCACCTTTTTTTGAGTTTTCCTGGAAAAACTGATAATGGTATCTTTTTAGGCTAATAACAGGGTTTCTGTGTGGAAAATATAATAAAAATCGTTGGAGCCATTTTTGAGAAAATCGACCTTATCGAAATAATTTGTATGACAGCTACCCTTATTTTTTTGAATAAAAAAAAACTAAAAAAAGGTACCCCTAGATAATGGTTTCAAACTACTAAATATGAATTTTAAACGAAATCGGTTGAGCGGTTTAGGCTCACCGTCGCTGGACACATTGCCATAGACAAATTTTGTATGACAGCTACCCTTATTTTTTCGAATTTAAAAAAAAACTAAAAAAAGGTACCCCTAGATAATCGTTTCAAACTACTAAATACGAATTTTGAACGAAATCGGTTGAGCGGTTGAGGCGCATGGTCGCTGGACGGATACACACACACACACACACACATACACACACACATACACACACACATACATGTTCTTCAAAATCACTTTTTTGGGATCGTTGAATGTAGCCCAAATCAGTCGAAATCTCAACTTCGAAATTTTGGACGATTACAATACTTCCTTTCTCCTTACAGTCGCTCGAAAGTAAAAAGTGTTCAGGTACATATTCGTCCATTATCAATATCATATATTACTAGGCTTAACCCGCTCGGGTTGGTACTAACCACCACACTGAATGAAATGTCGGTAGATGCGGTTATGTAAAAAGTTCGTGTTTTCCGTTCAGTTCAGTGTAGCCAGCGCGACCAAAAGAAACCTAGCTCACCAAGCCGTGATGGATTGACAACACCGGTATTGTAGGGACTCTTTGGTCAACTTAGCCCACTCAGGCCAGCCCGCGGGCTGTGTGAGGTCAGTTTTTCATTTTAAAAATGTATGTACCGATAGCAAAGTATAACGACAAAACAAGAGTTACCTAATGCATGACTTTTGAGGGGCCGTTCCTAACGTGACAGGTGGCTATCCTGTCGCCCTTTAGTACGGCGGCACCCTGTCCTTATCATCGGTTAGCCCCTAGTCGACTTTTACGACATACACAGGAAGACAGCGGAAGTCAAATCGATAGATAAGGGGAAATATGCAAATACGGTATTTTATGCAAATGTCTAGTCAATGTGTCATAGCGATTATGCATATAGATAGCCCTGCTGTTGCGTACATTATCCTAACCACCAAGATGTTGCCACTCGACACCAGTAAAATGTTTAGCTCACACGTACCATATTCCAACCACACGCCAACAACGACAGAAAAGTCGCAGTCTGTCTGAAGAGTTGCAAATTTGTAGATCTGAAAACGTGTCATAATAAGCTACTTAGCCCCTCAAACTTTCACTCGGAATTTGAAAATTCTGTTTTCAGAAAACTGATGAAACCGGGCGTTTAGAAGGAGATGAATATTTTTTATGATATTTTACTTGGATTTATTATATATAACATAACAAATTCAATTTAGCTAAATAATTTTCTTATGCGATCCAGCGTGGGCGGATGTGTCGGAGGGGCCAGAGCACGTGCTGCGATCACCTACGAGAAGGTACCATACCGGAGACATCCCTTTGTATTGCTGGACCAGTTGAAAAATTATATAAAGTCGCCATAAAGTTTCCTCAAGAAAAACTTAACACCTAACCAAACTAACTAAAAGAAGAGAATACTGAAAGACGTGCCAAGTAAAATGTTCGACGAAAAAAAAAATAGAGGCGCCGCCGACACGGTATATACTGAAAATAATGAACAAATTCTGGCACACCGAATATTGATAGTATTACTTACAGAACTGACGCATGGAGTCTGACAGAATAGAATAGAAAATACTTTATTATTGCTCCAAGAAACATTCAACAGTATATAACAAGCACATTAGAGAACATTTACATAAGGTGCAAAGGTGGACTTATCCCTTACAGGGATAACAGTTAACCTTTGGATGTTTGGGATTCGTTTAATATAGTGGAATGTATGTAGGTATTAGAAAAAGAGTTACTGAAGATAAAATAATAATAAAACACTTTAATAAAATAAAGTCTGATGGATACCCTAACTCAGACACTATTTATATTTATTACTCATTCACGTCGAGTTCAATGCAGCGTAAAGCGCAATTACAAAAACTCCATCTGTCTAAGCAAGGTGTGCTGAGACAGGATCCCTTCACTTTTATACCTACTGCTGGAAATGTCAGCGGCACTACCAGCTAGCTTCGAGATATGCCTCGCAGATTATATTAGGATGTGCTAACATTTAGTACATAACTAAATTGCCTTGTGCTAAAACTGCGCTCCTGATGTGCTTACGTATAAAACACATGCATTTTTCTTCGCTTCGCTCGCATATACTTCGGTAGTCCGTATTCCAGGAAATCTACCTTAACAAATTTTCCCAATTTTTTATTCACTTGTGGATTAGTATAGCATGTATTATTTGTATGTACCTAGTATTATTTATATGTGTGTTTTATATTTATATGTAGTAGTATGTTCATGCTGTTTATATTTTATGTATTGTATAAATAGGTAATATTGTTATGGTGGCTCCACACATGGTTATTCGTATTCGTGTTTGTTGCAAACATTTTAGTTTTATCTCGCTCTAAACAAGCCATTAAAGGGAGACGAAACGGAAATTTTTGCCAAATATTTGTGTGCATACAGCCATGTGTGGTGCTAGCATCACATGTAGGTATATTCATTAACATGTATTCCTCTATTGTATTTATTTCGTATTCTCGCTTGCACTACCCATACTTCTTTTTCTATTATTTTATTCCTCATCAACCAAAGGTTGAATGGAAGAAATCACTTGATGTGATAAGTCCGCCTTTGCGAACTCCTGTACTTCTTTCACTTGTGTGCAATAAATACGTAGTTTCTAGTCTATTCTATTTCAATTCCGCATATTATCTATTACCGCGGGGGCGGGATGCAGGATGCAGGACTGAATGGGACGCAGCTTAAGTTTGCCAGGCGTCCAGGATTTCCGGGATTTTCCCGGAGTTCGTTTTGATTCATCAATCATCACATTTATATACAAACTCTGCACAAAGGAAACGAGAATGTAAAAAGCTTAGGTAAAAAAAAAGTATTGACAATGTTACTTAATGAGGTTGGCATTCTTAATTATGCCCCAAATTCAAAACTATGCACCGTGTAGTATAAGGTCCCGAAAAAAGTGGTTTGAAATCTGGTCACCACAGACGCAGCGTAGCCGTGCGTGCTTTTGTGTTCATATCTAGATCTGGGTTAGGTATTATGTATGACCTCTGTTGGCAGAAAATGCGACACACACGCATAGTGCGGACTCCTTGTGGGCTCCCCGTAAGTAAAACGGGGTAAGAAGAGTAATCTGAGTTGTGCTGTAGGTACTCTTGTAAACTACAGCACAACACCGACCACCACGCCACGTTTAGCAAAATATTCGGACAATATAACTATCAAGCAGCAAGTAAGGTACGAAAACCCACCCGGTGCTTGACTCGGTAAAAGGACCGTTCCAAGATGAGAGGTGGCTATCCTGTCGCCCTTTAGCACGGCAGGTTTATGCTGTAAATATTAATGTTCTTGTGAGCGGTAGTATGGGGTAATTATTGTAAATTACTTTAATATAATACATATAAGGCACGAACAAAACATTGTGACTTGCGAAGTTTGTTTGTCAGTTCTTCTTCGCATTGAATTTAGAACTGGCGAAATTTTCGACATGTCCAAGCGTAGGTTACCTACCTATGTATGAAATTATACAATAAAAAATAAACAATAAACAATCCTATCCTTATCGCTTAGGCCTGCACGGGGAGAGATGCAGTGGGGCTATCTTTTTTAGTACCGTCCGCGTCCGCACACGGTAAGAAATGTCACATGTTCAAAACATTTTGCAAACTACGTTACAGGGTTACCTCTTCGTTTTAACGTTTTATTTTTGCGATTAGTACCTAGGTATACTTAGTCACTTTTCCAGGCCAAGCGCCAACCCAATTGGTTGATGCAAATCAGCTCGTGAGCACGGAATTATTAATGCAGTGTCTGGGCAAAATGCAAGCAAGATGACATCACATAGGCGACTTGTGTCTGTCACACTGAGTCTCGATTGTGTGAGCATGGTTTCCTTCAGCAGCGGTTAGCTACCGACTGGTATACTAACATGTTACGATGCTGTACTAACTGAGACACATGCTAGCCCTCCAACCAAGATGCTAGCTAACCTAACGCATGCTGGAGAACTACACAGAGTGGCCACTCGCTAGACCTCGATTAACACCCTCCCCTACTGCCAATGGACCCGGACATCATCGCAAGCACAGTTCAACGCCTCCTTCTTTTTTTTATGTAATCCGGTATGGGTGGCTGAGTCGGAGGGGCCAAAGCGCATGCTCCGACCAGCCACAAACTATTTACATAGCCGTTTCGACCGACGACCTTTCATTCAGTGCGGTGGTACCAACCCGGGTGGGTTAAACCCTACCACCTTGTAATATAAGAAGGGGTTATACATATCCCTTAGTCACCTTTTACGACATACACGGGGAGAGATGCAGTGGGGCTATTCTTTTAAAGTACCGGCCCAACACGGTACTATTATAAATTTTAGTTTGTCTCAACTCTCAAATATCAATAATGTGTACTGTATACACCGATTACTATTCTCCCAATGTTTCCTTTTGGTTGGGTTAGGTTAGGTTGCTTCAGTATGTCATGTCTGTTATATAACACGTCACTCAATAAGTCCCGAGACTAAGTAACAAAACAATTTTTTTTTTGCAAAATTCTATTTTATTCCTCAACATAGTCTCCTTCTAGAGTGATACAATCGGTCCAGCGCTTTTCTAACATTACGATACCGTTTTGGTAAAACAATTTATCTTTGGCCTCAAAATGGGCTTCAGTTTCGGCCATCACATCTTCATTGGAGCCAAATTTCTTTCCTTTGAGCATTCTTTTTAGGTCTGAAAACAGGCAGTGGACCCACGTTTCATCCGTTGCCACATATCGTCGCAAAAAATCATTTTTATCACGCTTAAACAGGTCCAAACAGCTCTCGGAGAATCATCAACTCGTTGTTGTTTTTGGTCGACTGTAAGCAAACGCGGCACCCATTTCGAACACAGCTTCCTCATTGACAAATGTTCATGCAAAGTCGTAAATACACTACCTTCTGCTATCTTTATGGTGTCAGCTATATCGCGCAATTTCAATTTGCGATCGGCCAGAACCATTTTGTGAACTTTTTTTATGTTTTCTGGAACAACTGCTGCTTTTGGGAGACCAAAGCGTTCAGCAACATCAGTGTTTGAACGACCGCGTTTAAAATCAGCAAACCAACGGCAAATTGTTGCTTTCGACGGAGAAGAGTCGCCATAACACTTGCCATTGCTGAGTTTGAACTGTATTTTTTCTCATCAAAAAACAATGTTTAATCAACACACGAAATTCGGAATTATCCATCGTTTTGAAATTTACAAAAGTAGCATTACAAAAACCGCGGGAACTTTTGTACTAAACGTCAAATTGTTATGTAATTTTGACATTTATCGTTTGAAGGTTGGTACTTCCCAAAAATCATATAGATTTTTCAATAGCAGCACCATCTATACGTCAGTCTCGGGACTTATTGAGTGACGTATGGTATCTGTTGGTAGCGTAACAGAAGGCTCTTTCCTTGCCCTTTACGAAAACTACATACAGGCTATAGGTAGACTCAAGACTTATTTTGCCAGCTTCGGTAGCTCAGTGGTGCGGTCGGTCGACTGTTGTTAAGGACACCTGGGCGCGGTCAGTACTTGGATGGGTGACCGCTCGACCGTTAAGAGGCTGACCGTGGTTCGGATTCCACTTAAAAACTGTAGGTCTCTTTCCTTCTTACCTTACTAGGTGGTAGGATTTATCCCGCTCGGGTTAATACCACCGCACTGAATGAAACCTCGGTCGAAACCGGTATGTAAATAGTTCGTGTTTTCCGTCCAGCTCAGTGTTCAGTGTAGTTCACCCCTCGGTTCACCCGGTGTTATGGGCTGACATCGCGGATGTTGCAGGTGATATAGACAACCGCGTCAATTTCCATAAAAAAAAATTAAAAAAAAACAATTTTCCCCGCAATTCAGGCACCGCGCGCCGCCTCACTGAACGAAAGATGGCCGCATACAGCAGGCTCCGGTTGTCATCTCCTCTACTCGATCAAGCCCGGCAATCCAAAGGCAAATCTCCGGCACGGCACCTCTCGGAGGTCATAACCCTAATCACGAGATTGAACCTACACCGCGTACTACGCTACGCCGTGTTCTCCGCATCATTTTGTATGGAGAAACGAAGTTCGCAAATCTATCACTAGAAGCGCTGCTCCGTTTCTCCATACAAAATTATGCGGAGAACACGGCGTAGCGTAGTACGCCTTGTAGGTTAAATATCGTGATTAGGGTACTGAAACCAGTCAACTCTCGACCACTGTTGCCAACTTAGCTACTTTATAGCTAGATCTAGCAACTTTTGGATGTTCTCAGCTACAAAATAATCATTTTAGCTACAAAATAAATCTAGCTACTTTTCTAGCTACTTTGGTAAATATGTAAGATTTATAGCTTGCAACACTTCCCACATGGGAGTTTTGAACAGAAAGCATTGTTTATGGAATCGGGGGAATTCTCGTCACCTCTTCGCAATATTAGTTGGTTCGTTTTAGTAGTATCGTTTCGTGTCATATATATATCACGCGTTTCGTATGGCGCTGGGCGTACTCTTTACTAATATGTAAACAGACATTTTAGAAGATGAAAACTTTTTTGAAATAGTAAGTTTTTTTTTTTATTTCTCTACTTACATTTATAAGGTGTAATAAAATAAATCTATAGCCTTTGAGGGGGTTAATCTGTATGAGGAAATAAGTCGATTCATAAAAAAACCATGACAAAGGACAGGTATTTTTTTTTATATACATTTAGCTACTTCTAGCTACTTTCAGATTCTCAACTAGCTACTTTTCTATTTCACCAGTTGGCAACAGTGCTCTCGACACGAAATGAGGTCTCGCCGAGTGGGTCTATAGGAAGAACCGCACGCGTCGTCTACGGCACCAGTGTTCGCCAGCGCTGCCCGTACAAAATCACTCTTGTGTAAACACCGGCGGCGGCCAGGCGGAGGACTGTCGTCGGGGTGCGATAGCGGGCAAGGTGCGGCAGTTATCGAGTCATCAAATAAACAAACCGATGTGTAGAGGAGAGAGACTACTACTCGAGGCGGCGCCACAGCGGTGATTTCATTACAAGTACAACCTCCGTATCATATTTATAATGGCCAGATAAAGCCAGTGGCGCTACTGGTAAATGAAATGACATAGTACCTACCTAATTTTTTTCATGGAAACTGACACGGTGGTCTACATCACCTATAAAATCCGCGATATCAGCCCATAAACACCTTGGTAAACAACTAGGTGCCGTGTCAGTGCTGCCCTTCGGTCGTGCTGACTACACTGAACTGTGCGGAAAACACGAACTATTTACGTAGCCGTTTCGACCGACTTTTCATTCGGTGCGGTGGTGGTAGCAACCCGGGCTGGTTAAACCCTACCACCTAGTAATGTAAAAAGGGAAAGACGTGGTGGATACCTTTATTTTCCGTGGAATCCGAGAGGTACTGGTCACCCATCTAAGTACTGACCGCGCCCAATGTGCTTATGAATACGATCGACAGTCAACCGACCGCACCACTGAGCTACCAAGGCTGATTAGTGATACACACTTGTTACACTCAGTCAGCTTTGATACGTCCACTGCTGGACATATGCCTCTACTTTATCTCCAGTACGGAAACGCTGATTACCTCCAAAGTCGTCCCACCTGGCCCAAGAGTCTTCCCACGCTCGGTTTCACTGCCCACGGCCGCCAGTGTAGCCGATTTATGTAAGGGTTTACGCCGCCGAGGACGCATTTACAGCAACGATCGCCGTCTCGTCGGCTGACGTGCCCAGACCACTGCCATTGAGCTTAGCCACCCGGTGTCCAATATCGACTACTTTGGTGCGTCAGCGGATTGCCTCGTTACGCACCATATCGCCACAGTAAATATATAGCTATATATTTACTGTGATATCGCGTAGCGATGTTCCCAGCTAGGCTAGGCAACTTTCAACCTTTGGACAACAGCGACGACGAGACTCGGTGGACGCCACGGTCAGAGTCCACTCACCAACCACAGAGCAAGAAATCGCGTCGCTCGGGGAAGACTTCTGGCAGAATAATGTGCCATCCAATGGTATAGGTACTTAGCTTTACATTAGAATATCTGGTGACGAACCACAAATGGTGCAAATCTTAAAATGTTCTAATTCGCCCAAATGGAAGATTCGGTTAATGGAAATTCTTCTTTTGTTCAAAATATTGGCAACCAAGAAATCAAATCGCGAAGCAATATAATTTAGTATTATTGTCGTTTGTGATAATAACAGTTACGTCCCGAAAGACATTTTTCCGAGTGCCCAATCGGCCGAGAAACCGTTTTATTTTTCGAATGTTCTCTCTCGCTAGTTTCACAACGTGTACAGTGTTTGCCAAACTTTATTGCCGCTCGTGCGATGTTCACTCTGCTGAGCAGAAGTCGAGTTTTAGGTCAAGAGGTGCGTTTTGATGCGCAGAGCTTATGGACTGAACATCGTACAAGTCGCAATAAAGTTTGGCGAAAACCTGTACGCGTATTACGCGCCTATACACGTATTTCCGTTAGGGCGCCAACTCCCAAAGCCAGGCGCACATTATGCAAATTCGCAACGTTAAAGCAATCACTATTTAACATTCCTACACAAGCGTCTAATAACTGGACAGCGATCTCGGAAACGCTTCAAGCGGCACGAAAGCGGCTGTGTTCAATGCGTGCGCCATTTTTCCTTAATGTAAGCGAATAGCTACAAAGAAATTAACATCTAGAAGAGGCGAGAACTTTGTCAAATATCTATAATTTATTGAACACCAAATTGTTACATAAACTAAAATTCTCAGAATCCGCGGATTGGCGCGAAGAAGTAACTCTATGGGTAAAGATGGCACAAAATGCGAGCGTACTGCCATGGGCCATGAGGCATATTCTAGCTAACCTTTTGAGTGGTGCACCTGTTGAGTGGTGCACGTGCATTGCATCTACTTGTATGCAAACTAATAGCAAAGTAAAAAAAATCTAAGTAAACTACATACGAACACTACATACCTAGTTACATAATATAAAGCATCAACTTAGATGGAACTTTTTTTTATTTACCATAAAACTGATTTCGTACGTGAAAATGTTTTTACATAGAAGTTTTTTTTTAGATGTCAATATAATTTGTAAATTTTTTCGCACTCTTGTATGAATAATTAACTACTTAACTTTTGTTCTACGAACGACTTTTTAGTTTGAAAAAATTCAAAAGTTCTCAAAATCAAGTTGTTCAGTTGCCGTTGTAGTGTAGAATAGCGGTCCTTTCAGATACTAACCACCTATTTCATGTAACACCAGTATTTATAAATAAAAAAAAAACTTTACTACTGGTCGACGATGTGAAAGAAGAGTGTAAAAATCGTGCCTCTCTCTGTCACGCTCGTTCACTCACGTATTTTCCGTCTGCTGCGAATGGAGTGCACGCCGACCAAATGTTGGTAATAAATAATGTAGTATGTATGAGAATGCCGGTTCGGTGTATTAGCTTCAATGGTGAGCGAACAAAACACGCAATTAATAGTTTAAATCAAATAAATAAAATCGTTCAGATTTTCGGTAATCCCTTCCTCGTTACATACACGCCAGTCAACTACAACGTTATAATGGAATAGAATACACTAGAACATAATTATCATCGTCATCCATGAGCCCGTCCGTATCGGTCCTCTGCTGGATATAGTCCTCTCTCAAGGCACGCCACCATACCTGATCTTCCGTTCTTCTCATCCATCCACTCCCGGCTACCTTTTGTAGGTCGTTTGCCCACCTAGCTGGGTGGCGTGTTACGTGGCCACCGTTCCAGCACCCGTCTACCCCAGCGGTTCTCGAGTCTGCGACAGATGTGCCCAGCCCAATGCCACTTCAGCGTAGAACAGAATAGAAATACTTTATTGCGCACCAATAACAAAGCCACAATGCAAGAAGGAAATCACATAGGACTGGAATTCCTGGCGTGCGTCGGTGGTGTCCTGGTGCCGCGCCGGCACGTAGAGACCCGTTGTCTTCTACCTGCTGATGAAAGATCGGTCGAAGCGGCTATGCAAATTTGTGTTTTTTTCGTCCAGTTCAGTGTAGCCTGCACGACCAAAGGGGAGCACTGACGTGACACATGCATTCCACCAAGGCTGACATCACGAGTGGTAGCCAACCAAACTGTCACGAATGCACGTCGCGCAATGAATTCGAACCGGTATTTGAGAGGAGGATTTAGGGAAGGGGCGATATCGTTCCGCCCTGCCACAAGACATTTGGCGAAAGCCAACACGCGGAATAGATCTCATCCATCATCGAGCACCTAATTTACCGCGCTATTATCGCAGTCGTATTGGCTTGCCAGTGAGCTGGCAAAATATATTATTGCGTTCAGTTTATTGCTGTTTAATAATGATAGGTAATAAATGTTTTAATAATTGCTTCGCGGAGAGCGCTGCTGGCTGGGTGCGGTGTTTGTGTTACACCTATTTTTTGTTGTTTATTTTGACGCAGCGTTTCAGGTGCACTTAGAATACTTTATTCACGCCATGGGCATTCATTAGCCTCTTCAATCGTTATGATAGGATCTCTAACACGCCCCAGCTCAAGCTGTTAGTGTTTAAAATAAATAAAAAAAAAGATGACGTGAGATTGTTGTAGACCCCCCCTCTCCCCCTAGTGAGATTTGGTGAGATTTTGCCAGACCCCTCCCCCCCCCCCCTTTTTTTGCTCACGTGATTAATGGATGTCCCCAAAAATAAAACCGGAGCGGGGAGGCCGAGGTAAATTCAGCGGGAGCGGGTGTTGTGCATAGTGATGCGGCGTGAACAAATCAGCCGGCGGTGTTGTTGCGGAACGCACGGGGCAAGAACGTTAGAAGAGGTTGGATGTCCGACTTTCCAATGCTTACATGAGAACCAGCGTCGCCGAGCTCCGCGGGTGGCGGAGGGGACGGCGCGCGCTCTGATTTGAATGGTATCAGGTGGTATCGCGCTCTGATTGGGTGGTAACGAATGTTATTGGTACGTGTTACGCTGGCGCGGGGAAGGTCCGACTTCCCTAACTCCCTACCTCTAACGTTCTTGGCACGGGGTCACAGAATAGAAAAGAGTACTCCGTACAGAAGCTTCTCTGTACAAACACTCACAAAGAAATAGCTCCTCTGCGACGACGCGATAAAGTACAAATTAACTCGCACAGAGCTGCATGCCTAAACACAATAACCACCTACATTTCGCTTCTCTTTCTGTCGCGTAACTCTATCTCGAAAGCGCGCCGTTCAGCGCGTGTAAGGGTTGTGTCTTTGGGCTGTCTTTTTGTGAGGAATAAAATAAAGATGATACATACCAACAACGGTACGATATTTAGCTACGGCAAATTCATGCGAACAAATTCATGCATGCGTTAGCGTCACAATTAGTTTCTCACATGGAAGCGTGAAACCATCCAGTGATAGTTTTGTTTGATCAATAAATTTAATGATCATCTACAATGTACCTATTGTTTTATTGGTGTTTTTTTATTGTATAAAAACCCACATTAAGACAGAGAACGAGTGAATGTTTTATTTATATCCTTATATGAATTAGGCCATACCTACATACCATGCTGTTCGGCGTCATCTAACTAATGTTATTGGCAATATGATAATATTATTTTAAATCTATGACCTCCTACTAATATGAATAAATAAATTCCTAGAAATAAATCAAAATGCTGCACAATAATGACGTGATTTCGACATTTCTAAATTCGAAACGAAACGTAGTAGATGCGCGGTGGCACACGCTCGCTCTGCCTGGATAGCGGCAGCCCACTGTTACTTGTACAGCCCACTGTACGCCAAGCGGTAGGCATTTAACGGGTTTAACGACGCCCATGGACGTTCAGTCGTACGCGGGGGTTGCGAATACCATGCCGGCCTAACAGGTGCCTCTCTTGAAAAGACACTTTACCTGGGGGGAAATATGTGGGCAGGGAGAGCGGTCCAGAGTTTACCAGTTCTGTGGAGGAAAGATCTGCAGGACCGATTGGTATGCATCCGTGGTAAGTCCAGCGTATAGGCATGCAATCCCCGCCCAGTGTGCGTTGTGCGGAGGTGGAAAGGGGGCGGCGGGATCGCGTAAAATAGTTCCTCCGAGCATTCCCCATGGAATAAGCGATAGAACACACTTATAGGGCGCCGACATCCCTACGGAGTTGCAGTGGTTCTAGATCGCGGGACAAGACATTGCTGCTTTGCCTTGCAGTAAAGTTTGTAGTTGTGCGTTTATTCGTACTTCTCTGAAAACAAAATGGCACATGTTCATAACATTTTGGAAACTAATACGTTACAAGGTTACCTCTTCGCTTTCCGGTTTTATTTTTGCGATTAGTACAGTCGGCCTCTTCGGATATCCACCACGGATAGGCCGCACCCCGTGTCCCCGTGTTATACAACACTATCGAGACACAAACCCATTAGAAAGTTTACAGCCGTAATCAATTATTAACACGATGCTCTCGCTTTCGTGCAAAATTCGCGCGACAACCGCACTCTAACAGAAATGTCTTAACGAGTTTTTTATGAAAGACTAGCTTTTGTATACGGCTTCGCTCACGGTATACTCGGTTTAATAGCAAATACGATTTAAACGTAAATATGATAATAAACAAGACCGCTTCTCTTATATTCTCTCTCTATGTCTCTTCCATACTTTACTTTCTTTGATACTGCTCAGTTCTAAGGCTATTTAGCGTGATGGTATATAGCCTATAGTTAGCCTAAAGAACTACTCTTTCCATCGGTGCAAACCGCATCAAAATATGTTGAGTGGTTCCAGAGTTTACCTTAAACATACATACATACAGACAGACGTTCCCTTTTATAAGAAGTAGAGAGTAGAGATAGAGAATAGATAGTAGAGAGTAGAGATAGACGGTAGAGAGTAGAGAGTAGAGAGTAGAGATAGACGGCAGAGAGTACAGATAGAGGTAGAGATAAACGGTAGAGAGTAGAGATAGAGAGTAGAGATAGATGGCAGAGAGTACAGATAGAGGTAGAGACAGACGGTAGAGAGTTTTTATGTTTTATGGCAGAGAGTAGAGATAGAGAGTAGAGAGTAGAGATAGACGGCAGAGAGTACAGATATAGGTAGAGATAGACGGTAGAAAGTAGAGACAGAGAGTAGAGAGTAGAGATAGAGGATAGAGAGTAGATAGTAGAGAGTAGAGATAGACGGTAGAGAGTAGAGAGTAGAGATAGACGGCAGAGAGTACAGATAGAGTAGAGAGAGACGGCAGAGAGTACAGATAGAGGTAGAGATAGACGGTAGAGAGTAGAGATAGAGAGTAGAGAGTAGAGATAGACGGCAGAGAGTACAGATAGAGGTACAGATAGAGGTAGAGATAGACGGCAGAGAGTACAGATAGAGGTAGAGATAGACGGTAGAGAGTAGAGATAGACGGCAGAGAGTACAGATAGAGGTAGAGATAGACGGTAGAGAGTAGAGATAGAGAGTAGAGATATACGGCAGAGAGTACAGATAGAGGTAGAGATAGACGGTAGAGAGTAGAGAGTAGAGATATACGGCAGAGAGTACAGATAGAGGTAGAGATAGACGGTAGAGAGTAGAGATAGAGAGTAGAGACGACATTGCATCGACAGCCGTGATGATGTCAGCCCGGCCCATCCCATCCTGTTAAATTAAATGCGCGCCGTGTCAGTGTTGGCGCTTCTCGTTGGTCGTGTCGGCTGAAAACATCGGTACACGTTTCGACCTTTGTTGCAGAAAACTTCGTTGTTTCTGTCTCACGAACAATGAGCTAAGCCGATAAGCAGGGCAGCGGACCGGCACAAAACGCATGCGTATATTATTTTCAACTTGAATCGTTCAAATCGGTACCTCAAATTGTTTTAGTTTGGTTTCGTTTTAATTAAAATCCAATTAGGTATATACAGAAGTGATGAGTGCTATCTCAGTGAACGGTTTTAAAAACCAGTTGGACAAACACTTTATTAATAATGAACAAAAAAATTATAAAAACATTTCATTAAAGCAACTAAGTGAACAAATTATAATAGAAAAAAAATACAAGTGAGAATCAAGTGCACTCAACATACAAAGTGGACGCATCAGCTTCAATCTGCTAGTGTGTACTACATCAATCATCCATCATCAATACTAATAATAAATCTGTAAGGGATGGTCATGGAGTAAGTTACTTTGTTTTATGAGATACTGAGTTTATACTCTATTTATGATACTAAAACTAAATTGACGATTTTTAGAAATCTTTTCTATGTGTATGTATGTATGTTCCTCCATAACTCTTAAACCGATCATCTGAATTCGATGAAACTTCGTACACGTACATTTACCTATACGAGACACAGGATAGGCTAAATAAAATTTCCGTTACGTTAAGCTGAAATAAAGGTACGATAGCGGGCTTACTTACTTTCTTCTTTTTAAATACGAATTTCACGCGAGCGAAGCCGCGGGTAAAAGCTAGTAATAAATAATAATATTTTTTTTTTATTAATCATGTGTTCCGCGGGGCCACTGGCCACAATGACCAGCGGCGTTTACCGGGAAGCACTCGACCGACACGCTCACTCACCCCCAAACTCGCTCACTCACCCCCAAAACCCGCTCGACCCCAACCTTGTTCAACTCAGCCTTGTCGAACGTATTACTTTAGGTATTGATTGACTTTACTTTAGATATTCTTTCCATACCCCGTACGGAAGTCTATAAGCCTACAACGTCTGTCTGTCTGTATGTCTGTCCGATGACTGCATCTTTGAAACCGTAATAGCTAGCCGGTTTAAATTATGATCACAGAATAGGTGTTATTTTGGCGGTTATAACAATAAATAATAAAAAAAATTAAGTGAAAAATTAAGGGAGATTTCTATACAGGAAACGTGTTTTTATTTCAACGTTTTATTTATTTTTTTGTCGCACGGAAACCTCGGCGCGCGTTTCCGATTCGCACTTGTTGGGTGGGTACTGGGTGAATATGTCGAGCGGTTCCCGGTAGACCGGCTGGTCAGGCGCCAACTTATTATGCAAGAGGTTAGAGGTTCAAATCTCCGGTTATAAATGATATTTTTATTTTTTGGTTAAATTTAGAATATGTACTATAGAATATGATTTATTTCCTCATTCTCACAATAAGATACAGAACATGTAACAACATATAGGTATGAGGAAAAGGGAGCCAGCTCAGCTTACATGCTGCGGCTCCCTCGCGATGAGAGCGCTGCGGAGCTGATCTTCCGCTGCTCCCAACACACATTACAAAATTAAAATAAAATATCAGGTATCACCACTTGAATCATACGCGTATATTAGACAAAGAACCCAAACGAGAAAAAAACAAAGTATACTTTTTCTAATAAAAAAAGACAGAGATTTTTATTAGAAAGATGCAAAGCGAAAAACATTGGAAAAAATACATCCCGGCCAGGATGTATTTTTTCCAATGTTTTTCGCTTTGCATTTTTCTAATAACAATATATATAAAGCGAGTACGTGCTTAGTACTAACATATAAACATAAAATATTATTAAGACAGAGATTTACAAACATAATATTTAAAAACAACCAAAACAGAAGGAAAATAATTAGCGATCTGACCGAGTGGCTTATGCCCGACTAATTGCGATCAATGATCATAATATGTGACGAAATTGATTGAAAATAATATATATCATAAAGGAAAACAAAAATATGAAGGAAATCAAATTAAAGTAGGTATTATAACATTCACATGAATGAGTGAGCAATGAGGATGAATAACTTTGTTGTAACATGTGCGAGTAGTGATTAGTGCAGTAATGATGAAGGAAAGAGTTGGTGAAGTGTAAAAATACAAATATTCAAAACATAAAAAAATTAAATTAATAAATTTACCTGAATACCTAAATAGTCCGCCGCTTATGAATGCACAAGAAGATGCTGCGATGAACATTCTTTCATAATGTCATCATCACATCATCAGACACATTATGGTGCTTTCAGTATATTCTCGGTCTGCATCATGCACATAGATTTTGGAAGCTACAGATTCACAACGTAGAACAAAAAAATGGAAGCAACAATTATTGTTTACAGTATAATCAAAAACCGTTTAAAAAGACGACAACGTTACCAGTATTGAATGAATGAATTTTCTCTGCTAATTAAACAATAATTATTAAATGGAATTACCATTGTATCATTTAAACATTATTTTGTTTTATGTTTTAACTTGACATCGCAATTTTTCAAGATCAAAATCATTGAAAATAATGGCTCCATCTAGTAGCACTGCGATAGAATTAAAAAAATTTGTAACGCCATCTAGTGGTACTACAAAATGTTTTGCTTCCATTTTTTTGTTCTACGTTGTGAATCTGTACCTTCCAAAATCTGTGATCAATGATCTGATCATGCATGACAGACGAAGATGGCGCGGCGGCGGCGGCGGCGTAACAGAGAAATTAATTCCACATGTCCGCAAAACTAAATCCATCGAAAGTAGAAAGCGCCCGAGACCGCTCGTGATCGAATCCTTAATCGCGTTACGTTACGTTACGTTACGAGACCGCGTAACGCGATCTGACCGAGATGGCTTTTGACCGATTAATTGCGATCAATTATCATAATATGTGACGAAATTGATTGAAAATATATATCATGCATGACGATATCGCACGTATACGTTCGCTTTTAGGTTTCCGTACCGCCCGTACGGAAGCCTACATATTACTATGCCTACGCCGTCTGTCTGTCTGTCTGTCTATCCCACACTGCTGTATCTTTGGAACCGCAATAGTTAGCAGGTTAAATTTTTTACAGAATAGGTATATGGTATTATGGCGGAAATACTAAAAATATAAAAAGTTAAAAATTAAGGGGGGTCCCCATACAAGAAACGTGTTTTTTTAATGTTTTTTCTTTTGTGGTGCGGAAACCGACTCGCACTTGGCCGGTTTTTTTTTTTATGGAAGCTGACACGCTTATCTTACATCACCTGCAACATCCGTGATGTCAGCCCATAACAACTTGGTGAACTAGGTGCCATATCAGCGCTTCTCTTTGGTCATGCCGGCTACAGTGAACTGGACGGAAAATACGAACTATTTACGTAGCCGCTTCGACCGACCTTTCCTTGGTGGTATAACCCGGGCGAGTTAAACCCTACCACCTAGTAAGGTAAGAAGGGCAGGGACCTGCAGTTTTACGCGGAATCCGAAGCACGGTCAGCCTCAACGGTCGAACGGTCACCCAACCAAGTTCTGCGCAAGACTGTTCATTTATATAGAACCTGACACGATTTGCCACAGTGGCTACATCACCTCTGCCTCTCCTACACCCGTGATGTCGGCCTATTACCTAACCTACACCTTCCTGCCGTAATTAGGTGTCATGTCAATGTGTACGCGGTGTTTCATAAATGGGTGGCGCGGGTAGTAGAATTTTATTTTATAGCCGTTACGGCCGACAGTCAGTGCGCTGGTACCATACCGGACATTTTTAACCCTACCGGCGAGTGTGTTTCCTGAAAATTTCAATATTGAAACAGTGAGTCGTGTCGTGTAACAGGCTGGTCGCCCTTGTAATAGTGTGCCCATATGGTGACATGGCACCTTGCTGAGCGCGGTTTCGTGAGGTGCGGTCAATTTGGCTCTGTAATCGACTGCACCATGGTAACCACGGCACAGCCACCCATTATGGTTCTCAAATGAATCGTTATCGTTATATCGTGTCTATATCTAATTTGAAAAAAAAAATATTGCATGTAACACAGAGTGTGTGGTGAGCGCGGGAGCGCTTATATAAGCTCGCATAAGAAATTATGTCATCATCATCATCATCAGCCTGTATCGGTCCACTGTTGGACATAGGTCTCTCCCAAGGCACTCCACCACACGCGGTCTTCCGCTCTTCTCATCCATCCACTCCCGAAATTAAATACATAAATATAGAAATTATGTACCTCAAATTAATTAATAACGCCAATATACTCCTACATAGATTTCATGTGCATGAATATACAGATTCGACGACCTTCTGCCACGAAAGTGTAGTTCCGAAAGTAAGTTTTTCAATGTTCGCGTATGTAAAATTTAGTGCTGACTGAGTTATGCGGAAAGATATCGATTGACTTCACACACAAGCCGTCAGTTAAGGCCCGCTCAGCTATTAGGCAAGTTGGCCGGAGTCGTGCGTGTGCGAATGATGCCAGTTCAGTCACACAAGCCGCAAATTGACTATATCCGTACAGCGACCATTGCACGGTTAATCAAGACAGCGCAGCGACCGAGCAGTGTTTTCATCAGTATTGCTTTCCTAGCGCCGGGACATCGACTGCGTGGGTTTTCCAAATTTGAAAAAAGGAACTCACAAAACCGAAGTGAAATAGGTAGCCTCTTTTTGTAAAACTAATTCGAAACATGAATTTATTTTATACGAGTAGGTCTGTAACTTTAATTCTGTCTGTAATAGGTCTGTAATTTAATACTTAAATTTTATGAGCTTTACAAGTTTTTCAATGTAAAAAATAACGGTATCGGTATGATTTAAACAATTATTTTGAAACATGAAAAGTACCGACCATAAACCGTAAACCTATTCACAATATCTAATAAAACACGGTAAAGGGCCAAAGCAAGGCGTAAACAAACACATAAGTTACACAAGTTATGGTAAACTTTCAGTGTTTGCCAAAAGTCGCGTCGAAAAGAAACGGGAAACCAGTTTGAGGAACTCGGGGGCTCTGCTGAGTACAGGTGCAGCGCAGTGCAACAAGAAGTGTAAGCAATTAAACAGCTATTTAGATAATTGCATCTTGCTCGGATGCACTCCGTCGATATCGCATCGTGCACTAGAACTCGAGCGAGTTCCACGGAGCCGCAAAAGGGAAGAAATTATTGTGGTCGATTTATTTTCGTGTCAAAAACGGTTCGTCAATCTTGATAGCACTCACTGAGATTATATTTTATAACCGGAATTAAAAAACAACAAAGATAAATTCTAGGTAAAAATTATCCTATAGATATGCTCAAAAAACAGCAACATCACTGCTTCTCATTACGAGATCAGAGCATAAATCATCGGTGTCATCAATGAATTTCTTCATTTGACCAATCAATGTCCTCCTAGCTAGGCTGATACCACGATGATTGTTCGTCTATTCCAAATTTAAACAGCTGTCAATGAGTTCCTATCATTTCAAATAAAGAATATTATTGTCGATTGCTGAAAGTTCTATAACATTTTTTGAACATCGAACCCAACCAATCTCCTCCATCCATTGAAAAGCCGAGCGTACACGGGCGCGCGTACCAAACAGCGGCTCTTCGAGAAATGGTCGCACATTCATTTTCAATGCACATCTAGATTTCTCTAGCAGGCACGTAGTGAAGTGACTGTGTGTGACGACGCTACGCTACGGAAGACGACGACATCCATCTCTTTTTTTGTCGCGGGCTGCTGCCACATGAGTAAATATACAGCTAGTGCATTTCAGTTTGTAGATTATACGGTTAGTAATCTAAGACAGATGACCTAATGAGTAATGAATGACAGGACAAAACTCTGAGGTGACCGACTGAAATACGTGATCTTCTTGACAGATAATTGCGTGCCTCTTCAAGGCCGTTTCTTCTTCATTGTAGTCAGTTCCTGTGAATGTTAGCCGCACCGCACCCCTGCATGGCCATGCAAGAGTTTTCATTTAATTGGTACAGAAACTTTATTCTTTATTCATCATCCATAGACAGTAACACTGCACTCGGATTCGTCATATTTTAACATTTAACATTTAGCATTTTGCCAGTTCGATTATCACAGCGAAGAAGAACTGGCAAGAAACTTGGCTGGATAATTTTTATTTTATACGTATACGTCCATTTAGTCTACATTTACAAAAATGTTTGCCACTGCCTACATAGTACGAGTCATCATTATTTCTATTTATCACAAAACTGCAAAATATCAAGGCTGGAAGTTCGAACATCAACTAACTAACCAAACCTTCCTTTCTCTTTCGCTCTTATTAGTTAATCGGGGTCACCGATTATTAAACCCTGGAGAGGTCAACAGGAAATTATAAATAAAAAAAAAAAAAGATAGCGTCTAACTAAATTCCGTCAAATTAACAATGAAACACAATTCAATGGCTCGTTCAATGGTGACATTGTTTCATTTACCGGCTCTCGGCAGAATAATGTCACTTTTTCCTAGGCCGCTTCTGTCGAGTTCTTTTTAACCGACTTCCAAAAAAGGAGGAGGTTCTCAATTCGTCTGTATGTTTTTTTTTATTTTTTTTTTTATTTTTTTTTTTATTTTTTTTTTGTATGTTTGTAACACGATTTCTCCGTCAATTGAGGGCCGATTTAGAAAATTCTTTTTTTGTTAGTTAGGTCATACTTCCGAGGTGGTCCCATTTCAATTTTATCGAAATTGGTTCAGTGGTTTTCGAAAAATCAGCATAATACTATGGTGTGTGGTTACCTTCAGCAAAACTTGTGATGTGGTCGTTTTCGGCAATTTTCAGTTTGATAAATTAGTATGGTGTGTGGTTACCTTCAGCAAAACATTTGTGATGTGGACTTATTCAGCAATTTGCAGTCTGACACATATGGCGAATAATTCTGTACCACTTCAATCGATTTCGATTATTCGATTTCGATTATTCTTTTTTATGTAATATTACTAAAAAGAATGAAATAAAAACTGTTTTAAAAAATATTAAACCGATTTCCAAAAAACAAAAAAAAAAAAACTAAAAAGTATTAAATACCTAATATTTTGAAATTTTCTCTGTCCTGTTGAAATACATGAATCGATATACTAGTGATACATATTCGGACCCTTGTTTCATGAATATTCTAAATTTGAAATTTTTTTATCTTTTCCGACCGGCGTTTAATTTATTATGGTACCTGGCCAGTACCTACTGTACCGAGTACCATCGAGCTGGTTTGATGATGGAGACAGAAGGTGGCCATAGGAACTCCTAAACTACACATGATAAACCCATCGTGTTTGGGCTCGTTGCATTTGTCTTCACGAGAAATTTACTTTAGACCTAAAAGATTCTCAATTCGACGGTATGTTTTCTTTTTTTGGATGTTTGTTACGCGATTACTCCGTCAATTGTGGGCCGATTTTGAAAATTCTTTTTTTTTTTATTTGAAAGGGGATAACCCTGAGGTTTTTGAAGTGAAAACTTCTTTAGCGGCTCTTGGCACTTTTTTAGGTGGGTAAAAATGTATAACTCGCGACATCGCGTCAGCGTCATTTTTAAAATGAAACCTTAAGTCATTGCGTTATGGGTTAAGTTAGAGTGGCACGGGATCTGCCGGCACTCCCGGAGTGCAACTGTTAAGTAGGGTTCCGTAACACGTTTATGTCTGTCCATTCTACTAAGTTCTGCAAAATGAATGTAGGGTTCCGTAACATATGCATGTCTATCCGTTCTACTAAATTTTACAATTTTCAACCAAGGTCCTCCGACGGTTATTTTATAATAAAAGTAGGCTTCCGTAACACGTTTATGTCTGTCCATTCTACTAAGTTCTGCAACATCACCTACAACGTCTGTGATGTCAGCCCATAACACCAGTGCCATGTCAGTGCTTCCCCCTTTGATCGTGCTGACTACACTGAACTGGTCGGAAAACACAAACTATTTACATAGCCGTTTCGACCGACGTTTAATTCAGTGCGGTGGTACCAACCCGGGAAGGTTAAACCCTACCACCAAGTAAAATTACGAGGGAAGGGACTTACAGTTTTACGAGGAATCCGAACCTTGGTCAGCCTCCAACGGTCAGCGGTCACCCATCTAAGTACTGACCGCACCCAGCGTTGCTTAAAATTCAATAGCGACAGTTGACTGTCTGCACCACTGAGCTATCGAAGCTGACGTGGTCCTATTTTAATTGGGTCAAGATCGGATTGGAAAGCGAGGCGGAATCGCGAGGCCGAAGGCCGAGCGATTCCGCCGAGTACATTAATAGCAAAAAATTACTAAAAAAAACTGTGAAATAAAAAAAAAGTTTTAAAAAACATAAAACCGACTTCCTAAAAAAAGGAAAACTAAAAAACTATTCAAAATAAAAATATAAAAACCGCCTTCAAAAATATATGAAATAAAAACCTAAAAAAAAAAAAACGAACCCTAGAGTTGAAGGCGGTGCTAAAGCATGCAAAAATTATGCATGAAAGAAAACATGAGTGGATGATAATATCCTTTGTGATTTGTAAAGCAAGCAAAAATGATGCATGAAAGAAAACATGAGTGGATGATAATATCCTTTGTGATTTGTGTAGCCTTTTTAGCACCGCCTTCAACTCTAGGGTTCGTTTTTTTTTTTTTAGGTTTTTATTTCATATATTTTTGAAGGCGGTTTTTATATTTTTATTTTGAATAGTTTTTTAGTTTTCCTTTTTTTAGGAAGTCGGTTTTATGGCGCACACAATTTGCGGGTCAACCAAGTGACGTCATCCTAATAAATAAAACTTACGAAAATTTTTTTTTATGTAATCCAGTATTAGTGGCTGAGTCGGAGGGGCCAAAGCGCATGCTCCGACCAGCCAATATCATCTCCGAGAAGGTAGGTGCCATATCGGAGACTTCCCTGGATTGTTGGCTATACTGGACTAGAGAACATAACCGAGGCTGCTATGCAGCCATCATACATCCAGTACGGTAGTACCAACCCAGTCGGCAACAATTTGAGCCTTCACATAGTAAGGGGCAAGGGAAGGGACCCACCGTTTTACACCGGTTCCGAACGGTGAAGCAGCAGGTATAGGTGTGCACGTAAATTTTTTCTTCACAAAAAACTCATTGCTACACGCCGACCGGATTCGAACCGCGGACCTCTCGCATGAGAAGCCGATGCCCAAACCACTCGGCCACCCGCCGCTTTATCGATTTACATACGGTTTTCACTATTACATTCTGTCACATTTCAAGGTGGTTTTAGGCTATAAATCACATAACATAACGCTACGTCATCGGTGCCCTGAGCTGTCGCGAATCGAAGCCGCGGGCAAAAGCTTATTTTTACGCGCTGCAAACTTTGCTTTGTTACCAAAATATATATTTTTTATTGGCTTTTGTCTCAATGTACATATTATTAATGTAATAAAACCCAAATTAGTACATACATACATACATACATACCACACGCTACCTATATCCCAACAAACAGAAGCAGCAGGAGCAGAGTAAATTATGCGACATCATTCAAGAAGGTGCAGTGGCAATAGATCGAAAATTTGGAAATAATATGTAACGGCCCGGTGGTGTAGTTGGTTATCGCGTGTTGGCGGCTCAAGCCAGAGACCCAGGTTCAAATCCTGGTCGGGATGTATTTTTTTTTTCTAATGATTATCGATTTGCATTTTTCTAATTAAAAATATATATAAAGCGAGTACGTGCTTAGTACTAACATAAACATAAGATAAGAGTAATCGGTGTTCTGCTGCAGGGACTCGGCGGCGTCGGCGGTAAATTACAGCACAAGACAGACCACCACATTTCGCAGTGTTCGGACAAGATAACTATCAAGCAGCAACTAAGGCACCAACTAGGTACCAAGTAAGACCAACCTGCTGCATGACTCGGTGACTCGGTGTAAGGACCGTGCTAAAGTGAGTGGTGGCTAGCCTGTCGCCCTTTAGCACGGCATCTTGTCTATATGCCTTAGTCGTTTTTTACAACATGCACGTGGAGAGATGCAGTGGGGCTATTCTTTTTAACCGGCCACACGGTAGAGCCAAATTAATAAATAAATATATTAAAACCCAAGAGGGTTATTAATTCAACAGATTATACAGGTTGTTTGATGACTATAGGTCATCATAAAGCAAACCAGGTACTCCTGAGCCTATTTGGAGCAAAAAAGTTACATGACATTTTCCTCTACGGTGAACTTTTTTTTTTGTTTCCATACAAAACTAAATAATTTTTTTATTAGTTTTGTATGGAAAAACAAAAAAAAAAGTTCACCGTAGAACAAAATGTCATGTAGCTTTTTTGCTCCAAATAGGCTCAGGAGTACCTGGTTTGCTTTATGTATGACCTATAGTCATTTAGCTATACGTTGTATATGTATTAGTTGTATAATGTTGTATAACATTATTTCTCTATGCCTATAGTCATCAAACATCCTTGTATAAATAAAATTGTGACAATTTTGTAGTTCATTTTATTTTAGGTTCAAAAGTTTTGTCTCGTCAACATACATACATGGATTGATTATATTCATTCATCTATAGCGTCACGCCTGTTTCCCAATGGGGTAGGCAATGACAACGAATCCCTGTTCAACAGTTCCATCGGATTATATGACGTGACGGATGGGTGAGTAGAGAAAGATATCAAGTACGTCTCGACGGAAAGCAGTGGTACCGCACCGCTATGGCACCGCCGCCTCCGGGAGGACTGGAGGTAGATTGTTGAGGTGTATGTCCAGCAGTGGACGCTTACACGCTGACTGATATGATATGACGCGTGAGTGATTCTGCGGGGACGCCCATAAGTCCCCTATCTAAACTTCCTGTACAGAAACGCATGCAACAAGCAGCTCCCTGTGCTAACGCGCGTTCAATTAGTCGACCTTACCATTTCAATTCAATAACCCTTTAAATTTACAAACAGTGTACAATCTTGTATTATATTAACTTCTTTGTTTTATACTATACAGAAAGAAGAAAGAAAGAAAGAAAGAAAAACGTTTATTCAGCTAAAACTATAAAATAACAAAAAAAAAGACTATAAAAATGTAAAAAACATTTTTTTAGCTGAAAGGTAGCTGACACAGCACGATGCAAAACCTAACAAGTAGGTAGTTGCGGCTAGTTTTAAGTCTGCCCCCTGACAATACGTTATACTGTGGTACAACAATGTTTGTACATCAACTGTAAATGATTTCAACGTAAATATGAGAAAATATTTTACTGGTTTAGGAATGTATATGAAAAACCGCTGGCAACATAATGAGCCAGCAGTATGTAACTGTTGATTACTTACCCAAATAAAAATAAATAAAAAATAAACATATGGACCAAGTGATTTTTTTTTTTAATCTTAATTTTGTTTAGGGCTTTAGCCATTCCTGGCTATGCCAGCCCCATAGTAACTATATTGATTTTTTATTGTACTTCAGCACGATTCAACGCCTGTGACTTTACAAAAAAACTTAGTATGAATTCAAACTCCTCCCCCTGAGCTCGCCCCAAGGCTTCATGTACTTTAAAAAACAGGTTGAGTCTGTCAGTTCTTAAGTCTCTCAATAGCTTCTGCCTCAGTTCTCGGTTCCGGGCACATTCCAACAGTATATGGAGTAGGTCCTCTTCTATCCCACATATGCTGCAGTTGGGTGAGTGTGCTGTCTTCATAAGGTACATTGTCTTATTTGTTGGAATGTGTGACCAAGTGATGAATACGATACTCGTATTATCCCTCCCAGCATCACTGGCTACAGAACCCTATAAATTAAGACAATTCGCAAAATACACCGACAAATAAGATAAATTATTATAGGTGTGTACTGAGTTTAAATAGTTGGTTATAAACAAAATGTTTTCAGTGGTAGCCGAACAAGGGAAGCTGGCGACGCAGGCAGGGGCTGACTAATTCCCAAAATGGAAAAAAAACGTTAAAGTTAGTACCCGAAAGGGGTGATTCTACGCCTGAAACGGAACAATTTTCGTTCTACGACTTATTATTTTGAGAACTTTTTTTTTTCTTGTTCACACAATAAGTGCTAAAAAAATTCTAAATGTTCACACGTCATTGTCCAAAACAATTTGTTTTTGTCAAAATAATTACAATTTCCCATACAGAATAACTATGGTAATAAATGTGACATTGTGTATTGACAAATAGTTCAGGCACAGCATGAATGCAATTGAATTGCAGAAGATCTACAAAGACTGTCAAGACCTATGAAGAGAACACTTAGTCATAGTGTATTTTTATCACTCCTCTGTCATATTCGTCGAGGCGTCTTCGTCCGTCTAGTACAGCGGTTTCCAATCATATTTTCATCCATATTCAGCAAATCTTCACAGACCCAAGCGCCCAGAGCAAAATTGGTAAGCTTACCTAAATAAATAAAATTTTCATATCGTTATTTTTATTTTCCTGTCTGTCCATCGTAGTATAATTAATTACGGTCGATTTCACCACCTTTACCTAAAATTTAGCTGCCCGTTAACACCATACAAATGTATGAGAAATGCCACTTTAACTGACAAATAACTGTTGCACGAGACTTAACCGGAGGTGTTAAAAACGGCCATTAGTAATCAGAATCACAAACGAAATCACTAATCAATCATTCATCACTGAAAATAATTTTCGCTGAAGAGTTAGAGTGGGCGACAGAGTAGCCACCTCTCACCTTGGCACGGTCCTTCCATCTAGTCATTTATCATGTGGGCCTTCGTGCCTTACTTGCTGCTTCATAGTTATGCTATCCGAATACTTTGCGAAATGTGGTGGTCGGTGTTATTCTGTAATTTACCAGACTCCTTGCAGCGAAACACCGATCACTCTGCTTAGCCCGTTTGTCGAGATACAACGTGTGGTATGTATGAATGTAGTTAGGTGAGCCATTCTCTTTAGATGGTAGAGGTAAATGTGGCCACTAAGCGTGCCCAGGTGTACCCCTACCTACGTTGCGTACCCTGCCTGGGGGTACGCGTACCACTATTTGGGAACCACTGGCTATTACAATCATCCATTTACAGCATATTAGTATACCTAATCTTATCTATCAACATGTGCATTTCTTAGTACTGGGGTACCGAAAGATGACTCAAAGAATATGCATGTATAGATGTCCATATAATTTTGGTTAATTTTTTTTAATATTGTATTACTTTAAAACTGTAGGTCCCTTCCCTTCTTACCTTACTAGGTAGTAGTTACCAACCCGCCCGGGTTGGTAACACCGCACTGAATGAAACGTCGGTCGAAGCGGCTATGTAAATAGTTTGCGTTTTCCGTCCAGTTCAGTGTAGCCGGCACGCACGACCGAAGGGGACGCACTGACATGGCACCTAATTCACCCGGTGTTATGGGCTGACATCACGGATGTTGTAGGTGATGTAGCCAATCGTGTCAGTTTCCATAAAACAAAAACAAAAACAACTTTAAGTGAGCTAAACTTGTATATACCTATCTATATCGTGGTTGCTGAACTAAACCTGATGAACTATTGTACATTCTTCCTTAATAACAAGTGAGGTCAACCTAAGTCAAAGTCAGAATATTGATTGTCAAACATGTGGAAACACAGATCCACACAGCTGGATTTGTCATTAATTAATTTCATAATAATAATTTTATTTTTATAATAAGTTCAATACGAGGAGGTATGTATATACTAAGAATCTAAACATGATTTTGTGTTATACAAACAGAACATGGATCCACCGACCAAATAATATTACCACCACAATGATACAATAATATCACGTACCATTTTGTCAGCCTCGGTAGCTCAGTGGTGCGGTCGGTCGACTTTTGTTAAGCAACCCTGAGCGCGGTCAGTACTTGGATGGGTGACCGCTCGACGGTTGGATTGGAGGCTGATCATGGTTCGGATTTCACGTTAAACTGTCGGCCCCTTCCCTTCTTACCTTACTAGGTGGTAGGGTTTATCCCGGCCGGGTTGGTCAGGTACCACCGCACTGAACGAAATGTCGCGTCGTCGGTCGAAACGGCTATGTAAATAGTTCGTGTTTTCCGTCCAGTTCAGTGTAGCCAACATTAAATGAAGGGAAGCACTGACATGGCCCCTAGTTCACCCGGTGTTATGGGCTGACATCACGGATGTTGTCAGTAGGTGATGTAGCCAAGCGTGTCAGTTTCCATAAAAAAAATACATGGATTTTAAGCCATGGAGGTACTCCTGTTCATAAGAGCAAATAAGATACAGGACCCTAAAAATGGTGCACACCAACAGATTGAAACACACTGACATATCGGCAGTAAATGTTTAACTTGCAAAAAAGGTTGCCTATAAGAAATATTTGTGTGGGATAAGTCCACCTTTCTATCTCAAGTACAAGTTGTAATAATTTCTGTAAAAAATTTGTAGAGCAAAAAGTATTTCTACCTATTCAGATAGACGATAAAAGCTCGCCATTAGGTTGACACAAAAAGGTCGGTACAACAGGGGTACCCAATTACAGCAGGTAGCTCGACCCCGTACTATCCCACAACATTAACGACATCCAGCTCACTAGAGCCAGGTTTAATTGTCCCTAAAGGAAGGTGTGGATCTAAGCTTACGATGGCTTCACCGAACATATCCGGGCCCATCGGCAGTAGAGGAGGGTATCAATCGAGGCCGGGACTAGCGAGTGGCCACTCTAAATTTCCCGCGCATGCTTCACGTTTCGGCTCGCTTCAAGCCCTCGTCAGCTAGTCTGCGTTGACTAGGACGCGGGGAAACCACCAGTCCCGCTCTCGACCTCCCTCTCTCTACCTATCCATATTCTGTAGGATGCTTCCAGTGACGTTTTCGAAGCTCTCTCCATATATGAGCTTAGCGTCGATCTTGGGAGCCCTAGATTCTTGAAGAGACTGTAGAGCGACTTCGCTGGTAGTCCTCTTGCTCCGACTTCCACAGCGAAGAGATCAGTCTTGAATCCGTTTCTCACAATCCGGTCTACTAAGTTGCAGTACTTGTTAAGCTTGATGTTGTGGTCCTTCGGTATGTTACTTTCCCATGGAACTGTAAGTTCAACAAGTACTACATGCTTTGTCGCTTTTGAGAATATGAGTATATCCGGCCTTAATGCTGTGGTACAGATTTCCGAAGGCATTTGGTAATGCTTCTCATGTGTGTCCATCAACAATTCCCAATCCTTTGCTGCTCCCAAAATTGAAGAAGGTTTAGTCCTATCTTTGGGCAGCTTATTGGCTCCAGGTTTCACAAAGTTGACCTTCTGGAAGCCGCTACTGGTTTGCCCTTTCCTGGTCCGTGCAATTGACAGGTTGATGGCCTCTCTGATGATTTGGAGGACTTTATCATGACGGTAGGAATACTGGCCTCGCTCAAGTAGTATTTTGCATCCGCATAACAAATGTTTGGCCGTGCCTACGAACTCCTTACATGACGGGCATAGTCTATTTGTAGATTTCCCCCATCTAACTAGGTTACTCGGGTCGGGGAGAGTAAGCTGGAATGCATTTAAGTAGAACTTAAGCAGCTCAGGGGACCAGTTGTATATTATGGATTTCCACTTCAATGCAGGAGGGATGCAGAAGTCACCCACTGTTAGCCAATCATTCTGCATTTCTAGGTTTAAGGCGTGAAGTTTGAAGCCTTGTTCCATGTCCTCCTGAGCAAAACCTTTCAGTATTTCTTTATCAGACTTTACTGTTTCTATGCCCAATCCAGATCTATTGGTGCGTGTACCAACTTGGAATGATTTGTAGAAGTCGAGTCTCGATTCCAGTTCATCTGATAGTGATGTGTTGGGTAAGGCTTGAATAGCGCTATCATTGGAGTCTTTGAGTATACATCGTTTGGCTATTCTCGCCTTTTGATAAAATAACGACGGTTTCTTAATGTTCAGTCCAAAGTTATTGTGAGATCTGTATAGCGTTGACGAGTCAGCCGGGTGAGCCAGTCCAAACCATGATTTCAGGAATCTGGTCACATACGAGTCTAATTTAGTCAGGTTTTGCTTTGTGAAGTCGTAGACGAGAAATGGCCATGAAAGTTTTGATGTCAGGTAGTTATCGTAAATCCATGCCTTTTGTGTACCCAGGAGGGGAAGATTGTCAGTTTGGCGGAGGCTCTCTTCGAAAAGTTGGACAATATCATCAGTAGGATGCTCCTTTCCTCTGCTGGTGATCCTTTTGCCCAAGAATTTAAAAGGAGCTTCATCAGCCACGGTTGCGATTGGTTTTCCGGCTACTGTCAGACCTGGATTGCTCGAGGTAAACTTTGAACCTTTCCTGGTTAAGCTCAAACAGTAGCACTTCGCTGGTTTTATCTTCATCCCTTTAGTCCATTCACAATAGTCATCTACCACCTTAAGAAGCGCCTGATTTTGTTTTGGATTGCGGGTTAACAGCGTAATATCATCCGCAAATGCCAGGATGGCCGCCATATATGTGTCTCCATATTTGAACCTGTATCCCCATTTGTTTTCTTTTACGACAAGCGTATCAATTAGAATGTTGATAACAATGTTAAATGTAACAGGAGAGAGGCAGCAACCCTGGAAAAGTCCTATGCCGTAACGAATTTCCGGTATCTTCTCCGTTTCGCCTTTTACTTGTATTACAAAGGAAAGTTTTTTGTAGTAGGAGGCTATTATATTACAGATCAGAGGTGGCACATTATACCACTCTAGCGCCTTTAATAGTAACTCATGGCGCACCGAACCGAAGGCGTTTTCAAAGTCTAACCACGTGGCAGTTAATTGTCTTTCATTCTTCCTTGCATCTCTAAGACATTCAGTCAGCAAAGAATTATGTTCGAGACACCCTGCAACTCTTGGGAGAAAACCTTTTTGGTACTTCTTCGGTAAGTAGTCGTTGGTACACATATGTTTGAGTAGTCTGGCCTGTATAATGGAGAAGAATATTTTCGAAATTGTGTTCGTAAGGCCTATAGGTCTAATATCCTTGGGATCAGTAACTTCTTTCTTTTTTGGTAGAAGAACAAACACGGCTTTACCAAGACAGTCTGGCACTTCTCTGTTCGTCCAAATTCTTTTGTAGATGTTCAACATGTGTTTCCGCACTGATGGACATTTTTTGTATATGATGTATGGTATGCCATCGGGTCCCGGGGCGGAACTATTTGGTTTCCTTTTTATGTGGTATTCCAGCTCTTCCATCGTCGGTGAATCAGCATCAAATGCTAGAGCAGGTTCTTTGGGTTTTGGAGCTGGTGGATCCCTGTAAGTTATATCTGCCTCCGGGGTGGTATATGTGGATTTAAAGTAGTTGAACATCTCGTCCGTACTTAACCTAATTGTACCCTGCTGTTCCTTAAAAGCTTTTTTGGCGAAGTAAAAGGGGTTCTTCTCGAAAGCTGCTATATTCTGAGCCTTTCGAAATTCATTGCCAGCAACCGTAATTTGCTCAGCTACTTTCTGGATGAGTTTTAGGATAGATCTCATCGCTCTGGCTAATTGGTGGCATAGATTTCTGTCTCCTGAGGCTTTAGCCTTCCTTAGCTGCTTTATCAACTCTCTCTTCCTTCTCCTAAGCTTTGCTTTGAAAGTGTTTTCTCTTTCCATTGGGTTGTGGTGATAGCGAACAGGGTACAATTCGGAGAAGTAATTGTAAATTATTCCCTGGAAGTCATACAGCTGATCTTCGGGACTCTGCCTGCAGCCTGGGAGGTCAAGTCTTTCGGCTAGGCATCGATCATGTTGCTTCCAAGTGGTCTCGGATATGCTCGGTAAGCTTAGTCGGTCTCTGGGCGAAAATGCCCTGGGGTAAAATTAAGACACCATCAACTCCGACATAATGGCCCATAAGTCCACCGCACGACTAAGGCCACTAGCACACGGCGACTTTTTGCGGCGATACGGTAGCGCGTTGCGTGCGTCCTTACTTTACACGAGGCCGCCTGTCGCATTTGCAACGTGCGACAGTAACGATACAGTAGCGGCACAGTAGCGATACAGTAGCGGCACAGTAGAGATACAGTAGCGGCACAGTAGAGATACAGTAGCGGCACAGTCACATTGTATATTGATTGGTTCTATGCAAACGCGCGGCTGCATCGATTCAGTCGCACTGTATCGATTCAACATCGCGACTGCATCGATGCAAACGCGCAACATGCTGCTTCCGTTTAGCTGAAAGCAACGACAAGTCAAACTTTGAAATTAGTTTTTCTTCAAACCCCATCGAGTGGTGTCACTTTTGTATCATTTTCAAGAGCTTGAAAAGGCGATTTCAAAAATATACCATACTGAACAGTTTAGAAAAACAAGGAATAAAATTAAATTTAAAAATCCTGACTTCGAAAAACGATGGAAATAACAAGGAAAGCTGATCAAAAGTTGAACTTTAGTCGGGCATGTATACGGATTCGAATAGAAAGATAGCCCGACTACAGCATTTTCGATCAACTTTTCTTGTTATTTCCTCAGTCTTTTGTAGTCAGGTTTTATAAATAATTTTTTTTTTGTTGTGTCACGGCTGTATCGATATTGCATTGCATCGCGTCTGTGCCTATGCTGCAACACAACTGTATTGATGCTGCGTTGTATAGCGACTGCAACACGATAGTAACTATACAAAAGCGTAGCTGCGTATGCTAATGTACAAGGCCAGCCACAAGGCCACATCATAGCGTTAGTGTAGCGGAAATTTTAGCGACTGTATCGCTACTGCATTGCTGCAAAAAGTCGCCGTGTACTATGGCCCTAAAGGTAGAACTACATTAGACCCACGTCTGCCACGTATGCCGATCTAAAGACATTGTCGCCCCCATAAGCTTTATATGGCCTATGTATGGCTTAGAGCTTAATTACATTCACGCAATGCAACGCTACATACGCGACGCCGATCCAGTGATCCCAGATCGGCGTCGCATAGGGGATAATGCTGAAGATTGAAGAAAAAGTAAAAAGAATAATATTCTATGTTCAAATAAAATTAAATGTCACTTGATTTTTCATGGAGTCTTATAAGAGTAAATAATATGTAATAAATATATTCGAGCTTGGGGTTTTAATTCAGTAAAATGCAATAAATATAACAGATAATGCAATCGTCGGCGACACGGCGTAGTGTAGCGCTGCGACATACGCGTCTCAAGCGTCAGTCTGTTGCCAGCGAGGACGCCGTATGGATTTTTTTTTGGTCTCTAATCTTTTCTTAATTTGTTGAAATGGTTCAGCTTGTAATTGGGCGCACTTGACCATTTTTAAGCACATACACGATCTGGTCTAGATAAGTGTATGTGTGTCTAGGGTGACACTTCCCGACTCTTGCACTCACACACTCCAAAAATCACTTTCGTTTGTTTCCAATCATCCAATCATTCAACATGACCGTCTCGCAGAAGCATTTCTTTGAGATATTTGCATTAGAAAAAAATGTTCTAAATAAATTATTACAATATAAAATCATATATTTAAGGCTCTAGATAAATGGTCAAAATTTAAATTATGGGTAGGTTTATGAATTTTCAGCCAAATTTAAATTAACCCGTCAGATGTTGGGACACTGCCCGCTGCTGTGGCCCAAAGGATGCAGATTTTGCCCTCAGCTATTCATATACGTAAGGGTTATGGAGGCTAATTAGTCACCTTTTACTATATGCACAGGGAGATTTTTTTTTTATTTTTTTTTTTTTTATGGAAACTGACACGGTTAGCAACATCACCTACAACATCCGTGATGTCAGCCCGTAACACCAGATGAACTTGGTGCCACGTCAGTGATTCCCTTCGGTCATGCCGGCTACACTGAACTGGACGGAAAACACAAACTATTTACATAGCCGTTTCGACCGACCTTTCATTCAGTGCGGTGGTACCAAACCGGGCGAGTTAAACCCTACCACCTAGTAATATAAGAAGCGAGTCATATCCCTTAGTGGCCTTTTACGACATACACGGGGAGAGATGCAGTGGGGCTATTCTTTTAAAGTACCGGCCCACACGGTACATAAATGCAGTGGGACTTTTGTTTTTAAGATCGGAATCCACATGGAACATTTCAACGTGGTGTTAATCTGAGTTTATTAGTATTTAGAAAGTGATGTTAATATATTTAAATGTTTGAGACGACATTAACTAATAAGCAAAATAAACTACTTAGGTCAATAAAGCAACTTTATAAGCATAATCTTTTTCCGCATCTTTTGTATGAGCAAAGCAAATAATAAGGAAGTAAGAGCTGTTTAGTATTCAACAGTCAGCTTTTTTTTTCCTTTTTTAGGACTTTTACAGATGTTCTATCTCACGAAGTCCGTTTGGCTCTGGTTGTAGTAGTGATGTGTGTGTTGTGTGGACCGCTTCGCGATCGTGACTGAGCGCTCTCGAGGTTACGCACACTAACACAATGTGCATGTGCACACCTGACAACATTCATAGCCAAACGGACTTCGCGAGAGAGAATATCTGTAACACTTGTTTGTCAATACCAGCTCCATAGTACTTATCTTCTCTACCCCTTAGGGCCCAGAGTCCCCAAGGGAAAGAGCAGCGGTTCCCAAATAGTGGTACATTTACATTTACAATCTTAAGTAAATAGAAAGGAAGGGACCCACTTATCTCATTTAGTGAAAACTATCGCCACTAATGAATTGTTGATTGGGACCTATTCCCATATATTGTGATTAGGGAGCGTTCATAAACCATGTGACGGTTTTAGTGGGGGGGAGGGGTCCAGCTTTTTGTCACCTCCCGTCACCTTGTCGGGCCAAGTCACGTGACCAAAAAATTCTTATCTATGTAAAAACAATCATATGAAAATTGTTTTATTTAAACATTTTACTTGTGTCTCAGAAAATTCAGATTAAAAGTCACTAGAGGCATCGTACTGAATATGATAGGTGGAGGGAGGTCGAGAGCGGGACTGGTGATTCTCCGCATCCTAGTCGCAGCAGACTACCTGAAGAGGGCTTGCCGCGAGCTGAAACGTCACGCATGCTGGAGAACTATAGAGCGGCCATTCGCTAAGTGGAAGAAAAGGGATTACGAGAAACATTACAACAGACGATGCTGCATGGTTAATAATAAATAACATTTGCTTATCCTGAAAAGGTACAAACACAAACAAAAAAATAGGACAACAGTGAGGTGTGTTTGATGACGAAGGCAATGATTTTGACCCATAATATTCTCTCTTGTTCTAATAAGAAAAATTTACTGAAATAGCATTAGACGAAATATTCTAATTGGAATTTTGCAATCCGCGAGGGTGTCCCATAGCAAGAGGCCTAAAACCAGCGTGGCTGTTCCGAAAAGCACAGGGTACATGCTTACATTTCACTATATAATCGACCTCAAACATCCAAAAGTTGACTTGGAGAAATCTCTGTAAAGGATAAGTCCGCCTTTGCATCTCATGTAAATGTCGGAATGTGCTAAGTATTTCTGTAAAATGTTTCTTGGAGTAATAAAGTATTTTCTATCTAATATTCTTGGATAAGTATTTAGCTAAAGATTGTAGGGATGCAACGATTACGATTACGATTACATTAATCGTTGATTATCAGCCATTTTGCGATTAATCGAAATTGTCGATTATTAGTATGATTATTTAGCGATTAACGATTAGTGCATTGTACTGTCTAAAAATCGTCTATTCGCCGCGATGGCACACCATACGAATTTTATGCTAAGTTTTAGGTAAAGTCCTTTCTTTGCTTTCATAAAACGGAACTTTGTATCAAATAAAATATATATGTATGATATTTTTGGCAGAAATACGAGAATTTTAACCATACTGGTAAAAACACAGGAGCATTTGCAAATGCTCTGTTTCTTAAACAAGAATATCCCTGTTGTTAAATTTAACTATTCGGTAAGATGTAATGTTTTAGGTTAAGAACTTTGGTTTGATTACATAAAAAAAAAACAATACCATTGTTATCGTTGGTTTTATTTTAAATATTGAAAGTTGGGGGTAAATACCTTATTTACCTATGTCTGTACAATATGCAATACAACGCCATGGAACAGATGTATAAACTGTTACATAAAAGCATAACATTTTCAGAGATAATCGTAATCGCAATTGTAATCGCGATTATAAATTCGAATAATCTTAATCGCATCGTAATCGCGAAATCAATAATCGTTGCATCCCTAAAAGATTGTTAACCTGTCAATTCAATTTGCTACATTTGCACATAATCAACTACTTCCAAGTGCTGCGACTGCAACGCAACAGTAGTGCGGAGTCACTAAAATGCCTGCTATTGCGCTCCGACATAGTTCCAGTAACCTGGATGCTATATTTTTTATTTAATTTGGCTATTCAACACATCAGAGAGCATGTGCTGAAAGCGCCGAGGAGAACGGGTGGTAGAGTTTTGAGCACTGCCAATGTTAAACTCCCAAGCGCCTCTGGCCTCTCTCAAACAATTTAGATCCTTGGACAGCTGTCTGTCAGGACTGAGTACTGTCTGAGCAGTACTAAAAAAGCCCGGACAAGTGCGAGTCGGACTCGCGCGCCGATGTCTCCGTACCACTTGCACTATAATCACACCAAGTCTGACGTTTATATATTTAAATAAATGACTGATACGATGGATAAACAACATTATTATTAAATAATAATAATGTTGTTTATCCATGATTTAGATTTTTTTTCCTCTATATAGCAAAATAATTAACAAGTAGGTACGGTTGCTTTTACATAAATTTTATGTAAAAGCAACCATACATGTTATTTATTTTGCGATATAGAGCAAAAAAACATTTATAAATCATGTTTCTTGCATGGGGATCAACTTAACTTTAAACTTTGTTCGTTTTTACACATTCTGTGAAAATTTAAACGGACTACCTATTACGCTTCAAAGGATTACAGCCTTCGGATGGACAGACGGCGTAGGCTTAGTAATAGGCCTCCATCTGGATATGGAAACCTAAAACGGTATTTTGAAGTCGCTGCGACTAGAACACAACTTTAATTGCCTGGAGCATGTGAAGTTGATTTTACATAATAGATAAGGTAGGTACACACATTTTATAACGAAAAAAATGATAATTGGAATGATTATTAGAATATCTAGAGAATGAAGCTTTTGAATACCTACATGTATTAGCAAAACTTGCTAAAGGTGGTTAAAGGTTATTATTTATAAGCATTTTCTTACAAGACCACTTCTCGTAATAAATCGTATTATTCCGTCAGTTCTAATCGTGCGTGTCGTCGTAGGGTTAGGTAGGAGTGGCCCAGGCAAACGAATCAGAAGCGATTACGCACCCGCTCGACCAACGCACGCACTGACAGACGGCAATAATTTACAGTACAATACCTGCAGTCATGAGCTGTCCTGGAGCAATCACAACCAGGACTACCATCTAAAACTCATCCTGCCTCTGCCAGTCTAAATAGCTGCAGATTAGAAACGCTAGGACAGGTGTTGTAGGTAAATCTGACCTATTAGCACTTTCTGCTGGAACTCCAAGATGTCATTACACACTCACCTTTCGTAGATTGAGAGCACACAATTGACACACGGGCACCGCACTAAAACTCAAAGCACTCCAATCGCACCGGGCGAGGTAAAGCTACAGCTTTTCAGTTCAATTCGCACTGACATCACACACGGCGGCGCCGCCTCAGTCGCCGTCACAACGAATATGGCGTTCGTGGTTCTACTACTCGCCGCTACACGCGCGCGAGTAGCGCGACGGACGACGGTACGTTGTGTGTTGTGTGTGTGTGTGTGGGGCGCAAGTAACTTGTCAACCGCAATTTACTTGACAAGAATTACCCGACAACGATAACAGGAGTACACATACACCGGGAGAGTAAGAAAAAAGATGGCAGCTGAACCAGTGTTGCCAGACGATAAAATAAAAAATCAGTAGACTTAGCAATAAAAAATCAGTAGAAAATCAGAAGACTTTAAAATATTATGCTCGCTCTGTGCTCTTTCCTTATACGAGTTAGAAAAAAATGCGTCTGTGATCTTGTAATAGAGCTTGCAACTCTCTAAGAAAATAATGAAATTTCATGTCTGGATTATGTGCCATTTATCTTGCAATGATGGAACTACTTCCTTTGGTTTAACGACCACAGAGCTAAATGCGTTTTTTAAACGACTTAAAAAAAATGAGGAGGTTCTCAATTCGACTGCATTTTTTTTTATGTTTGTTAAACGTACCTCAGAACTTTCGACTGGGTGGGCCGATTTTGAAAAATATTTTTTTATTCGAAAGCTGGTGCTTCCCGTGTGGTCCCATTTTAATTTGTTCAAGATCGGATTGGAAAGCGAGGTTGAATCGCGAGACCGAAGGCGGAGCGATTCCGCCGAGTACATTAATAGCAAAAAATTACTAAAAAAAACCGTGAAATAAAAAAACTATTTAAAAAATATAAAACCGTCTTCAAAAATGTAAGAAATAAAAAAAATCGAACCCTAGGGTTGAAGGCGGTGCTAAAGCAAGCAAAATGATGCACGTCTGCCTTCAACTCTAGGGTTTGATTTTTTTTTATTTCTTACATTTTTGAAGTGGGTTTTATAATTTCTTAATAGTTTTTTTTATTTCACGGTTTTTTTTCGTTTTCAACGTTTGCAATGTCATAGATGACGCTAGGGAAGGAGAAAGGGAAGAAAACTAATTATTTCTTTATACCTGTATATTTGGTATATCTCTTTAAACCTTTACTGGTTAAACTGGCTATCTACTATTAATTACACGATTAGAACGATATCTATAACTTCTAACCACGGAGGGTGAGCGGAGGAGCTTTTTAATTCAACAAAACAACAAACAATCTATCTATTCAGTTCAGTATTAGGTACCTCACCAGTTGTACAATGTAAAATCAGTAGATTTGTATACGCGAATAAAAAAGAATCAGAAGGCAGTAGACAATGTTAAAAATCAGTAGATCTACTGAAAAATCAGTAGCAATGGCAACACTGAGCTGAACAAGTTTCTTTGCCGCCTTGTCGTAAATAAAAAGTTATATTTTTGAGATTCTCGCAATACGAGAAGATAGCAACAGACATTAGAAGTACAACAGAAAAGGCGGTATACTTTAATTAGTTTTGCCTGTCCCGGAAGAGGACGAATATATAAATATTAAAAAAAATATAAAAAATTAATATTAATCTGTGAGTAAGACAGTATGACGTAAGATCGTTCACAGTCACACACACCGTGTGGTTCACAGTTATTTTACCTCCGACATGTGTCACTTTATTTGCCCGCTAGGTTGGCATTCTGTGCTAAATCGTGAAAAATGTTGCCTGCTATTTTTAAATTCCCCTAGTAGTGGAAAGTAAAATTAAATATTATATTGTGCCTCTTTATTAGGTAGTAGGACAAAGACTGGCAAAGCAATGCGAAAATGTGCGCCAAATTGAAGATGTTTTGTGAAATGGTAGCCAGAGGTAAAATAACTGAACGGTCTGTAAACTGAGTAAACCAGAGAGAAAAACTCACTACCGAACACAGAGTTATACATTAGTGATGGAAGGCATATCGATAAAAATGAGTATATCTGTATACTACTAGTTATTTTTTACGCTGGGGCTACGCGCCCGGCTAGACTTTTTTATATTTTATTTTATGCTCGTTACTTTGGTTTTACTTCATTTACGATGTATAATGTAATCCACTGAAAATACCCGTCAAATACCCCCCAGTAATAAAATACCCCCCAAATTGCCCGCCAGGGTCTAAAATACCCCTTTGCAAGTAATTTACCCGCCATCCGGCAACGCTGCCGCGCACCCAGTCATTGTTTGACCCGTACAATAGAATGTAATATTATTTTGTTACCTATAGGTATGTATTTTCTTTGAATAAAGCAAAATTCAACACTGGCGCCTGACACCAAAACTCCGTTGCAGAGATTTTGTGTCCGTGAACGAAATGTCACTAAACTATAACAAAAATTCTAGTCTAGTCTCGTTCTAACACAAACATTGGTCTCGTTCTAACCTGTACTCTATTTAGGGTCTAGTTATCTAGAATTAAAAAGAAGAAGAAACTGGACTAACTTGTTTCTTTCGCACTAAGGGCAATTCCCCTGCATTCACGAGTGGCTCGGGATCAATTCTGATGTCTCTCACTGATAGTTCTTCTCCTAAGAAATTTTTATTTTCGGAAATAGGTATTCGGAAATATACAAACTGTTTTGGTGGTTTTAAAAAAAAATAACCAGGGTTAATATAAAGAAGATGCGTCTTCTTTATATTAACCCTAACCTAATGTTGAGGCGGTGCATGTCGTTTTTGTTACAAGTTTGTATTTCCGAAAATAATTCTAAGGTGGTTATAAAAAAAACTAAACACCCTAAAACAATTTAAACACCGTAACATTGCTTAAAAGAAAAAAAAGCAAATAAAATCCAAAAATATTTTGTGGGATTCGAACCCAGGTCATAAAACTACTAGTCCTAGACCCTCACCCCTGAGCCACGAAATCACTTAAACGAACAAATGAATATCGAATTCCCTTGATTCGCTTTTGGCTCTATGACGTCACAGCTGTCAGCGAGAGCCAACAGAATTGATCCCGAGCCACCATGCGCCGCCTGCATTCCGCTCTTTGCTTCACACAACGTCAACTTGACATTTATGGTGTCATTGTCAACACAAACTGTCAAATTCAAATGAGTCGCGGAAGGAGGTCGACGCTTTCATCCATCCACGTAAACAATTTTACAAATTTAGAGTCAATTTATAAAAGCACCATCATGCGTATAGTGACAGTTCGGGCCCCGGTCAACATCGCCGTCATCAAATACTGGGGCAAGCGCGACGAGCAACTAATCCTACCGACCAACGACTCCGTGAGTGCGTCGCTCGACACCGGCGTCATGTGCGCGACCACCTCCGCATGCGCCGCGCCATCCTTCTCCGCCGACCGCATGTGGCTCAACGGCGAGGAGCAGAGCTTCGAGAACCGCCGCCTAATCAACTGCCTGGAGGAGATCAGGCGACGCGCGCGGGACGAGCGCAGCGTGTCCGACGAGTTCCTGCATTGGAAGGTGCACATCAGCTCCGTGAACAACTTCCCTACTGCGGCCGGGCTCGCCTCGTCTGCCGCCGGGTACGCCTGCCTGGTGACCGCGCTCGCTAAACTCTACAACATCACATCGGAGACTAGCTCCATCGCTCGCCTCGGCTCCGGCAGCGCTTGTAGGAGCGTGTACGGCGGCTACGTGCGCTGGCACGCAGGTGTCGCGCCGGACGGCTCAGACTCGGTAGCGCGCCAGATCGCGCCCGCTGCACACTGGCCAGAGATGAGAATTCTCATTCTCGTTGTCAATGAATCTAAGAAAACAACATCGTCCACTAAGGGGATGCGCGACGTCGTCACCTCGGAACTGTTTGCGAGTCGATTGGCGAACCTCCCGGCTAAGGTGGAGAGGATGGTGGAGGCGATTCAGAAGAGAGACTTTCAGACTTTTGGTGAGATAACGATGCGCGACAGCAATCAGTTTCACGCTATATGTCTCGACACGTACCCGCCGTGCGTTTACATGAACGACGTTTCGCACGCGATCGTGCGAACGTTCCACGCGTACAACGAACTGTGCGGTGAGGTGAGAGTTGCGTACACCTGCGACGCTGGACCCAACGTGTGTCTGTACTTACTGGAGTCCGAAGTGGCCAAAGTGCTTGCGGTCCTCGAATATGTTTTCCCTACATCCGACGGGAGGAAACTGACAACCGGTTTAGAAGCACCGCAGAGCAAGTTTGCAATCATGAGCAAGTTAGGTGTGGAGCGCCAAGAACCTGACAAGGTGAAGTATATAATTTACAACAAGATAGGTGAAGGGCCATCGGAAGTGATGGACGGTCAGCACCTTATTGATGAGAATGGAGATCCAATCATTAGAAACTTGTCACCTTGTATGGATTTTTCATGAACTTGTGGAATATCAGTGGTGCTGCTTTATATTAGCAATAAGTAATTTTCTAAGCAACTTCAAGGGTAACTTTCGAGTATTAATTTAGAACTAGGAGGTAATAAATTTTAAGGAGATATTAATTTTAAGTGAAAAACATTATTCATCGGTGAAAATGGGTCTTACTGGTGCTTCTTAAGTGATTTATTTTAGGCATTTAAAATTATAATTAGGTATCACCTCACTCAGAAGTATGTCGAAGAATCTCATTCGCATTACTCACTAAAAGTTTGTATTGATTGATTAAGATTATAGTTATATTTCCATGTGGAAACTTAAAAAGAATAGTCTCACTGCACCTCTCCCCGTGCATGTTGTAAAAGGCGACTAAGGGATAAGGACAAGATGCTGTACATAAGGGCGACAGGCTAGCCACCTTGCACGGTCCTTCCACAGAGTCTTCAGCAGGTGGGTCTTCGTGCCTTACTTGCTGTTGTTCCAATACTTTTCGAAACGTGGTGGTCGGTGTTGTGCTGTAATTTACCAGAGTCTTGCAGCACACCACCGATTACTCTGCTTACCCCGATTGCCGGAATACAGCGTGTGGTATGTAATTCAATTTATTGATTTATTCATATAAAACAAATTGTATGGTGTTCATGACTTGTATATATCGTGGGTCGCCAGCCGAAGTTCACTAAATGCATTTTTTTCGAAAATGACTTAAGCTGGCCACTTTGTTTTTTTTTTCTATCCAGGAAAAAATCACTAAAAATCCTATCTTCACGATTTCCATCTGAAATAAAGATTAATAGTTTCACTAAATTCATTATTCGAAGTAAAGATGCCAGCGAAAATTCACTATAACTTATAGTGAACTTTTCTTGGTGTAATTTTTGTAGCTAGCAACACAGATATATTAATATTGTGTTCAGCAAGAACTCGCTAAATGCGAAAACAGTTCAAAAATCACTAGATTAACTATGAAAACTAACATTTCTCGTTTTTCTTCCATGTGTCCTGCATTTTGTAAATTAATAATAGACATTATATTGTGCCACTATGTGCCAAAAGAAATATCTCTTTATCTGTTAAGGTTTTTCTGTAATAAAAATAATAAAGTATTAAAAAACTTTAAATGCATTTATTTCATATTATGATTTTTGCATTTAGTGAACTTTGGCAGGCGACCCACGATATGAGGTGCAGTGCAGTCTCACATTTATTACTTCAGAATGTACTATGTACCTAAAAGTAAATCATTATTTCCAAGGCTGAAGTGTTAAGGTGCGTACAGACATCGCGAGGCATGCGGCGCGAATGGTTCGTCACGCATGCCTCGGGCTGTGTGGACGTGAGTGCTCACTGTGAGCATTCGCCGCCTACGCTCGTTGCGAGGCTGCCTCAGTGCGAGCAGTGCGTTCCGTGTGGACGGCTGTTATTGTGTTGCGTCAGCCGTCCACACGGAACGCACGGCTCGCACTGAGGCAGCGCGTTAATTGCCTCGCAGCGGCGAATGCTCAGTGAGCACTCACGTCCACACAGCCCGAGGCATGCGTAACGAACCATTCGCACCGCATATCAGTGCGTCGCTTGAGCATGTGCGTGCGTGGTTGTTTGCGTGCTCAGCTTGAGCATGTGCCGTTCAGGAGTTATGCATAAATGTTGCGCGCATGCCTCAGGTTGAAGCATGCGTGACGAACCATTCGCGCCGCATGCCTCGCGATGTCTGTACGCACCTTTAGGTTTTTATGTAAATTTGGTTTTACATGAATGGTGCTGGTTGTATGTTTAATAAAATGTGGTAAAAATACATATTCAAGATGATTTATTTGAACCCTTCAAACACCAAGCTATAATTGGCTGAGCCAAGAATCTACCAATTTCATAAGGTGTATGCCCAACTTTTCAGATGTCAACTTCAGGATGTCAAGTTGAAGAGCGTGTGGTTTTTTCCCACCCCCGCCGAAATAAACATTTTTGGTGTTCAATATAATCTCAAAAATATCAATAAAATTCCTAAGAATAAAACATTCCTGCAAACAAACAAAATATTCATACACAGAATACACCAAATTCACTTGTGTGAAACTTATTATATTACAAGTTGTTGTCAGTGTTCATATATATTTTTCGAGAAAGTTTTTGTAGCTTTTACGCATGCGAACGTTTGTATGATGTCGAAACTCCCGGCGTGGCGGGTGAGCGGTTAAGCTATTCAAACTCTTTCAAATCTCCACTTCATCTCATTTGAATGACAATAAAACTCAACTTTGGCCTTAGTCTGTATTCAATTTATAAATATCTTACACTAAAATAATATCACATGTACACATTTAAATTCCATTTATTCCTGTTCACTGTGCATCCAACACGTACAATCATAAATGCAACCGTATCACAAGTTTACCGCGCCGAAACTGACACCTGCCAAACTCGGATGGTGTTGTCCGAGTAGCCCGCGAAGAGTGTCTGTCCGTCGGTGGACCAAGCGAGCGAGAGGCACTGCGGCGGGTCCGACTTGGACGTCTGGCTCTGGCCCTGCGTGATGATCTCCGGGCGCAGCTCCTCCACCATCTCCTTGCTCTCCAGATCCTGAAAGGACGCACATCATTAGTTACGATATTTAGCCATTTTCGATTTAGTCTCAGTTTACATTTATTTGTCGGTTAAGCCTGTTTCACCCATGCCACATAATATCTAATTTCATGCGCTCAAAATAGAGACGGCTGTGGCTCAGCGGAGTGGGGAGCGTCGCGAGACAAAGCGGGCGCGAGGCAGTTTCCTCTTTACTAGAGCGGGATGGAATTCGCCACAAGGCGCTTACGATAAAACAAAGCGAAGGTGAATAACGCGCAAATCTTTTTTATTTTAATAAGTATGAAAATTTCTATCTTTGTGACTTTTAAATTATGGTTTACTAAAGAATATAAAATTGTATTTGGAGAAAAATTATAAAAAATGTACATTAATTCTTTATATTTTTACAATTTAGAAATTGCTGTAAAAATAGAGGAATATTTGGATTTTTTTTTCTATCGAGCGAAGTTAAAAAACTTGCTGTTTCAACCTTTTGGTGCACTAAAGATAATCCTGTAGATTTAAAACCTAGAACATCCCCTATACTTATTTATAACTTTTCACAGGTGTGCATCAATTCGAAAGTACAGATGACCCGGGTTGGTGTTCTGTGTCCCAGGGAGTAGCCTCTTAAAGTAACATTTCTCATACAGTTGACAGGAGTGAACCGGCAGATAAATGTTTCCCGAAGGTGGTGAAATAAAGTCTAAGTGTGTTATTTGCACATTTATGTAAGGTGTGTTTCATGATTCTTCATCTCCGGAAACTCGGTGGTGTGATGCCCCGGGGTCTAATCAGGGAGTGGTCCAACTGGACGGGCGACTGTTCAGCCATAATGACTGCCAGTGGTTTGGATTTCTCGTTAATCTGTGGGTTTCCCTTACCTTATTAGGTGTCAGGGTTTTAATCTGTGGGTTCCCTTACCTTATTAGATGTCGGTTTAAACTGTCCGAATTAGTACATCCATACTGAATGAAGGTCGGTTGAAAATAATACGGTGTTTTCGGCCCAGTCCAGTGTAGTCGGCACGACTGTAGGGAAACACTGACACGGCACCTAGTGTGACAAGCTGGCATGACAGGTGTAGTAGATGTTGTAACCTACCACGACAGGTTCCACATAAAAAAAACGATATATCGCACACAACTTACCCAAATCTTAATCGACGGCCCAAACGCCGCACACAGCCAGTACCGATTGGGCGAGAAGCAGAGTGCGGTGATGATGTCGTTGTGGTCGAGCGTGTGGAGATGTTTGCCGTCGTTGAGGTCCCACAGCATCGCCTTGCAGTCCTTGCCGCCGGAGGCGCAGAGCGAGCCGTCGGGCGACACGGTGACCGTGTTGAGGTATCCCGAGTGGCCGAGGTGGTTGATCTTCAGCTTGCAATTGGTCAGGTGCCAGACCTGGAGGGTTAAGTCAAAATGATTTATTCTTATCGTTGTATTCTAGTACTGTGTGAGGCCGGTACTTAAAAAGAATAGCCCCACTGCGTCTCTCCTCGTGCATGTCGTAAAAGGCGACTAAGAAATAAGGATGAGATGCCGTGCTAAAGGCTTACAGGCTAGCCACCTCTCACCTTGGCACGGTCCTTCCACCGAGTCGTGCAGCAGGTAGGTCTTCATGCCTTACTTGCTGCTTGATAGTTGTCTTGTCCGAATATGTACTTTGCTAAACGTGGTGGTCGATGTTGTGTTCCAGAGTTCTTGCAGTACAACACAGTTACTCTGCTTGCCCTGATTGTCGGGATACAGCGTGTGTGGTACCTATGTATGTATGATTTATTCTACACTAGCTGTGCTCGCGGCTCTGCCCGCTCTCATATTTGACTTCTCTGATAACCTCATAAGCCATTTAGCGTGATAGTAAGTAGCCTATAGTTGATGGGAAGAATCAAGCTATCTGTAGAATTTTTTTTTATTAAAATCGGTTCAGTGGTTCTCGAGTTATAAGCGGACAGACAGACATACATACACTCAGACAGAAAGCAGACGTTGGATTTTATTATAGGTAAGGAAGGAGAGCTTGCATCAAACTACAAGAATGAGCTGGAAAATGTATATTACCTTAACAGTGCGGTCCCAGCCCGCCGACACGATGATGGGATTGGCGTGGTTGGGCGAGAAGCGAACGCACGACACCCAGTCGGAGTGTCCGTCGTCCTGGATGGTGTACTTGCACTCGGCGAGCGTGTTCCACAGCTTGATGGTCTTGTCCCGAGATCCGGACACGATCTGACGGTTGTCCACGGAGAACGCCACCGAAAGAACGTCCTGTGGGACGGTCGAATATGTTAGCGACGTTTCTCACCATAAGTTCATGGAAACAAGACATGCGTGACGGGTGAGGCCTGAGGGCTAGGTTAACGTTCAGGGGCCGTATGTTCGTCGACGTGCAATACGAAAAAAGTTGTTATAACAGTACATCTATGGATTACTTTTATAATGTGCAATAATTACATTTTCATATTCATCATCAGCCTGTATCGGTCCACTGCTGGACATAGGCCTCTCCCAAGACACGCCACCATAAAATCTACCGATGTAGATTTTCCACTCATTGGGGGACATAAAGGCGCACAGCAATGCGTTTTCTTTGTTTCCTACTATCATGCATGGCACTAAGGCCGCATAGCAGCCTCGGTTGTGTTCTCCTCTAGTCCAGTATAGCCAGCAATCCAGGGAAGTCTCCGGTATGGCACCTACCTTCTCGGAGGTGATATTGGCTGGTCGGAGCATGCGCTTTGGCACCTCCGACTCAGCCACCCATAGCGGATTCTTTGATCCTTTACCTATCGAGTGGTGTAATTAAATTTTGGATGTAGATGATAGATATGAAGCTACAACACCAAACCGTATCCCACAATTTTGTTATCAGTTTTCTGGATTCGCTCCCACTATGGAAGCAGGACATATTCACGTTAAAAGAGAGTAGATATGCGAAGGAGGAGTGTGCACGACACTGTAATATGAGGTGATATCCTCATATTAATGATCAATGTGTAAATGCTGGTGTGAATGTGTTCGTATGTGGGAATTGACCAGCAACAGCGGTTCTGATACGAGGTGGCGTTCATGATACATTTTCTCTCCTTCCAAAATATTTGGTAAGTACCAAAACAGTAGCAAGTAGCAAAACATATAATTTATCAAGACTGTATTGGTGAATCATGACTTGGACTTAAAATAAACAATGTAAACAACTAAGACTACTTACAGTGAAGGCAGACAACCGCAATCACTGTTAGTCCCGAGGTCTAATAATCTTCTGCCTCGCTAAGGCGCAAAATAACATCTTCTGCCTCGCTAAGGCGCAAAATAACATCTTCTGCCTCGCTAAGGCGCAAAACTACATCTTCTGCCTCGCATAGGCTCAGCACTTTTCTTCCGCTGCAATCTGCTCAATCTTCTGCCTCGCAAAGGCGCTAGAACTAAGCAACACTGTCACACCTTGGTATGGTCTTCGAAACGCCGAGTGGTCTTGCCGGCAGCAAGGTCCCAGAGGCGCAGGGTCTTGTCCCACGAGCCCGAGAGGGCGTAGTTACCGTCGCTGGACAGCACCACGTCGGAAATGAAGTGAGAGTGACCGTACAGACGCTTCTGTGGCACTCCATAGTTCATCTCATCGCGGGTAAGCTTCCATACGATCAGGGTCTTGTCTGGAAATACGATATGTATGTCAATATGGACGCTGCTGAGAGTGAAGGAGGAATGGTGCGATTGAAAATCTTCAGTCCCATATCCGCTTACCGCTCACAACCGGTCACGAGGCAAAAAGTTGTCTCATCATATAAATACTATAACGTCCGTTTTGATCATTCCTCATCGAGTTATTCGTTGCAGGAAAAAAATTAAAATTGTAAAAGATGGTGAAGATAATGAAGGATTTTAGAAACACGATGAGGTTATTTCGCATAACATACCTCGGGAAGAAGACAGGATCATGTCCGGGTATTTCGGGTTGGTTGCTATCTGTGTGACCCAGCCATTATGACCGCAGAGGGTGCCGCGCAATTTCAGCGTCTCCGTCATTCTTCACGAGATGTTCGCGACGCGACCGACGAAAGAAAAAAAGAACGAGCGTCGCTCGCACGCAGAGACACTATCCAAAGAGAATAAATATAACCTTCCTTCCGGCACCACGCACTGTTGCCAACTGGTGAAATAGAAAAGTAGCTAGTTGAGAATCTGAAAGTAGCTAGAAGTAGCTAAATGTATATAAAAAAAAATACGTGTCCTTGGTCATGGTTTTTTTATGAATCGACTTATTTCCTCATACAGATTAACCCCCTTAAAGGCTATAGATTTATTTTATTACACCTTATAAATGTAAGTAGAGAAATAAAAAAAACTTACTATTTCAAAAAAGTTTTCATCTTCTAAAATGTCTGTTTACTAATAGTAAAGAGTGCGCCCAGCGCCATACGAAACGCGTGATATATATATGACTGAAACAGTCGGACTGATACGATACGATACTACTATTAATACGAACGAACCAACTAATATTGCGAAGAGGTGACGAGAATTCCCCCGATTCCATAAACAATGCTTTCTGTTCAAAACTCCCATGTGGGAAGTGTTGCAAGCTATAAATCTTACATATTTACCAAAGTAGCTAGATTTATTTTGTAGCTAAAATAATTATTTTGTAGCTGAGAACATCCAAAAGTTGCTAGATCTAGCTATAAAGTAGCTAAGTTGGCAACAGTGGCACCACGTCAAGTCAAATCGAAATATAACCGGAAGTAGGAACTTTTTAAATTAATGGCTTGGATGCCAGGCCAGGTCCATCCAGCTGGAAGTGTGGTCAGCATAATTGAGTATAAAGGCCGAAATATCAATATCTAAATAAACAATTATAAAGAAAATATAAATAAAAAATTACGTTGTGTGTGATGATGAGTATTATACTCATCATCACGTATTTTTTTTAAGAGATCCGTTGTCTCTGCCTACCCTAATGTGAAACAGGCGTAATGCTATGTATGTATGTATGTATGGATGTAAAATATTCCAGCCAATAAAGTGATTGAACATATAAATAGAGTTTAATTATAAAAGAAAATACAATTTTTTTTATCAAAACAACGCAACGCAACGGCGCCGTCCCGCGCCACTCCGCACCGCACTGCGCCGTCCCGCGCCGCCCCCCGCCAACCCGCGCCTCAACGCGCCGTCCCGCGCCGCCTCGCGCGGCTCCGCGCCGTCGCGCACCGCCCCCGCCGCTCCACGACGACGCCCCGTGACTTTCCGCGCCGCTCCGCACCGCCCCGCGCCTTTCCGTACTGGCCATATTTGTTTCCTGCAAAAAAAAAAGAGAACAGAATTCGAAATTGAAGTTTTTATGGTGAAGTTGATAGGCTTTTGTTTTTCTTGGGAGAATCGATGATGGATGGCGCGATTTTTTTCCGACTTACTTGACATTTATCGTTATATTTTGGCAAATTTAAACAATATCTTTATAAATTATAGCCTATGTGCTATTCTGATGTATAAATAAGCTGTACTACTGTAAAGTTTCATTAAAATCCGTTGAGTAGTTTTTGCGTGAAAGAGGAACAAAGAACCATCCATACATCCATCCTCACAAACTTTCGCGTTTATAATATTAGTAGGATAAAGTCTCTCCAGCGAATAAGGCTAGCTATTCAAAGGGGCAACGCTGCCAGAGTATAATTTACTTTATATATTTTTATAATATTTTACGAAATATTTTACATACAGTAGCAAGGGAAAAACTAATTATCTGAATTGGATGAATATGCATTATAACCTGGCAACCCTAATCTTGACGTGCCTGACAAATGATTGATGTTTTTGACAATGACAAATCTAATATAACAGTTCTCTCAGTTGGTTCTTAGTGCTTCATATTAAATTAGAATAATCTAAAAAAAAATCGTGGTCTCCTCAAAACCTATGGTTCTTTGGATTAGCACTCATTCATTAGCCGTTTAAGGTAATCTAATTAACTAATTTATATAAACCTCATCTCCGTAACACTGTGATGTGATATTCTTCACCGTTCTAAACCCTGGATGTACCAAAATAGACTCTCCAGCCTTCGACAAATCATCACCATATCTTCTTCATAAATTACGTAGAAAAGAGCGAAAGATTCACCTAATTATTAGCTTCGGTTGCGGCTGCACACTTTTGAGGTTAACTATTAGTGCATTACCCACAAATGTTTGTGAACTTTGAAGTCAGATACACGCACATTTGCGCATCCTCGTCTCCCCACTTGGACCCAACATTTCACTACTCCTTCAGAGAAATTCCACAATGTCATTTTGCTTGACACATTATTATTAAAAATGTTCGTTCGTTGAAATCATCACTATTCTTTTATTTTAAAAGGCTATATTATATGTATAGGATGGGAGTTAGTATAGCGCGGCATTCTTAGAAGATTTCTGATAGCTGGGACTGGTAGGCGAGGGTCTAAGGAGCTATTAGCAAAATAAATTTTTGTGCGGAGACTTGTACTTTCGGAGAATTTTTTTTTTAGAAAAGTATATTTTTCATACAAAATTTATTTTAAATTTTTTATTTATTTTTTTAAATGCACCAAAACATTTATTTTGAATAGGAATTTGTGCAATACGACATGCGCCGCCACAAGTCTCCGCACAAAAATTTTTTTTGCTAATAGCTCCTTAGACCCTCGCCTACCAGTCCCAGCAACCAGAAATCTTCTAAGAATGCCGCGCTATACTAACTCCCAACCTATGTATATCTTCCTTATGATTTAGTATTGGTCTAGCCTACATTTTACACACGCAGCGTTATTCTCAAAGATTTTTGTTATAACCCAACGAGGTATTATTATATACTAGAGCTCTCACTCGGGCAACAGGCATTGCTCCGCCGAGTTGATGCACAATTTACGAATTAGGGCACATCAAAACTAGTCGAGCGCGAGCGGCCGAACTTGTCGCAAGTGCCACCGCATGCGCGCATCGCGCATGCCCGGTTGTATTTCAATGCACATGTTGGGTTGGCCTTGGCTGGCGTTGTCGCTCACCGGCCGCTAGTCCCTCTCCCGCTCGCTTTCCGCCCTGCACGAGCCCCTATCACCGCCCGCTAGCCCCACTCCCGGTCGCTTCCCGCCCCACGAAAGCTCCTCTCTACCGCTGGGCTCTGCGCTCCACCTCCCCGCTACCTTACCTCATACTTCAGCTGATGGGACGCCGTTTCTTGTATCTTTCTTCATAGCGATAGCTCTAGTAAAACATAATACCTCGTTGTTATAACCCTATGTTTATTGTAAAACCGGATCATTGTAAAAACCCCAGTCTCGGTCAGGGTTATGGTAAATTGAGACAATTTCATTCAAAACCACCGATTTTAAACGTCAACTGAGCGGGCTATAATATTGTAATAACATTAACGCTAAACCAGATTTTTTGCAAGCAAATAACGGCCTCAATACAAGCGTGCTCGCTGATTGGTACACACTACTGGCCAATAGCGCAAAGCAAACACAGATTTTTTAATAAACCTGGTTGAGTTTAGGGTTATTATAAAAACCCTGAACTTTGACGTTTAAAATCAGTATTATTGTATTAACCCTGACTGCGATTTTCAAAATTTTTATGAATTTGCAATAATACAGGTTTTAAAATAATACTAGGTTTATTTTAATAAAAGCTAGCTTCAAATAAACCTGCCAAACATACACTATACCAAGTTTTACCCACTTCTTGGTTTGCATTAAATTTACGAAAACCAATATTAGAGACCTAATTACTTATTTGAACCATCGGTTTCGCCTTTACGAAAATTAATATCTCAATTTAGATTTTTTTAATATATAATCCGGTTTGGGTGGCTCAGTCGGAGGGGCCAAATCACATACACAGATAATATCACCTCAGAGAAGGTAGGTGCCATACTGGAGACTTCCCTGGATTGCTGGCTATACTGAACTAGAAACAAAAAAAGTGGTATGTTTTTTATTATTTTTTATACAAGAGAAGGAAAACTTAATGACCATTAATTAAGGTTACTTAATAATTTTTCCTGTTATCATATTGTATCTCCTGTTATTAATTGCAATGTTTTAATAAGTAATAATTTTCCTTCACTAGTCAATAAAGTAAAAATTATATGTAGAATATAAAAATGTTGTGGCTCTTCCTCGATTGTGCATAAAAGGAGATATTTGACTTGTAAATGAACTCCCATACAATAAACTTTAAATTGCAAAATAGATGTATGGTAATCTTTTTGAAATGTTAATTTGTTTCACAGGAATAAAGGATACACTTACTTTCAATAAATTAGCATCTAGGTTAAGTACCTACTAAAACTAGCGTATTTAGTGTATTTAACTAGCATGTACTTATATGTATTGTTAATAAGTATTCTTATTATTATTTTATCTTCAGTTGTCATGCTCAACTCTTTTGCTACTACCTACTTACATTCCACTTTATTATCAAATCTCAAACATCCAAAGGTTAACTGTAAGAAATCTCTGTAAGGGATACGTCCACCTTTGCACCTTATGTAAATTTTCTAATGTACTTGTTACTGTTTAATGTTTACTGGAGCAATATATCATTTTCTATCTATCTATCTATCTATCTACTAAAAGCATGTATTTTGTATAAAATGTTATGGCAAAATTTTGAAGTTAACAATTATTAGTTCATATCATTTATTAGTTACTGAGCCCGTGGTTCCGCTTGCGTAGCTTTCTTGTTCGACAATGCGAGCTTGCTCTGAGAATTTTTGTTTTTTTTTTATGGAAACTGACACGGTTGGCTGCATCACCTACAACATCGTGATGTCAGATCATAACACCGGATGAACTTGGTGCCACGTCAGTGATTCCCTGCGGTCGTGCCGGCTACACTGAACTGGACGGAAAACACAAACTATTTACATAGCCGTTTCGACCGACCTTTCATTCAGTGCGGTGGTATCAACCCGGGCGGGTTAAACCCTACCACACGACTTGAGAGCTGCGTTCACTTCCATCCGACCCTACTGCCTACACTGCCGACCCTACCGACTCAGCTCATATGAATAATGGTGTGATGTGTGAGACCTATCTTTAGGTTGATATCGTGTGAGATGGTGGTTAAGTCAACTATGCCAGATTCCTTTAAAAATACTTAATTTTTCATATCTATTATATTTCTTCACAATCTAAAAGATTGCCACAAAATATTCTTGTTCGTCTGCATGTAGATACTTGTCCCACAATCCCAAAGGTTAGAGTAGAATGCCTCATCGCATTAATCTCGCTTATTGTACATATTTTATTAAATTGGTGTTCAATATAGAATAATGACAAATGAAATGGGCTGAAATATAGATTTTCTGAAGATTTGAAATAAAAATTATCATTCATTTCATTACACATGATGTTGAGCAAGAGCAAACATTCCGTTTTTTATTCACATTTTTTCTCCATCTCGCTATCATGTTAGAGATCTTATCAGAGAGTTTGTACATAGTACCTACCTAGCTAGATAACTTGCTTGGTATTCCAATAAACACTACACGAGTGAGCACGTGTAAACAATGCTAAACTGTAGCTCTCTTCACTTACCTTTTTAGGTGATAGGGTCTAACCCAAGGCTGTCCAACATACGGCCCGCGGGCCACGAAGTGGCCCGCGGGGGCGGTCAATCCGGCCCGCCATGTCTTGCTTTTTTACAAAATACTGTTTTGGCGGCCGATTTGATACGCAAAGTGCGCATTGAGTGAATTGAATACCAACCAACCATCGCTGCGCTTCGCCGTCTCCGCCGCGCCGCTGCCGAAGGAAAGGATCAACTTTCTGAACTCTATGAACATGTTCAAGCTTTCACCAAAAAGTTGGAAAAACAGGTGAAAAACAGTTGGGACATTGGGCGACCCTTACTACTCGAAATCAACAGACTCTGGATTTCGGAAAGTATGTTGCTTTGCTTAAAAAGCTAAGGAATGAATTTGACGAGAGGTTCAACGACTTTAACATTCAAGAACCCTACATGAAAGTGTTTAAAAATCAATCTGATATCAAGATTGAATATATGGATCAACATATCCAAATGGAGTTGATTGAGCTGCAAAGTAATGCATGTGTGGTATGTCTTCTTAAAACTGCCTATAATAGTTGCCTACAGATTGGACTGATCGAATTTTACAAAAAATATATAAAACCTGATCAGTATCCAAACTTATCTAAGCTGGCTTTAGAACAAGTGTCTTTATTTGGAAGTACTTATTCTTGCGAGCAGTTTTTTTCCCGCATGAAGCATGTAAAATCAAAGACCAGATCATCTCTGACAGACAACACCTGAACGGCCTTCTCCGCATTGCAACATCCAAAATATCACCTGATATAGACTCACTGTTTAAAAAAAAACAATGTCAACAATCACATTAAGTTTTACATTTAGTAAGAACTTGTACCTACTTAACTTGAAATTTACCATTGTAATTTACCATTGTTTACCAATATATGTATAATAAATTAGATAAATAGAAAACTATAGCAAAGCGTTTTAATTACATTAGCACTCCGGTCTTTCCTAGAAAAAAACATCTGCTCTGGCCCTCCGCATTGGTAAAAATTATTAAACTGGCCCGCCACTGGATTAGGTTGGACAGCCCTGGTCTAACCCGTCCGGGATAAGTACCACCACACTGAATGAAGGTTGGTCGAAACGGCTAAGAAAATAAGTTTGTGTTTTCCATTCAGTGTAGTCGGTACAACCAAAGGGAAGCACTGATTCTACATACATTTGGAGGCCTAAAAACTGATCACGCCTTTCAGTATTCCATACCTTACTTGCATATTACTTACTTACTTGCTTACTTACTTACTTACTATCACAAGGATAGGTGTGGTGCGGTGTGTAGGATGGTGATAACATTGGTTCCCGCCGGACCGGTTCGACCTCCCCACTGCTGCGCCGCATACAACGCGGGCCGCTCGGGAGAGCCGACATGTACAACACACATTACGTCGGTGTCTTTGCAGTCCACCCTATTCTACTCTGTATCGCTAGCAATAATAAATGTTGGTTGCAGATATAGCGAGCGATGCGCTCGTATGCGCGGTCGTGTGCGCTAGCGCTGGCGCTGTTGGCGCTGTGCGCTCGCGCGCAATGCTACGAGGACTCAAGCCAGCTGGAGGACGACGACTTCGCTGAGTTCGAACAGTTCGAGGCGGACGAGGAGCTACACAACACAGGTATCTTGTTGTATATGTGGTAGAATTTTGACATTGGAAATGTCTTTTCGTTCGCTCCAGTGTAGGCTCCGATTTCACGAAAAAGTGTGATCCCCTTATATCTCGGAGAGTTGTGAAGATATGACATTCAAAAAGTCTTCGGCTAACGGGCCCAGTCCACTGCCGCTTGAGCTTAACCATCCGGCGTCCAATATTGCTTTGATATACACCACATCACCTGGGGCTGGCATGGTCGTAATACGGGTAAGGTCCTAAATTAAATATAAGAAGGAAAAAAAAAGCTATCCATGGTAGTTCCATGTGTTTCCAGGCGTGTGGTGTGACTATGCGGTGTCGTGTCCCCTTTCAGTTGGTCCGTTATTATCAACTGTGAAGTGTGTCGGTGGGTCGCAGGTTTCGTAGCAGACCAGGACACGGTGCAGTCTAGTGCAGGCAAGCCGCGCGCGCCCCCGCCCGCCGCGCACCACCAGTTCACCGCCGATGATGTCGAGGATGACATCATTGTCGAGGTACGAGAATAAAATAACTCATTTGTGCGCGTTTTTTTTATTTTTAGTACTATATTATATATTAACATATAATGTAACCTATGGGCCGTAATTGTTAAGTTTATCGTATAAGATAAACTGTCTTTAGATTACGAAAGAGATACAGAAACACAAAAGATATATCTTTTGTGTTTCTGTACCTCTGTCATAATATTATGTATATTTCTTTCCGCCACTCACCTAGCAGTTACTACACCCCAAAGGTATTCTGTTAGAAAATGCCTAGAGGCATTAAGTGTTACCTTTTCCCCATATTTTATTTGAGTGCAATAAATGTATACAATACAATGTTCTCTTTATAATTCTTCATTAGATCGATATATGCGGAAATAAGGAGAAAAATTACATCCCGACCACGATACGTACTTGGACTTCTGGTACAAATTTTGCTACCTGGTCGTAAAAATATTCTCTCTAAATTTCTAATAGATAAATAGATAGATATTAATTCTTTATAGCACACCAAAACATTAACTTAAACAATGATACTTCAAGAAAACATGCAGAAGAACAATATAGGAATACTTATACAATAATACATATATAGAGAAAAGAACAATAGACCGCAAAGGCAGACTTATCACTCGTTGCATCTTCTGTAGTTTGCTACGCAAGGTCCTGCATTTTGTGTACTCGATTGATTCTACATTGCATCCTGGTCAGCACACATTTTTCTCCTTATAAATTTTTTTTTAATGTAATTTATTACCCCCACGTTTACCTTCACCCACTGGACTAAAACCAAACATAATTTGCATGTGCTGTTTCCAGGATGAGGACAACGAGTTCGAGCACTTCCAGGATCCGGAAGAGTTCGAAGGGTTCGCGGAGAGCGCGCCGCACGGCTCCGAACAACCCAAAATCACTATCTCTAAGGTATGCTTATTATAGGTTGTCTTCAAACGTCGTATCAACAGGCTAGACAGTCTAGCAACAGTCTGCAAATCTGCTGGTATGGCACCTAATTGAGCGTGGTTTCGCGAGGAGAGGTGTTTTTGGCTCTGTCGACTGCACCATTGGTCTCTCTGCACAGCCACCCATGTTGGCTTACATAGAAAAAAATGCGGAAACATTTCTCAACTTGAAACTAAATTCAACTGTTTATAATCTTATTTTTGAATGAGTTTTTAGTAGGTGCTCATCATCATCATCGTCATCATCAGCCTGTATCGGTCCACTGCTGGACATAGGCCTCTCCCAAGGCACGCTAAGGCTGTTTATTTAATTTTTATGGATAGCGCGAGATGTGACATCGTTTCACCTACAAGTAGGTGTATAACGATGCCCATGGACATTCTGTTATGCACGGAGATTGTGAAAGCCATGCCGGCCTGACAGGAGCCTTTTCACGCCCCTTTTGAAAAACCTCAGGCTGCACTTGGGAGGAAATAGATGGGCAGGGAGTGCGTTCCACATTTTCCCGGTTCTGTGAATATAAGACAGAACCGGTTGGTTCCTCTACCTCATGGGAAGAGAGAGGCAATGTAAAGAAGTAAAAATTAAAACTGGCCATATTTCTTCCATTTGCCTACTATTCAGTTCTATAAGAATTGCTATATGGGTTTGTTGAACTTGAAGCGAAGATGAGCACCTTCAGGATGCGACCTCGGAGGTGAATGTGTTCATAGCGGATACAATTTTTTAGTTCAAACATAGTGATCGCTAATGATTTTCTAGATTTCTATAAGGTCCCCTCTATAATACTAGTTAGGGATTGATTATGATTTTATGTGTGAGTGTTAGGGCGTCTCAACCCTGCTATCACTGCGACCTAGGAATATACATAAGTTTAGAGCTCACCCCCAAGTCCGATTTCCGCTATGAACCGAGTTATATTATTATAGTTTGGGATGGTCCCCTCTTACCTTAGATAGGCATGCACCTTACTCCAAGAAAAATATTAGCTCGAAACGCACAAATACATTTTATGTTTTGTAATTTTCTGTCTGTACCGTGTGGGCTCGGTAATTAAAAAGAATAGCCCACTGTATGTCTTCCCGTGCATGTCGTAAAAGGTTACTAAGTGATAAGGACAAGATGCTGTGCATAAGGGCGACAGGTTAGCCATATCTCACCTTGGCACGGTCCTGCCACCGAGTCACGCAGCAGGTGGGTCTTCGTGCCTTACTTGCTGCTTGATAGTTATTTTATCCTAATACTTAGCTAAACGTGGTGGCCGGTGTTGTGCTGTAATTTACAAGAGTACCTGCAGCACGACACCGACTACTCTGCTTACCCTAATCGTCGGGATACAGATTGTGGTATTGTATGTATGTATTTTCCGTTTAAATCAGTAGCGGCTTCAGAAAAACCTCAAGGGAGGGGCGCATCATCATCGTCGTCGGTGTAGAAGCACGCCAATACTGGACGTATTCTCACATTTTTCTTCACTTCTCCTTGCACTATACCCGCTACCTACGACCGCTCACACGCAGGGTTGCCGGCGCAATGATTTTGATTTTCCCCACATTGATTTTTTCAGCCATCTCACGCCCCCTGCGCCTCCCCACCTGTATCCGCCACTGGTCTAAATCATGAATGTGAATTTGCAGGTGCCAATAATGATCCGCGCGCGCTGGGACGCGTACTGGCTGGAGGGGATCCTCTGCTGCGTGCTGGCCACGTACGCGCTCGGCTACGCGCTCGGCCGCGGCAAGAACACCGCCATCGCCACCAACATACTCAAGCTGCACAAGCCTCTACTCGATGACAACTTCACTCTAGTCGGTTAGTTTTGCGGTTAGAAAGTGTTGTTACTTCTCCGAACGTGTTGGTCAGTCGAATTGTGTTTGCAAAAAAGTACCGTAATGTTTGTACCGTGTGGGGCCGGTACTTTAAAAGAATAGCCCCACTGTATCTCTCCCCGTGTATTTCGTAAAAGGCGACTAAGGGATATGACTCCCTTCTTATATTACTAGGTGGTAGGGTTTAACCCGCCCGGGTTGATACCACCACACTGAAAGAAAGGTCGGTCGAAACGGCTATGTAATTAGTTTGTGTTTTCCGTCCAGTTCAGTGTAGCCGGCACGACGGAAGGGAAGTACTGACTGTTCACCCGTTGTTGTTGGCTGACATCACGGATGTTGTAGGTGATGTAGCCAACTGTGTCAGTTTCCATAAAAAAAAAAAAATTTAAAATTTTTGGCGTTAGAAAGTGTTGAACTCAGCTTGCGATGGCTTCACCGAACGTGTCAGTCAGTCGAATTGTGTTTGCAACAAAGTCAGTCAGTTAGTCAGCGTGTAAGCGTCCACTGCTGGACATACGCCTCTCCAACTTTCCTCCAGTCCTCCCGGCCTTCAGCGGTACGGAACCACTGCTTTCCGCCGACGCACTTGATGTGGTCGTCCCACCTGGCGGGTGGTCTTCCCACACTTCGCTTTCCTGTCCACGGCCGCCAGTGTAGGATACGGTTACTCCAACGTGTCGTCGTTTCTTCGGCTAACATGCCCAGCCCACTGCGAACATATCTGGACCCATTGGCAGTAGAGGAGGATGTCAATCGAGGTCAAGACTAGCAAGCGACCACTCTGTAGTTCTCCAGCTTGCGTTATGTTTTGGCTCACATCAAGCCCTCGTCAGCTAGTCTGCGATGACTAGGAAGTGGAGAACCACCAGTCCCGCTCTCGACCTCCCCACTCTCTGGTGTGGGGCCGGTACTTTAAAAGAATAGCCCCACTGCATCTCTCCCCGTGTATGTCGTAAAAGGCGATTAAGGGATATGACTCCCTTCTTATATTACTAGGTGGTAGGGTTTAACCCGCCCGGGTTGGTACCACCGCACTGAGTGAAAGGTCGGTCGAAACGGCTATCTAAATAGTTTGTGTTTTCCGTCCAATTCAGTGTAGCCGGCGCGACCGAAGGGAAGCACTGATGTGGCACCAAGTTCATCCGGTGTTATGGGCCGACATCACGGATGTTGTAGGTGATGTAGCCAACGGTGTCAGTTTCCATAAAAAAAAACCTATTCATATTCTGTAGGATGCCTCCAGTGACGTTTTATACTGTATCGTTCTGAAAAACTTATTGTTTCACATCGGCCGGATTCAAACCTCCAACCTTGAGATCAAGGACTGCTCCGACCACCTGCCGCTAGATGATGACTGACGAACTCGACTTTAAGAGACTACGCAGCAATATTATACAGCAACAATAACAACAAAAACAATAATAACGATAAAGAGAATGCTCGTGCTTGTGACAGGTGAGGCGGGAGCGGACGTGGTGTGCGGCGGCGAGCACGGCTGGAGGCGCGAGGCGGAGCACTGCTTCACCATGTGGTGTAGCGGGCGCACCTGCTGCGAGGGCATGCTACTCACACTCAAGCTCATCAAGGTCTGTCATCTACTGTACCATAGTTGTGTTAAAATATGCATGAAAAAAAAAATACTCTAAAAGTCGTGCAAGAATGTGTTGAGTAAATGTGGTTAATTATAAGATGTGTTGAGCAAATGTGGTAAATGATAAGAATGTGTTGAGCAAGTGTGGTTAATGATAAGGATATGTTGAGTAACAGTGGTAAATGATAAGAATTTGTTGAGTAATGTCGTAAATGGTAAGCATATTTTGATTAAATGTGGTAAATGATAAGAATGTGTTGAGTAACAGTCGTAAATGATAAGAATGTGTTGAGTAGATGTCGTAAAATGATAAGCATATGTTGAGTAAATGTGGTAAATGATAAGAATGTGTTGAGTAACAGTGGTAAAGTGGTAAATGACAAGGAAATGTTGAGTAAATGTAGTAAAGTTAGCAGGATGTTTTGAGTAAATCTGTTCAATGGAAAGATTTAAATTTTGTTATTTATTATCGAGGTAGGTACACATTATTTTAATTGGGCAGAAGCTGCCGGTAAGGCCACCACCCATATCGCGACTAGTGTTGAGGGTGTGTTGAGTAAACATTTTAATTAAAAAGTATTTCAGTGAAATTTTTAATTATATAAGATGTGTTCAGTATCTTAAAAATGTATTAAATATTGTGACAGCGTCAAGACCTCGTGCACGTTGTGCTGAACTCGATCCGGCCGTCACAAGACACGCTACAACTGCGCGTGGAGCTCGGCAAGGACGACTGCGAGCCGTTCGTGTTGTGCATCGCACAGAAGAAGATCGCCACGCGCCTCTCCAAGGAGATGCAGGATCTTGTATGTACAACTCTTTTACTTACATCTCTTTGAAGTTACACTTCGTTAGGTGCTTTTTGAAAATGGGGAGTAAACTGGATGTAAGATGGCTGGGAAGTCTTCGGTATGGCATCTAGTGATAGTGGCTATGATTAAAATTATGCCAAACCAGTATGGTTTGTTTTAATGAAATATTTTTAATGTTGTGCGTTCTTTATGGCGAAATAAACATCTGAATCTGTAACTTTTGTTTTAAATGTCAAATTTTTTGCCACTTTTGTATGACGAAAGTAAAAAAAAAAATCACCTAGAACAAAAGTGTTGCAGGTGATTTTTGTAGTAGAATCAGTTATAGAATCACCCCCTTTAGGGTATGTCGTAAAAAGCGATAAGGGATATGACTCCCTTCTTATATTACTAGGTGGTAGGGTTTAACCCGCCCGGGTTGCTACCACCGCACTGAATGAAAGGTCGGTCGAAACGGCTATGTAAATAGTTTGTGTTTTCCGTCCAGTTCAGTGTAGCCGGCACGAACGAAGGGAAGCACTGACGTGGCACCAAGTTCACCCGGTGTTATGGGCTGACATCACGGATGTTGTAGGTGATGTGGCCAACCGTGTCAGTTTCCATAAAAAAAATATAAAAATACCACCTATTAATGAAACAGCGTGTATAACTAATAGTTATGGTTTTCTCAGAGCGTCTTCTGCAGCGAGCGGCGCCCCGGCGACAAGCACGGGCTGCCGGCGTCGCTGAGCGTGATGTCGGAGGCGGCGGAGGCGACGGCGGCGGTGCTGGACGCGCGCGTCACCGCCGCGCTGCAGCAGTACGCGCAGTACATACAGTACCTGCACATCTCCGACCAGTTCTCCGGGCCCAAGCAGCAGGAGTCAGTACAGAATTTTGATTTGCACACTCTATAATTTAAGGTTTCTTTTTGTTGCGAACTCGCGGCCGTGGACAGGAAAACGGATTGCGGGACGACAAACCGCCGCGCCAGGTGGGACGACGACATCAAGCATGTCGGTGGAAAGAAGTGGCTCCGTACCGCTGAAGGCGAGGAGGAATGAAGGAAATTGGAGAGGCGTATGTCAACCAGTGGACGTATACACGCTGACGACTGACTTTGTTGCGAACACAATTCGCAGATGACGAACACAGCAGTACATGGCTTCACTGAATACATCTGGGCCCATTGGTAGGATATGGAGATTGTTACAAGTGACTAAGGGATATGACTCCCTTCTCTCTTATATTACTAGGTGGTAGGGTTTAACCCGCCCGGGTTGCTACCACCGCACTAAATGTAAGGTCGGTCGAAACAGCTATGTAAATAGTTTGTGTTTTCCGTCCAGTTCAGTGTAGCCGGCACGACCGAAGGGAAGCACTGACGTGGCACCAAGTTCATCCGGTGTTATGAGCTGACATCACGGATGTTGTAGGTCATGTAGCCAGCCGCGTCAGTTTCCATAAAAAAAAAAATATAAAAAAAGAAGGAGATGATTCCAGTCGAGCACGTGACTAGAAACTGGTGATTATTTTCTCTGATAGTGCGCTAGACGTTTAGGTTCCTCTTGTCAGCTAGTCTGTGTTGACTAGGATGTGGAACAGAACTAGTAGCGTGCTAAACCTCCCTCTCTACAGATCCAAACTCTGTATGACTCTTCCAGTGCGGCCGGCAAAACCCTTTTCATTTATGAACCCACTGAACGCACTGTTTTGTCCGTACAGGGATGCGAGCGTGACGAAACCGCCGGAGACGCAGAAGGTGCTGATGCTGAGCATAGTGATCTCGGCGGAGGGGGCGGGCGAGGAGGTGCGGCCCCTCATGATACTCGTCTTCTATCTGCTGGAGAAGATGAAGCGACTGCGGCTCAGCAAGGAGGTACTGGACAGTTTCCTTTTGACATTTTTTTTTGTGTCCGCCGACACGGTTGGCTGCATCTATCAAATCAAAATCAAATATACTTTATTGTACACCATAAAAAGGAACACAACAGGCGAGTTTAATGCAAAGTAGCATTCTTAACAAACTAACCTTTGGGATGTGGAGAAGCTGATAGGGCGAACAATGCAGTGCAAAAGAGAAGCGTGAAAAATAAAACTATTAAATAAATGGACACAAACATATAGGTACATAGATACATACATAAGATAAATACTATAAGGTACGTACATATTATATCTCCTGCTACATTTGTGATATCAGGCTATTGCACCTTATTCCTGTCAGAAATAAATAGCGCCGTAGCCATGCCAGTTCCTTGTTGTGCCAGCTACATGGAGGGAAGTGGGTTCCAAGTCTACACAACTATACTTGTTTTTTTAATTTTTTATTATTATTTAGTGTCCACCATGCGACGGTGCTTGCACCTTTTTTTTTCTTTTATTGAAAGCGCGACATTGGCGCCAAGCCGGGTGCCTAACGACTAGGTGTCTAACGACGCCCATGGACATTCGGTCGTATGCGGGGGTTGCGAATGCCATGCCGGCAGCATCGGCACCTCTAGCAGGTTTGGTGATGTTATCGTTCGGTGGCATGTAGGGTGGGTCATCCATTGAGTATTGTGCAGGCCTGCTATTGTTTGACGTTTCAGTCTCCTTATGACATGTTCGGTGTCGGTCAAAGGGACGGCAAGTGTGTTTACATGATTGATTAATCGTGAGTGATACGTGTTATGCGTATATAACTATACTTGTTATGAAATTCTTTACTGTGCAGGTGTGCTTAGTATTATGCAGTTTTTTTTTATGTAACCCGGTATGGGTGGCTGAGTCAGCCCCGCTGACTCAGCCACCCAAAGCATATGCTCCGACCAGCCAAAATCACCTCCGAGAAGGTAGGTGCCATACCAATGAATTCTCTTTGGATTGCTGGCTATACTGGACTAGAGCAGAACACAGCCGAGGCTGCTATGCGACCATTTTACGTCCAGTACGATGGTACAAACCCAATAGGCTACCACTTAGTACGGGGCAAGGGAAAGGGCCTACAGTTTCACACCGGTTCGGCACATAAAGAGAAGCAGCAGGTGTAGGTATGCATGTAAATTTTACCATCAGAAAAAACTCATTGGTACACGCCGACCGGATTCGAACCTCAGATCTCTCGCAAGAGAAGCGGACGCACAGACCACTCGGCCACATGCCGCTTGTAATGTTGCTTAAAAAATAGAACTTTGTATTAGTATCGCCACTGTTCTAAAATGCTGACAAGATGGCCGCAACGACCCTAGCCGTTAGGCTACGGTCGGTTAGGTACGTTAGTACCTAGTATTTGATTACTGCGACAGACTTGTGCTCTTGACATCGGCGGCGGTAGGATGTATGACTGGATGTAAGATGGCCGCATAGCAGCCTCGGTTGTGTTCTCCTCTAGTCCAGTAGAGCCAGCAATCCAGGGAAGTCTCCGGTATGGCACCTACCTTCTCGGAGGTGATATTGGCTGGTCGGAGCATGCGCTTTGGCCCCTCCGACTCAGCCACCCATACCGGATTACATAAAAAAAAAAAGGAATATTGGCTATCGTTGCTGAAGTGTTATGTGGTGTTGGGTCGCGCAGGCAACGAGCAAGCTGGAGCGCAACCGGCAGCGCGCGGCGGAGGCGTTCGTGCGCGGCACGCACGCCGCGCGCCAGGAGCAGGCGGCCGCGAGGCGCGAGGAGCGGCGCAAGGCTGAGAAAGAGCGCATTCTGGCCGTGAGTGGCTCACGTCATTAACCGTGTACTGACTGAGCGCGGCATACGGCAAGGCTGCCTCGGCCGTATGCCGCGCGAGGCTGCTTCGCTACAAAACCAATTGTCGCGAGGCTGCCTCGCGAGGAAAAGCCTAGCCATAATTCAAATAAGTTTTAAGCACAGATCCTTATCCATGTCGCGAACGAGCGAGGCGAGCGAGGCACATAACGTCCGTCTTGAGTGCGCGGCAAATGGACTGAGGCTTCTTTGAGTGCGACAAAAAACCGACAGCGGGCGGATCGGTCGAGGCAACGCTCGCCTGAGGCCGCGCGTGCGCTTGTCTCGGGCGAGGCGCGTACTGACTGACCGAGGCTGCCTCGCGCGGCAGCCGCCTGAGTGCGGCTATTCACTCATTGTCTGTTATTAGCAGTAATTAACAGAGGCGCCTTTAAGAATAATAAACCACTGGTCATAATGATCTTCTGCAGGACTGTCAAGTACAGTGTTGGGTCGGTACTTAATAAGAATAACCCCGTGCGTGTCGTAAAAGGTGACTAAGGGATAAGGATAAGATGCCGTGCATAAGGGCGACAGGTTAGCCAACTCTCACCTCAGCACGGTCCTTCCACCGACTCATGCAGCAGCTGGGTATTCGTGCCTTACTTGCTGCTAGATAGTTATCTTGTCCTAATGCATTGCTAAATGTGGTGGTCGGTATTGTGCTGCAATTTACAAGTGTACTTGCAGCACAGCACCAACTACCCTGCTTACCCCGATTGTCGGAATACAGGAATATCCGCTCGCTATCTATGTATGTATGTAACATTCAAATAAAGTGGTTTATCTAAATGTAAAATCCACAAACACAGCTCGAGCGTCATACTACCCGCCATACATGACATAATGATTTCCAAATACGGTCTGGTCTAGTGCCGTTGGACCGGAATCACTCTATTGTGACTCCGGTTTACAAGAACGGTGATGAGCTGGTGCCGTCAAATTATTATCGGTCGATAAAAGCATCGTCTGCAAATGCATAATTAATTATAGAGGAGAGAGGAGAGAATAATTAATTATAAGTAAACTACAAAATGCTCGTTTTTTCATACTTCTGAATTTTTTTGGGTAAATTTTGAAGATGGAACTTTATGTTTAAAATTAATTATTACATACATAGATAATTTTGACAGTAAAAACACTATTCCTATATACAGTTTTGAGTTTCACTGTCTCAAACTTTTCAATAGTTTAAACTTTAATTAAAATAGTTCTCCTGAATAATTGGTAGAACTGTAGTTTGTATATTTGTCTTCTAGCTAGACCATCAATATATCTATAACTGCATGCTTTCTTCAGGAGGATGATCCAGAAAAGCAGAGGCGCTGGGAAAAGAAGGAACAAAAGCGCCAAATGAAGCGCAAGACCCCCAAGATGAAGCAACTCAAGGTGAAGGCGCTGTGAACAAATCTCCAAAACTACAGCACCTATATCACATTCATCTCTTATTCATTTAAGTTGTTACAATCTTTCTAAGTCATTGTGATTAATAAATGTTTTGAGTGATGGCTTGTTTGATTTCTAGTTACGACCGACTGGCGAAACTGATGATAGGAGCATTGATCAACACGACATACGTGAATCCATGAACACAGTAAGAATTCCTCATTGAACATTAGTCAAGTGGAAAGTACATAATTTAAAACACAGAACATGTCTGTGGGAAGCGGGAACTGCCGACCGGCCGAAGAGGGTGCTTCGCTTCATGGGAGAGCTCAAGTGCGGAGAACGGGCCGCCACCCTTTGACCAAGCGACGCCATTTAATTGCCACGGGCGAGTGTCACTCAGCCACGCGGTGCCAATTAATTGCCATTCGGAATTCTTAGCTATTTCTTCATTTATCGAAATTGATTTAATACTCGACAAATATAAAGAAAAAAAATGCCCTGATAGTCGTGGGATTACCGGTAGACATAGATATGGAATCATGGGCCGACATATAATAATCGCGCATGTACATAGAGTGCAAATGGCCTGACGTGGTGCTGACGGAGTTTTGTCAATATTCAAATGGTTGCCATTTTCTGAGTTACGTTAAGTTAGTTTTCTAGTTTAATCATAAACATTTTTTTTTTAAATACAAAAACTAAACTCTCGTCGAGCGAGACCTATCATTTCCTCCAGCGGATGTGTAGTCAGTCGGATCAGAAGTTTCAGAGATATGCCCTAAAAAAAAAGTTTTATCTCGTCAAGACTTATCATTTTCCATATGGGAATGAGTAGGCTGGGATCAGTAGTTTCTGAGATATGTCCTCTCAGTCTTTTTCCTTTTTTTTTCGAAACGGTTGAACCGATTTTGAAAAAAGAAACAGGTCAGAAAGAGAATTTTTTTTTACGGAAGGAAACAAATTTCAAGTCGATCTGTCCAGTAGTTTAGGAGTTATAGTCATTTGTTGATTTTCGAAGCCTTTTTTGTAAAGGATATGACGTCATCAATTGTTCATATTATTCATTGACGTTGCCATAGGTGGAAGGCGGCCGAGTGACACCTGGGTTTGCTGGGATTGGTTGAGCGGTTCGAGAGATAGTGGTATGCCGAAAGAACATAAAAAATTACGTTGATTTTTGCAAACGGCACGGGTAAGACATTATATATAGATTCCATGTCAATTTTTTTTTTCAACCAAATAAAGCCCGTGCTTGCTGGCCTAAATGAAATATATTCATTTTTTCCTGCGGACGCCTCGTCATGTCTGCTTGTGAGAGTTTTTGGACAGTTTTCAGTGTTATTTCTGCCATTTTTCAACAAAAGAGTAGTACCCCATTATAGACATTCATTACTAAGACAGAATGTTTCCATTATTTCTAAAGAAAAGGGTAATAAATTAAATTTATGAAATTAATTAAAGCTTCCAACATAAATTTATTAACAAATAGGTACAATTATTGTAAAATTACAACAACGCTTATGTAAATCACATAGATTTAAACTTATTTTGTGATGACTATACGCTCGCCGCGGCACACTGACTCGCACGCGGCAACACCACAATACCATTATAAACACGTAAGGTAACACCACACTTACTGAGGATGGTAATATTTACTAATACATTCATTGCATTTGCGACACACCGGGCGTAACTTCTGTCGCGTAAATTGCATCGGGTTACGTATCATTTTTACTGTGTGCAAAATACATCTGTACGTAGAAGTAAAAAATTTTTACGTGGCAGAAATCACGTCCCAGTCTGGGGCTAGGCTAATCATATACAAATCCTCTTGCGATTAAAAATATCACATCTAAATGTTTAGCTAACACTAACTCACAAGAATGATTATATAGGATAATCGAAATGCACAAAAATGTTAGGTGCAAAACATATAAATAAATAAATACATAATTCAGGGAAAAAAAATTCAAAATGGAATGAGAAAACCCACTCTGTAGTAAAAAAAAAACGTAAATACTTTCACGGCACTGAAATCCCAGTTTACTAGGTAAACTTGTGGAAAGTACATGGCATTACCCCCAATAGAATAGGAAATAAGTATTACTCAGTTGACATTTGCACCAAGTCGATTGTATATTACCGGCACAGACAGACTGACTGATTTCGTCCAAACAAAATAAGTATGGAACCCCACAGAATAATAATGTCAACCTTGCAATACTCGACAAATCCCGTCTCGGGTATAAAATTAACTACACGTCGCTTACGCGATAGGAAATGAGGCCACCCCACTGAAGTTGTGGCCTTTCATTCTTATCTCACTCATTCCTCGACTTGTAACTTCTCGATTCTATGAGAGACACCGTCTAAGTCGTGCGTCTCCACCGGCGGAGCTGTAGGATCGGTCTGGCAGGCTATATCCGTTTGGGAAGCCGTATCTGTCTGTCCGAGACTTTCGAGAGACTGGCATCGTTTGATGGCGGACTTAGTTTTATCTCTGGCGAGTTCGACCGCGCACGATGCGTCCTCGATGCGAACGTCTGTTTCTTTAGACTCGGAATTCTCGCTCTTGGTGCGGTGGCGCGGTAAGGCGTACGGGAATACTCGGTGCCTGTGGAGCGTGCGACGCATGCAGTAGCCGACCGTGACGTTCGACACGAAGCGAGTGTTCATGCGCATGATGCCGAAGTCGGTGCGGTTCTCCCGGAGGTAGTCGTGGCGAGCGTCCGTGATTGCGCTCAGCATGCCGAGCTGGTGGAGCGCATTGTCGAGGCGAGCACGCGCCACGCCAAGCGTCTCCTGGACAAATAACAAAAATGTTTAAAAAAAGTGTGAGTGCACACGCACAAGGTTTATGTGTAAACGTGTGAGTTCGTGTCACACACATACTTATGAGTCGCATATCACGTATTGATTGTAACTCAAATTTTCACGTTTACACACACACACACACACACACACAAACTCTGTAACAATGTGTATAACCCAATTTTTATAACTGTGCACTTCGAGCTGTCAAAATCGAGGTTGGCAGGACTGAATTCACCCCCCGCTTACTTCCTCACCTCTCCGCAGACGCCTATCAGTACACGCCCTTGCTGTGTATGTGACAGCTCGAACGCGACTTTGACAGCTCGAAGTGCACAGTTATAAAAATTGGGTTATAATGATTATTATATTATAAGGATATAATATATATAACCACCCTAACCATTCTAAAGGTACGCTGGTTCATTACGGTTATTTTTTTTTTTTTTTTGCAGGCAGAGTCCCGAAGATCAGCTGTATGACTTCCAGGGAACAATTTACAATTACTTCTCCGAATTGTACCCTGTTCGCTATCACCACAACCCAATGGAAAGAGAAAACACTTTCAAAGCAAAGCTTAGGAGAAGGAAGAGAGAGTTGATAAAGCAGCTAAGGAAGGCTAAAGTCTCAGGAGACAGAAATCTACGCCACCAACTAGCCAGAGCGATGAGATCTATCCTAAAACTCATCCAGAAAGTATCTGAGCAAATTACGGTTGCTGGCAATGAATTTCGAAAGGCTCAGAATATAGCAGCTTTCGAGAAGAACCCCTTTTACTTCGCCAAAAAAGCTTTTAAGGAACAGCAGGGTACAATTAGGTTAAGTACGGACGAGATGTTCAACTACTTTAAATCCACATATACCACCCCGGAGGCAGATATAACTTACAGGAATCCACCAGCTCCAAAACCCAAAGAACCTGCTCTAGCATTTGATGCTGATTCACCGACGATGGAAGAGCTGGAATACCACATAAAAAGGAAACCAAATAGTTCCGCCCCGGGACCCGATGGCATACCATACATCATATACAAAAAATGTCCATCAGTGCGGAAACACATGTTGAACATCTACAAAAGAATTTGGACGAACAGAGAAGTGCCAGACTGTCTTGGTAAAGCCGTGTTTGTTCTTCTACCAAAAAAGAAAGAAGTTACTGATCCCAAGGATATTAGACCTATAGCCCTTACGAACACAATTTCGAAAATATTCTTCTCCATTATACAGGCCAGACTACTCAAACACATGTGTACCAACGACTACTTACCGAAGAAGTACCAGAAAGGTTTTCTCCCAAGAGTTGCAGGGTGTCTCGAACATAATTCTTTGCTGACTGAATGTCTTAGAGATGCAAGGAAGAATGAGAGACAATTAACTGCCACGTGGTTAGACTTTGAAAACGCCTTCGGTTCGGTGCGTCATGAGCATACATCGGAATCCGCGGGGCACGAATGATTCAAGGTTGTTTAGTGATGGGACAATGTATCCACAAATATCGAAAATCGATCGTTATTTTAGAATAATATGGAATAATGTCGATTATTAAAACTAAGAGTATTTCTATAGAAAATAAAATATAATAAACAAATGTTGTATTTACTTTGTAGGTACAATACAAATCTGTTCAAACCACAATATTAGTTTTATTAGTATGGAATAGAAAGACTTTGATTTTTTTTACCAACTTACACGTGCTACATCATAATGATATTGAAGACTTTTTTGTTACTGTTATGAAACTGAATCGATTAGGCTATAAAAATCAACCACCTATTTTTTTATTTAAAGACATAAAAAAATATTTTACATAATAAAAAAAGGCCAAGGTCCAAAAAAATAGGTCTTACAAAATTAGTTCATAGTACGCTAAGGGGGGGTTCTGTATCGGAAATAGATCACTTTTGAAGAACAAAGAATTTTTTTTTACAAAATTTTTTTTTTTAAATTTTAAATGCAAAACAAAAATTTTTCTTAATCGTTTCGGTTTCATGCCAGGAACAAAAAAGTCTTCCAACACGTATATCTCTTTCTTTCAGAAATTGTGAAAAACCACAATTTCAGTTTTATCAGTATGGAATAGAAAGAATTAAATTTTTTTTACCAACTTACACGTGTTACATCATAATGGTCATGAAGACTTTTTTGTTACTGTTATGAAACTGAATCGATTAGGTTATAAAAATCAAACACCTATTTTTTTATTTAAATACCTACATAAAAAATTTTTTTACTTAAAAAAAGCCCAATGTCCAAAAATTTTATATAGGTTTTACTCCCTATATGATACAGAAACCCCCCTTAGCGTATGAACAAATTTTGAAAGACCTTATATAAATATGTATTATATTTACTTAATCGTTAACATAAAGTATACATGTTTATATAAGTATATATATAAACATATATATACATATGTATAAACATGTATATATATATATAAGTATTCAGGTCTGAAATATGACATGAATAAAATACAATAAACAAATAAATATGAGTACCGTAGAGACTCCGAACTTCGCCTATTGATCCTGTCTTCGCCTAAAATCAGTTATTAGCAAAATCTTTCTATTTTGTGTGGCTACACATATTTTGAAAACGGACATAAAAACATTTTTCAATTCTGGCAACATTACACCCAACACCTGCTACAAACTTTACTCGGATTCGTCAGTGTCACCATTTTTGTTGTCGTTGTGTACCGAGTGTCTGCGAGGAGGTCCCAAAGTATTCCTTCTACGAAGGCATCGCAAGCGGGTAAGTACCTGTTATTACGTTTACAGGTTCAAACATATAATCGACTTTTAATATACAAAGAGACACTAGCGGAACTTCAAAGAATCAAAAGTTATTTGAGAAGGCAATGTCAGGATATGTTTTGCAAACCGGTCGAGCCATAACTTCGCCTACCATTAGGGTTGTCACAGTATGTCTAAATTTTTTTTTCTTTCTTTCACTGTGGAAGAGATTCTGATAAAAAAATTGCCTAATAATATTACCAAAATGCATTTTATTATGTATAATGTCTTCATTAATGCAGGCTTCTATTTAACTTCACCTGTTAGTGGGTGCGGGTCGAATTTTGCAAGTTAATTTTAATTCACTTAACGACGGAAAATTGAGCCGAAATTTTGCAGATTTTTGTGTAGTTCTGATGAAAATGCAATGCAATACAATATTGAAATTGTTACTTTACAGTTTGCTGTAAGGACGCGTAAGCGGTACATGAGAGCACCAACACATCAACAGGACTTCATATCATAGCAAGACGGGAAGGCCTAAAAGGTCTTATATCTACTTTTATTTTAAGTATCTACACTTGTACGTAAATTTTAATGCTAATAAAAAAATAATACACAAAAATTGACTTTTGACAACCCTGCACAAATTTTCAAGTTTGTATGAAAAATGCCCTTTTGGGTCACCTAACTTCGCCTGCCTTATAAATATTTGACAAATTGAGACTAAACACAAGGCAGTACAGTACATTTTGACTTTTTAAGAATTGTGCAGCATGGTGTGGCAATTGGAGATCATAGCATAATGTTGCCAAGAACAAAAAATTTGGTAGGCAAAGTCAGGGAACAGCGCCTTGACTTCGCCTAGCTAAGAAATATTTTTTTAAATTAGTTTTCTCTATGGAAGAAAGGGTATTTTATTACATTAAACTATGAACAGTTATTTCAACTACCTAACTAAGGCTATATGAACATCTTAATACCTGTATTTTTGGCGTGAGATCAATTTGGGTATAAAATCCGGGCGAAGTTAGGGGTTTCTACGGTATCGATAACAGTGTCGATTGTTTATTGATCGCCGTAGTCAATCCCTAACAAGGTCGTATTCGTGCCCCGCGGATTCCGATGTATGGTCATGAGTTACTATTAAAGGCGCTAGAGTGGTATAATGTGCCACCTCTGATCTGTAATATAATAGCCTCCTACTACAAAAAACTTTCCTTTGTAATACAAGTAAAAGGCGAAACGGAGAAGATACCGGAAATTCGTTACGGCATAGGACTTTACCAGGGTTGCTGCCTCTCTCCTGTTACATTTAACATTGTTATCAACATTCTAATTGATACGCTTGTCGTAAAAGAAAACAAATGGGGATACAGGTTCAAATATGGAGACACATATATGGCGGCCATCCTGGCATTTGCGGATGATATTACGCTGTTAACCCGCAATCCAAAACAAAATCAGGCGCTTCTTAAGGTGGTAGATGACTATTGTGAATGGACTAAAGGGATGAAGATAAAACCAGCGAAGTGCTACTGTTTGAGCTTAACCAGGAAAGGTTCAAAGTTTACCTCGAGCAATCCAGGTCTGACAGTAGCCGGAAAACCAATCGCAACCGTGGCTGATGAAGCTCCTTTTAAATTCTTGGGCAAAAGGATCACCAGCAGAGGAAAGGAGCATCCTACTGATGATATTGTCCAACTTTTCGAAGAGAGCCTCCGCCAAACTGACAATCTTCCCCTCCTGGGTACACAAAAGGCATGGATTTACGATAACTACCTGACATCAAAACTTTCATGGCCATTTCTCGTCTACGACTTCACAAAGCAAAACCTGACTAAATTAGACTCGTATGTGACCAGATTCCTGAAATCATGGTTTGGACTGGCTCACCCGGCTGACTCGTCAACGCTATACAGATCTCACAATAACTTTGGACTGAACATTAAGAAACCGTCGATATTTTATCAAAAGGCGAGAATAGCCAAACGATGTATACTCAAAGACTCCAATGATAGCGCTATTCAAGCCTTACCCAACACATCACTATCAGATGAACTGGAATCGAGACTCGACTTCTACAAATCATTCCAAGTTGGTACACGCACCAATAGATCTGGATTGGGCATAGAAACCGAAAAGTCTGATAAAGAAATACTGAAAGGTTTTGCTCAGGAGGACATGGAACAAGGCTTCAAACTTCACGCCTTAAACCTAGAAATGCAGAATGATTGGCTAACAGTGGGTGACTTCTGCATCCCTCCTGCATTGAAGTGGAAATCCATAATATACAACTGGTCCCCTGAGCTGCTTAAGTTCTACTTAAATGCATTCCAGCTTACTCTCCCCGACCCGAGTAACCTAGTTAGATGGGGGAAATCTACAAATAGACTATGCCCGTCATGTAAGGAGTTCGTAGGCACGGCCAAACATTTGTTATGCGGATGCAAAATACTACTTGAGCGAGGCCAGTATTCCTACCGTCATGATAAAGTCCTCCAAATCATCAGAGAGGCCATCAACCTGTCAATTGCACGGACCAGGAAAGGGCAAACCAGTAGCGGCTTCCAGAAGGTCAACTTTGTAAAACCTGGAGCCAATAAGCTGCCCAAAGATAGGACTAAACCTTCTTCAATTTTGGGAGCAGCAAAGGATTGGGAATTGTTGATGGACACACATGAGAAGCATTACCCGGAAATCTGTACTCCGGTATCTGTACTGTAATCCGGAGAGAGCTTCGAAAACGTCACTGGAAGCATCCTACAGAATATGGATAGGTAGAGAGAGGGAGGTCGAGAGCGGGACTGGTGGTTTCCCCGCGTCCTAGTCAACGCAGACTAGCTGACGAGGGCTTGATGCGAGCCGAAACGTGAAGCATGCGCGGGAAATTTAGAGTGGCCACTCGCTAGTCCCGGCCTCGATTAATACCCTCCTCTACTGCCGATGGGCCCAGATATTTTCGGTGAAGCCATCGTAAGCTTAGATCCACACCTTCGAACCTGACACGGTTGGCTACATCACCTACAACATCCGTGATGTCAGCCCATAACACAGGGTGAACTAGGTGCCATGTCAGTGCTTCCCTTCATTTCGCGCCGGCTACACTGAACTGGACGGAAAACAAGAACTATTTACATAGCCGTTTCGACCGACGTTTCGCTCAGTGCGGTGGTACCAACCCGGCCGGGATAAACCCTACCACCTAGTAAGGTAAGAAGGGAAGGGACCTACAGTTTAACGTGGAATCCGAACCACGGTCAGCCTCCAACGGTCGAGCGGTCACCCATCCAATCACTGACCGCGCTCAGCGTTGCTTAATAACAGTTGACTAACCAACCGCGCCACTGAGCTACCGAGGCTGACGAATTTTCTTATCCCTTAGTCGACTTTTACGACATGCGACGGGGAGAGATGCAGTGGGGCTATTCTTTTTAAGTACCGACCCCACACGGTACAACCTCTACCAGCAAAACATCTAACTCTTAGAAGTTTATAGTTCAGTTCAGTCAGTGTAACAGGCACTACCAAAGGGAAGCCACTGACACGGCACCTAATTCACCAAGGTGTTATGGGCCGACATCATGGGTGTTATATATAAGTGATGTAGCCAACCGTGTCAGTTTCGTCAGATAGAGTAGAAGAGAAAGTCATCAACTTAATTAAACATTGCTCAAAGGAATATAACCTTAGTAGAACAAGGAGGAGTTTACAAATTGATGGCCTAAGTTGAAACATAGATACAGTAGAACCTCGATTATCCTAGCTATTGTGACCCAGGTTTACCTCGGATAATCAAAAGCTCGGATAATACGAACTTTATTAAACTATAATCAGATAAAGTCACATTTTTCAATAACATGTAGGTAATGGATTATATTATTTAAGTACCAGAGTATTTGCAGCACAACACCGATTACGCTGATTGTATACATACCTATACGGAATACAGCGTGTGGTGTGTGTATCATTAATTACATATTATACAAGCTGTGCCCGCGGCTCCGCCCGCTCTCATATTTCACTTCACTGCTAACCTCATAAGCCATTTAGCGTGATAGTAAGTAGCCTATAGTTGATGGGAAGAATCAAGCTATCCGTAGATTTTTTTTTATTAAATCGGTTCAGTGGTTCTCGAGTTATAAGCGGACAGACAGACATACACTCAGACACTCAGACACTCAAACACTCAGACAGAAAGCAGACGTTGGATTTTAGGTATATAAGGAAGGATGTGCTATTGACGTTCTAAAAGCAGATGATGAATACAGCACGACACAGCTTCACCGAACACAGCTGGCGCAGCATTGCAAGTAGGAGAATGTTTCAATCGAGAACTAGACGAGCGAGTGGGCCACTCCTTTTTTTTTTTTTTATTGAATCTGACACGGTTGGCTACATCACCTACAAAGGGATGAAGATAAAACCAGCGAAGTGCTACTGTTTGAGCTTAACCAGGAAAGGTTCAAAGTTTACCTCGAGCAATCCAGGTCTGACAGTAGCCGGAAAACCAATCGCAACCGTGGCTGATGAAGCCCCTTTTAAATTCTTGGGCAAAAGGATCACCAGCAGAGGAAAGGAGCATCCTACTGATGATATTGTCCAACTTTTCGAAGAGAGCCTCCGCCAAATTGACAATCTTCCCCTCCTGGGTACACAAAAGGCATGGATTTACGATAACTATCTGGCATCAAAACTTTCATGGCCATTTCTCGTCTACGACTTCACAAAGCAAAACCTGACTAAATTAGACTCTTATGTGACCAGATTCCTGAAGTCATGGTTTGGACTGGCTCGGGTGAGTCAGCCGGGTGGCTGACTCGTCAACGCTGTACAGATCTCACAATAACTTTGGACTGAACATTATGAAACCGTCGATATTTTATTGAAAGGCGAGAATAGCCAAACGATGTATACTCAAAGACTCCAATGATAGCGCTATTCAAGCCTTACCCAACACATCGCTATCAGATGAACTGGAATCAAGACTCGACTTCTACAAATCATTCCAAGTTGGTACACGCACCAATAGATCTGGACTGGGCATAGAAACAGCAAAGTCTGATAAAGAAATACTGAAAGGTTTTGCTCAGGAGGACATGGAACAAGGTTTCAAACTTCACGCCTTAAACCTAGAAATGCAGAATGATTGGCTAACAGTGGGCGACTTCTGCATCCCTCCTGCATTGAAGTGGAAATCCATAATATACAACTGGTCCCCTGAGCTGCTTAAGTTCTACTTAAATGCATTCCAGCTTACTCTCCCCGACCCGAGTAAACTAGTTAGATGGGGGAAATCTACAAATAGACTATGCCCGTCATGTAAGGAGTCCGTAGGCACGGCCAAACATTTGTTATGCGGATGCAAAATACTACTTGAGCGAGGCCAGTATTCCTACCGTCATGATAAAGTCCTCCAAATCATCAGAGAGGCCATCAACCTGCCAATTGCACGGACCAGGAAAGGGCAAATCATCAGAGAGGCCATCAACCTGCCAATTGCACGGACCCGGAAAGGGCAAACCAGTAGCGGCTTCCAGAAGGTCAACTTTGTGAAACCTGGAGCCAATAAGCTGCCCAAAGATAGGACTAAACCTTCTTCAATTTTGGGAGCAGCAAAGGATTGGGAATTGTTGATGGACACACTTGAGAAGCATTACCAAATGCCTTCGGAAATCTGTACCACAGCATTAAGACCGGATATACTCATATTCTCAAAAGCGACAAAGCATGTAGTACTTGTTGAACTTACAGTTCCATGGGCAAGTAACATACCGAAGGACCACAACATCAAACTTAACAAGTACTGCAACTTAGTAGACCGGATTGTGAGAAACGGATTCAAGACTGATCTCTTCACTGTGGAAGTCGGAGCAAGAGGACTACCAGCGAAGTCGCTCTACAGTCTCTTCAAGAATCTAGGGCTGCCAAGATCGACGCTAAGCTCATATATGGAGAGAGCTTCGAAAACGTCACTGGAAGCATCCTACAGAATATGGATAGGTAGAGAGAGGGAGGTCGAGAGCGGGACTGGTGGTTTCCCCGCGTCCTAGTCAATGCAGACTAGCTGACGAGGGCTTGATGCGAGCCGAAACGTGAAGCATGCGCGGGAAATTTAGAGTGGCCACTCGCTAGTCCCGACCTCGATTAACACCCCTCTACTGCCGATGGGCCCGGATATGTTCGGTGAAGCCATCGCAAGCTGAGTTCCACACCTTCCTTCCGTGATGACAGCCAATAACATCGGGTGAACTTGGTGCCACGTCAGTGCTTCCCTTCGGTCGTGCCGGCTACACTGAACTGGACGGAAAACACGAACTATTTACATAGCCGTTTCGACCGACCTTTCATTCAGTGCGGTGGTACCAACCCGGGCGGGTTTAACCCTACCACCTAGTAATATAAGAAGGGAGTCATATCCCATAGTCGCCTTTTACGACATACACGGGGAGAGATGCAGTCCTGCTCACTTACAGCGCGCTAAACGTTTCGGCTCACGTCAAGCCCTCATCAGCTAGTTTGCGCTGACGCCGGTGGGAATTTTATAGATTTTTGAAGTGAATACGATGAACGTCTTACGCTTCGCAACAAGGGAGGCATTACAGAAAGTTGGCGACGAAGTATGTACTTTCGATGGCTCCGTGCTCCCAAACTATACAACCTACAAACATGAACGCTACCACGCTAACTCTCACGGACCGACTCAGGCTTAACATACATTTTGGCCCAAAAATATAATACGGGGAACGTTCATTGATTCACGAAACCCGGCAGTAGTAGCTCACCTACTACCTAGAGAGACTTTTTTAAAACTTCCTCTAAAAATCTTAAATGTTGCACCTCGGTTAATCCGAGCTCAGATATCATGGTTCTACTGTAATATATACCTATAACTAATTATGTCACTCTCGGGCATCATTGCCTCTCATGTGTTAAGAGTGCGGGTCGATGGTCAAGACACCATAATTTAAATTATATTATAAAAACTACCCTTCAAACTGTACATATTCCGTGCATCCAGGAACCTTGCGGCTATTCCCGGCGGGATGGCAAGAGGCCTGACGGCATATATCTGGTTCCGTGGGCTGAGGGTAAGTCTTTGATGTGGGATGCCACTTGCGTGGATACGTTAGCCCCTAGTTACATTCAGGGGACCTCTAGGCAGGCCTTCGTCACTCGCTCAAGGTCGCGAGTTAAATGCCTACCGCTTGGCGTACCGACTAATCTACAATTAACAGTGGGCTGCTGCTATCCAGACAGACCGGGCGCGTGGCGCTTTCGAATTTAGAAAATGTCGAAATCACGTAATTATTGTGCAGTGGACGGGTGCAAAAGTCAAAAGACAAATGAAAACTTGTCTTTTTTTTCATTGCCGAGAGACGAAGAAAGGTAAGTGTTTTATTTAGTAGCATTTTGATTTATTTCTAGTAATTTATTTATTCATATTAGTAGGAGGTCATAGATTTAAAAATAATATCATATTGCCAATAACATTAGTTAGATGACGCCGAACAGCGTGGTATGTATGGCCTAATTTGTATAAGGATAATAGGTACATTGTAGATGATCATTGATCATTAAATTTATTGATCAAACAAAACTATCACTGGAAGGTTGCACGCAATGCACGCTTCGATGTGAGAAACTAATTGTGACGCTAACGCATGCATGAATTTGTTCGCATGAATTTGCCGTACCTAAATATCGTATCGTTGGTAAGAACGATAAAAGTTGGTAGGTATCATCTTCATTTTATTCCTCACAATAAGACAGCACAAAGACACAGCCCTTAGACGCGCTGAACGACGCGCTTTCGAGATAGAGTTACACGACAGAAAGAGAAGCGAAATGTAGGCAGTTATCGTGTTTAGGCATGCAGCTCTGTGCGAGTCAATTTGTACTTTATCGCGTCGTCGCAGAGTAGCTATTTCTTTGTGAGTGTTTGTACAGAGCAGCTTCTGTACGGAGTACTCTTTTCTATTCTGTGCTCTAGGGCAGCCGGGGCTGCCGCGAACAGGGCAGAGGACCTCAAACGCAATAAATACGGTGATCTTGCAGACAGTTTTCACTTTGTTGCTTTTGCGGTAGAGACGCTCGGTCCGTGGAGTTCTGGTGCCAGGAGTTTCCTGAAGAAGCTCAGGAAGCTTCTAGTCGATGTAACTGGTGTCCCGCAATCGAAGGCTTACTTCATCCAACGAGTTAGCCTTGCCATCCAGCGGGGAAATGCCGCAAGTGTGCTAGGTACTTTTACCTTAGATTCATTTGATAACTATTTTAATATTGTTTAGTATAAGGCTCCTATATAAATATGTACAAGATTATTAATTATGTCATCTGATATAGAGATGATTATTCACTGTTTTTGTTTATTTTTTGTATACAAGTTTAGAAGTAGGTATGTCAAAGAAAACTAAATAAATTTATACTTCACACAAAGGCTGTAGCACCACAGTCGAATGTCTTAACACATCACAAACATTTATTTACGCACCTTTGAAGGGCAAACAAGTTGCTAATAAATCAATAACCATCAATTACCATCTGACTTGTTTCCCCAAAGACTCTGTTCGTCACGCTAGCCTCAGGGGTTGAAATTCTAAACTTCCTATAGAACATCTTGTTTCCTGACTCATTTTACTCAGCAAATAGAACACAAACAAATCCTCGATTGAATCGCGCAAGGAGCTGACAAAACAAAATGAATCGGCGATTCTTCCGGTTATCCCGCAAATGTATAAAATATTGAAACTTACATCTTTCTCGTCACATTTCATGCTCGCTGAGGACAGGTATGCGTGTCGTTTTCGATCCTTCCCTTCCAGCTCAAAGCGGTCGGCCCAAAATAAACATAGCACAAGACAACAAAACAGCGGCCAACGGGGAACCAATTGGAAAATTAGTGCTGTGCTCTTCTAGCTAGCAAGACATGCGCATCGATACTTAGTCTATCGATAGTATCGAATCGAATATCGATGCACTATTATTTATTTATTAACAACTGATTCTTACTAACAAATTTTAAACCTTTTTCGTTATGTAGGCAGGTATGTAATGTTCAAAAATATTTTGTTTTAATAGTAAGCGCGACATGCGCCTATCCACGTTGCTAAGTTGCTATCCGCTCATCCATGGACGTTGGTCGAATAAGACAACTTTCATTTACTACACTGGTAAATGACACAGAGTACGACTTGGTTGGTAACTAGGATTATATAAAAAAAATTTAATGTGAGGATCGAGGTATCATAGTTTTAGTACTGAATCAACAAAAAATTAAATACGTAAAATAGTCGCATACGACCTTATACTTAGGAGAAGTCGATATATGGGCAGGCAGAGCGTTCCCGAGCTTACCGGTTCTGCCGAGATATATGTAAAGTAAAATACCTAAGTAAAATGTATTTATTTCTGAAAAATGCGGCCATCTACATTTTTTCATTCAAATCAACTCAACTCAACCAAGGAACTCAACAATAAACTTTTATGTTCCGTAGAAAGTAGGTACAGTGTATGTACCTACTTATAAATTGTTTGTATAATTTAATTATGTAATATTATAAAGCATATGATCAAATTTAAAAAATGAATTGACTGTTAGGCAAACTATTGCTTCTTGTGTTTAAAATATAAAAAAAAAAAATTCGCCGAAAGGTACAAGCCAAAGAGGACATTATAAGCATTAGGTTTTTTGTACAAACGAAAAAAATATCGATACCTAGTATCAAAACGAAGGACTATCGATAGGTAATTGCAACTAGCGCTAATGATGATCAATTTGATCATGATGATAATTATATATAAATATATGTATAATGTTTTAGTTATTTATTTTCATCTTCTTATTTACAACTAAGTATGTGTCTTCCAGAATTTGTGCATGCAAACTAGTAACTTCAAATGCTTCGTTCCTTTCAACATTATTTTGTTTTATTATATTATAAAAAATAATCACAAATTTATACCGTGCAACTCCGTCACTGGATACTGGCAGTAATAAACGAATTTCCTATTCGTTTGGTTGCCACTATTTAAAAAAAGAAGAAGAAGAAGAAGATCATGATGATGCATGGCATGACACCGGCTGGCAGTGTTGCCGCAAGTAAATAATACTCAGTAATTTTTGCGTTTTTTTTTTATTATCGGAAACGCATTCAAGTTCGATCTTCATGTTCTTACAAGCTTTTTTTATATACAGGTTGTTTGATGACAGGATGTTTTATATGTTTGGTCACAAAGCAAATCAGGTACTCCTGTGATGATGATGACACAACCTGTAGGTATATAGGTTTCGCACTTCAAAGTTCAAAGAAACAAAATAATCTCATGGTGTGACACGTACGTTCGTCCGTTTGTCTGTCCGTCTGTCGCAGGGTTATATATAACTATTTTTTATTATTACTATACTATTTATATTACAAGAAGGGGGACCCAGCGAACCCATCGAACTATCGCCCTATTGCGATAACCACACTTTTGAGTAAGGTGATGGAGCGTATTGTCAACTCCGCGCTCCTGACGTACCTAGAAGACTCTAAACTCCTCGACGACAAGCAATACGGCTTCCGCAAGCAAACTAGGTCGACGGGAGATCTTCTAGCGTACGTCACGCATTTGTGGGCTGAAAGGCTCGATGGTTTTGGGGAATCGCTGGCGGTCGCTCTGGCTGGACATATCCAAAGCATTCGATCGCGTCTGGCGCCGGGGACTCTTAAGCAAGCTTCCGGCCTACGGTGTCCCTACAAAACTGTGCACTTGGATCTCCAGCTTTTTGAGTGGTCGGTCGATCTTTGTCACCCTAGATGGTGCCTGCAGGGCCGACTACTCAATTAATTCTGGTGTTCCACAGGGATCCGTGCTGTCGCATACGGTGTTTCTATTGTTCATCAACGACATGCTCTCGCTCGGCGAAATACATTGTTACGCGGACGACAGCACGCTGCACGGTGCACGAAGGGTTCATCAAGGACTGGAAGGGTAGAGAAGCCTCAGCAGCAAACGCGAGACGCGAAACTGTTGCTTGGGTTGACCAGGTTCTCGAAAAAGTATCCTCTTGGGGGAAGAAGAACTTGGTCAGCTTCAACGTAGCCAAGACGCAAGCTTGCGCCTTATCTACTAAGGCTGATCCGTTTCCTCTCCAAGCCACTTTGCAGGGCAGACAAGTGTGTTCTGTATCGGAAACAGATTAAAAATATAAAAAAGGGGGCAAAGTTTTTATATTTGATTAAATATAAAAAAAACTCGCTTTTACATATTAAACAGCCTTTGCTAAGAAACTATGTTTCTATTCTAATAATTACCGAGATAATAATTGTGAAAGTTTATTAAAGTTCGGAATGTGCCAACGGTTATTGAACATTGATCTTGGCACAAATTCGGGTATCGGCGCGAAGCGGCGGCGGCGGCGCACGCGGAGATAATCTGTGGCGATATGCGCCCGCTATCAGCTGAGCGAACATAGGTATTACCCCCCCCCCCCCCCCCCCCCCCCCCCCCCCCCCCGCCAACCCATCTCGGAATGGAAAGGAACTTCGGCCTTGCGTACCGGCGGCCGCGTAAACAAAAAAACTTCGGACGTGCGCTCGCCACGATTAGCCAATAGTTGCGCGGGACGCAGACTTCGCTTCGGAATGCTTCGGGATACGAAATCATAACGTGCATTCGCTCCTGCCGCCCGACACGGCGGCGGGGAGGCGGCAACGAGTGCTCCATACAAACGTAAGTACCTACGTACGCTCTCCGACTTCCGAACAGCTGATTGCGCGTTATTGAAATTACTAATGTGTGTCAAGGCCGAACTTCAATAACCGCCGCGTGCGTAGCACATATAAAGTGCGAAGTTACGTAGGTAGGTAGCTGCCTAGCCAACGCGTGTTCCTTATGAATTTAAACTTTAATAAACTTTTACAATTATTATTTCAGTAATTGTTAGAAATAGAAACATAGTTTCTTAGCAAAAGGATATGTAAAAGCAAGTTTGTTTGTATTTTTTTTATATTTAAATATAAAAAAGTTTACCCCTTTTTTTATAATTTTAATATCGTCGTTGCAACACTCCTATGTGTCATTTTTAATTAAAATGAGTTTTGCAGATATTTGAAAAGCCAATTTCAAAAGCTACCATGCAAAAACTCCCATGTGAATATCATATTATTTCACTGACTGAGGTCCAATTTATAAAATATCTTACGTGTCAGCCCACATTTAATTGTTCATCAACTATTGGTTACTTACTAGGCAAGGTCACGTGTTACTCGCCTCAGAGTTAGGCCCGTAATCAAATAAAAAATTTTTTTTTTTTAGATTTTATCAAAATTAGTGATTTTTTTGTCCAAGATCTCTAGAAAATATTCCACTGCCTATACAGACAATGAAATTCAGCATCCGGTCAGGTCTACGCAGATTAATGAAAATCAAGGAAATATTGTACAGGCGAACAAAAAGTTTAGGGCTTTAGGAAAGCCTACCTCCGATTTAAGAAAATACCTGAGGGTAAATATAAACAGTGTGTCGAAAGACCTGAGCGAGCTGTCAAACCACGTTGCTCGCATACAAAGTTGAATACAGATTCAAAATCAAACGCATTACGGAAGAAGACCGTGAAAGGATTCGTTCGTGCTTTTGGAATCTTAAGACATGGGCGGAAATGTATTGCCAAGTATTGATGTAAAATAGTAAGGGCTGTTTTATTATACAAACGATACCTAAACACATTGATTTGTTTCAATTCATGAGGTGAAAATTTAAACACAAAACCTTCGAATCAAGGTTTTAACCAACTCAAATCGTAGTAACATAATAATAGAAGAAGGAAAATTATTGACAGCCAATGATGACAATAGAAGATGACATTTTACATATTTAAAAATCACCACATTCTTCCATCCTCAAAATCCACATGAACTATTTATTTAGAAAAGTCTCTGAAGTGTGACGGAGGCTGTCGACTTCGCCCCGAGCGTCTAGGAGCATCAGCAGCAGCTGGAGGTGGTGGCGCTTCTGGAGAAGCAGGAGATAGCTGTGGCGACTCTACTGGTGAAACAGGATCCGAGGGAGGGATATCCTCACGGGCTTGAGTATTGTCGAAATGTTCTCCTTTTCCCTCTGCTGGATCGAGGTTAGATGTTCGGGTATTGACTTCAGATTCTAATATCTCTTCATCTTCTGGAATAATCTCACCGACATCACCAGGAGGAGCTAAGTGTCTGTTGGAGACGGTTACCTCCCGACCGCTTTGCAAACGAACACGAGAGTAAAAGGGGTTGGACTCGATGAGCTCTACGTCTTCCACGAGTGGATCGTATTTGCTCGCTCTGACGTGCTTCTTCATAAGGACTCGTCCTGGACTACTGAGCCACGTCGGAATTGATTGACCGTTTGATGACCGTCGGGGATGCTTGAACATTCTCTCGTGCGGTGTAGCGTCAGTTGCAGTGCATAATAGATATCGAACGCAATGCAAGGCTTGAGTGAGAACAGCTTCCCAGTTCTCTACAGCAAAAGTTTGAGATTTCAGTGCCAACTTCACTGTTTGCCAAACGATTCCATTGTATCTTTCGACTTGTCCATTGCATGGTGGATTATACGGTGTAGTTGCACTAGTAGCGATGCCTTTTTCATTTAGGAAATGCTTGAGTTCACCAGACAAAAATGATGTGCCTCTGTCGGAGTGAAGGTAGGTTGGCATTCCAAACATAGAGAATATTTCTGTGAGGCGCCGTTTGACTGTATCAGTGCTGATGTCTTGGCAGGGGAATGCGAAGGGAAAACGTGAGTACTCATCGATTACGGTCAGAATGTATCTGTTTTTGGTTTGAGATGGTATTGGACCTTTAAAATCAATAGAGATTCTTTCCAAAGGAGCCATAGCTTTAATGAGTGTCCCGTGAGATTTATTAAATCGTGGTTTCACCTCGGCACATACAGGGCATGCTGCAGTTATACGTCTGATCTCTTCAATGGAGAATGGCAAGTTCTTGGTCTTTACCCAATGGGCCATCCTCGTTACGCCCGGGTGACATAAGGTACTGTGTAAATCCTTGAGTTTACTTTCTTCATCTTTTATGGCTGCGGCGAGACCGGACGATCTGGATAGAGCATCAGCTACAACATTTTGCCCTCCGGGCCTATATATAATTTCGTAAGTATAAAGGGATAGTTCCATGCGCCAGCGCTGTATCTTTTCATTCTTTATTTTAATGTTGTGATTCTGATTGAACATAAATGACACTGATCTTTGATCGGTGATGAGTCTGAAAGGTTTACACATCAAGAAACATTTCCATTTTCGCAGTGACTCTACTACAGCATATGCTTCTTTTTCAATAGCAGAGTGATGACGTTAACTGTCAGAGAGAGATCGAGAGAAAAATGCTACTGGTCGACCTTGTTGCGAGAGAGAGGCAGCAATAGCGAAATCTGAAGCGTCTGTTTCGACAGTAAATAATTCATCATTACTGATGGCATGCACAGAGGACTTGGCTATCTCAGTCTTCAGGTTTTGGAAAGCTTCTTTTGCTTCTGGTGTTAAGGGGAATGTACTAAAATAAACTCTATGAAATGGAGGAATATCTCAGACCTGACAAGTTCGACGTGGATCCTCAGACAAGTAATCAAAACTCCTCTCGATGGATACATTGGAGAAAGACTTTTGAAAACTTTCTCTCACTAGTGCCATCAGGCTCGAAGGAAGGTACGCTCTCATCTTCTTCTAAACTCCAACTGCTCACAAACCATGTCTCCACTGATGTATACAAATATATAAAGGATTCCAGTGACTACGAAACTGCTATCACGAAACTAGAAAATATTTTCGTGAAACCTGCAAATGATATATACGCCCGTCATATGCTCGCAACACGAAAACAGAAAAATGAGGAAACTATAGATCAGTACATGCAAAATCTAAAGTTGCTTGCAAAAGATTGTTTATTTAAGGCAGTCTCATCTGATAAAAATGAAACCGACTACATAAGAGATGCTTTTATATCAGGACTCTCTTCACAAACAATAAGGCAACGTTTACTGGAAAATATCAGTCTAGACTTATGTGATGCATAATCAGGCACGTTCGTTGGAATCTGCACATCTTCACAATCAAGTGTATGAAATCCGAGATACCATTCCTTCTGCCGCTTCCTCTTCCAATCGATTAATTCTGCCTCAACAAATTAATCAGGGCAGAAACTCAAGTGGTCGCCCAACTGATATCTGTTTCTACTGTGGATATAAGAGGCACCCACGTAGCTCTTGCCCCGCTTCAAATGCAACTTGTACATCTTGTAATAAACGTGGTCATTTTTATAAAATGGGTCGCAGTAAAATACAAAAGTCTGCTGCTTCAACTCCGGAACCTGAAGAAGAGTTTCCTCAAACGTCTGCACCGGTATCTAATGTCCTCTCTTGCAATGTCACATCATCTGATCGTACACCGAACATGGATGTAATAGAGGCTCTCGTTCCAGTACTAGTAAATGGACATCGAGTAATGGCATTGATAGATTCGGGCAGCAAATCTAGTCATATTGATAACACATTAGTACAAAAGTACAATATTAAAAAAGAACTCTGTTATGCACGCGTCTCGCTAGCGTCATCAGAATATGTTATGACTATAAATTCCTGCTGCCCCATTCAAATTGATCTGTTGGGAAATAAAATCAAAGCCAAACTGACAGTAATGCAAAATCTATGCAATGACATTATAATCGGCCGAGACATACTACAGAACCATTCCGTACTGGAATTCCATTTTGGTGGTCCACTACCTCCTCTCAAGCTCTGCGCACTGACTGCCGCAAAAATCGATCCTGTTCATCTCTTTCCTAACGTCAATATGAATTCCAAGCCTATTGCAATCAAATGACGCCGACACTCTGCTTCAGATTTAGAATTTATAGATAAGGAAATCAAAAGCCTCCTTGCTGATAATATAATACAGGAGAGTATATCACCGTGGAGAGCGCAAGTTCTAGTAACTAAAAATGAAAACCATAAAAAACGTATGGTGATAGACTACTCGCAAACAATAAATAAATACACTCAGCTAGTTGCTTATCCACTTCCCTCAATAGAAACAGTTGTATCAAAGGTATCTCAGTTCAACGTATTCAGTAAAATAGAACTGAAAAGTGCCTACCACCAAATACCGAAGAAAGACAGATCGTATACAGCCTTTGAGGCTAATGGGAACTTGTATGAATTTACAAGAATTCCGTTTGGAGTTACGAACGGGGTCGCCTGCTATCAAAGAACAATCGACAATATCATCAGAAAAGAAAATTTAAAAGGCATTTTTCCTTATTTGGATGATATCACCGTTTGTGGAACAGACCAAAATGACCACGATGAGAAACTTCGTGCACTTATGCTAGTCGCTGAAAAATATGCACTAACAATAAATAAAGAAAAGAGCGAATTTTCAGTTAAAGAAATAAATATACTCGGGTATAATATATACAATGGAACCATAAAACCTGACCCGGAGCGCCTGCGACCACTACTCGATTACAAAACCTTCGAATCAAGGTTTTAACCAACTCAAATCGTAGTAACTATTAATAGAAGAAGGAAAATTATTGACAGCCAATGATGACAATAGAAGATGACATTTTACATATTTAAAAATCACCACAATTCATTTCCTTTAAAAAACTCCGATGTGACAACAAATTTGCAAGTAAAATCTCCCATGTGTATGAAAATCAATTAAATAGGGTTTTCTATCTACGTCACTTACTGTGAAAAAACAATTCCTCTTTCCGTACATTTCAAATACATGATTTGTCCAAATAACCAAAGCAGGAAAAATATTTTCTAAGAATTTTTTTCAGGAGACAGTTTTTTTCGTTTTTCTCGAAAAGTTACTTTTTACACATAGGAGATTTTAAATTTGCAACGGTGATATGATCTATTTCTGATAGTACAGAACATCCCCTTTACGCCTCGTCAGTTAATAAAAAAAGACCTTATATAATTAATTACAGTCTTACGTCATTGCATTTTATAAATTTTAATATATCCTTATATAAGTCTTCTGTACGTGTGTTTGTCACCTAACTCCGCCTAAATAAACGGCTGGACCGATTGGTCCCTGGATGGTTTAAAAATACATACAATTGTACCCGGTAGATGGCGTCGTGATAAGTCCACGCGGACGAAGTCGCGGGCACAACTAGTCCTAAATATATAATTTTCTATACGTGTGTTTGTCACCAAACTCCGCCTAAACGGCTGGACCGATTTGGATGAAATTTTGTGTGTATATTTGAGTGGGTCCCTCCCGGGATGGTTTAAAAATACATACAATTGTACCCGGGAGATGGCGTCGTGATAAGTCCACGCGGACGAAGTCGCGGGCACAGCTAGAATTATATAAAATGGAAATTGTTAGTACACAGTACCCATCGTTTGTATGTTAGTAGGGAGTGGGACTTTAAACGAATAACGAGTTTTAAACGAGTAAAGTGGCATATAACGGAGGGGAATTAACCGCGAGGATAATTGGGCAACCGAAGAGGATATGGTCCAGGGTTCCTTCGTCCAGTCCGCTAGTCCACACTCGGAGATTGATATTGATGAGTCAACTACCTATACGAAGTTGGGCCAGATGGACTGGAGTACAGTAGTATCCAATTCTCATTCGGCACAGAACTGAGGTTTCCTTTTTATTAGCCGAAATTTAAAAAAACCAAGGCTTTCCGGGAACTGGCCTCTTTTTGAGTTCTAAAATGTATAATTTCCCAAAGAGTTTGAATACGCTCGTACATAATTCCTTACTCTGTGTCCTTAGTCTGTCTGTGATACAATTATTTAGATATTTGTGTCAAATTGTCAATTACTTTACTCCTTTGTGTCACAGGTACAATTACAGCCTACGAAGCATACATTATAATCAATTTTCTGAGCAACGCTAATGTTATTATAACGCAATGGCAGAGATTTTGAAAGAGTGGTTAACAGAGCGCCTCAAACAGCCATTCAAATGGGAAGCCGAAGACTTCGGCGAATTGATGAAGGATGGACACATTATCGCCCGTCTTCTTTTCAATTACAAGGCCATCAGCGAAGATGATCATCTTCTAGTACTGCCGACAACGTCATACGATGAGATCAAGAATAACTGGCGTCACCTCACTACCTGGCTCAAAAACTTAGACATCATTCTATCGGAGTCCGAAGTCGACGACATTTTACAAGGTCGTAGTTCTGCTTTACTCCGGTTATATTATCAGCTCTTCTTGAACCTAGATAGAAAAGATCGTACCGATTTTATAAAGAAAGAAAGAAAACTCGTCTCGAATCTAGTAACAAAGATCGGAAACAGATTTAACATACAGAAAGTGGACGAAGCGGAGATCCCCGATAAAGATTGCCTAGCGAAGCCGCTGATTGACCAAAAATATTTTATAGAATGGCAAAAGAATAAGTCAGACCAGATGAAGATAACTTACGATTATATCAGGAGCAAATACTTGAAAACTTGTGAAAAAATGGAGGAATCTAGAATTCCTGTGAAACGAGAGATCCCGAAAAAGCCTTTCAAGTTTACTAAGGAAAAATATGAAATGGATAAATTTGAAAAGCAGCACCCGTGTCAATATAATAATTATTCTTATGCAGAGCTTCTGGAGTTAGAAGCAAAGATAAATAATGAAGAAACGTGGAGCGTTCTCGACAAACACTGGGCTAAAGATTACTTGAACAACTTAAAGTCAAAGTTCATGAATAGATCCGAGACGAAGGAGTTTCAAAAACGAATGGGAGATATGATATCGAGCTCCATATGGGAGCAAACCATTAACGAAGAAGAAGATAAAGTAGACCAGGAGATGGCAGAGAATGTTATGAAATTATCGCATTTTGAAAAACAAATGTGCACACAATTGATGGAGACAAAGCAGCAAGCTCGTAGCCTAATACAAAATAAAATCGATGCACAAAGAGAGTTTTCTAAGCAAAGGGAGCTTCAATTCGGACAATATTTGGATGATTTAAGAAACACAGTACATATGGAATTTGTTGAAATAGATTTAGAGAAGCAGAGACAAGACGAACTTCACAAAAAATTGTTCGCGGAAAAAATTAAAAGGAAACGCGAGCAGCACTACGAAATCTGCTACGACACGATGTTATCGATAGTGGACTATGCTGTAAAATTCGCACACATGACACTTCTCACCGGCTGTGATGTACCGTCTCACTTCATTCACGAATGGAAGGTATTATATTTCAAACAACAGCCCATTTTTGATATTCTGGACCACGTAGAAGACATTTTAAGTGAAAACAAAATAGACGAAGATAATGAAGTGGAGTTAATTATTCATTTGGAACTCGATCGGCAAAGTTGTCTAAATGAAAACGATTTTAAGGAGTATTATTGCGCAACAGGACCTTGGATATTAGAATATTTGATTCCTAATTATCTCGCAGAATCCGATGAAAGTCATGATGAATACCTGGGACTACGTGTACTAGGAAATGTAGTTCACAAGCTTTTGGAAATGAAGTACCCGTTGCCTTACGTGAAACAGCCCGCAGCACTCCCAAAGTATAAGTCCAAAGCGATATTGCGATGCTTGCCTGACCGATCCATAACAGTTTCTATGCAGACACTGCTGAATAAAAACAGAATACACGTAGTGCGCGTCGAAGCAGCGATATATTATTGCCTAAATTCTTTCAAAACTGAATTGATCGGATGTATGGATATAAACTTATCATTTGATAAATATCTAGAGATCTCTGCTGACAGCGACAAGGAACTAATAAAACTATTGAAGGATGAAGATGTCAGTACATTTAATGAAGCAGCTCAAACAGGCGTAGTTGCCATAAACGCCAAACAAACGCAGACTCCCAAAACAATTCCAGAAGAAGACATAATGTTTTCAGCGTCGGCGGAGCTCGGAAGGATCGCTTACGAGTCTCTGTGCAACGGCCAAGCTCCAACTGATCAAGTAATATCTGCAATTGTGGTGGAATATTTGAAGAGTCTCGGAGATATCGGAGGATTTGTGCTAATAAACTATCCAAATTCATATCAACAGGCACAAATATTAGAAGAAACCTTTTTGGGATTAGGTCCGCCCGATGCTGATTACTTGGACAATGCCGATGATATTTACTTGGAAAAGTACATAGTGAAGACAGAAACGAACACCGAAGACGTTTTCGAAAATGTACGAAAGTCTAAGCTAGTTCCAGATCCTCGCAAGATAATGGCACCAACTACTTTTATAAGCTATTTCACTTCTTACATACTTTTGAAGGAAACTTTTAACGTACAAAACGAAAATTCTAACTTGGATTCAAATGAAGATAATTCTGAAGTAATAGATACATATTATACTGACCAATATATTAACTACAGCATTTGCTACGAAGAAATAGACAAAGATGTTCTCGCTCAAATATGTAAATTCATAATTGGCGATTTCGCGATGCCATTTAAAGATTTCGACTCATTATTTGGTCTTGGAATTTTGACATCCCTGGAATTTCCATCATCGGAAGACAAGAGATTGAAATCCAAAGTAATCAAACGGGAGGCATCATTATCTACCACCAAAATTAAGCCGAAAAGAAACTCAAAAGGCAGTAAAACAGTTATGAGTGCTGCTAAAAGTAATAGCCCTATAGAAAACACCATTAGTGAACCCGTAGCATCCTTAATAGAAGTTATTTCAGAAATAGAGACCATTATTGCGGAAGAAATTGTAGATGAGGCTACACCAGGAGAAGACAATTGGATTTATGCAGATTTACCACTAGTACCTGAAAGCTTTGGAGTGCTATTAGCGTCAGTATGGGAGGAGTCAGAACAAGCGTATATCAAAGATCTCGAAAACTTATTTTTTGCTACGCGTCTGCAAATGAACAATATTGTTCCGTATACAAGATTCGCTAGAGACAAAGTTGAACAAATAATTACTCGGCCAAATGTAAAGCAGGAACTTGTTTCGAAATTTCTGAACCATTACAATAGTTTCGAAGACGATTGGCGTTTCAGTAACGTCACAAAAATCGAATGGCATTGCCGTATCCAGGAGTTACAGGCAGCGCTGTATGGGGTTTGTGATACGAGAAAGAAGGACGCTCTTGCTGAAAGGTATCGGCTGATTTTGGACAACTGGACGATGGAAGAAGTAACAACAATGGCGAACACTTTCATATCGTGTATGCAGTCCGAAGTCAACAGGTTCGCTAATAAAAGCATTTATTAGCAAATGAGGAGATATTATCAGATCTTATCAAACGTATTAATCTCTCGCATACTTCTTATTTATTTCTAGGGCAAATTTGACGTTTCAATTGCTGCACGACTTCTACTTTACTGTAATGAAAAGACCACTTTCTACAGACCGTATTGTACCGTATGAGTTGACGAAATTAATGAGAGAATCAGATGAGACTCCTCGAAGCAAACGTTCGGGAACCGACAAGATGTTTTCGAAAGTTAAAGACGCTTTCCAAGACATGCACATTAATAATATCACCGTAGATCATAGCAATAATCCATACAACCAAGTGCTTGAGAACAACGTTAAGTCTGCTGCAAAATCAATACTTGATTTGAATACGCAATATCATTCGATCATTGGTAAGGAGTACGTGGAATTTTCAAATGCTAAACCAAACAAAAAATTGGACACTAATACCGGCAGTGCAGAACTTAATGAAGAGTTCTTAAAGCAAAACATTATCAAATGCTTGGACGAGTGGAAGGTCTGCATTAACGGTGAGGTGGAACGGGTAAATTTGCGCCTAAAGATGCTCTCGAGCAAGGCATTAGTCGATCTCGAACTCTTTAACGAATACACGTCGAGAACGTTTTTACAAATTGAAGATGAAATTAACGAATATTATTTGAGAGAGATACAATCTGTCGACCGACTGTGTGAGTACCTCCAGTTAGCCGTAGAGCACGGGGAAAGGATTCAAGAGTCTTTAATCATCGATTTAGATCAGTTTATTATTGACCCGAATATCAAGCAGTTTCCGTCTCCTCCTCCGAGTCTACCCCAGGAGGTGAAAGAGCGGGAAGTGGAAGGAGAATTCCGCGTGGCACAACTCGCGCGACTCCGCGACCAACTGAAACTTGTCGCTCCTACTGGAATCATAATGGAGCAGAGCTTGATCTATATCTTGCAGGACTTTCTATTACACGGGAAGGAGTCGTGCGCCAGCTCCCTCGCCCCTAAAACGTGGACACAGCTGGAACCGGAACAAATACCCGAACTTGTGTTCCGCGTATTCGGTGAGGCTGCGTACGTTGACTGGCGGGACCTTCTCATCTACGGTCTAAATATTAGTTTCCCCAGCGTTACTAATTTGCTCAAGATGCGAAAAAAGATGCTCTGCGTTGACAATCAAGGGAGTGAATTGATTTCAAGGGCTGATTTCATGAACATTAGTTATTGGTTCGAAGACGATTTATCATCGGATGATCCACAAATTGCACTAAGAATTCATCTAATGAAACTATTCCTGTTTGAATTGTTCGAAACAATGTCCGATGTAATGAACTATTCTACATTCCTACTGGCTCTTTGCAAGAATACCGATCCAAGAATGGGGTTCGCGGCCGCCGTAAGCATTGTCGCAGGCCAAACAGTGTGCTGGGATCTACAAGAATGCGAGCCGGTCATCAGCAAGTTAATCGAGTTGAAGGAATACAAGCAAGCTTGTCGGGCTTGCGCGATAGATTGCTCCGACAAATTCGCCAGCACATTGTTGGACAATGTCGTTCAGCAATGCGAGGGCACTGTCATTACAGAAATAGTAATAACGGCGAGCATGCTGGAACTACAAGAGCGGAAGAAAGGAAAGCAGAAACCAGCAAAAGGAAAAGGTAAGCCCGGTAAATTAACGCCACGGACCTCGAAACAAAAGAGTATTGCTGCTAAAAGTAAGGTCGCCGTGAAGACTGATGAAACCAATGATGAACCTCCTCCTCAAGATGATTTGGAACAAGGGGTTGACATCGAAGCTGTAGAAGTAACCACTGACGGCGACACTGCAAGGCAATTGGAAGACGAACCAGAACCTTTTCCTCCGCCTGGTATTACATACAGTGTCAGTATAGACGTATTATGGAACATCCTCCAGGTTTCTCTGCCTTGGCACTTCAAATGTGTAGCAATTGAAAAGGAAAGTTCCTACGCGGAGAGCATTGCCAACGTTTTAGAAACTTTAGGACGCGACACTGAAAATGGCGATGTATATTTGGCGAAGTTTTTAAATGATCCAGTTGTTTGTGAAATACTGCACAAGGTTAAGAAATTTCATGCTCTAAATTTCCTGCAGATAGCTGCAAATATGGCCAAATAGAAAAACTGACCTACTTACTTACCTGGCACGGTTTCGAATGCCATTGGTTACATATTTATGGTAGATGATGTAGTTTTTGTCTATTTAGAAATGAAGTAAAATATAATTTTGTGATCTATGTACCTAATTATGTCTTTCTGTTCCTTGAACATTTTCCATACGTTATCAAATTGTTTTATATCCGCTCTTGCTTATAATGATGTGTGCGAAAGGCTTTTGTTAGACATCATTATATATAAGCAAGAGTTTATCACAAAAGCACAAAGATGAACATTGAAGATAATGATCTAGAAATGTAAAAAGGTGAAGCTAACTTGTCATCAATGAGGATCTACTCAACAAGCTTGACCCTCTTCTCAACTTGTATATATTTTTTAAATGTCGGATCTCTCCAATTGCCTCGATATTCGTCATCGTAGAATCTCCACTCAGGCGTCGTCGTCGGCGGGACGAATATATCCCGGCGCCGATTAGTGCCCGAAAGGCACGTCGGCGCGGCGGGACAAAATCGTCCCGGCGGCGTGGCCGACTTTCGGCATTAAAATACACGCTCTTTGAATATAGGGATAAGGCTCAATAAAATTCAATGCAGTTGACTTTGACATCATGGTGGAAATGCTGAGGTCTCTTAACTTATCTCCGGAGGTAATAGATTCGTTTGACTCATACCTTCGTGGTCGCCAGCAACGTGTTAGAATTGACAATGACTTTTCTGAATGGAATGATTTAACTGCTGGTGTTCCACAAGGTGGTGTGTTATCTCCTCTACTCTTCGCAATTTTTATTAATTTTGTCTCCAAACTCTTAGTTTTTCTCTACCACTTGTATGCCGATGACTTACAACTATATCTGGCAGGTAGTATTGACGGCATTGCTGGAATCATTGATGTGATCAATGCTGATCTGGCCACCATTTTTGGCTGGACCAGATCCTTTGGACTCATCGTGAATCCAAATAAGTCTCAGGCAATGATTGCCGGAAGTCCTCGACTACTATCGAGGATTGATCGTGACTCGTTGCCTGAGATTATGTACAACGGTACTGCCATACCATATACTAGGGTTGTCAAAAACCTGGGAATTCTTATGGATGATACGCTATCTTGGCAGGCTCAGGTCAATGAGGTCAGTCGAAAAGTCTATGCTGCGGCGCACTCCCTGAGGCGGCTGCAGAACCTTCTTCCGACCTCCACAAAGACAATTCGCTGCTTCTCCCCATCCTTAATTATGCGGATGTGTGTTGCCTGGACATTACTGAGGAACTCCTGGACAAGCTTGAGCGTCTGCAAAACATGTGTATACTTCATTTTCGGTTTACGTAAGTACGACCATGTTTCACAATACCGCAGACGTCTCAAGTGGCTCCCAATCCGTCTCCGCAGAAATTCCCACATTCTTGGCCTTCTTTATTCTTGTATCAACAACCCTTCTGCTCCCGAGTACCTATCTTCGCGTTTTCAGTACTTATCTTCCCACGGTGTAATGCTTCGGTCAAGTGATGATAATATCTTAGCCATTTCCACTCATAAAACTGAATATTACACAAACTCCTTTTCTGTGCACGCAGCTCGGCTGTGGAATATACTACCTCACTGTATACAGCACTGCAAGTCGCTTCCGTTATTCAAAAACACTTATAGTTGTACTATCTCCGTCAGTGTGAAGTCAAAAGCTAAAAAATCCTTTAATTCTGAATGGACAAGTATGTATGTATATATTTAGGTATTATGTATTATATAAATTGTAATTCATATATATTTAATTTAATCTATAATTAATAGTAATTTATACGTTTAATTAACTATGTATGTACTTATATGTAGTGTATATTATAGTATATTATAGTTATTTTCCTTATATTATATTTTACATTCCCACACTCAAGTCTTTTGCTACTACCTACTTATATCTCGCAACATACGACTCGCGCGAAGGGTCGCCCTAGACGCACTTACCTGGACCAGATCGGGCATGTGCTCAAAAAGCGGCAAGTGCGTAGTACCCGTAACCGACGAGCATGCATGAAGAACATTATGGGAGTGAAAGAGCGGCAGAGGTGTGTCAGGATCGTGGCACGTGGAGATCCGTTGTCTCTGCCTACCCCACCGGGAAACAGGCGTGACGCTATGTATGTATGTACATACGACTCTCAAACATCCAAAGGTTGACTGGGAGAAATCCCTGTAAGGGATAAGTCCGCCTTTGCCCCTCATGTAAATTTCTTATTGTTTATGTTAAATGTTTTTTGGAGCAATAAAGTACATATTTCTATCTATCTAAAATTATACTTCTAAATAAAAAAGGCGAAGATATGTCCTACTTGATCTGATTCACTCTGTCGCCAACCTAGAACAAAACATTAACTATCTTTTCGTTGTTTTCGAGACTTGGTGTCGGACGCATGTTCGCGCGCGAATTTGACGTTCTAGGGGCGTCGTCGCCGCCGCAAATAAAAAATATTTTTGAAGTTTTTTTTTGTGATTCGAATTCCACGTTAAACTGTAGGTCCCTTCCCTTCTTACCTTACTAGGTGGTAGGGTTTATCCCGGATGGATTGGTACCACCTCACTGAGTCGAAACGGCTACGTAAATAGTTTGTGTCTTCACTTTAGTCCAGTTCAGTGCAGTGTAGCCGACATGAAATGAAGGGAAGCACTAACAAGGCACCTAGTTCACCCGGTGTTATGGGCTGACATCACGGATGTGTAGGTGATGTAGCCAACCGTGTCAGTTTCCATAAAAATAAAAAATTACAGCCTATGGATGATGAATAAACAATAAAAACCGGCCAAGTGCGAGTTGAACTCGCGCACCGAGGGTTCCGTATCGCCATGTCACGGCTAGCGCCACTCACGCCATCTAGATGGCGTGTTATGAAATGCTTCATAATTTGTTAAATGTTATGATTAGTTAAAATGCTTCATAATCTATTCGGTAGATGGCGCGCGCGCACATACTTTTTGGTTTCTTCTATGGGGTGCATTTTTTACTTTTTCTTATTTAGATACAGCCCTCGAACAGACGGACGTATGGACAGACAGACAGACGGACGGACGGACAGACAGACAGACAGACAGACAGCGTAGGCTTCTTAGGGTCCCTTACCGGATACGGAACCCTAACACTAACAATAGGTTGGTCAAAGATACTCGTTAGATATCTATGTTAAAAATATCACGTGTTTGCCTACATATAACTCCCTCACATGTCAAGATTAGCTAGGACAGAATGCCTAATGGCATTTAACTCGCATAATGTGCCTTTCTGTTTCTGAAAATTATGATCAATAAGGAATATTTCAATAACTATAATTACGACGAGATAAATTACTAGTAGGTATGATGTTGTTAAATAAAACACAAAGTTCTTCCCAAAACAAACAATATTTTATTCATAAAAATCAATTAGGTTAAAATAATATTCAATTCTCATATCACTTTGTTTAAGTACCTATCTGGAACGATCACTATACTTTTAGTTTGTCTAACATTACACAATGGATGGCTACACAATGCTTTCTCTACATCTTACGCCGAATGTCACATTGCGGTTACATTGCGGCTGGGCCTGGGACTACGTGCGGCCAGTTTACATAACATTAAAAAAAAATGGGTGCGTGACTTATGTACGGGCTATAGAAGTTACACTTCTCCCCCCTCACCCCCTCGACTCCCCTCGCTCAACCCGCCAATACCTATATTCCAATCATTTTTATGCGGTGATGATGAGCGTGACAATGACAGTTGACGTGACGTTTTTCCTGAGTTTACTCCCCATTTTCATAACGAAGTTATAGAAATTCAATTTATTTCATAACATGCGTAAAGAAGTATCACTTCAAAAAGTTCAATTACGTTGTCGGCTTGATGACCAACCTGCATTCTCGAATATTCGAACCGGAACGAGTGTGTATCGGCCCAAACAAAATACGGGATTAACCGTGATGGAACTGACCGAATATAGTCCCAGCCTAATTGTACATTTCTCCTGCAGAATATTCACCAATAGCAAACACACTAAATTAATGTATCCGCTGTGGGTAATCCACATAAATTTTAAGAAAGAATTGTGTGAGGCGGTATCATAATATAAACTTAACTGGTATGAAAGAGATGATATAACATATTGCTGCACTTCAAACCACACGGATGGATATTTTAACATATGGCTGTAACGTCACTAGAAAGAATCTTTAAGATATTATAGGGTTGAACCTTTTAAAAACCAACTGAATATTTGAGAACAACCACATATACATGGTGTATCAGGATAGGTTTGAGAAACTTCGGGAATAGAAAGTACTCATTATAAGAAGAAAAAAATCCTTATCACTCAAATCGAAATTTCGTTGTTTTTTTGGTCATACAAAAGTTGGCAATTGTAATAATAACTCGAAGGACAGTGAGACTGGAGAGTGCAGTGAACTAATTCAGTCCTCTTTTTATTTTGAGTTCATTGAACTTTCAGTGTTTGGAGTTTACCTACACGCAGTTCAATTGTACTAGTTATGTATGCAACCTACCCATTTTTATTCATGAGTTAGAATTTATTTTTTATTTAATAAAGGCGGACGTTAACCATCCACCAAATCTTGAAGAATAGATTTTCACCAAAAAGTACTGTAAAATGATCAAATCTGGGAAAAAGTTTCAGAGCTTTTCGTCTTCAAATATGGGCCCCTTTCGAACCCTGAAGTTTCGAAAACCTATCCTGATACATCCTGTATATCTTTAAAAAAATTATCAGAGCGTCCGTTGTAAACATTAGAAAAAAAAAACAAATAATTTATGAATTATTCCCAGGGGATGGGATTGTACCCTTATGTAAGTCTTTTTAAAATTAGTAAAAAAAATAATTTTATAGTCATTACAACATCATTCTTTTTATTATTTGCAGTGTTTTTTTTTTTTTGTATAATCTTAAAAGATTTTAGATATGGTCTATTTTGTTTTGTTCTACCTATTGTCTTTTCTGTTGGGCAAATAGGTCAGAATTGACTAATTCTCTAAGTCCGACCCCACAATATTCCAAAAATTCCAATCTCCGTGTCTACTACAGTAGAGTATTATGTAAGTAAAAAACTTCACTTGCAACAAATAATTAAATTTTCACCGAAATTGTACAAAAACTACAGTTTAATTTTACTGCCCTATTGCATTAGGATTTAATGCAGATCTATATAAGGATCAAATTGTAAACTAGGTACATATTTCTATTCTTATTCGGTATGAGAGCGTTTTCGGCTATTTGCATTACGTGCGCCAAATCGGAAGTCCCCCAGACATTTCATCCAGTGAATTAATCTGAGTGGCCTCTAGTTTAACCCCTTGCTTGGCTTATTAAAAACATATAGTACTTTTTTGAACAGTAAAAAAAGATGAAGATCATGATGGCACATGCAGATCTGTTGTATCTGCCTAACTATTCAAGAACAGGCTTGATTTACTTACCGAATTTTTGTTTAAATTCATATCACTATAATTGACCAGATTGTATAATGAACTTTTGACAAAAAGCCAGCGCCGGGCCTGAGGGCACGGTTGATCACGAGCATTATGGCTGTGATGAGTTTGTTATAGCATCACAAAATGTCACATAACTCCAGCTAAATCCTCCCCTCCAGATAAATCCTAAGGGCCTCGCGCACTAAGCAGCCAAATGTTTCTGGGTGCGGCAGCCATTAAAACGCGTACAAATGCAAGGCAGCCAACTGGCTGCCCGCAGCCAGAGCGATACAAGTGGCTACATATGGCCGCCCCCAGTCTCCGCGCCCTTGTCACAGCAGCCAGGCCGTCCATCTCAGCGGTCACAATTGGGCCTCTGCAGTCTGCTAAAAATTTCAGCTGCGCGGCAGCCTGGCTGTTGCAGCTTAGCGCACAGGAGCCCTTGGGGACCAGCTATAGATGTTTACACATCAAAAATTTGTAGCAACATTAATTTTTTTTACAAAAGGGTTAAAACAAATTCTACCTTAGGACTCGATCGTATTACTAATGTTACTGAGGCGGGGGTGGTGATAGCACGCGCAAAAGGTCTTGGGTCTTCTCATTTGGCACGCGTTACAGTGTAATGGTTGAGCGTTCTGATGGGAACATCCATGTAGGTAATCGATAACAGTCTACAGTACATTAGGTTATAAGGTTTCATTGACATATTAATTGTTGTTAATTTGAGATAGTTTGAAATTCTACAACCTATTTTCTATTCCCAATACCGGAGGAAAATGCTCTTTGTAATAAGTCAGATTTTTTAGAAAATGTAATACAATACAACAAATATTTTGTTCTACAGAATCTCTCCAACAAAACATCTGTGAATGTTATTCACAGATGTTTTATTATTAGGTATAAAATAAACCTACTGGGAATAGGCATCTTTTTTGGTTATATAAAATTGTTTAATGGACATGAATGAGCCTATTTCTTGCTGTGTATATTAATTGATTTAATTATTATTTTTGTTAACATTTTGTATTTTCATTAATTAACAATAAAGCTATTATCGAAAAACTATTCTGATCCCATTCAATGGACTAAGACAAAGAGGCAATATGGATTAATCATATTTTCTTATTCGAACCATAGAATATTTAGTAATGTTGACTGACTCTAGATTGGAGGAAATATGCAACAATCAGAGTTTATGTGTCCGTTGCTGGACATAGCCTTTTAAATTTCTCTTTAATCCTCCCAGACTTCAGCGGTACGGAACTATCGGTTGTCTCCGACGTACTTAATGCCGTCGTCCCACTTGGCGGGTGGTCTTCTCACACTCCGTTCATCTTTCCACGGCTGTGAGTGTAGGACATGTAAGTCAACAAAGTATTATTATTTATGGTCAAATGTAAATACTCTATGATCAAAATTCTCCGACATTTTGCCCGCACTTATTTGCTAAAATTTTAAGGAATATTGTCGCTATTGTTCTTTATGTCTATGTATAGGCCTAATTTTCGCGACGATCCGGTACTGAGAGAGCCACCATGTATACAGGGTGACTCAGCCGTGCGTGACTACCAACATGTTAAGGGGTGATATGATTCTTGAGTACAAATGAACAACTTTGGTCTTTGCAGTTTTTATTTTTTTCAACTCTAAAAAAAAATTCATGATCCAGTGATCCAGATGCATTATTCCACTTAACCTCACAACTATAGTCCGGCCGCTGAGAGAATGTGTTCCTGCCTGACATCTGTCAGTTGGTCAGTGACAATTTTTGCAAGTTATTATCGACTAAAGTAATTATGAACATTTTCTATTGTTTATACGGTTTCGTACTATTTTGACAAGCTTGTCGTACTTTTTAGGCAATCCAGACTGGCATCACTGTGACCAACCGACAGACGTCAGGAACGCATTCTCTCAGCGGCCGGACTTTCGTGAACTTTTTTGAGATTTCGAAAAACATTAAAAATCACAATGTTGTGCATTTTCGCTCCATCATAATGCCTTAATATGTTGGTAGTTGTAGTTATTGATGAATCAATCTGTATATCAGAATATTGCAGGTTTAAAAAACAAATGAAAAATAATACAAAAGAACGCACCACTAAACAATCTGCCAGAAAAAAACCAGTTCATTACGACATACACGATATCACAATTTTTTCTATAACGCTAAATATGTACAGAAAACAGCTAAATATGTCCCATAAAAAACTATACTCATTGGCTGGTAGCAACTAAAATGAAATAAAGCTGTAAAAAAATAAAATTATAATTTCTATCAATGACCGGCATACATTACTAGGCACCTAGGTGGTGCTGGCTAGCGACGGGTTTGGGGTTGTCTTGCCCACTCACCCGCTGAATACAAACTGAGAGCAGAAATGTAATTTCAAGATGGCGCGTTTAGCTACGGTTTTGGCTGGGCGCCTAATAATGTATATCGGATAATAACTTTCATACATCATTTATTCCTTAGTAAATTATATTATTGTTGATGGCAACACTGCGCGTAGAACTGGACCTGTTACAGGTCTGTTAACCAAAGCTGGCGCGTGCACAGTACTCACACCAATGCAATTGTGCAAGTGCGAGTGAGACAGATCGGGTTTTCGTGATGCGTATGCCCCGATCTGTCTCACTCGCACTTGCACAATTGCATTGGTGTGAGTACTGCGCACGCGCCAGCTTTGGTTAACCGACCTGTAAAACATTTTCGGCGCCGATCATTTCTCTTTTTGCGGCAACACAGTTTTTTTATGAAACCTGATATGATCAGGTCATCACACCTTGGTGAACTCGGTAACATGTCAGTGCTTCCCTTTGATACAGTATTGAGAAGATTACATTTATATGCAGTGCCCGGCAGCAAATAAAACAATCTGGTTGTAGAGTGTCATCCCTGTCACACAGATACGTGAGAGTTCATGCGACAGGGACGACGCTCTACAACCAGATAGATTGTCTCTTCCTAAAGCTCTATACGCATTATTTGCTGCCAGGAACTGTACTTTTATTGGCCAGTTCCGGCTTATATGGCATGAAAAGGGTTAGAAATCACATGCATTCTAGACATGGGTAACATGAAAAAAATTGGGAAGACTTTTCCGCAATCGGCGGTTCTTCTCACCGGCACAACTATTCCTGTTGTACAAAACACAGATTAGGCGGGTGATGGAGTACCTACCTACTTACTGCAGTCACATCTGGGAGGGTGGTACCCATTATCTGCTTGCGTCTTTGGATTAGATACAGCGCCGAGCCATCCGTCTTATTGGTGACCCGAAACTGGTCGATCGTCTGGAGTCTCTGAGTCACAGAGCTTAGTCTGTTTTACAGATACTATCACGGGCGCTGCTCTGTGGAACTAGCATCCCTTATTCCCCGCCACCCGTCCTATCTCCGCATGACTCGTCGCAGAGAGACTCAGCACCCTTTTGTTGTTGACATTGGGCTTTTGAGAACCCATCGGTTCTCTAAATCGTTTCTTTGTCGCACCGCTAGGGTGTGGAATCCTTTAACCTGGGTGTCTTCAAAAGTCGTATTAACAGGTTAGACAGCCTAGCAACAGTCCGCAAATCTGCCGGCATGGCGCCAAACTGAGCGTGGTTTCGCGAGGAGAGGTGTTTTTGGCTCTGTCGAATGCACCATTGGTCTCTCGGCACAGCCACCCATGTTGGTTTACATAAAAAAAACTCAATAAGTATAGTTTTGTCATAATGAGGGATTTACACTGGTCGATTTTCGTCGAGTAACCAGGCCGCACGGCGAAAATCGACCGTGTAAATAATAAATCTCAATACTGGGCCGCCTGGTGATTGGAATCACCAGCGTCGTCGGAGTTGACTAGCAGTATACTTTTTCGTGCCGCTTGCGGTCGTTCGGAGCAGTTGACTAAGAGTCGATCGTGTAAACACCAATATGTAATTGGTTTAGAAAGTAGACTATGAATTATGAGTTGCGAGTTCGTGCGTCGACATGTCGACCGCGCAACATATTTTTATCGTCCGTCTAAACTAAACGGATTTAGGCTATGCCGCCCGGCGCAGCAAGGCGCTTTTGTGACTAGTCACGCGATTTTGGCCACCAGTGTAAATCCCTCATAAGATATTCTAAATCGACTGACACCGGTCGCGCTAAAATCAAATTTACATGAGCGAAAATTCGTTACGAGTAGCAAACCACAGATCAGATGAATGACAAGATGAACGATCATTAATCTGCTGTGTCGCTGCCGCCTTATGCCTAGAGTTGGCCGTCGAGACCATGATGGTTTGATTGGATGTTCACATCCAATCAAATCAGCTTATAGTTAAGCTGAATTCACAATGATCGATGCTTACATGTTGTATGGTTCACCTTATCATGTCCGCAGAAAATTCATAGCACAAATGACTTTTAATGCAATCATTTGAATCTATTCATGAAGAATTTTTTTTCAGCCAATATCACCACCGAGAAGGTAGGTGCCATACCGGAGACTTGCCTGGATTGCTGGCTCTACTGGACTAGAGGAGAACACAACCGAGGCTGCTATGCAGCCATTTTACATCCAGTAGGAGCCTACTACGGTGGTGGGCTCCACCATTGCCCCTTACTAGGTGGTCCACCTAGTAAAGGGCAAGGGAAGGTGAACATCTGCATGTGAAGTTATTATTCTTGTTGCAGCAACAAGCAAGCCGGGCCTCTTGTGCTAGGGGCGATGGGCCATTCTCCGCACTGTGACCACAGACATGCATGTGAAGGCACGCACTCTTGTTTATCAACAGATACTTGTGTTTGTGTCATGGCTCTTTCCCTCTTCCAGTATTTAGTTCGGTGTCGCCGTATTGCTGTAAGTTGATTGATAGGAATTTCAGCGACACCACCTTCACATACAGAGTACCTACTATCTTTCCCTCATCTGTGTTGCAAACGAATATACAGTTTGTATGGATGTAGTGAATCCGCAAGACAAGTTGAAATTGGCCGACGTATTAACAAATAACTTTTTAATTGTTGACTTGGTAGGTAGGTAGTTACAGTTTGACATATTACGTCGTTTCGCACCAACTTTGGCTGAACTCCTGTCAAAATAAACTCCAAAATGTGACCTTAGCGTCTCAACTTACTATGTACATGTGTATCTTAGGAAATAGTAGATTTTAATAATACTATAGGCAAATGAAATTACATTTTAACTCGAAGAACAGTACCTATATTTTTTATATTGTTTATTGAGCAATCACATGGTGTTTAAAGCTCTGGAACTTGTCACAATTTTTTTATATGCTTTCCAAATAGTGCATTTTATCAGGGTATTTGAAAATTTTCTTGGACATTTTGTAATAAAAGAGGGTTTGCCGCAATACTGTGGTCATAGAAATATGAGATGTGAAGATTATTTTGTAGGACACAACAAACTAACAGAGGTGACACAGTACGTGATGCAGGTACATACATACTGACATCGGTAACTAGAGAGGTTAGTAGCGCCGCGACCCAGTGAGGGTTAATAGCGCCGCGACCCAGTGAGGGTTAATAGCGCCGCGACCCAGTGAGGGTTAATAGCGCCGCGACCCAGTGAGGGTTAATAGCGCCGCGACCCAGTGAGGGTTAATAGCGTCGCGACCCAGTGAGGGTTAATAGCGCCGCGACCCAGTGAGGGTTAATAGCGCCGCGACCCAGTGAGGGTTAATAGCGCCGCGACCCAGTGAGGGTTAATAGCGCCGCGACCCAGTGAGGGTTAATAGCGCCGCGACCCAGTGAGGGTTAATAGCGCCGCGACCCAGTGAGGGTTAATAGCGCCGCGACCCAGTGAGGGTTAATAGCGCCGCGACCCAGTGAGGGTTAATAGCGCCGCGACCCAGTGATGGTTAGTAGCGCTGCGACCCGCGCGCGTACGAAGCCTACGGTTGACGCGGCGCGGTTGCAACACGATTAATCTGTCTCACTCTGCACCGGGCATTTGTCTCGTTTAGGTAGCCCAAATTTATGTATTTATTCGGAAGATTTGCAATCATCGTAATTTATTACAAAAATGCATTATGGCTAATTGCATCAAAACCACAGACCTTACAACGACACGTTCAATCATCCATCTCTAACCCTGTAATGTATTCCTGTCATTGTAGTAGACAGTAAAATTTTAATGGTATCCTGTCTGTTTTCACTTCTGAAACTGAATGTGGCATGTACGTTTTTTTATGGAACCTGACACGGCTGAAAACACCATCTTCTACATCCATTGTGTCGTCGCTGGTCGCGCCCCGATCATGTCGAACTAAGTGCCTCGTCAGCGCTCCTCAATTACCGATTACGGTACATACATTTACATTTGCCTATAGTATATTATGTTGGCATCAGATGCCTTATCACTTGTCTTACACAATAGTAAGTAACGGGCATTCTTCACTATATAAACTCATCTCCCATACGCAAACTTAACGCAAACTTTACGCATCACAAATGCCAGGACAAATGTTGTATCAGACAACAATAAAATACTTCACAATAAAGCAGGTACACCTGACGCAGGATAATGAAGCCTGGACATTTGCGTTGGCGCACCAATCTTGCCAAAGGGCAAGACGCGTCAGTGTCGCCTCACCCTCCACAAGGGTTCGTTCACACGCACCACATTCCAACCGCACCACTACCACAGATTACTTAATAGTTACTTCGTAACAGATAAATCACTCAATAGAAAAAGTTCCATACCTTCGGTTTTAATAGCCTACTGTTTCACGTCGCCAATCGCTGCGTGCGAAAATGTACCTAAACGACCGAGTGTAAAGTGATTATTGCTTTGCAGCTGCGCGCAGTTGCGTGGGCGAGCGTTTAGGTATGCTTCGCGCGGCTGACGAATTAGACCGCCGCCGGCGGCCCGCTGGGCGGTAGGTAGTTAGCGCGCGCAGGTACATAGAGTGCGTGAGACCTGCCACAACGTCAACAAAGTCGCAGCGTAACCACTGTGTTGTCGTGCGGTGTGTTATGTGCAAGTTAAGCTTAACATGCTGCGACACATCCTTTTCCTGTCACAGTGTTGTATTTTTAATTTTTATTCTAAGCTATCACTGTTCTTGTATGTGAAATAAACATTTTATTTTAATTTAATTTAACCCGCGTCTTAACCTCAGTCGTTTGCACGCACGACAGCATTGACACAAACATCCCACTTATTTTGCGTCAGGTGTAAAGGAGATATAACTAATATAAAGGAGAGAGCGAGTTTTGGGCCGACCCACCAATAGAAATAGTAATACAATATGTAAGAAATAGGTAATAAGGTTTACCTATGCACTTAATTAAATAGTTACCTACTATGACACTTCATTTAAAAATCTGAGACGTAGGCCACTTGTGCACTGGACGACAATGGCACGGCGACGATACCGTCACGACCACAGCACAGCACGGCACGGGGCATTATGAGTAGATCAACTTTTTGGCGCTGATTTCATGAGCGTTGGCGGTAGACCCAGCTCCCATAAATTTTTATCCATTCTCCTCATGCGAAATGAAAAATATTACGTTTCAGATAATAGTTTTCCTACGTAAAGAAATTACATTTTATAACTAATAAAATACAAGTTTTTCGTAGCATATAAAAGCAATTAGAGATACCTATTTTTATAGCTATGCACCTGCTAACAAGCATCCCTTGTTAGTTCCAGCTACTCGTGAATATTTATAAACTATATTACATCGGAGAATAAGTCAATAGATTCAAATAGCTCAAGAGATTAGGACATTATATTTACAACGCAAGCTAGAAGCGTTTAGTGAGTCGTAGATTGATCAGTTATTGGTAACGCAAACTCATTTAGTTGTCAATATTTAGGATTAAATAAAGAAATAAATACCAACACTGCACTGTCATTCGTACATCACACAAATCGCACAGATTATACGCACCGACTGTGTTACCAATATTCGGTCTGCGTGCACACCATTAGCGGCAGATAAGCTATGTCCACACTGTGCCTTTTTTCGTTCAACAAGGGCATGCATCATAGGGCAGTCAACAGCGCACGTGAGGCATGCCCTTTTAGTTGAAAGCATAGCGCGCGCGGCGACGCACGCGTTCCCGCGGTCCGTGGATTTCTGTGCAACATAGCGTTCAACAAGTAGACCGCACGCCGCACATAGTAGAATCATCTCGTCGCACATGGCGACTACGGTCGGATGACGCACGGACATGATGCATTCAACAGTTTCTTGCCCTAAAGGAAAGTTGAATAGAATGATGAAGGGAAAGTTGAAGATGAAAGGGGCATAGTGCGGACATAGCTATAGATGCGTAAGCAAGAGTGACTGAGAAAGGCGTTACATAAATTTAATCAATGATCTCAACAAGCGAATGCCCCCTTCAATAAACGAACTGTACTAGGAGAAATCATTCTTGCAACCCATTGGCCACGACTGCCGCGTGAAAAGGTCTACTTGCTAAAGGAAGGCTTACATGTTGAAGGGGTTAGGGGCGCCTCTGCCGCCTGTGTGCTGGCTGAGGAATAACAACGCGCACGTCCAACATATTCTAGCATATGTCACGCATGTGTGGGCTGAGAGACTAGACAACTTTGGAGAGTCGCTGGCAGTTGCCTTAGACATATCTAAGGCTTTCGATCGCGTTTGGCACCGAGGTCTCCTCAGCAAGCTTCCGGCCTACGGTATTCCCTCATCCCTTTGCAATTGGATCGCCAGCTTCTTGGGAGGCCGATCCATATTTGTAACCATTGACGGTGTAAATTCGGTAGATTTTCCAATAAACGCTGGCGTTCCACAGGGCTCGGTGCTGTCGCCTACATTATTCCTGTTATTTATTAACGACCTACTGTGCCTAGGTAACATTCACAGTTATGCAGACGACAGCACCGCCGACGAGGGTTACGCTAAAGACTGGACTGCTAGAGAGGTTGATGATGCTCGACGTCAAACAGTCAAAAGAGTCGACAGTGTTCTCGTTAAGGTAGCCTCCTGGGGCCGCGAGAACCTTGGTGATTTCAACGTCAGCAAAACTCAAGCATACGCCTTCTCTACCAAGACCCTTCCAAGTTACGTTCCAGGGTACGGCCATACCTAACAATGACAAATTGTACCTCCTGATCCGGACAAATTAGACGACAACCTTTTTGTCCGCCTCATAGCCGGCATGGCTCCTCTCTGAGCGTGGCTTCGCGAGGAAGGTGTTATTATCTGTGTCTGATCTTCCGTTGAAGTATTGGGCAGACACCCGCGCCGGCTGTCTATAAAAAAAAACTGCTGTGAAAGCCGTAAGCAAAATTAACCATGTGTGCGTTCCTCCATGGGCGCACGGGCCAATAGTGTCACGCTACTGCACCAGTGATCATATTCGGGCGGTTATCTCAAGTATTTCGACTCGTGGTATGATGTAGAGGTATTTATTTCTTTGGGATTAAAGCGAAGATGTCTAAGTATTTGAATAATGTTAAATATATTGCGACACGTAATACACCCCATTTTACTCAGGATAGGTTAGGTTAGGTTAGGTCCTCAACCTGAAGCATTATTTTGGAAATATTTTGGACTTGATATAAAATATATTACCATATTTACAAATAACTTGAGAAATGTCGGTAGGTATTTTGCTAGAGTATTCTTGTAACTAGTTTAAATCTAAAGGCATGTTCAAGATTTTGTTAGCAAGTAATTAAACTCCAGAATATTGTCTCATTTCTATGCAAGAAAACAGATGGCTCTTCACATAAAAACATTGTCATTTTTAAGTCTAGGTAGGTACAAAACAGTTTATAATCGCTGCATACACTGTGCAGCTGTTTAAAACAATTTGTTTTTTTTCACTCACTGTGTGCATATCACAGTATTATTATCCATATTACTGTAGGTCAAAGATTTAAATCGATAGATAGGCGACTACTTCCCATCAGACGCAGCGCCACGCGCGTGTTGAGAGCTCTTTTCACTGAACGGAACGGAACGCGTCGATGCGCGAGCGCAAAGCGTTAGCGTTTTGTTAACACGAGGCAGCTTTCGATGGGATTCTTGATGACTGCTGTGTACATGAAGTCACACACACCGCTATGTCTAATCGGTGATGAACTCTTGAGCGCTTTGCCCTATCTACCGATTTAAATCTTTGTGCTGTAGGTACTATTTATTGTTGTAGGAATTACTTTCAACTGTCTTTTTTGTTCCAATCGGCACTATTTTTCTTCAGATTGCTCGGGATTGCTGTCTTTGAGCCCAATTTTAGCCTGCCTAAGGTTTAGATTCGCCCATCGGTGTCGGTGAACACTGCGAGAATGGGGAGGTTAGAGTGCAAGATCATCAAGAGTTTTTTTCGAAAAATTAAGCTTTTCATTGGTTAGTTCTTGCATTTTGAGCTTAATCTAGATCAGATAAGATCTACTTTCCCTCTTTTTAGTGTCAGATCTCAAGACATTCGTTAGTTTTACTCGGATCAGTTGTTGTAGCTTGAGCTGCTGCATTTTAAATCCTATCTCGTCTGGATAAGGTATATTTTCGCTCGTTGTTGCCACTGCACATCGCGGGGTGTTCTATCACATTCACACCAGCTGTTCAGCTCCAACCGTTGAATTGTGAACCAAATCTCGCCCAGCTAAGGTTGTCAACGCGCAAGTCAACGCGCGTTGTCAACGCGCAAGTTGTTGGTTTCATCGATCATTGCCAAACAGCAGCTTGGCAATGTACTCCCATCAGCTGTGCTCGTCGATGTTGGCTAACACGTTCGTGTAGAGCCGGTGACGCGTGAGACGCACCACCTGGTACTCGAGAGACGACAGGCCGTCCTTGGTGAACATCTTGTTGGTCTGTGAGAGCAGCTGGTATCTGAAAAATTATCCAAAAATTTAGTGCCGTCCCTTTCTTTCAATAAAATATCTTTCCTTTCTTCACTTTCACCTAGTAGGTGCAGGTATTTGTACCATCTTAGGAAAATAATTATTATGATATTAGGTGGTACGTAAGAAAATTATGTTATTCCCTCATTGAAAGCCGAGCCACCCATAAGGTGTCTAACGACGCCCAAGGACATTCGGTCGCATGCGCGGGTTGCGAATGCCATGCCGGCCTGACAGGTGCCCATTCACGCACCTCTTGAAGGATCCGAGACTGTACCTGTTATATGACGGTTTTTGGAGTTTTTGGATGAATAAGTCATAACTGTCTGTCATAAAGGTCAAATGATTCACCGTTAGTCAAATTGAATAATTATTAAAAATAATACTTGTAAGCTAGTTCAGTTACATACTTAATCAGACTGTGACTTGCAGACTACACCTTATTCAAATAAAAAAAATAAAAAATAAAAAATCTTATGAAGCACTCTGCAGAAGATTATTTTTATTTTAGTAAAAAAATTAAATATTAAATAATATGGATTTTAAATTAACAGCCACATAGCTCATAGACGACCGTGAGTAAAGCCGTTAAATGTTTTATAATGTAAAATACATATAGATATTTGAAGTAAGACTTCAGAATTATGAAACAAAAATACCTATTATTTTATTGTACACTATTATATAAAAGGGTCACAAAAATGAAAATGAATTATACTTATTGTCCCTGCAGAGACACTGATGTCGAGTAGAACAGTCGATACAAAGTCAAATTTGTTATTCTATGTCAAATGTTATTGAAGTGATCGTTCTATTTCGTTAGTATGGAAGCCGAGGCGTAGAGTGTGCTCTTAAAGAGCTTTAGCTATTCAAACTTGAGACTTAAATTGTTGATATCATCATCATCATCATCATCATCATCATCAGCCTGTATCGGTCCACTGCTGGACATAGGCCTCTGCCAAGGCACGCCACCACACGCGTTCTTCCGCGAATTGTAGATATATTTAAATTAATTAAAAATAATGAAATCTAGACCTAAAAATAACTAAATTAACTATATAAATAAATCTAACTATACATAAAAATAATTGTCCATAGCGACCATTAGAATTGTCCCCATGACTGAAGTGGCGTTCCCCCTCTTAATAGATTGAGTCTTTATTGCAATATGGTTTTAGAAGTACCTATACAGAGTGATTTCATTAAACTATACATATAAAAGAAAAAAGAACAACCCCGGACCAGTGATATGAATGAAATCTGTAAATCAGGTTGATAAATAAAAAATCTCATTAATTAATTTATTAAAATATAAGAATATAAGAATGAAAAATCTAAATAAAATTACCGCTTAGGATTGGGAGACTGTGACTTGTGAACGAGCATGGTGTAGCGAGCGATGGACATGGGGTAGCGCGCCACGTGCAAATTCTTCTTCTTTATCCTGAAACAACAATCATACTAAGTATAATTTTATATTTATTTTGTATTTTTTTTTATTTTATAAGGTAACTTAACAGCTATTTACATAGGTACATTTTTGACCCGCCCGGGTTGGTACCACCGCACTGAATGAAAGGTCGGTCGAAACGGCTATGTAAATAGTTTGTGTTTTCCGTCCAGTTCAGTGTAGCCGGCACGACCGAAGGGAAGCACTGACGTGGCATCAAGTTCACCCGGTGTTATGGGCTGACATCACGGATGTTGTAGGTGATGTAGCCAACCGTGTCAGTTTCAATAAAAAAAAAAATCAAATTGACATTTCCTGTGTTGACTGCTTTTGGCATTGCTGGCTGAGTAATGTTGATAATGAAAAAAAAATTATCGACAATATTTTTAAAACAATTTAAAAATAAATTTGCGGCGGAAGGTGGTGCGAAAAATTTAATTTATTTAAACCAACTTCTGTCATAGGACATTATTTTTTAAGCATTTCATACAAGCCTTATATGGCCAATTTTCTATTTTTGTCCATAATTATGCTCTTACGATTTTACTTCCCACAAACAATGTGCTTCTCCTTAAAGTGAAATGAACTAGTATGTGAATTCTTTATCGCTCAATTTTTGTCGCACACTCAATAGTAGCATGTTCTGCCGAAATGAGCGATGTTTGACAAACATCGCGGGACACGTTCAAACATGCCTGAGATCATCACATCAAAAAATCAAATTTCATATAACATGCGTCAAACACGTACCTAGCTAGGCCTGACAAGCCTTCAAACACTGTCGGCCATTCTCAAATATGCCAATCATATAGTTTGTTCAAACAAGATTGACCGTGTCCCGGGCAGCAGCGATATGCTAAAGTATGCTAGTAATTTATAAGTCGATGGTCCTGGGAGCTTTACGATAAGGTTTGGGCCGCAGAATGACATTTACCGTTGTCTATGCAGCGGCCCAATTGGGCCGCGGCACTGAATGGATACATGGTCCGCAGTAGTCCGCCATATTACATTTTTTACGTTCTATCTCAATTTAGTAGTGTGTATTTAAAAATACCATTTATAGCTAGAATATTTATCTGTAAATACAATCCATTCATTAGTTTACAAAGTTTCATGGAAAAACATACCAAAATGAATTTTCTTCTATTGCAGTATGAAACGGTCAATATCAAGGTCACGGTCGAATAGGCGATGCGTTTTTTTGTTTTATAATGCTCGCAAGTTGAAGGGTTACTCTTATAAGATCATAGCCCGATAGTCAAACCATTGCTGTAGTTTTTATTTAGGCGTTTCGTTATTTCCATTAATTAGGTAAACACATAACACAAATATATTGTGTTGCGGTACGGAACCCTCGTTGCGCGAGTGCGACTCGCACTTGGCGGCCTTTTATCACTTAGTTATACAGCTATACAACATTTACTTATTTATTTTAGGTACTTAGACAGAGAAGCTGATACATACAACACACAAGATTTCTAACACATTCAAAGAGCACTCAACCCTCCAACCAAAATAATAAGTGTAGGTACTTACAAAATGTTGGAATTGCTAACTACCTTTATACAATAGTGTTGACTGTACCTATCTAAGAAACTCGCGATACTATTTATTTATTTATTTAGGAAACAGACAGCCCTTATTTACAAAATATACACAAAAGAGTTTATACTTTAAACAGAGCCACAAAAGTGTTTCCATGAACGAAACATTTGATATAAACTGGGATGATGTGATGTACAAGAGTACAGTGCTCTCACTAAATTATACAATAAAAAAGCTATACTTAATGCTAAGTTGATTACATAAGTAAGTATAAAATAAAAAACTAAAAAACTAAATGGATGTAGTACAAAAACTCAAGTCAAGCATCAGCCAATACTAAATAATAAATTAAAAAAACATATATACATAAAAAAAGAGAAAATTTATTTAAAGTCTAGCTAATTCTAATTTTGACATCAAATTCAACAGAGTATATTTAATTAATTATTAAAACATACTTTTAAATTGTTTCAATTCAAAATAACCAATACAATTCACTATGAAAATAAGCTGGCACCATTATTTTTATGTTTGACGTTTGTACCTATCAAAATGGTCTCTCGAATATAATTTTAGACATGTCACCATGCGAACGCTGAGTGGCTGCGAAGGTTTACGTAAATAAATTTTTAACCACTACTACCTTCAGAATTAAGCCGCGAAAAGAGCTTTTCAATTTTATTATGTTATAGCTCGTCGCTATTGGTCGATGTTTTGGTGCGTAAGCCAAAGATTTCGATGCCAAAAAAACATTTTGGACAGTTAGATGTACCTATCATTAGACCTACACTGAAACAACGATCACCATTACGCCGACAATGCTGGATATTTTTAGTAAAACAGGTTAGAATTTTACGAGTGGAAAAACTCTGTAACCAGTACATAAAAAACACTATTCAGTAGGTACTTAATAATTTTTCTTATCAACGATTATAAAAAACTTCATACAGGAAAATGATTTAAAAAACCAATTTAAACTCGATTCGCATAATGAACGCATACAAAATATGCATGTAAAGCCACAGATTAGATAGGTAAAGTACTGCAACAAATTTAACCAATTCCCTACATAGTAGATTGAAGGATTTAACCTAAAATTAGTTTTTACACTGTAAGTTTAATACTGTAAGCAGTGTCTAACAAGTAGTTAGTTAAAAAGTATTGTTAAGTAAATTTTTTAGTTTAATTTTAATTTTAATGTTTATGTACATAGGTACCTATGACTGTAGACGCATTTTTAATTTTTTTATTTCAATTAATTTAATTTGTATTTATTTTAATATTTTTATATCTAATTTTTACTTAATGCTGTATTTGAATTTGTTGTGTGTGCGATGGGACAAGTGACTGAACAAATAAACGATTTGATTTAATTTGAAAGACACTAAAAAAACATTCTTGCGTGTAATTGAACCGGATTCTAAAAACAAAATAGGACAAATTCAAGTGTACCTACTAGTACGGTAATAAGGACACATAATAAGGAATAAAGTTAATTTTATAATAAAAAACATTTCTGGAAAATATGGATATCTGTACATTTAAAAAATGGATAAAAAACAACAATAAACCACATGCTGTATCCCGACAATCGGGGTAAGCAGAGTAATGAATGACTAATGTCGCTGTGTTGTTAGAACTCGGCTAAATTACAGCACAGTCAATTAATGTTTAGCAGGATAAGACTACTATCAAACAGCAAGGCACGAAGACTAACTGCATGAATCGGTGGATGGACCGTGCCAAGGTGAGAGGTATATAACTTGCCTGTCGCCCTTTATCACTGCGTTTTGTACTTATCCCTTAGGCCCAATTGCTGATTCCGCTAATCTTAAGATATAGTATACTTGAAATGGTCCCAAGTTTTGTGGAACCATAGACTATTAGAGAATAAACCTCCTTCCCGCAGTGGGCCTTAATGGCCATTAACGTCAAGCACGAGGAGAGGTGCACTGGTGCTATTTTGTTTTTAAGTACTGGACACACACGTTCGATATCAACAGCTCACCTGTAAAACATGTCATCGTCCTCACCGCCCCAGCCCCAATACTTGTTGGAGAAGCCGTTGACTGCCTCGAATTGTGCCACTGTCAATGCTGACACACCGCCAAAAATGTCAGCATATGGCAAACTGAAATTATAAATCAATTCTTAGCTAGTTATCCTTACCGAAACTGCAACCGAACTTCTTAGAATGTCGATGTCTTGAATGTCACTCTTAGAAACTATGACTAACTTGAGTTTTGAATCAATCTGTGTATGATAAGTACTTATTTAGTTTTTAGACCTTCAAGTAACTAAGACATAATATTATACAACCATTATGTTTTTTCCTATATTTCCTCAGTAAAATAGAATATTTTGAGGGTTTAAGATATGAGCAGTGCAATATTAATGAAATAGGGTAGGTATACCTCAAGGTTTAACTTAGGGTCCACCGCTCTTTATAATATTTTTATTTTTATTTTACTAGTGAAGCATTTCATGTTAGATATACAAAGACTAGCAAGTGTAAGAGAAATAAGAATACTGACGCAAAGTTGTACTTGTCGATGGCCTCAGACATGTGCCTCGGCTGGCGCGGACAGGAGTAGATGTTGCGCGAGTCCAGTGGGAGCAGGTCGATGTCGTGGAACACGAAGCACTCCCAGCCGCCCGGGCGAGCTTTCTGCGCTTCCGCGTAACCCACGTTCATCAGCTTCGCTCGGTTGAACGCGCGCTCACCTGAATTGGTGCAAATAGTCATATGTCATGACCACATAGGAAGCACGACACTTCGCTCAGCACATAAACAAAAGAAGGAAAATAAAACAAAAATTACTCAAAATAAAAACCTAACAGGAAACAAAAACGATTAGGTTAAACATTAAACATTCAGTATAGTTATTTTAAATCAAATTTAAGTATAAAATAATCCTTGAGGACGTGCGTGAACGTGCGCGCGCGCGCGCGTGCGTGCGTGCGTGCGTGCTTGCGTGCGTGCGTGCGTGCGTGCGTGCGTGCGTGCGTGCGCGCGTGCGTGCGTGCGCGCGTGCGTGCGTGCGTGCGTGTGAGGGTGTGCGTGTTTCATCCTTTTTTAGGAGAGAACCGACATGGGTGGCCGGCCGCCGGCCCCGAACGGCCAGTCGAATGAATACAGTCAGACACAGCCTCTCCTCGTGAACTCAAATCTGATAGTATACAGGGAATACAGGGAAGTAAGTTTCAGGATAGGGTTTCGTAACTTCAGGGTTCGAAAGGGGTCCATATTTGAAGAGGAAAAGCTCTGAAACTTTTTCCAAAATTCGGCCATTTTATATAGTACTTTTTAGTGAAAAGAGTTTCATCGAGACTTGGTGGACGGTTAACGTCCGCCTTTATTAAATAAAAATAAAATTACTAACTTACAATGCTTAACTAGTAGAATTAAACTGCATGTAGGTAAATTCCAAACACTTAAATTTGAATGACATCAAAAGAGAAAGGGGACTGGACTAGGTCATTGCACTCCCTAGACCTAGACAGCGCTGTTGCCAAATCTCTCCATACTCACTGTCCATCGAGTTTTCATTATAATTTTCAATTTTTGTATGAAAAAAAAACGGAATTTCGATTTGAGTGATAAGGATTTTTTCTTCTAATAATGAGTACTTACTTTATATTCCTGAAGTTTCTCAAGCCTATCCTGAAACAGCCTGTATACGCTACGCACAACGACTGATGTTGGTTCCTTGACATAAAAAAAAACCTCAATGATCCGACGATCACTTCTAAAGTCCTACCTTTCTGCTCGACAATGAAGATGCCGTAATCCAGCTGTTGCTTCATGAGCAGAGGGTGCATGTGGTTCAGAAATATCGCCAGGTGTTGCTTACGGTCCCTGCAAATAACACATTATATCAATCACAAAGAAACAACAACAAATTCACAAGTGCTACATGAACTGTCAAAATATTGTTGTTTTGTTGTTGTTGTTGTTGTTGTTGTTTATTAAGCATTCATAAGGCAGTAAGACCGCACTCGAACTTGTCACCATTTATTCTATCCATCGCTTACAGTCTATCGAAAATAAAGCTTGAGAGTAAAATACACCATTTTATTGAGAGTTCTGACTAATTAACTAAGTCTCTTTCACACATCAATAAGCTCAAAAAAACTACAAAGCTCTAAGGATAACCAGACAAAACTTCGATGACTGACGTGAGGTCAACACAAAATATATGAAAATGAATTTTTCAGAATCTTAAAAATAGGCAACAGGTAAAAGTTTTGTCTGGAGCGACTTGTGGTGGCGTACGTCCAAAGGGAAGCACTGACACGGCACCTAATCCGTTGAGGACAAGACGTTATGGACTGGCATCACGTCGCGGGTGTTTCGCGTACCACTTTTGTTAGGAACCCGCAGAGGAGATCTGTTGAACTTGGAGTCTTTGTTAGAATCAACATAGACTAATTAAGCGAAAATAGTTACTTACCTGTCGGATATGTAGAATCGGGTCAGAATAGTTAATTACTGGTAGGGAACCTTTGTTAGAATCCGCTAAGAATAGTTGATGGTCTTGGACCTTTTGTTATAATAGGTGATAAATGTAGCCTGAAAGATTTTTAGAAAATACAGCAGATCGGTTACCTGAAGGGTACTATGATGGCGACCTTGTGACGTGCGGCGCAGTCTGACGGCGCGTGACGCCCTCCCAGCTGCACCTCCGGGAACAGGGTCTCCACTGCCTCCAGGCTCAACTCCGTCTTATTCACGGAAACCGGACCTGCGCAAACGCAGAGTACTAAAAGTCGATTCGGTCGAAAACACAGCTACAAAACATTAAACGCCCGAGTACAACCAAACCGACGATGACCCGATAGTCGCCCAAGGGTTGAACCATCTAACCAGGCATAGAAAAGAAAGCTGGCTCACTTTTGCTCCTAGTTCTGTGTTGCCATATGTTCCGTATCTGTATTTTTTTCTATAAAAAAAGTAATAAGCGACATTACCTATATTATATTGTAAAAACTGAAGCCACTTTTATGGAATTTAACCGATTCTATTGTTTGAGAACCCATCCTCGAAATGTTCCAGAATCGGAACCGAATTCATGTAACTCCACTGTTGCAATTTACTTCGCTACATAACGCATTCAATTCTGATGTGGTAAAATAACCAACATAGAAAGTGGGCATTGTCTGCTGCCTTCTTGACCACATGTTTGTCCCCCGTGGGCTGATTGGGCTAGGAAAACGTTGTAATATTCGTTTGAAGACTTAAAAGCCCACATCGCCTTCTGCGGTTCGTGGTTTTGAATGCTTCTACTCACCCAAGTCTGGAGGCGTCGCCGGACAGGGTTTCAGCTTCACCCTGGCTTCAGTCTCGTTCGTTTTGTCGTCCTCGCTGCTATTCAACTTTGCACTTTCCCTAATCCTACTTAAGAGTACATTTGGCACTTCACTGACACTACGCCCGTTCCCTGTCCGAGCAGCACTTTGGTTTTGGTTGACGGTCGAGTTGAGAGTGTTGTTGGGGATATTTGACGGGTTGCCGAGCTGGTAGTCCTTGGAGTCCAGCTCGGGGCTGTCCGAGGAGGTCGGCCTGCTTTGCGTTCTCTTCGGCCATAGGTAGCCGGATTTGTCCGATCTGGAAAGTAGAGGAACATTTTGGGATCAACCGAGTCGAATTTCGAACTGCAATTAATTTGGCATCGAGCTATAATTCTATCCTGGCGCGCGTGATTTTTCCTCCAAGAATTTTTTTTATGGAACCTATGAGATAGTCAGCGTGCATGCGTGCACTGCTGGACACACGCATCTCCAATTCTCCTCCAGTTCTCCCGGCCCTCAGCGGTACGGTACCACTGCTTTATGGAACCTGAATCCGCAATTTCCCTCCAGTCCTGGCGACCATCAGCCGTACCGAACCACTGATTCACGCTGAAGTATTCGATGTTGTTGTCCCACCTGGATGGTGATCCTAGTACGCCATTTTCTAGCTCGTTGAAGTACATTTTCATTATTTCGCGTTGGGCAGACATACAGACAGACAGACGGACAGATACCTGACCGATTTTATAAGGGTCCCTGCCAGCATGGCTGGCTATGGAACCCAAAAGTTTAATAATAACTTGGTTGGAGATGGCGCGTGGTGTATGCGGCGAGAGTGCCTGCTGGTGACGGTCCTGAAGCCGAGCATGCGCGCCTTTCTCCCAACGGTGTACGCAGAGACAAGGGGTCTTCCAAGGGGGGGGACAAGGGGGGGATCCATGTAGCAATAATACAAACTTGGGTAGGAGCCACTGTGTGGGCGGCGCGTGCGGGTGGCGCGTGGCGTCGGCGGGCGGCGCCGGCGGTGTGTAGAGGTAGGCGCGCAGGGTGCCGGTGCTGGTCTCCAGGATGGAGCCGAACATGTACTCGACCGCGGCGAGCGCGAGCACCAGCAGCAGCAGCAGCCGCAGCCCCCGCCCGCCGCACCCTCCACCCCCGCCCCCCGCGCCAGAGCTCATCGGGCTAGCAACGCCGGCGCGCGCCACCAATCACCATCTGCAATCATACCACAGATTCTATCATCATAGAAACCAACCTCCCTGCCAAGACTATTGCCTATTACGAAGCCTACGCCGCGCCGGCTGTCTGTCCGGTGGCTGTATCTTTGGAAAAGTAATAGCTAGCCGGTTGAATTTTCATAGAATATCCTATTACAACTTAACTGAGCTTAACTTTGTGCTTATTTTGTATTTAGGTAATGTTATTTTTTTTTCAAGTTTATGTAGATTATGTGTAGACGCCGAGCGAAGCTACAAATTGAAATTAAGCACATACAAGAACCGTGTTTTTTTTTTCAAAAAAAATTTTTGTGTTGAGGAAACCTCGGTGGGCGATTGCGACTCGTACTTGGCTGGTTTTTTTTAAGTAAACCTCACCACTCCTCGCGAAACCACACTAAATGAGGCGCATGTCAGCAGATTTGTTGACTATCATTGAAAATGTCTTTTCATATATTCGGTGCTTCAGTGGCTTCAGTATAGTCCCCGATTTCCAGCCAGAGTACGAATTTGCCCTGGTGTTGTGAGTTTTAAGGCTACGAGATGGTGAAAAAATTCATTTAAAAAGTTTTGAAGTTTTTGAGAAAATCGCAAAAAACCGCTTAAAATAGCCGTTTTTAGGGGGTTTAAAAAGGGCACTTTTAAACATACGAGCGCTCTCTCTGACTACCTCAGACTAGTTCGTTACAATGTAATTACACAATACATATGCTCTTTTTAGCTCACTGACCAGAGACCGACTAATCGCTTCTTATAGCTCACAGTCAGCACGCTCACAGTCGGCGACTCACTATACGCTTATATTTGAATACGCCCTAAAAGTCACTTTCAATGTACCCGAAGGTAATGTAACGCATGAGATCTGTGAATTTTTTATGTAATCCGGTATGGTTGGGTGGCTAAGTCAGAGGGGCCAAAGCACATGCTCCGACCAGCCAATATCACCTACCGTCATAGGCGCCATACAGCGTAGGCGCCATACCGGAAGCTTCCCTTTGGATTGTTGGCTACACTGTACTAAAAGACGATACACAACAGCTGAGTCTGTTTCGTCCAGAACGGATCTTGATTAGCGTATAGGCTCGAATGATTGAATATAGAGTCGCAAAATAATAGGATATTCGCTGGTAAGTCAGACTGTAAACCGATTGAAGCCGCAAACAAAAGCTAGTAACAAATAATAAAAGATTAGCTTGTGTGTTAATGGCATACAGAGCTGTAGAATAAATATATAAACGTTGGTATCAACGTCTCGAACGCGTGATAGATAACGGATGACAATATTATCACTTCAACACATTATTGTCCGCCTCGGTCGTCGTCCGACCGTGACATTAAGCACACGGCGACGGGTGACCGTTCGACCGTTGAGTCTGACCGTGGTTCAGATTACAGGCAAAACTGTCGGTAACCTCCCCTTAACTTACTAGCTGGCAGGGTTTAAGTTAATCCTTGCTGCAGCTTGCCAGCCAGCTTCACCCAATTGTTAATACACATGCCCCGGAGTTATTATGGGAGAAGCTTGAGTGGGCAGGTCAAAACATGCTCACGGCACACTCTACTCATTGTTCCAAAGCACCACGGAGCCGCCTTTGAAGGATCCTTCAGATACGCGGCTTCCAAGTGCTGGAACAACATTCCACCACGTATAACTTAACAAGGTCTAATGTAAATTTTAAACTTGAATTTCATTTATTGGCAGTACAAAAAGTAGGTTGACATTATAATATTTTTACCAATCACTGTCCTTAATTTTATTAGGGTTCCGTACCTCAAAGGAGGAAAAAACGGAACCCTTATTTATTTTTATCTTACTTTTTATTTACTTATTTAGTTTAATTTTTTTGTTTTCACTATAACATACACTCGTCGCTCTCTCTCTTTCTTTTTTTTCTTTTCGCTTTTTTTATGTATTTTTTGTTCTTTTTGCGTTTTTAAACTAGTTTCTTTATTAGCAAGTAGTCGAAATTATGTAAACATTAAAAAAATGGGTTAGGCTTAAAATTGGCTTTCTTATGGTTCGCCGTATGAACAAGAGCTGTGCCGCATCCTTTTTAACCGACTTCCAAAAAAAAGGAGGAGGTTCTCAATTCGAGTGATGTTTTTTTTTATTTATTTTTTGTATGTTTGTTATTGCGAATAATGTGTTGTTTTGTTTTTTAAATGTAATTTTTTTTTTATAAGTATTTAATTATATTTTGCTTTATTATGCATTTTTTTCTTTTAAGTTTTCTGTTTTATTTATTTTGTACACCTTGTTTGCAAATAAAAGCCTTGAGTTTGAGTTTGAAATCCACCCGAAATGATACCACCACGCCGAACGCAAGGTCGGTCGAAGCGGCTATGTAAAAAATATGGTTCGTGTTTTCCTTCCAGTTCACTGTGTATGGCCGGCACCTATACCACCAAGGTGTATAGCATGGACGGCCTATCCTGAGGCCGCACACACATGCATTTCTCTAATACAAATGCTTGACATGCGCATAAACATGGCCTGAGCACTACTACACTCGCAGAATTTTATGCTCACCGTCATGCGTGAATGTATTTGTACGCTTCAGGTTAGAACGAACGACCTATACGGGCTGACGTCGAGGGTGCAGTTGGTTATGTACCCAACCGTGTCAGGCAGGGTACGAAAATAAAGATAAGTACTTATTAAGTAAGGTTTAACCCGCCCGGGTTGGTACCACCGCACTGGATGAAAGGTCGGACGAAACGGCTATGTAAATAGTTCGTGTTTTCCGTCCAGTTCAGTGTAGCCGGCACGACCGAAGGGAGCACTGACGTGGCACCAAGTTCACCCGGTGTTATGGGCTGACATCACGGACGTTGTAGGTGATGTAGCTAACCGTGTCAGTTTCCATAAAAAAAAAAAATAAAAAAAAACGTACCTATGTGAAAATTATTATCACATTGACGAACTTCGTTGCACTTCGTTGCACAAGTAGGTACATAAGTATGTAATAAATAATTACTTGCCTACTTACGGATATTTTTATAACAGATTAATTTATTAATAAGTACCAAGTCATCGAGGTCAAGCACACAATCGCACTTCTGCTTGGCACCTAGCTCTTCCTTCATGGTTCGCCGAAGGCAGCTCTTCAATGAAATGCGGTGGACTGTATTATATTAGGTTTAATGAAGTATTTTTATGAAAATTGCAAGAAAGAGCGCGGCGGCGCGCGGGCCTGCGCGCGCCGCGGCTGTGTATGGCAAAATGAATCATGGCGGCGGATAGGGGGGGAGCGGCTGCAGCCAACCGTCGTCGTCGCCCGCGCAACCTCCGCAGTCCCAGGCTGGCTAGTGGTCGTCGGTACGATGATCACTAGTGGTCGCGTGAACATCCTCCGGCCTTGGAGCGTTGTTGGGTCCAACGTAGTCTTCCATAGGTAGTGGGCATAGCATGGTGAGATGCTCTTCTGAGGGTGGCGTTCTGCGACTCCATTGGACCCTGGAAACAGCTGGACGACCCGGCCGAGCAGCCATCTCAGTGGAGGTAGCCCGTCTTCCTTCCTGATCCAGCACTCCATGCTTCAGCTCGCTACATGCAGGTCATTTCCATTGAGGCTGGAGCTCCGTAATATACTATTCTTTGTAATATTGATTTGTCAGCCACGGTAGCTCAGTGGTGCGGTCGGTCGACTGTTGTTAAGGAACGCTGAGCACGGTCAGTACTTGGATGGGTGACCGCTCGACCGTTGGAGGCTGACGGTGGTTCGGGTTACACGTTAAACTGTAGGTCCCTTTCCTTCTTACCTTACTAGGTGGTAAGGTTTATCCCGGCCGGAGACTTCGTACGTAATGTACGCTGTATATGTAATTTATCAGTGAAAATTATCATTTTATCCGAGGATGTCAAAATGTTCTCATTCCATCCCTGCGAAATCAGTCAGAAATGTCATTGTGGATAATAATCTATCTATCGACAAAAAAAAAGATAGATCTAAGATAGACGAAAAATTAATGCTTGCTCTTTTCTTCCGCTGTTTTAATGAATTTGAATGAGTTATTTAGAATTCGCGGCACACGATGTCACTCGCGCGCGGCACACCACACCGAATGGAAACCCCCCTGCCTGGTATAAACGTTATGTACGAGTATGAACGTATGAATGTTTTTATGAATGAGTAAACATGTTATTATGAACGTGTTGTGAGTAATTTTGTGCACACAATATGAATGAGCGACACAATGTGACAACAAAACAATGTGTCTCATTTCATTATCAACTGATGAAAATTAGTCCAAATCTTGCAGCTAAGTACGCTGCAAACAGTATTTCCGATAGCTTTCTCGAAAATTACCCACATCTTAGGTCGAAATTCCCCAATTTCCCTACACAAAGGGAAATTCCACATTTAATCCCCTCAAAGTTAGTATTGTATTTTTAAAATTGTTAATTGAGCTTCGAAAATACAAGAAGTTGGAAGATACATAAACTACATGAATTTACACCTAAGTTCGCAATATTAAACGTTTTCTCTAATTTTAAGATGCTGTACTTTGAATGTTTTTATAATTTTTCTGTTTTATTACCTACTTTCTTAATTAATAGGGAGTCACTAGTCACTATTAGTGACTAATTTTCATTTCTAATGTAATATAACCATACCGCGTACTATTTGATCTTTTATTTTTTACTGGCATTAATCACCTACATTTTTGGGCATAAAGTGTTAGATTATATTTATCTATGAACATTAGGGCGATTGTGAAACATTATTAAAATATTAAACGGCTCTACACATGGCTGTCTCCAAGCTATGTGTGTGGCTCGACCGACATGTTCTCTGCCAACCGTCGCACCGGCAGAGTGCTCATGAATATGGGCCATACGTTTGGCCCGAAACGTCGAGCCAAATAGCTCGAAGACGACCGTGAGTAATGCCATTTAATATTTTAATAATATATATGAAAATTTAATTTTGCCAGAAAGTTTAAAATAAAATAATTTTCATGTCATAATAAGAAAAGAAACAATGTCCGGGTTTTTATATGAAAATCCGGGGTTTTACTTCTTTTTATTCTGGTTTTAATGATTTTTGAGATGGCAGCCCTACTCGCAGATAATAGGGTAGATAATTGCTTCACACGCGCGAGCCCAAGATGCGAGCGACTTTAAAGTCTAACCTATGTTCTACGAATTATGACCTAAAATTCGTTGACTGCGCAGCAGGTAGGTCGAGCGGAGCGGCATTACAGTTTTGAGAGAACTGTAGGTTTTGAATTGAACGAAATATTGTAGGAATGATGAGAATGAGAATGAATGGGACAAGTGAGAAATGGGAACGATCTCACGCCGCCGCTGATGTGCTCAACCCGGGTGAGATGACTTGTGGCGGAGGCCGCCGCCGCTACGCGCTTGAGCGGCGCGCTGGTCGCGCTGGGCGTCCAGCTGGTTGCTGTCGACGACGTCGCCCGATGCGCTGCCACGCCACCTTGTCTCGTTCCGCGTTCACAGCTCGTGAGAAGTCGCAGTTCGATGAATCTGCTTGCTGGTGATTCTGCCGTGCGACTGAAGTTCTTTGCGTCAGCCGCCGCCGTATCACATCTCGACAGAATGAACCGTATGGCGGCGCCTAGCTCTTCCTTGATGGTTCGCCGAAGGCAGCTCTTGAATGAAATGCGGTGGGCTGTATTATTTTAGGTTTAATGAAGTAATACATTTATGAAAAAGGTAAGAGCGCGGTGCGACACGGCGGCGCGTGCGCGTACCGTCGCTGTGTACGTACGGCAGAATGAATGATAGCAGCAGGCGGACTGCGAAGGCGGCGCGGCGGTAGCGGAGAGTGGAGCGGCTGCAGCCAACCCGTCGTCGCCCGCGCACCTCCCGCCGCCGCACTTCCATGCTGGCTAGTGCTCGTCGGCACAGAATACTTAATAGGTACTATCGTACGACGAACACTAGTGGTCGCATGAACACACTACTCATACGAGGAAACATTACAACTGAATGCAATATAGGCAATCTGCTCTGGTAAGTAGGTAAGCAGAGAGTTCACAACGAGGAAGCGGCATCAACTCGATGTAGATGCAAAATGTTTATGAATTTTGTGCACAAAGGCGAAATTACAAAATATCGGTTGACTCTTGACTCACTTATCTGTGTCAACACGTGTATTACGAGCCGTTTGGTGCAAATTGTGTGCATTGTCCGCGACCGCGACTTTGCTCGCACGAAATTGTTTGAGTACATAATGTTTTTATTGAAAGCGCAACATGTGACGCCGAACCAAACCATAACGCATCTAACTAGGTAGGAACTAACGTTTGACAACTCGAAAAAAACGTTTCTTTGACGCACCGCTAGGGTGTATGGAACAGTCTTCCAGGGAGTGTGATTCCCGAATCTTTTAATATGGGTGTCTTCAAACGTGGTATGAACAGGCTAGTCAGCCTGGCAATATGGCCCGCAAATATGATGGCAATACGCCTAATTAACAAACATAATGTCATATGGCCTTAGGTTTTGGCCTTAACCATAACGATTAACGATTCTATCTATTTTAATTGTTTTGATATGTTGCAGTAAATATTTATATGATGGGAATTTCTTATAGCACGTCACGGTTATATAAAGTTGGGGAAATTACTTGCCGAATCGTGATTCATTTAGGTAAAACAAAGGTAAAACCCTTCAACGTTATAGCATGTTAATATTTTGCAATATTGAATTTAAATATAATTAGAAAACAAATTAATTAATTACTTAAATCCACTGCATGAGATTTATGTCAAGATTATGCTCAAAGATAAAATACAATCAGTTGGATGTTGGTAAGTAGGTATTTATTACACATAAATATTATAAATCAAAATAGAAGTGATAGGTAAGTGAGACTCGCGCACCCAGGGTTCCGTATCAATCGATAATAGTAAAAATTTAATTGTACGTTCAAAAAAAATTTTTTTTTGTCATATCTTGACTCGGAACTCTTTGAACACAACGAATTAAATTATCGGGAAGTGGCATACAACGCACCGAATTGAGGCGCGCTATTGGTGAGCATTCAGCACCCTCTCCAATCGTTGTCTCTCCTTTATACGTATCAAATTGCCATTTAACCGTCTTACTCTATCGACGTTCACAGAGCGAAACGTAACGTGATGTATGAGGCGCTCGCGCACTTACGCTGTTTTAAATATTGGCAATATATAGAACAACTCCAATCGCACCTTTCTACCGGTAAAATGTATGACGAGGGCCCGTCCAGAAAGTAGAATGTCGTTGTTTGAACACACGTAGGAAAATGAAAGCGCCTATCTGTATGTATAAAGAATATAATAATATAAAGAAAACTCCCAACGACCATAACCACAAGACGCGTGCAATTATAATAACACTTATGTATGTGCTGACGAGACTTTTATGTAAATTCTACATCAACTTAAGGGTCAGTACTACTTTCAATCGCGAGTAATGCTATTTTTAATGTGTAAACATCTACATATACCGGGACCCCGAGATTTTTTTCGTGGTTGGAGTGAATTGAGCTTTAGTAACAATTAAGTCGCATATTTTAAGCATCACGCTCGCGAGTTAAGTTTTTCATGGAACTACTTACATATAGTGGCCACGGCGAAAATTGGAGAATAATACACACCGTACGAAACAATTTCACGATACTTTTTTGTAAATATCAATTCCGCTTTACTGATGATCACTGATCAGTTTGAGACGCCTCGCGATAGAGGGCGCCACGAAACGGCTGCGTGACGAGGAGTCAACGCGTTAAAACTCCTCAAAAGCATGCGATATTCCAGCCGAACCCATAATTCCACATAATTAATGAGCTAGCAACACTTGGACACTGAATTAATATCCTGCGTGTCTAACCTTGTCCGTCTAGCTGTTCTAAATTATGAGGCCCTATGGAAATAAATATAGAAGGAACACAAACTTGTTGAGGAAGTGAATGAAAAGCTTGTTAGTGTGAACTATTTAGTAATAAGCTGAAATACTTATAGTATCTTAAGTAACTAACCTTGTGCCACCTCCAATGTGCCACTATCCCGCCTGATACACCTCTAACGCCTCTTTTCCACTCTCATACTTATCTTCTTACATGCTCGTCGGTTACGGGTACTTACTACGCGCACTTGAATCTATTTGAGCACATGCCCGATCTGGTCCAGGGCGATCCTTCCCGACTCTGCCACTCACACAAACTTTAATCCATAAATAGACACATTTTATCAGTATTCTATTAAACGCATATTGACAACTCCCATTCTCACCTAGCTACACTGAACAAACTGTACAACCTAAAACCGGCTAAGTGCGAGTCGGATTCGCGCGCCGAGGTTTCCGCACCACAAAAAAAAAACATTGAAAAAAACACGTTTCTTGTATGGGGACCCCCTTAATTTTTTACTGTTTCTCTTTTTTATTATTTGTTGTTATATCCGCCATAATAAATAACACATATTCTGTGAATATTTAAACCGGCTACCGCTACTATATAAAAAGGTTCTACGGAAGTTTCCCGTCCCTGAACAATTTTTTTTTTTCACTAGAGTAGATTTTATCTGCGGCGGGTGGACGAGTGGTCTGGCGTCGCCTCTCTTGCGAGAGGTCCGAGGTTCGAATTCAGTCGGCGTGTATCTACCAAAAGTTTTATTCTGACGGAAAAAATACGCACATATATGTACCTATGAACAGTACACTAGTTGCTTCACCGCTCAGAAATAAAATAATAAAAAACAACACAGGACATACCTTAACTTCACGAGAATATACGCCATATTGTTTTCGACATGTTTTTATTTTCACGCTTTAAGTTAAGAATGAAATAATTTAAGTTATAATAAGATAAATTCGAATAAATAAACAATAAAAATATCGGAACACGTCCCGTGACAGCTCTTGATATAATGTTACTAATATAACTTTGGTAGGTATTGCACTTCGCCGCTCGCTATCTTACATACTTATAGAGTCAACCAACACGCTCATACACGCACACACACACACACACACACACACACGCATACAAATCATTCAAAGGTTTAGAGAAGTTATAAATGGTGTGAACGAAGCATAATAAATAACAGACACGTACTTATCTCTGTCGCACTTGTAGAGTGGCGTATTTATTATTACCACTCGCGTTATGAGCTTCATGACATTTTTTGGCACTTCGCCGTGTTCAAGTGCCGTGCTGAAGAGACTTGAGAGTTTTGGATTGCTGGCTATACTGGACTAGAGGAGAACACCGCCGAGGTTGTTATGCGGCCGTCTTACATGCAGTACGGTGGTACCAACCCAGAAGGCTACAATTTGAGCCTATCACCTAGTAAGGGGCAAGGGAAGGCACCTACAGTTTTACACCGCTTCCGAACGGTGAAGCAGCGGGTGCAGGTATGTACGTAAATTTTTCCTTCAGAAAAACTCATTGGTACACGCCGACCGGATTCGAACCTCGGACCTCTCGCAAGAGAAGCCCGTCAGCTTCTCTCCCAGACCACTCGGCCACTCGCCGCCATGCGGCCATCTTTCGTCCAGTTCTGCGATGCAAACCCACACCCAGCCACATACAATCTTAGAGCACCGCCTGCTAAGGGGGCAATGTATCGTAATAACAATTCTAGAATTTTTAATTACTCGCATAAATATGACTACATTGGAAAAAGGTATTGGAATTATATAAGTACGTTGACAACAATGTCATTAAAAAGATAATGATAGTGTGTATGTACCCGGTAACCTGACTCTATAATGGTAGATAATACAAAAATATCATATTATATTATGTCGGCGAATCAATGTAAAATTGTTCGACGGTTTGTGCTATTTGTAGACGGCGACGAATCTTCCATTATCTCAAAGAACGTTATAAACATTAAAACATTACTTGTAGGTAAAATATAAAAAAAGTAATACTAATAACTAAAGAAAACTAACAAACATTAAAATAACTATCAAAAAGGGGCATTTTCAAGTGTTCCCAGAACAATGGCTGCATTACCCCGCTGGATGGCAAGGCTTACCCTTTGAATGAAGTAGGCCCTTGATTGCGGGAAAAATTATTATATGTTTTACTTTATTACCAAGTTTTTTCTTTCGGCGGGCGCAGAACGATATGCGGTTACAAATAAGTAGAAATAATACAATTTTAAACTATTATTATTAAACTACCGTACCGTGTGGGGCCGGTACTTAAAAAGAATAGCCCCACTGCATCTCTCCCCGTGCATGTCGTAAGAGGCGACTAAGGGATAAGGACAAGATACTGCGCTAAAGGGCGACAGGGTAGCCACTTCTCACCTTGGCGCAGTCCTTTCACCTAGTCATGCAGCAGGTGGGTTCTTCGTGTCTGACTTGCTGCTTGATAGTTGTCTTGTCCGTATACTGTGCTAAACGTGGTGGTCGGTGTTGTGCTGTAATTTACCAGAGTCCTTATAGCACAACACCGATTACTCTGCTTACCCTGATTGTCCAATCCACCAGACCAGGAAAGACCAGGCTAATTCATCTTATGAATAATCTGAAAACAGTTGGACACACCAACAGACAGACAGCATACACACACATACAGAACTGAAAACAAATCATGAGTATTTATGCATGTAAATAAGATTGTATTAAATAAGAAATAAACGACAATAATGTCATATAATGTTAACATCTCACCTGAGAGTGTGCACGGTGCGTGGGCGCACCCAACCTGTGACCCAACTAGCCGCTAGGGCAAGCAGCGGCGCGCACGCGCCCGCTCGCGCCGCCGCCCCCGCGCGCGCCTCGACCCGCCCCGCCGCGCCCCGCGCGCTCCCGCCCCCACTGGCCATCTGGACTGGATCACCGCATCTGTGGACAACGAGGAGGCGATAACAAACCATATGTTATTTATTTATTACTTATCATCAGTATGAGTAACACAATAATTTCAATATGTGGCAATCACAAACGAATTCGGTGCTCCATGCCTTGGATCTCGATGTAAATTTTTTCATAAAATCCCATGGAGGTGGAGAAGAAATTCAAATAAAATAAATAATTTCAACTTCCATTTTTTTTTGCAATCGTCTTTTTAAGAGACATTTTGGCCAGTGTCAGGTAAGTGAGGATACCATGGTCATATGCGGTCAATTATGGGGAAAAAAATTCAAACTGAACACAGTCTTGATAACACACAAAAAACATATTATACATATACACATATCTAGATATTTCAGAACTGGGAAAATGTATAAATATAATGTAAATAAATATAGAATAATGAGAGGCTAATTTGATTCTAATGAACTGCACTAAAATATATATTACTAGCTTTTACCCGCAGCTTCGCTCGCGTGAAATTCGCCCGCTACCGTACCTTTATTTTAGCGCGCGGAACAAATCGGTTTGTATGAGAGCCACATCTGAGCGTAATCGGAACTGAATTTTATTTAGCCTATCCTGTGTCTCGTATATGCAAATGTGCTTGTACTAAGTTTCATCGAATTCGGATGATCGGTTAAGAGTTATGGAGGAACATACATACATACATACAGAAAAGATTTCTAAAAAGCATCAATTTAGTTCTAGTATCATACATATGTAGAGTCTACAAACTCAGTATCTCATAAAACAAAATAACTTACTCCATGACTATCCCTCACAGATTTATTATTAGTATTGATGATTGATGATAAAGGGATGAGTGAGAGTAAGAAGATATTTCATATAAATAGGTAAAGTAATTTTAACAGGCAATTATAAGATCGTACAAAGAAGGAGTTTTGTTTTGTAGAGGACATGACAAGAAAATGTCATCAAGGTCAGTCTTTAATATTAGTCTGTATAATGCCATAACATAGCTGACCGCTGTTAGAATGACAGATGTCAAAGTGCCTCGAAGTAAATTTTTCAACATAAAACAAAGCAATTACTAAAATTATGTTTTTTACATTGCCCTATTGAAAAACGTAGGTAAACCTTCACGCATAGGTACATTTTATGACATAAATACTATTAATTCTGATTGAGGCAAATTGGCTTTGCAAAGCTACACCTATGTAGCTCTGTGGTAACACACTTATTGCTAATGCAATAATGTTCTTTTATCTATGTTTATTTAACTCTTCGCGTTAAATTGATTTGTGAGGTTATCTACAGTGGCGTCGGCGACCGCCGACGACCTGGCGCATGAGGGGGCCTCGCAAAAATTCGTTTACCCCTAGCTGACTCCCTTTGGGATCGCGCGATCCCAAAAATTCTCATCAAAGTATGGTCGCACACTGGGCTATTGCTTGTTGAGTTATTTATTTTAATTTGTGATTGTTCATGTAATTTTGTGTCAACATTTGATTAGCAATAAAACTCATATACTCATACACCAGTCTCATTCTATTTATCGTTTTCTTTCTGACTGGGAAATGAAAGAGGCCTCGCTAAGCTGATGTCGCTGACGACGACGTCTCCGTTTTGGTCTAGCCCCGCCACTGGTTATCTATCGCTTCTCCTCGGGCATTACCTTACCAGGCCTCACGCAAGTCACGCACTCTATGTACTTGCGCGCGCTAACTACCTATCGCCCGGTGGATCGCCGGCGATCTAATTCAGTGAACATTCGTCAGCCTCGCGAAGCATACCTACAAGCTCGCCCGCGCAACTGCGCGCAGCTGCAAAGCAATAATCACTTTACACTCGATCGTTTCGGGATGAAACCCGTTTCGGTCGAAACGGCTATGTAAATAGTTCGTGTTTTCCGTCCAGTTCAGCGTAGCTGACATGAAATGAAGGCAAGCACTGACATGGCATCTACTTCACCCGGTATTATGGGCCGACATAGCGAATGTTGTAGCCAACCGTGTCAGTTTCCATAAAAAAAAATCCATCGCATCTCTCCCCTTCCGTGCATTAAGACACATGCATGACACATTATGACATTTGGCGCCGAGCCACCCATAAGGTGGTCTATGTAGCAACTAGCAACACCCCATGGATACTCGGTCGCATGCGGCGGGTTACCATGCCATGACGAATGCCATACCGGATTGACAGATGCCTATTCGCGTCCCTCTTGAAGGACCCGAGGCCGTCACTGGGTACTGACAGTAATAAACCTTTATTTTAGCGCGCGGAACAAATCGGTTTGTATGAGAGCCACATCTGAGCGTAATCGGAACTGAATTTTATTTAGCCTATCCTGTGTCTCGTATATGCAAATGTGCTTGTACTAAGTTTCATCGAATTCGGATGATCGGTTAAGAGTTATGGAGGAACATACATACATACATACAGAAAAGATTTCTAAAAAGCATCAATTTAGTTCTAGTATCATACATATGTAGAGTCTACAAACTCAGTATCTCATAAAACAAAATAACTTACTCCATGACTATCCCTCACAGATTTATTATTAGTATTGATGATTGATGATAAAGGGATAAGTGAGAGTAAGAAGATATTTCATATAAATAGGTAAAGTAATTTTAACAGGCAATTATAAGATCGTACAAAGAAGGAGTTTTGTTTTGTAGAGGACATGACAAGAAAATGTCATCAAGGTCAGTCTTTAATATTAGTCTGTATAATGCCATAACATAGCTGACCGCTGTTAGAATGACAGATGTCAAAGTGCCTCGAAGTAAATTTTTCAACATAAAACAAAGCAATTACTAAAATTATGTTTTTTACATTGCCCTATTGAAAAACGTAGGTAAACCTTCACGCATAGGTACATTTTATGACATAAATACTATTAATTCTGATTGAGGCAAATTGGCTTTGCAAAGCTACACCTATGTAGCTCTGTGGTAACACACTTATTGCTAATGCAATAATGTTCTTTTATCTATGTTTATTTAACTCTTCGCGTTAAATTGATTTGTGAGGTTATCTACAGTGGCGTCGGCGACCGCCGACGACCTGGCGCATTAGGGGGCCTCGCAAAAATTCGTTTACCCCTAGCTGACTCCCTTTGGGATCGCGCGATCCCAAAAATTCTCATCAAAGTATGGTCGCACACTGGGCTATTGCTTGTTGAGTTATTTATTTTAATTTGTGATTGTTCATGTAATTTTGTGTCAACATTTGATTAGCAATAAAACTCATATACTCATACACCAGTCTCATTCTATTTATCGTTTTCTTTCTGACTGGGAAATGAAAGAGGCCTCGCTAAGCTGATGTCGCTGACGACGACGTCTCCGTTTTGGTCTAGCCCCGCCACTGGTTATCTATCGCTTCTCCTCGGGCATTACCTTACCAGGCCTCACGCAAGTCACGCACTCTATGTACTTGCGCGCGCTAACTACCTATCGCCCGGTGGATCGCCGGCGATCTAATTCAGTGAACATTCGTCAGCCTCGCGAAGCATACCTACAAGCTCGCCCGCGCAACTGCGCGCAGCTGCAAAGCAATAATCACTTTACACTCGATCGTTTCGGGATGAAACCCGTTTCGGTCGAAACGGCTATGTAAATAGTTCGTGTTTTCCGTCCAGTTCAGCGTAGCTGACATGAAATGAAGGCAAGCACTGACATGGCATCTACTTCACCCGGTATTATGGGCCGACATAGCGAATGTTGTAGCCAACCGTGTCAGTTTCCATAAAAAAAAATCCATCGCATCTCTCCCCTTCCGTGCATTAAGACACATGCATGACACATTATGACATTTGGCGCCGAGCCACCCATAAGGTGGTCTATGTAGCAACTAGCAACACCCCATGGATACTCGGTCGCATGCGGCGGGTTACCATGCCATGACGAATGCCATACCGGATTGACAGATGCCTATTCGCGTCCCTCTTGAAGGACCCGAGGCCGTCACTGGGTACTGACAGTAATAAACGAATTCCCTATTCGTTTGGTTGCCACCGTTTTAAAAAAAGAAGAAGAAGAAGAAGGACCCGAGACTGTACTTGGGGTGAAACGTATGGGCAGGAAAAGCGTTCCAGAGTTTACCGTTTTGCATGTCGTAAAAGGCGACAAAGATAAGGACAAGACACAGTGCTAAAGGTGCTCGCCGCTTGATCTTGTCTATAAATATATTTACTGAAGGTTGCGGTCGGTGCTGAGCGGTGATCATGGAAAATAATACTATTGTATGTAATAATTGTAATAATTGTCATCTGGATCTGCAGCACGAGGTTACCAAAATGTGGCGCGTCGACTCGACGATCGTTGTGCCCACAGATCAGAGAAGTAATAGCTATTACTTAGGATTTCTGTGGTTGTGCCCATAGTCGTTTCGGCGCATGGGCTGATAGCGAAGAGCCTCGACGATCACCTTGAGAGGCTCTCGCTGAGTGGTTGGGTCAAGGGCCAGATCCAGAAGGCAGCCCTGCTCGACACTGCACGCATCGTCCGGAGGTTTCTCTCCCTGGGGCCCGACCATCGGTAGCTTGGGCTCGCCCCGCCGCCGGTGGTGGAAACTCCATTTATTTTATAATAATTTTATATATAATTTTTGTATATTTTAGGTATAGTTTATTATATGTAAAATTATTGTAAATATATGTGTTAATAAAGGTGTAATAATAGTATTATTGGTCTATGGCGGTGATTCACAAGAATTGTTTACAGTAGGAACCGCATACGACCGAATGACCATGGGCGTCGTTAGATACCCTATGGGTGGCTCGGCGGCAAATGTCGCGCTTTCAATAAACCGGCCAAGCGCGAGTCGGACTCGCGCACCGAGGTTTCCGCGCCACAAAAAAAAACATTGAAAAAACACATTTCTTGGATCGGGACCCCTAAAAAAGTACAACACCGATTACCCCGCCAACCTTTTTGTCAGCCTCGATAGCTCAGTGGTGCAGACAGTCAACTGTCGCTATTGAATGTTAAGCAACGCTGGGTGCGGTCAGTACTTGGATGGGTGACCGCTGACCGTTGGAGGCTGACCGAGGTTCGGATTCCTCGTAAAACTGTAGGTCCCTTCCCTCCTAATCTTACTTGGTGGTAGGGTTTAACCCGCCCGGGTTGGTACCACCGCACTGAATGAAACGTCGGTTGAAACGGCTATGTAAATAGTTTGTGTTTTCCGACCAGTTCAGTGTAGCCGGCACGATCAAAGGGGGAAGCGCTGACATGGCACCTAGTTCACCCGGTGTTATGGGCTGACATCACGGACGTTGTAGGTGATGTAGCCAACCGGTCAGTTTCCATAAAAAAAAAAAAACCTCGATTGTCCGGGTACAGTGTTATGATATGATTATGTATATGTCAAAGAGCTTGTATTATGTCGCTGCGCTCCTGTAATACAAACTCTTTGATATGCATGTGTAATAATAAGTTAAAATTTTAATACATACATACATAGCGTCACGCCTGTTTCCCGGTGGGGTAGGCAGAAACAACGGATCTCCACGTGCCACGATCCTGACACACCTCTGCCGCCTCTTCCACTCCCATAATGTTCTTCATGCATGCTCGTCGGTTACGGGTACTAAGCACTTGCCCCTTTTTGAGCACATGCCCGATCTGGTACGTGCGTCTAGGGCGACCCTTCCCGACTCTTCCACTCACATTTGCTTCATAAATTTCTTTCGTTAGTCTCCTATCATCCATTCTTCCAACATGACCGAACCACCGAAGCATCCCTTTCTCAATCCTTGTCACTATATCTTCTTTCAACCCACAGTGCTCTCGCACTACACTATTTCTCAATCTATCTTTCATTGTAACTCCGCACATACTTAATTTTAATAATAATGCCTAATTATAATTAATAATGCTAAGGGAACAAAGTGCTATTATAATAATAAGAAACCTGATACTTTTCTCTTCTCTTAGTAGATAACGAAGTGATTTTGTTACCCTAATACACGCTCACACGTTGAATTACACCTTACGCCATTGAGTCAAAGTTCTTATTCGCTCGAAAATGTTTGCAGGCACCGGTTTGCCGAGTCACTTATCATCGTGACGCACTAATCAATAACATTATCGTCATATTTTTTTTAAGAATCACATAGATAGAGGGCAAGCTCGTATTACTCGCAGTTCTATAAGGGCTTATGTCGAAACGGAAACGAAACGTAAATTACGGCATTCGCAGCCGCCGCCGTTCGAAACCGAATGCTTTTGGGCGTCGTCGTCTGCTCAACAATCCACGCTGACGTCGCGCCAAGACAAGAGTCTCGCGTATTCATAAAAAACCGGCCAAGTGCGAGTCGAACTCGCGCACTGAGGTATCCGCACCACAAAAAAAAACATTGAAAAAAAACACGTTTCTTGCATGGGAGCCCCCCGAATTTTTTTTACTTTTTCTATTTTTTATTATTTGTTGTTACATCCGCCATAATAACACATATTATGTGAACATTTTAACCGGCTACCTATTACGGTTCCAAAGATACAGCAGTAGGACAGACAGACAGACAGACAGACGGCGGCGGCGTAGGCTTAGTAATAGGCTTCCGTACGGGATACAGAAACCTAAAAACGAGTCGAAAAACGAGAGCGCACCGAGGTTCCGTATCGCCATGTCATGGTCAGCGCCACTCACGCCATCTATGTATTAGTTAAAATGCTTCATACTCTTTTCGGTACATGGCGCGCATACACTTTTTAGTTTCTTTTATAGGGACCGCCGTGAATGTTTTACTTTTTCTTATTTTTATTATTTGTTGTTATATCGGCCATAATAAATAACACTGGGAAAATTTCAACGAGCTACCTATTAATATTATGGTTCAAGAGATACAGATACAGCCCTCGGACTGAAATTAATGGGACACTGTGTCCTAAAACAGATTAAAAATACTAAAATTAAATTAAATTAAAATCAACTTTATTGTTCAGAAGTATGTAAAGGTGTCACAAACGGCGAGTTTAATGCCATGCGGCATTTTCTTTACAAACTAAACTTTGGGATGTATGTAGAACACGCGTAGTGTCGTACCGTACGGAGCTTTAAAATTAAAAATACCTTACTTACTATTCCGAACGTTATTTGCGACTTTGGCACAGTCAGTCAGTCAGCGTGTAAGCGTCCACTGCTGGACATACGCCTCTCCAATTTTCTTCCAGTCCTCCCTGCCTTCAGCGATACGGAACCAATGCTTTCCGCCGACGTACTTGATGTCATCGTCCCACCTGGCTGGTGGTCTTCCCACACTCCGTTTTCCTGTCCACGACTTTGGCACACTACTGTATAATATCTGCTAGTTCGCACCGCGGTTCGCGCTAATGAACAGATTCCGCTAAGTTCTCCGAGCGGCAAAGCATTGTTGGTAGTGTCAATCTTTTGCTGCATCATTGTTGTTGTTATTGTATGTTGTTTATTTTGCATTCGTATTGTTGCCTTGTGTTCTTGATATATTGATAAACTCGTTCCTTTGTCGAGCCGCTGCGGTGTGGAACTGTCTTCCGGCGGCGTAATGTAGTCAACGAGGAGTTGGACCCATACATTAATTCCTCAGTCAATGAAACTTTGATAATATCTTGGAGTAATGTTCGGAATTACGACTGACAAATAATCCAACATTTTTTTTTACGGGAAGTTGGGTATATTCAAAGAAAAGTGAAAATTTAATATAACTCCTATAGACAAATTGCTCCGTCCAAAGTTACTTCGCCATAGGGTAGGTATTATTTATATGAATAAGTACGTAAATAAATCCAACATTTTTTGTATATGGAAATAGTGAATTAAAAACAAAATGTGTTTTTTTACTATATTTTTCTCGGCAAAATTGCTCAGTCGGTTCTTTAATCTGAATATACCTTAGTATTATTATGTACATCAATAAGTATAAGAATCCAACAACTTTTTTATATGCATCATTTTTTTTCAAGGTGACGACCGAAACTATGTTCCGGAAAATTCCTCCGTCCGTTTTTATTGTACAAATATGATTAAGAATTTTGAAGAAAATTATTTGCAAAAGAATCCAACAAAAAATCCATCGGCAAGTTTAAAAAACAAGCGGGCCAAGACGGGCGCGGTGCGCAGAGGAGCGGCCGGCCGCGGGAGGCGAGAGACGCGGCATTTTCCCCTCCTCTGCGTCCATGCTGCGCCGCGCCGCCCCTGGCGCGCCGCTGAAGTTGGCGTGCGGTGTGTGCTAACCAGGGACTGAAAGCCGGTTCGAAATGGGGTTCGGGTTCTCCGAACCGGTTCGAAGAACCTTTTTAACGAGCAAACCAGTTTGGTCGCGAACCGGTTCAAAAAAACCCGAACCTGAAGTCTAAAAACCGGTTCAGAACCGGTTTGGACCTCTAATATTAACCGGTTCGCAGCAGGGTACGAAATGGGGTGGAAACCTATATACATTTTTTTGGACTTTGGGCTTCTTTTTTAATGTAAAATATTGTTGTTTTATGTATTTAATAAAATAAAAAAATAGGTGGTTGATTTTTATAGTCTAATCGATTCAGTTTCATAACAGTAACAAAAAAGTCTTAATTATCATTATGACATAACACGTGTAAGTTGGTAAAAAAAATCAAATTCTTTCTATTCCATACTAATAAAACTAAAATTGAGGTTATTCACAATTTCTGAAATAAAGGGAACTATGTGTTGGAAGACTTTTTTGTTCCTGGCATGAAACTGAAATGATTAAGAATTTTTTTTTTTACATTTTACATAGAAAAAATGTTTTTGTGCGAACAAAAATTATTTGTTCTTCAAAAGTGATCTATTTCCGATACAGAACCCTCTCTTAGCGTACTATTAACTAATTTTGAAAGACATTATATAAGGTGCTTCGTTATTCATCTCAAGTAAACACGTTACGCAAAAAAAAAATAATATGTTTTTAGCATAACTTTTCGAGAAATTTTCAAACGCAGAACAGCTGTTTATTGTAAGTAAGTCACAAGGTCACTAGACCTGTGTGTAACAGTAGGTAGCTTGCATTGTACGGGGTCAATGACCGTTGTATGTCCAAACGCAGAACAGCTGTTTGTTGTAAGTAAGTCACAAGGTAACTAGACCTGTGTGTAACAGTAGGTAGCTTGCATTGTACGGTGTCAATGACCGTACTATGTTCAAACGCAGAACAGCTATTGTTGTAAGTAAGTCACAAGGTCACTAGGCCGCCGCCGCTCTAAAACTAGCTACCTACCTACCTACCTACCTACGTGTGCGGTGTGTGTGCCTACGTTTCTTGTTTGCAAGGGTCTATAGCCTTGATTGGTTTTTACAGCTATTTGATTGAATTTTTTTGGTAGGAGATGTTAGGAGAAACAATGCTCCTATAAACATGTTTTTTTTGCGTAAAGTGTTGAGCTGAACGGGACATGACAAAAAAAAATAATAATGATAATGATAATGACGAACCATACTAAATATGCATATGTCTCAATGAAATATTGTTATTGTTGTGTGTTCTTTATGGCGAAATAAATATCTGAATCTGAATCTGTTTGTTTGAGCGCGTATGTAACCCTCCCGAAGTTATTGACATAAATAACGAAGCACCTTATATAGGGAGTTAAAGCTGTTCGCGTCTGTGACACCTCATGGTCCTTAAGTCACACGTGCCTCCTGGGTGGTGCCAAATGAACAGCAGTTAGCGTGTGGGAGATCTTCGGATCGACTGGGTTCGCCACCACACCCTTAGAGAATCAATTATTTATTTTATTTTTATTTATCTCTTTATTTCAGCCAACTAGGGCCATATTGAAAATACATATTAAATGTAAGAACCTAAGAACTAAAATTACTTTTTCTCCACTTGTGTCTGTACGGGTCCCAATAGAGACCCGTATGCGTCATATTAGTCTGCTGACGCGGTGAATCAGGTGCGCGTAGAGTGGGCGCAGATTGCGTCCGCGGCACGGGCGTCGGCAGCGGCGCAGACGTCGTCGGCGGCGGCGCGGGTTGCGTCTCCTTAATGTGCAGGACGGCAGTTGTAGACAGCTCCGGCGCGGCCTCAGCATACTTATGGCGCGCGACCTCACGATGAAGGTCGCGATTGTAGCGCCGGAACACCGGAGGGCCAAAACTCACTGCGAAGGAATGTCTTCACCTTCTCGGCAGGAATGCACAGCTTGAAAGCGCAAAAGTTCGTGTCAGCCCAGTGAGAAGGAAGAGCCTCGACACTCTCAACTCGCTCACCCTTATCCTGGACGTGGCGGATGAGGTCCTCGATCTTCATGTCCTTTCGCAGGCGAGACACGTAGATGAGAGCCGTGCGGGGAGCTGCCTTCAAACAGCTCTCTTCAGGGGGCGCAGATCCGCGCTTATTGCACCTCTTCCTTCTCTTCTTCCTACTCTCGACGAGTACGAACCCGTCTTTGTCACGTGCAGCCTCCTGCCGACAGTCGGGACGCGGTTCCAAGCGCGGGGATACCATTGTTGTTTTCTCTACCGTTTTACTGATACGCTTCGTCATAGATCCGAGTCGCCTTTTCGGACGAGCGGCAACGGGGCGGGCTGAGGAGCGGGAGGGGTGCGCAGTGTAGAAGTCGAGGCATCAACAGCACCATCAGCGCTTACGTAGCATACCGGCGTCGATGTGCAATCGCTGGGTGACGACACTTGAGCACCTCGCCTGCGCATATTGATGTTGCGCACACTCAGCGTTTCGTTCGGTGTTCCCACTTGCAGAATGCGATCAGGCTGCAGAGACGGGGTTATCGGCCGGAGTGACTCGGAACATGACAATTTCTCAACTGCCTGTTTCAGCTGTTGAACTTCAGGGACGAGAGATGTTGGCCCCTCCGCCGCTGTCGCTCCACAGTTTCCCTTCAGTTGAGCTATGTCCGCTTTTATGATCACCAAATCTTTCAGGAAGGCCGTAACGTCGACGTGGTCGAAGGACACAGGCGGCAACTTATTGAGGTCGTACGCCACGAACCTTGGCACGTCGTCGGGGTCTGTCTGCTTTAAGATGGTGATGATGTCCTGGATAGTCTTCTTCTTCCGATTTTCTCCCTTGCGAGTCGGCCTTCTTGACGGAATGCACGCACAAAGCAGAACTCTCGCGGTCTCAACGTCGTCTTCGGTGAAGGCGGACTCACAAATCCGGATGATGCTGACTTCATCCAAGACGTCCGCTTTATGGTTTATGAAGGCTAGTACTTCGTTCACAACCATATTGCATTTATCGCACGCCATTTTCGCTTACTTCGCAGGTGCGTCTAGAGTGCATCGTGTGAGCGTCCGTCGCCGACCGATGCAAGCTCAGTACTATTATACCGCCATAACAGTTCACTGTGTTCCGGTGCACCTCCTGGGGACCCAAAAGCAGGTGGGGATGGCTGTGGTGAGGAGTAGGTCAGTAATCCCGACGCGGATTCGCTGTTCCGACGTGATGCATCGACACGGTTGACAGGGAGACTCGGTGAGACGGTTATTCCGCTGGCCGCCCGCCGGTGGTACAGGGGCCCAATCGCGTCTAACCAACGCGAGAGGCTGCCCTGGTAAACCGGCGCATAATCCCGGAGTGGTCCGTCGTGCCGGTTGGTGAACGGAGTAGGGGTCCCGGCGGCCACTTCCGGGGGGAGGGGAGGGGGGGGGGACCGGGGGCCCTTCCGTCTTCCGTGTCGGCGCACCACTAACCTGAGCAGTAAGCGAATAAGCTAGGGTCCACGCTTTGCCCGTGAATCACCACAGCCACCCTTCACGCTCTTTCCCCCCTCTTACTACAACCATGGCAGTACAAAGAAAGAACAACTTTCAATCAGCTGTGCACACCCCTACACCACTATTTAGCGTTGACTTGACCAACGTGCGGGGGTTGCACACCAATCTTAATGCCGTCAATCACCACGTGAAGAGGATGAAGCCGGCCTTGCTTTCTCGACGAAAACGCAAATATCTCGCCCTGCCGACACTTCTTACCTGCACCACCCCGGCTACACCCTGGATGAAGCCTTCCGCTGGCGAGCCGGAGTCTGCCTGTTTGTCAGGGCTGATATTTCCTGTCGTCGCCTGCGCTGCATTGAGGACTGCGAGCTCTCAATACTCTGGCCCCACGTGGATCTGGGAACGGTGTCGCGGGTCCCAATAGGTCGCACTCTGGCAATGCGGAGACAGCTCGGTTATTAGAGTACCTGAGTGAAGCGGTAGACAAAGTCCAAGAGCGGTTCCCCACCGCGGATTTGGGTTTCCTTGGAGACTTCAATGCCCATCACAAGTCATGGCTAGGCTCCAGGAGAACTGACTTTGCGGGGAGAGCCGCCTACGACTTCGCCCTGACGCATGGCCTGTCTCAACTGGTGGACCAGCCCACCAGGCTGCCAGATATAGACGGTCATGGACCCTCTCTGCTGGATCTTCCGCTGACGACAAACCCCACTAGATATAAAGTCTCAGTGAGAGCCCCGCCGGGTTCTTCTGATCATTGTTTAGTGGGGTCCACGGTGTCATCTTCGCCTCCTCAGTCCCGTACTGGAGGAACGCGTCGAATTTGGCACTACGCGTCAGCAGATTAAGATGAGATGCGAGAACACTTCGCATCCTACCCTTGGAGAGAGATCTGCTTCAGTTCGGACGATCCGTCAAAATGCGGTAATACCGTTGCCGATGTGGTTCTGGGGGCAAAGGAAATGTTTATTCCCAGCGCCTCTGTCCACCTCGGTGGTAAAAGCCAACCATCGTACAGCCGCGACTGTGCTGATGCTGTCGCAGCTAAATGCACAGCTTATCGGGCATGGTCGCGTGCCCGTGCCGGACGTGAATCAAACGTATCCGAACAGACGAAGGAATACAACCGCCTCTCCAGATCCTGCAAAAGGGTTATTGCCAGGGCCAAATTTGACTACATCGGCGACAGACTGAACCAGCACCCAACTGTACCGTGTGGGGCCGGTACTTTAAAAGAATAGCCCCACTGCATCTCTCCCCGTGTATGTCGTAAAAGGCGACTAAGGGATATGACTCCCTTCTTATATTACTAGGTTAAACCGCTAAAAATGAGCGTTTTTAGTGGTTTAGTAAGGAAAAGCTTTCTTTACATTTAACTTTTGATATTTTTTTTTATTTTTAACTTTTGAAAAATAATAAAAAATATCGTTTTTTAGGTTTCCGTATCCCGCAGCTTTTTTTTTCATAATTTCGAATAGAAAATGGCCAGTTACCTATCTGTATCTAAAAAAAACACCAAACTAAACTAACATCAAACTAACAAAGCACCAGTGAACTTAGACATGAACACGTCAGCCTAGGCTGTTCGTTCATCAAATAAATAAATAAATAAATAAATAATTTTTGCCAGCCTCGGTAGCTCAGTGGTGCGGTCGATCGACTGTTGTTAAGCAACACTGAGCGCGGTCAGTACTCGGATGGGTGACCGCTCGACCGTTGGAGGCTGACCGCGGTTCGGATTCCACGTTAAACTGTAGGTCCCTTCCCTTCTTACCTTACTAGGTGGTAGGGTTTATCCCGTAGTTAGGGTTTAACCCGCCCGGGTTGGTACCACCGCACTGAATGAAAGGTCGGTTGAAACGGCTATGTAAATAGTTTGTGTTTTCCGTCCAGTTCAGTGTAGCCGGCACGACCGAAGGGAAGCACTGACGTGGCACCAAGTTCACCCGGTGTTATGGGCTGACATAACGGATGTTGTAGGTGATGTAGCCAACCGTGTCAGTTTCAATTAAAAAAAAAAAAAAAAAAAAAAAACTGGGAGCTGTGAGTTCTGGTCTCTCGCCAAATCTGGCGAGTCGAATTTCTACCGCTCCTCTCTTCCACCTCTGCAGTGTCCTGGAGGCTCACTTGCCCACTCCGCAAAGGAGAAAGCCGACTTACTGGTATCTCTCTTTGCGGGGAACTTCAACCTGGACGATGGGGGTGCCACTCCCCCATCCATACCTAGGTGTGAGAACTCCATGCCGGAAGTACAGTTTCGATAACAGACTGTACTGGCGGAGTTTCTCTCCCTATACGTCAGGAAAGCGTGTGGGCCGGAAAGGATTCCTGCATTGGTGTTAAAATAGTGTGCTCCCGAGCTGGCTCCAGTGCTGACGCGCCTATTCCGTATCTCCTACTCCAATGGCCGTGTGCCGGCGGTCTGGAAATCTGCGTTTGTGCAAGCGGACCCCAAAAAGGTTTTTTTTATTGACAGCGCGTCGTATGGCGCCGAGCCACCCATAAGGTGTCTAACGACGCCCATGGACATTCGGTCGTATGCGGGGGTTCCGAATGCCATGCCGAGCATTGCTTATGGTGCCCATTCACGGCCCTCTTGAAGGACCCGAGACTGTACTTGGGGGGAAATATATGTGCAGGGAGAGCGTTCCAGAGTTTACCGGTTCTGTAGAGGAAAGATCTGCAGAATCGATTGGTACGCATCTGCGGTAAGTCCAGCGTGTAGGAATGCAATCCCTGCCCAGTGCGCGTGGTGCGAAGGTGGAAAGGGGACGGCGGGATCACATTAAACGGCCCCTCCGAGTACTCCCCACGGAATAAACGATAGAATACACTTAGGGAGCCGACATCCCTACGGTGTTGCAGTGGTTCTAGATCGCAGGACACTTCGGGGTCACCCACTAGTCGCACGGTTCGACGCTGGATTGAGTCCAGAGGCGCAAGCTGGTATTTGGCAGAGCCATCCCACAGGTGCGAGCAGTACTCCAAGCAGGACCTGATCTGCGATTTATAGAGAAGCAGCTTTTGGTGTGAAGTACCGTCGCACCTTATTGAGTACGCCCAGCTTTTTAGAAGCCAGCTTGGCCTTCCCCTCGATATGGCGACGAAAGTTCAGGTCGTGCGACAGTTCGACTCCGAGGACCCCGAGGTGTTCACTTAATTTAAGCGACGTGCCTTGGAATGAAGGAACCGGTGTGAACGCCGCTCTCTTCGCACTGAACACGCGAACTTGTATCTTGGAAGCGTTGAACTCGACCAAATTACTACGGCCCTATTCGGAAATAGAGTCGAGTGTGTGTTCGAGCTCAGACACAAGTCTTCGCCTCTTCTCATCCACAACATCCCGACTGGCTGAAGGGTGACTGGTGTAGGATCCGTGTGCCGTACTGTCATCGATGTATGTTGCCCAGAGACAGCATATCATTGATATGCAGAAGAAACAGCGTGGGTGACAACACAGATCCTTGGGGTACGCCGGCGTTCACTGACATGGCGTCCGACGAGCAACCGTAGTGCACGGTTGCTGAATGAATGCTACGCCCATGCAGGAAGTCGGCGAAGAAACAAGAAACAAGAAACAAGAAACGTAGGCACACACACCGCACACGTAGGTAGGTAGGTAGGTAGGTAGCTAGTTTTAGAGCGGCGGCGGCCTAGTGACCTTGTGACTTACTTACAACAATAGCTGTTCTGCGTTTGAACATAGTACGGTCATTGACCCCGTACAATGCAAGCTACCTACTGTTACACACAGGTCTAGTTACCTTGTGACTTACTTACAACAAACAGCTGTTCTGCGTTTGGACATACAACGGTCATTGACCCCGTACAATGCAAGCTACCTACTATTATACACAGGTCTAGTGACCTTGTGACTTACTTACAATAAACAGCTGTTCTGCGTTTGAAAATTTCTCGAAAAGTTATGCTAAAAACATATATTTTTTTTTTGCGTAACGTGTTTACTTGAGATGAATAAAGAAGCACCTTATATAATGTCTTTCAAAATTAGTTAATAGTACGCTAAGAGAGGGTTCTGTATCGGAAGTAGATCACTTTTGAAGAACAAATAATTTTTGTTCACACAAAAACATTTTTTCAAAAAAAATTCTTAATCATTTCAGTTTCATGCCAGGAACAAAAAAGTCTTGCAACACATAGATCCATTTCTTTCAGAAATTGTGAAAAACCACAATTTTAGTTTTATTAGTATGGAATAGAAAGAATTTGATTTTTTTTACCAACTTACACGTGTTATGTCATAATGATAATTAAGACTTTTTTGTTACTGTTATGAAACTGAATCGATTAGGCTATAAAAATCAACCACCTATTTTTTTATTTTATTAAATACATAAAACAACAATATTTTACATTAAAAAAGAAGCCCAAAGTCCAAAAAAATTAATATAGGTTTCCACCCCATTTCGTACCCTGCTGCAAACCGGTTAATATTAGAGGTCCAAACCGGTTCTGAACCGGTTTTTAGACTTCAGGTTCGGGTTTTTTTGAACCGGTTCGCGACCAAACTGGTTCGCTCGTTAAAAAGGTTCTTCGAACCGGTTCGGAGAACCCGAACCCCATTTCGAACCGGTTTTCAGTCCCTGGTTAGCACACACCGCACGCCAACTTCAGCGGCGCGCCAGGGGCGGCGCGGCGCAGCATGGACGCAGAGGAGGGGAAAATGCCGCGTCTCTCGCCTCCCGCGGCCGGCCGCTCCACTGCGCACCGCGCCCGTCTTGGCCCGCTTGTTTTTTAAACTTGCCGATGGATTTTTTGTTGGATTCTTTTGCAAATAATTTTCTTCAAAATTCTTAATCGTAATTGTACAATAAAAACGGACGGAGGAATTTTCCGGAACATAGTTTCGGTCGTCACCTTGAAAAAAAATGATGCATATAAAAAAGTTGTTGGATTCTTATACTTATTGATGTACATAATAATACTAAGGTATATTCAGATTAAAGAACCGACTGAGCAATTTTGCCGAGAAAAATATAGTAAAAAAACACATTTTGTTTTTAATTCACTATTTCCATATACAAAAAATGTTGGATTTATTTACGTACTTATTCATATAAATAATACCTACCCTATGGCGAAGTAACTTTGGACGGAGCAATTTGTCTATAGGAGTTATATTAAATTTTCACTTTTCTTTGAATATACCCAACTTCCCGTAAAAAAAAATGTTGGATTATTTGTCAGTCGTAATTCCGAACATTACTCCAAGATATTATCAAAGTTTCATTGACTGAGGAATTAATGTATGGGTATCCATACATCAAAACTCCTGGTTGACTAGTGTAGCGGGCGTTTCGCGAATTCACGCGCCTATGCCGGTTTTCATTAAAAAAAAAATCGTAGTATTACACTACCCTTGAATTTGTCACAAGTAAATTCTACGGTGTTCTGTCTGGTTACACAACAGAACAGCGATCGGTGGCCGTCTTAGCCAAGACGGACTCCTTTGATCTGTGACACCTATACGAAGAAGAATAGTCATATAATAGTATAGAGTATAGACTATATAAATTATATATACTATGTCGTTGTAAGTTTATATAGTTATAGTTCAGAGAACGACCGTGAGTAAAGCCCCGTATCCCGACAATTGAGGTACGCAGAATAATCGATGTTGTGCTGCAAGTACTCTTGTAAATTACAGCACAACACTGACCACCACGTTTAGCAATGTATTAGGATAACTATCAAGCCTCAAGTAAGGCACGGATACCCACCTACTGCTCGGTGGAAGGACCGTGCCACGGCGAGAGGTGGCTACCCTTTCGCCCTTTAGCACGGCATCTTGTCCTTATCGCCTTTTACGACATGCACGGGGAGAGATGCAGTGGGGCTATTCTTTCTTTTTTTTTAGTAAATATCCACATAACACATATTAATAGGTGTACTGTACCCAAGGGTGTACCATTTACCGTAACACTGGGCCCTCCTGAAGTTACAATCTTCACCACCGATCGACTGAAGCCAATGAAAGTGGCCCTACAGGAAGCGGCGCGGCGGCGGCGGCGCGGCGTTGCGAGTCGCACGCTGATTGCTTTATTTCCGGTGGTCTCGAATTCCCGCGCTGTGTGCGCACTTGATCGATTTTAGGGTTTTAGGGGTAGGTCCTGTAAACGCTAATAAAAGGTAGTCCATATGGAGCGTTCTCTTTTGTTCTCTCCGTGCGTTACAAATGATCTCTGAGAGTATTGTAGAATTGTAATGAAATGAAATGACATGAAAATAAATACATTATTGCACAATAAAAATTTACAAAAGGCAAACTGAGAGTCTAAAGGCATTCTCTACCAGTCATGCCTGGGATCCTCGGTAAGGTTGATTTAATGGTTAGTGAGAAATTAAATTTAAATAAAAAAGGTGAAGTGTCGCGGGACACCCAACAGAAGCAAAGCTTCTTACGATTTGTATTTTAAAATCAAATTAATAGTGCTCTAGCGGTCGATATCGACCGCTCCACAGTCAACCGGTTAATTAAATGTGTATAGGGATAGCGCCATCTATGAGATATTCCTTTCAACTTATACAATGCTTCGACTTCAAAAGACTCACATAGATAGCGATCAGGCAGCGCGTAGCGCCGCCCAGCCAGTGAAGAGCGTTGCAACGTATATTTACTAGGTGGTAGGGTTTATCCCGGCCGGTTTGATACCACCGCACTGAATGAAACGTCGGAAAACGGCTATGTCAATAGTTCGTGTTTTCCGTCCAGTTCAGTGTAGCCGACATGAAATGAAGGGAAGCACTGACATCCCAACTAGCACACAAGCTGCCAAAATAGCCGTACAATAGCCGTATAACAGTTCTGGGAAACGGCTTAGCCTGTACAATTAAGCTCTACAGTAGGGTTAGAGGGGGATATAACACTCCTGCAGCGCCAAAAAGGGCCCAAAATTATGCAACCTTCAGTGCCACAATCGCTCTACAGTGGCTCTATAAACCTGTTATGGCGATACAAAGGCTCTATATAAGCGCTTGTATTCGCCAAAAGGTGATACAAAGGTTCTTTAAAAGCGCTTGTGTACTCCTATGCGTGTAAGTTATGCGCTTGTGCCGCCTTTGTACAGCTTGGACCGTATTTCGCTCTTCTCTAACCTCTGTATGGAGGCTTAGACTGCATTTCGATTGTATAGCAATAGCAGATATTTACAATTATAATTTAATTTGAAGAGAGCGCCACAACACAACAAGTGATCGAAACTAAATTTTAACAGAAGTGGAATACCAGTTACGAGGTAAGTAATGATTTTCGTTTATATGAGCCAAAAATCAGTGCGAACAACAGATTACTGTGAATATAGGTATATGTTTGAGGTAAATTTTTCACGCGCCCCCAAAATATGCAGCTAATAATATAAATAATGCGCTTTTCATATGCAGGTCACGTTGTTATTATTAATTTAAAAAAAAATTAATCTTTGTGAGAGTTTTATTCGGTATTAAATGAGAAAATATTTATGTGTGTTGTGTAATTTCAAAGCATTTGATGTGGAAAATATTAAAATATTCATATGAATATTGCATTCATCAACATGTGTAATGGCGTCTCGTTGCAATAGCTTTAGCAGTTTACTATCGCCAATCAACCGCTTTCAGATATAAAGAGGCGATTGTATTCGCTCTTTTGGAGCTATAGGCCCTACACTTACTGTACAAAAGTGATTACTTCTCTTAAAGAGTTAAAGATTTACTTTAACCCTCTTTTCTAGATCCCAAGGAGTAAATGGAGAGTCTAATATTTCTCTAATGGAACGTTTTAGGAGTCCGTTGTCAGAACCAAAAACACATGTAAAAGTTTAAAATCAAGAATAAACATTGGTTCAATTGTTTGTTTCAGGGCGGCCGGCAGGACAGTTTTCATGGTGCGACGTTGTGCGGTGCATCGTGGCACGTTGAGACGTCGTATCGTGTATTTATGTTTTGACCCTTAGTGCCATGCTCGTTACGCATCATAATAAGGATATTTCTGGTGGAGGGATTAGCTCGTAAACTTTCCGATTCGACAGATTCATGATTCAAATGGGCATGTGAATTTCTGTTATGCCGGTGCTGAATAAAACATAATATGAAGAAAATATTCATTGTTTTATTTTATAAATAGGTATGCAACAATGGGAAGAAATATTATTCGCTTCTGTGTTCGACACACACTAATGTACATTGAGCATCTTTGGGAGTTACGTCTTCAGGTAAAACATTGGGAATTCTTTTATTCAAAATGTTCGATAGTCATTTCACTGCCACTTGCGCTATGTTAAATTCGACCGCCCATTTTCGTAATTCATTTCGTAAATCAAGATTTTTTATGAATTCACTTGTAATCGCCGTTTCTTCTTCATCTGAAGTGTAAAGGTTAGCAGAGTCGTGGATATGTTTTGTGGTGTTCTCTCTGGAACCCTCGTGAATTCCTGTTGCCTCGAAATCACTGTTAACATTCTCAACTATACTAATATTCTCACTGTAGGACAAAATGCAGTTACTTGTAATTGACGCACTACTCACAACTACGGAACCCTCATTATTATGAACTTGGCTTGGATTATTTATTACTGTTGGTGCAACCAGAATCAAATTCTTCCTTCCGACTTCGTTTTGCCTCCTAGCTGAGCAAACCAATAGCTTGATTATTTATGATATTTAAATAATCCCTGGATATCTTTCTCTTAACGCAACCACTCTGTTTTTTCCGTTTCCATATTTTAAAATCCATGGTGAATGAAACGACAGCGCGCGCATATGAGTCAAAAACGGTAGAGCTTTTATCCTGCCTTGAGCGCTACAGTGACAATATTGGCGGATTTTCTATTCTTTTGGTGGTTAAATATTTTCTTACTATATCCAATGCAGCCTTTTATCACACAATCGCTATAAATATTCCTACTGTATCACCTTCAGCGCTATAAGTAGATTCATACCTCTACTGAAGTTATAAGTGTTACAAAAGCGTTCACAAACTCAACTTAACAGCTATGGGTTTCAATATATTCTACTCTAACACCAAAAGTGTTTCAAACGATGTTTTGAATACCACTCAAAAGCTTTAGCCTTCACACCTTATCTTATTGAACTTATAGTGTTAGAGGAGATATTTTTAACCCTGTTTAAGATTCAACGCCCATATAACAGAAACATACTAACCCTTTGTACAACGGGGGCGATAATTTGTTACCATTTTACGGCGACTATTCCACCTAGCTCTTGTAGAACTTTCTAATATTCTGTTATACATGTTCGGGAGGATACAGAAGCCTTTGAACGGCTATTATACACCTGTTAGGCTGTACAAGGGCTGCTAGCTTAGCTTGTGTGCTAGTTGGGATGGCACCTAGTTCACCCGGTGTATATGGGCTGACCTCACGGGTGTTGTAGGCGATGTAGTCAACTGTGTCAGTTTCCATAAAAAAAAAAGTCCGTCCGTATTTTCGTGACGTTTTTTTTTATGGAACCTAACACGGCTGGCTACATCACCGACAACATCCGTGATATCAGCCCATAACACCGGGTGAACTTGGTGCCACGTCAGTGCTTCCCTTCGGTCGTGCCGGCTACACTCAACTGGACGGAAAACACAAACTATTTACATAGCCGTTTGGACCGACCTTTCATTCAGTGCGGTGGTACCAACCCGGGAGGGTTAAACTTTAACGTTTAACTTTTTCTGAGTTAGGTACCCATACCACACAATAGAAAAGAGTGCCCATACCAAGCGAGCGTTAAAACGCTTCACATAAAAAAAGCGACCACCACGCAATACGCTGGTTTTTATTATTTGTTGTTTTAGTTTAATTCGAACTGTAAGTATGTGAAGGTAGATTATAGATACGATTTTTATTACTTTTTTGAGATTTTCACGAAACCGGAATCCCGAATGCATGAAGTAGGTTCGCGCTTGACCGGATTTTTTACGCTTCCGAGGCGCACCGGACCGGACAGGACAACCGGCAGAGCGGCACCGTACGCATAGTACACCGATGTAACAGTAAGTTAGTCAATGCTACTTTTCGAATCTCGGCTCGGACTCGCACACGAGTTCGCTTTATAGAATTTTTATTTAACTCAAATAACGTATACATACACAGATAGGTACATTATTATTAGTTGCGTTGCGGAGTTTTAACTATTCTTGGTCGCCTGCATACACTTTTCCCACCGACCTCCCAAAGATTGGTTAGGATAGAGTGCCTCACGGCATTAAGCACACCTATTGTGCCTAATTTGTATAAATTGGCGTTCAATAAAGAATATACACATACATATTTTCTGTGTAGCAGGCGAATGAAAAGCGACTCCACAAATGCGTTAGTTGCCGAACTTTATTGACAACCGATATGACTAAATAGAAAAGGATTCCTGGTTTCTGATAATAAACTATTAAATATGTGGACTTGAACAAGAGATTGTCCAATGTATTCAGCGAATCTTGACCAATTTGATCAATAAATAAGCTGAAACTTTATGTATACAGACAGAAGCCTAAAAAGCCAGAAGTTTTGTGTATTACCTGGGTGGAATTTTATTTTCTCGTTCACTTTTTTTTTTTTAATGGGGAGCACGACAAATCGCGCGCTCCAGACTAACGAAGACTTTAGTTTTGTGAGAGGTACGATTTGAGACATTCGCCACGAATAAATGGAACCTGGGGAGGTTCACTTTATTCGTGAAAATGTATTAACAGATTCGAGTTCACATTTCGAGCGCACCTACGCCACACACTGTTCTATTCGTGTACTGTGGCTGCGCCCTCAGGCGGAAAATAGCCGTCAACTGACGCTTCCGCGCCATTATTACCAGCCCGGGGATTTGGGCGCGACGACGCTTTCAAAAACTCACCATACACCTGTGTAGTACCTTTTCGCACTCAGAACTTTCAACTTCCCCGTAAAAATACTAGTGTTACATGTTAATTCGGCAAAGTTCTACATAAGTACATACTTCTTAGCATGCTTGTATGATCGTTTGTCGACTACGCCAGGCTACTTTGGCAGCGATTTGGGGCGTAAAGCGTGCATGCATATATCAAACGGTTTTTCCGGCGCGGCAGCAGTTTTGCCGAAAGGGTAAGCAGTGCGGGGGACAATTGAGCGCCATTTTGTGTGGCTAAACATAACCAAAGCCATTGTGATTGGGATGCTTTGTTTTCAGTGCTTTGTGTTCAGCCTTGCCTGTATCTACTGTCCTTTGAAAATCGATTCCTACATTTCTACATGTTTGAGTACATTCGTGTAGAATGTAAATTATAATTTTAATACAATATATGTAATGTAATATAATTATAGGCACTTACGAGTATTATGAGCAAAAATATTCTTTGGCAATAACCCCCTTATTGCATCACATGTCCAGCGCTCAAAGAAACTTTTGATTTGTGCCGAGATTTCTTGGGGGCTGCGCTCATTTGAGATATTTTTCTCAGGTCTCATCTCATGTGACCTTAACCGCTAAGTTACACGCTATAATATTATATTATACCTACCTATGAACCAGTTGTTTTTACCACCAAACATTCCAACATAATTTAAATAGAATTAAGCAGTCTCTATTAAGGTTCAGAAGTACCAAAATTTGGCTTCTCCTGATTGAGATACATCAATCGAGAGAAACTCCAAACTCACAATGGCTTACGAGAAACATCAATCGGGAGAAACCTATTTTTTGTACTGTCGAGCCTTAAGTAGGCTTTGCAGTTCAACTTCTTTCTAGAAATTAGACTGATGTAAATATCCGACTTTCAGTATATATTATCAGACAACTTTACGGGCCAGTTTCCAGAACTTAGCTCCAGGCTAACTGAAGCCGCAGATTGGATAGTTTGTAAACAGACTTTCACAACTGTTGGGCTACATCGTATCATATATATTCTGTGGTTAAACTAACCTTAGTTAGATCTTCTGTGGTCAAAGATACAATGAACAAAAACATTGCTCAGAACGGTTTTATACTTGTTTTGACAGTAAGTACAATTGTATTTTAAAGGGCAAAAAACTAATAAAAAACCCTACAAAAACTAAAAAGGCGCTCTTCCTGCCCATATATTTTCCCCCAAGTACAGACTCGGGTCTTTCAAGAGGGGCGTGAATAGGCACCTCCGTCAGGACGGCATGGCTTTTGCAACCCCCACATACGACCGTCGTCCATGGGCGTCGTCGTTAGACATTTTATGGGTAGCTCGGCGCCACATGTCGCGCCTTCAATAAAAAAAAAGTAATAGGAAGAAAGAAATTTTTTTTCGTGCACAATGTTTATGAAATATATTTATTTAAATCTTATTTTATTATTAACAACTATTAACAATTATTAACAACTAGAACATACATATATATTAAAAACTAGAATATGTAATAGAAATATCACTTACATATAAAACAAATAATTATTTTAATGTCGCAAATAATACTAGTAAGTATTGGCATTCAGACGAGCATTCAGGTAACTACCAAAGCGAGTGTTGCGTTGTAATGATTCCATTGTCTATCTATATAGACAATGATCACAACGCACTAATCGTCTCGAATTTGTCAATATTCGATATCAAACAAAGCTGAGCGGTGAGCGGCGCGGCGGCGGTGCGGCGCGGTGTGGTCAAACAAACTCTCGTGGCTTTTAACAAAAGCTGAAGGCGGTAAACTCGAAAGCGGGAAAGAGTTCTGAAGCATAAAACGGCCATTGGCATAACTGAAATATTATTTGACTTCGTCGAGCACGAAGCAACCGCGCAAGCACTCTCTATGCAAGAGGTCAACAGCTACGGAACCCTCCACGTGTGAACCGGTATGGGTGACTGAGTCAGAGGTGCCAGAGCACATGCTGCGACCAGACAAAATCGCCTCCGAGGAGGTGCCATACCGGAGAGTTCCCTTTGAATTGCTGACTAATACTGGACTAGAGCAGAACACAGCCACACAGCATGCACACATTGTAGAAACAAGTTTATTGACGCTACATTAAATAATTAACGCTAAATTAAGTAGATCCTCCTTATCCTTATCCTTACCTATAATGCTCCAGGCCACGATGCTCTTAGTGTCGATCACTTAATGTACGCTGGACCATCGCTGTGGGTAGCGATGTCTGATTTGTTCAACCAATGTATTGCACATAGTTACCTGCCATCGGAGTTCATGAAGACGGTAGTCGTTCCACTGGTGAAGAACAGGACCGGAGATATATCGAGTCAGTCTAATTATAGACCTATATCACTGGCGACGGTATTTTCCAAAGTCTTCGAAAGGCTTCTTCAGCCGCACCTATGTGAACACCTCAACCTACACCCGGCTCAGTTTGGCTTTCGGCCCGGTCTATCGACAGACATGGCAATACTTGCTCTTAAGCAAACAGTGAAATATTACACAAACAGAAATACTACCGTTTACGCATGTTTCCTTGACCTAAGTAAAGCATTTGACACAATACTGTATGATGTTCTTTGGAATAAACTAAGGGAAACTGGTGTACCGGAAGAGATTATAAGTCTGCTGGCGTACTGGTATGTCAATCAAATAAACACAGTGCGATGGGGTGAAGACTTCTCTGATGAATACCAGTTGAGTTGTGGAGTAAGACAGGGTGGAGTTACATCTCCGGTCCTGTTCAACATCTATGTAAATGGGCTCATAGAGGAGTTGAGCAGCACGGGTATAGGATGTCACCTCGGTGACACATGCGTTAACAACATAAGTTACGCGGATGACATGGTCCTGCTGAGTCCCTCTGTGAAGGGACTCCGACGGTTGCTGGCAAACTGCGAGCAGTATGCGGCCCTGCATGGTCTAACCTATAATGTTAAAAAAACGGAACTCGTTGTGTTCAAATCTGGTGCAGGACCAGATAATGTTCCACCTGTAACTTTACGTGGTTTTCCAGTGAACATTGCCACAAAGTTTAAGTACTTAGGGCACGTACTCACTGAAAATCTGCGTGATGATGAAGATATCGAGAGACAACGACGGTCTATTGCAATGCGGAGCAACATGCTGGGAAAGAGATTCAGGCGGTGCTCTCGTCTGGTTCAACTAACTCTGTTCAAGGCATACTGCCAGGCGCTCTACACCAGTCAACTATGGAGTAATTACACGCAGCGAGCAATAAATTCGTTGCGTGTACAATACAATAATGGCTTCCGGTGTATGCTGGGTTTGAAATGGCGATGTAGTGCGTCTGGTATGTTTGCTGAGAACAGGGTTGATGATTTCTTTGCCGTAATACGGAAAACAAGAGCAGCCTTCATGGAGCGACTGGCAAAATGCAACAATGCCATAATTGAAAATGTATATAGGCGAATATATTATACCGATTTTATAATATTTTAGTTGATTTTAGTTTATTTAATTTAGTTTCAACTATGTTTAATTTTAATTTAATTACAATTTTAATCATATTTAATTATAATTTAATTAACTATAGGTAAAATGTATTACCTGAAATAAAGTTTTTTTTTTTTTTTTATTATGTTATTTCTTTATTTTCACGTTTTTTGTACAAGTACATATTTATATTAATTTTATATAATTATAAAATAAAATATCTATACAAAATTAACACAAACAGAGAAAAACAAAAAACGGTATACTCGCCGGCGGCGGGAGGCGGACCTCCAAGCACGCCGGCGGGGGCAGGCCGTGGCTACGGAGCTCTCCGAGACGACGCGAGACTAAGCTTCGAGCGGTAGGTGGTGGTACTAGACACGTAGGCCACCACCACCCCCATCTCGGAGAGCTCCGTATCCACCGGCTGCAGGGCGACGACACGCAGTCCTTTCATGGATCTTGATCCTCGTGCGTGCGCCGCCGTTGCGCACCGTACCGCCACGCCGGTAGCGGGGGCTGTAGTCAGAGCACGGAGCCCCGATAGCCCCAAGCAGGCCGGTTAATGTGGCGGACATCGTCGTCCCGTCGTCGTAGGTCTTGTGGCGGGAGCGCGATGTTGTTCGTCGTCGTCGCCGGCAGATGTCGGTGATGCAGCGGCGAACCTTGGTGGTGGGTGTGCGCTGTCGTGGAAGAAGTGGCAGGTAAGCGAAACACAGGTACACGTCAACGTCGTCGTCGGTGTAAGCGAGGATGGCGGCGTAATCGTGCGGGGCGACGGCGCGCTGCTGGCGCGGCAGACTCCACGCAAGCTGCGGTGCGCCCTCACCGCGCCCTCCTCTGGCCCGGGGCGGGGACGCCGGTCGTGTCCCTGTCTTCTGCCGTGCTGTCTTGGACAAGCATCACCATGTTCCGGGATTGCCGAGCGGCGGCGCTGGTGGTATTGCACACCATGCGGGGTGCTGCGCCGGTGGTGGTGGGGCCGCGCAAACACGCGAACTCGGCTTCTTCGTCCTCAAAACTCGGTTTTAAATTTTTTTCATTTGGGAGGAAAAAAATTAGCGACTTGTCACTTTGACAGCTTCTTCTTTTTTTTTTTTTTTTTTTTTTTTTTTTATTATTATTATGTTTTTATTTTCACATTTTTACCATATTTATATTAATTTTACATATTTTATAATATTATACAAAAACTTATAAAAATACACAAAATTAATAAAAATCTAAATAAAAACGGTAAATATCCGCCGGCGGCGGGAGGCAGGCCTCCAAGCACGCCGGCGGGTGCAGGCCGTGGCTACGGAGCTCTCCGAGACGACGCGAGGCAAGCTACGAGCGATAGGTGGTGGTTATTATTATTATTATTAATAAAATCCAACGTCTGCTTTCTGTCTGAGTGTCTGAGTGTCTGAGTGTCTGTCTGTCCGCTTATAACTCGAGAACCACTGAACCGATTTTAATAAAACAAAATCCTTCCTTACCTATAATAAAATCCAACGTCTGCTTTCTGTCTGAGTGTCTGAGTGTCTGAGTGTCTGTCTGTCCGCTTATAACTCGAGAACCACTGAACCGATTTTAATAAAACAAAATTCTACGGATAGCTTGATTCTTCCCATCAACTATAGGGTACTTACTATCACGCTAAATGGCTTATGAGGTTAGCAGTGAAGTGAAATATGAGAGCGGGCGGAGCCGCGGGCACAGCTTGTAGTACATACATATCAATCACACACGCTGAATCCCCACAATCGGGGTAAGCAGAGTAATCGGTGTTGTGCTGCAAGAACTCTGGTATATTACAGCACAACACCGACCAATCGATCAAGCAGCAAGTAAGGCACGATTAGTTTAGTAGTATTAAGTAAGTAAACTCCTTAAAATATAGCATGATACCTGTGACAGCTGTCAGACAAAGTGACATTACCATAATAGTGACATACCACTAATAAAGTATGAAATTGTCTTTTGTGCAAATTACTGTAAAAAAATACGGAACTTCATGCATATGTTCTCGATGACAGCTGTCACAGGTATCATGCTATATTTTAAGGAGTATAGTAGTAGTAGTCTATAAGCATAAGATTGTCTTTTATCTGGTTCTGTACAGCCCTTGTCGTTGTTTTTCATTGTTGTTACATTTCACACTACTATATACTAGTTGCTATTCGAAAGATTTCAAGTGAAAAATTTATTTGCCTACGAATGATATAATAAAACCTAAACCAGCCGAGGTTGCTATGCGGTCATCTTTCGTTCAGTACGGTGGCACCAACCAAGTCGCCTACAATTTGAGAGCAGCAGGTGTAGGAAGCGCTTACATTTTGTCTGCGTGCAAACCTTTTGTAACTAATTCACTCATCAACCAGTTGACCCAGTTCTATTGTTTTGAATGGCCAGGAAAAGGGGTAAAATCCGGCATCGCCTGCGCACTGATTAATTCAAAGTTCTTTTTTGGAGCACCACCGACTTAGCGGACGAGGCGCGCGAGGGCGCGGCTCGATACTTCAGATAACATTGATCTGCATAGCGAACTCGCCACCTGAACACCGCCGCCATTACTGTGAATGATCATCAGCATCACAGAGGGAAGGAAAATATGCATTGCTTGATTTTTGTATATATATCCCAAAACTCAACGTCAAGCGGGAACCAGGGAGTAAGCCAGTTTATGGCTACCCAGGGAAAAATAAGAAAACAAAAATCATTTATTTTTTTAGAAAAAATTTAACTGATTCTTTTTTTTGGCATTCTGGTTTTATTTGGGATAGTTATCAATATCAGTGTTATTTATGCTTCCAATATAAAAATTTTAACAATTATATTTGCAAATTTGCAGTCGTAGTACCTAAAATATTGTACGAGATGTCAATTTACAACGTTTTTCAAAAAATGCTCATATCATAAATAACAAATGACTCCGATATTTTTACTTATTTTTCCCTGGGTAGTCATAAACTGGCCTACTCCCTGGTTCCCGCTTGACGTTGAGTTTTGGGACACGTTGTGGATAAAGAGGGAAAGGCTAAATTAAATTGGGAAAATAAAAATGAAACCATTCGACATATAGGGGCAATTCGTTATCGGATGGGCGCGATGGCGACAATCCCAGAGATCCTGATTGAAATCCTGGTCGGGGACTAATTAACATGTTGGTTTACATGAAAAAAAAAATCAATACAAATAAAATAAATCTCAACATTGTATAAAACATGACTGCGAAAAACCAAGTCAAGTTCGTGTTAAAAATAACAGTAGAAAATATATATAGTCGGGTTCTTTGCCCTCGGCTTGGCTCGCTTGTTTAGGGTTTAACCTTTTTGCTCACCGCTCAGGCCGCCGATGACATAGCGTTATGATATTTGTCTAAAACCATCTGGAGAAGTGACAGAATGTAACAGTTAAACCCTATCTAAATCGACAAAGTGGTTCTCGAGTTATAAGGATATTCACATATTGACGTACGTTACACGGCCCGGCCGCCGGTCGCCGCCGGTCGGTAAGCCCGTAGAAACTTAGTTCTATTTATTAGGATACACAATAACCTACAAGCGAGTTTGCCCGTTCTTTCTCGCCGTGCTATAAAGAATGGGCATATTATATAGAACGGCGGATACGAAATTATCTTTGACTTCTCCGAGTGTGATGATGACTGATGGATGAGTGATTGATGATGTATAAGTAAACTTCAACTGATTATCTAAACGCCCGAACGTTTTTTCGTAGTCGAGTTTTATATAATAAAAATTTTAACCGACTTCAAAAAAAGGAAGAGGTTCTCAATTCGACTGAATTTTTATTTTTTATTTTTTTTATCTTTGTTACCTCAGAACTTTCGACTGGGTGAATCGATTTTGGAAATTATGTTTTTATTTGAAAGCTGGTGCTTCCCGTGTGGTCCCATTTGGTCAAAGGCCGAGCGATTCCGCCGAGTACAATAATAGCAAAAAATTACAAAAAAAAAAACTGTGAAATAAAAAACTATTTAAAAAAATATAAAAACCGCCTTCAAAAATTTATGAAATAAAAAAAAATCTATCCCTAGAGTTGAAGGCGGTGCTAAAGCAAGCAAAAATAACCGACCGCCTTCAACTCTAGGGTTAGATTTTTTTTTATTTCATACATTTTTGAAAGCGGTTTTTATATTTTTATAAATAGTTTTTTTTTATTATTCTTATCTCGTTTATAATGATGCTGCGGAATTGAAATGCACTCCAAATTTAGGTATACGATGAACGACTTGGCACCCAGTGACTAGCGCCTCCCCTTGCGCATTGCGCAGTTTCCGACCTTAGTTCCGCGGTTCAGGAACAAACAAACAAACTGTGCCGGCGCGGGGATGAAACTTATATAATATACGGCCGTTTGGCACTAATTACCCTACCTTTGACACAGCCGGCAATGAAGTTCTGGCGACTAGCGAGTGCCTCGCTGCGGTTTATCAAAGCGCCCTCTTCTCTCTTTCAGGACTATATCGTGTGATCGTTGTCTGAGTTAAGGCCCTGTCAACCCGTATTCACCCGTACTCCTCATTCAAGGCGCCGCTTTCGCTGGTTGGAGTAGGATGCAACACAATCAATCAATCAATTAAAAATTAGGTTTTTATTTTTTTATTCAAAAACTACGGAACGAAACAAAAAAGTAAATTGTTTAGAAAGGATTTAGATATATATTCTACAAATAAAATATATTTTTTCCCAAGCCTTGGTTTGGTCACGTTGCCTTAAATACGTTTTTATAACTAAATTCAGAGGCATGTTATGTTCATGATTTTTTTCTATCGAGCGAAGTCAATCCAATCGTATTTTCAAAGAGCTATCGATCTGCGCTGATAGATGAAGGATTACATAATATATTAAAACTGAATCTGTCAGGTGAGTAATATTGGTCGTAAATTTCTTGAAATTCGAGTCAGACGCAGCCTCACGTCACCTTAAAAAGAGACGCGTGCGCCCGATACACAAACACGACAACAGGAAAGTGCTGACGCGACACCGCGTTCCGTCGGGCACAACGTAACGGGTACATTCAGCTGTCAACTGGGGGTTTAATTGAGTTGTGGAGACAATACATTATAGTTCGGAATTTTAGAATTCAAGTTATGTGAGGGATTCACACCACCTGCGATTCTGCGGTGAGATGTATGTATGTATGTACGAACGTGCAGGCTGACACGAAAATTGTCAGCCTCGGTAGGTCAGCGGTGAATAAAATATGTGTATTTTTAACGCGAGTGGAGCCGCTGTCAAAATCTAGTGACTTTACTATATATCCCCTTTCACGATGATTTGCTTGCTTATTTGCTCTCGCAATACCATCTTTTTTTGCAATAAGATCGCCGACATCCCACTTCTGACGTAAGAGCCAACCCAAACCAGCAGTCACGCCGAGCGCAGAGCCACGTCAACAGAGGAGAGAAGAGGTAATATGTCGGCAAACAGAGCCGGCTCTGTCGAGTCTGGCACGAACACGGCTCCAATAATCCCCATTGATTACCTACTCCGTCGCACTACATATCTAGAAGAGGCGTGACCTTATTGACGAGGTGAAAGGAAGTGCCTTAGGGTGAAATTACGCAATTTATAATGCCCAACTAAATCCAACACGTATTATCTACAATAATACAATGTGTATCTTTTTTTTTATTTGTGTATATTTTTATGCTTACTTATTTCCAAGAACGTTGAATAGGTTAGGACGTCGAACCTTCCCCGCGCCAGCGTAACACGATATTTGTAAAAACGTACAAATAACATTCGTTACCACCCAATCAGAGCGCGATACCACCAGCCCGATACCACCCAATCAGAGCGCGCGCCGTCCCCTCCGCTATGCGCGGAGCTCGGCGACGCCGGTTCTCATATAAGCATTGGACAGTCCGACGTCCAACCTATTCAACGTTGTTCTTGCTTACTTAGTTAGCATTATCCGTCACCATGCGCGTTTCTCACGTCCCAAAGCTTAGTTTGAAAGAACGGCTTATGGCATTAAACTCGCCTCTTGTGTACCAAGTTAGAATTATGCTGAGCAATAAAGAATATTTCACTTATTGACTTCTGTCACGATTGTTTACAAATTACAAATATTAATACACGACCAGAGGGAAAGCACTGGCATGGCATCTAGTTACTGCAGAACCAATATGAACGACAGTCCGACGTCGCGGCCAACCATGTCGCGTTCCAAAAAAACATCTCTATCACACCTTGTTTACTCAAATGTCTTCTGTCTGTTACAAATGAAGTGCAGGCATACCAAACGTTGGCAAGTAAAATGTATGCAATATGTGACTATGCCTTTTCTGGATGTACATTTTCGTGGCCTACTCATATACCTAGCCCTAGGGCGGACGACCCATCGGCCGGCTAGACATTACATTGTCGCATATTGGATCACGTTGTATCTGATGATTGGGTACAGAGAGAGATGGAGAACGTTTGAAAAAGTAGTGTGGAAGAGACTTCCCTTCTTACCTTACTAGTTGGTAGGGTTTAACCCGCCCGGGTTGGTACCACCGCACTGAAAGGTCGGTCGAAACGGGTACGTAAACACACAGTTCGCGTTTTCCGTCCCGTCCGTAGCATTGACAAGGCACCTAGTTCACCAAGGTATTGTGGGCAAATATGAGTCAACCAGGACCGCGGCACGTGGAGATCCTCTGTCTACCGCATTGGAAATCAGGCGTGATGTTTGTAGGGAAATTTCGAGGTACAATTTATTTTATGCAATCTGACATGGTTGGGTAAATCTGCTAGACTCGCTATGCTAATCCATTATACCATATTTCTGTGTGAAATAAGTGCCATGTCAATACTTCGTTTGTGTTTGCGCAACAATTACTTGATATTTTTTTTTTTATGGAAACTGACACGGTTTGCTAAATCACCTACAACATCCGTGATGTCAGCCCATAACACCGGGTCAACTTGGTGCCACGTCAGTGCTTCCCTTCGGTCGTGCCGGCTACACTAAACTGGACGGAAAACATAAACTATTTACATAGCTGTTTCGACCGACCTTTCATTCAGTGCGGTGGTACCAACCCGGGCGGGTTAAACCCTACCACCTGGTAATATAAGAAGGGAGTCATAATATCCCTTAGTCGCCTTTTACGACATACACGGGGAGAGATGCAGTGGGGCTATTCTTTTAAAGTACCGTCCCCACACTTATATACCTACGTTTTGAAGGTGGATCTCTCCCATATAACTTGTCGAAGCTGAAATTGTCAAGGAAGCCCGGCGCTATATTATTCCTCGCCAACATTCTCTCGCCGACTGTAGTGGCCCTGTCGATGTCATGTCCGCTCGAATGACAGAACCGACGAACATGTTGGCGAGCATTCCACCAGTGTTGTGCGCGCTGGGAAGCCCGGCTTACACTACATGACGCACCGGGTCGCCTATATCGAAATACTACTTCAATACGTCCCCGCGGGCTGGGACGAACTAAGTTAGGTTAGGTTACGTTAGGGACGTATTGAAGTAGCATTTCGATATACGCCACCGGGACATACTCCGACGACACAGAGAGTTATGTGAGAACCATTATGAGAAGAGTCTAGAGTATACTGAGGTGTCACAGTTCACGTCACGTCACGGATTTATAAGCTTTAAAAAAAGCTTAGTAATTTTTTTTTCGACTGGGTTGCCACCACTACCGTACTGGATGTAAGTTGGCCGCATAGCAGCCTCGGCTGTGTTCTTCTCTAGTCCAGTATAGCCAGTAATCCAAGGGGAAGTCTCCGGTATGGGACCACCTTCTCGGGTGTGATATTAGCTGGTTGGAGCATGTGCTTTGGCCCCTCTGATTCAGCCGCCCACACCGGGTAACTAAAGTCTTTCAAATGTACGCGGTGAGATGTAGAGCTAACTTTGAAATAGATTTTGCATTGTTAAATTTTGGGGCTTGCTCTGTAGTAAAAATGTAATATATAAATAAATAAATAAATGAACGTTTTAAGACCCACGTTCCATTTATGAAAGAAGAACTTTATTTCCTGCAGTAAATGTTGCAAACTATAAACGGACCAACGAAGAAGCATGCGAGAAGCAACTACGCCACAGAGCATATTATAAACTTCCACGCCAGCTCGCGCCGTGTAAACAGGTCTCCGACACTATACCGTCCGCCAGGACACCAGACGACGTCATTTCCAGTTTGCTATTAGATTACCTGACTATCTACCTGCAGCTTGCATAGGGTGCAGGGATGCAGGATGGACCTTGTTCGCTAGTGAGTTTATTAGGGGATGCAATATTGATAAATTGCCCTTATGCACACACAAGCTATATTTTCTGCGTTCTGCCGGCATGTTAGGGTTAAATTGCCGAAGGTTAAATTTCTCGTAAATATTTGGCCGAATAGAGCTTGTATGGCTCGATCCGTTAAATTCGATAGCGTGAGTGGTATGTTCATCGAATTTCATAGATATTTCGAGGATGGCGGCACGGTCATAGCCAATTTCACCACTGAAGGGGTGGCTTATCAAAATTGGCGATGACACTTTACACCACAGATACAGGTAATGTAAATAGGTCCAATGTGCAAATTCCATAGGAACTAAAAATTACGTTTCTTTTTAGAATACTAAGTTCATTTTACATAATTATTGCAGTTTTATCATTTAAACAAAGATAGGCTATCTTCTATCTATAATCTATTAAGAATTTAGAAGGTATTAAGACTAAAAATGAAATCAAACATCTGGGTATCGCCGCCCCATCCAACAACGTCCAAATACATCCATTCAGCACATGTCCCCAAACGCTCCCGTCACTGTCCCCATTAATATGAACGTGTTTGTGCGAGGCAAGCCATTCATTAAGCCGGGCTTACTACTCAGCGCTAACTGGAGAGGGATAGGCGCTATGCAGTCTGCGTCTTGCGGCTTCAGGCTAATTGGTGCCAGGAAGCAATTTACGATGTAGGATGCTTCTAATGGTAGCAGATCCTAAAGATTCTAAAATCCTGAGGAGGTTATATCCTCATCTGTTTGTCGGTTAATTTTGTATTGTATATATTTTTTGCACTCAACTAAAAATACGGGAAAAAAATAAAACTTTATGCCTAAAGGCATTTTCTAACTGAATACCTCTGGGGCATGATAGATAACTGCTAAAGTGCGGTCGCGGTGCAGGAAGAATTTCGTACAATGACCTGTTTGCCTACTGACAGTGGTCACATACATTTTTGGATTAAATGCGAGTTTGTTGTTCAATGTTGTTCATGGCCTCCTGGAGCAGTTTTTCGACGTCTTCCATCTTGAATGTAGTGTTTTTCCTCGCCACATACCCCTTGACGACTGCCCACACCAATTCGATGGGATTCGAGTCGCAGTGGTAGGGAGGTAATATCAATACCTCCACACCAACTTCTTTCGCTATTTCATCGACCACGATATATTCCGCGACGCGCGTCGAGACCCGCGCGGGTCGTTTAGATATAAAATTCTCAAAAAAAAAAAACGCGTGTGGAGAATTCTAGATAGGTTAAGGAAAAAGTATACAGAAAGTCAGATTTGTATTCCTTTTTTAGAGATACCTAGTGGAAAATCTTAGTGGAAAACCTTTTTTTTCAATTGATTAAGATTTTCCATTATATTTAAAAACCTGTTAAGTGAGAATGTTGTTCACACACAGAGGGTTCCGTAGCCATATGTTCCTTCTTGCAAGTATAGCGAGTGTGCGGTCGGTACAGCTTTTTTTTGTATTGATATCCTTCGTATCTAGCAAGTAAGATGACAACCTTATTACATGTGTTACCTCACGCCATCTATCGGTTACCTTTGATACTTTTGTAGTTAAAATGTTTAATAATAGTTCGGTAGATGGCGCTGAAAAAGAAATCACGTTTTTTGTATGGGGACCCCTTAATTGTTTAATTTTGTTTTTTTTTAAATTAATTCTTAGGATAATCAGTCATAATAACACATATTTTGTGAAAATGTCAACCAACCTATTACGGTTCAAAAGAGACAGCAGTAGGACGGACAGACAGACAGACAGACAGATGGCGTAGGCTTAGCTTAGTAATAGGCTTCCGTATTGATACGAAAACCTAAAAAGGAATACAAATCTGCGCTTCCATTGGAGAAGTCTCGGCTTGATTTGTGGCGTCTTGGTAATACAACTCAGTCTTTTTCAGAAGTATATTATTGTAAAAAATTGTTAATTTATGTACTCGTATTGCAATTAAACATACCAACTCGTAACGCATGAACGATGATTTATGTAATTCAGCAGTAGGCCTCCGCTTTCATCGCTGAAATATCGCTTCCAGCCATTTTTACTCCCGTGTTAAAAATATTATTTATCGCTTCTGAATTCACGGCGTTATCTTGGCGGGTTGTCGGGTTGCGGTGCGGTGTTCGCGAAACGTACAATTCCAAAACGAAATTCAGGTTCGAATTCCGCGAGACGTGTCCGGTGGAGCGTGATCTGAATTTATGAACAGGTAGATAATAATCTAAAAATGGGGAAAAAAATATATGGAAATCTATACATAGATGGGGCATCGACTTGTAGAAGAAGTGACATAAAAGCGAACAAAGACGAAATTACAAATTAAATTACTACACGACGAACATCATTTTCATCATGTGTTTGTTATGTGCATTGATTTGATACGAACACACCACTCCTCGCGAAACCACGCTCAGAGAGGCGCCATGCCAGATTTAAAGCGGACAAAAAGGGAAGTGTCTATTCGCAGGTATACCTGCATGCAGGTGTACCTGCGAATAGCCCTGTCCGATCGGGGCTGTCTATTCGCAGGTAAACCTGCATGCAGGTATCCAATATGCACTATGGGAGTTTTCAACGAAACGTAACAAAAAGGACATGCGCCGCCTCAACATTAGGTTAGGGTTAAATTATAGAAGATGCGTCGCTAGCGACGCATCTTCTGTAATTTAACCCTGGTTATTTTTTTTTAAACCAACTCGCATAGTGCAGTTCGTACCTACGAATACCTCATACCTGCGAATAGCACTGTCCCGCCTGGTAGATCTATTCGCAGGAAATCAAATAGGACACTCCCAGTTCTTATTTAATAATCTCTGTTTGGCAAACCTAAGAGTTCTTATTTAATAATCTTTGTTTGGCAAACCTACGAGTTCTTAGTTAATAATCTATGTTTGGCAAACCTACGAGTTCTTATTTAATAATCTCTGTTTGGCAAACCTACGAGTTCTTAGTTAATAATCTCTGTTTGGCAAACCTAAGAGTTCTTATTTAATAATCTCTGTTTGGCAAACCTACGAGTTCTTAGTTAATAATCTCTGTTTGGCAAACCTAAGAGTTCTTATTTAATAATCTCTGTTTGGCAAACCTACGAGTTCTTAGTTAATAATCTCTGTTTGGCAAACCTAAGAGTTCTTATTTAATAATCTCTGTTTGGCAAACCTACGAGTTCTTAGTTAATAATCTCTGTTTGGCAAACCTAAGAGTTCTTATTTAATAATCTCTGTTTGGCAAACCTACGAGTTCTTAGTTAATAATCTCTGTTTGGCAAACCTAAGAGTTCTTATTTAATAATCTCTGTTTGGCAAACCTACGAGTTCTTAGTTAATAATCTATGTTTGGCGTACCTGCGAATAGCCCTGCCCGACAAATAGATCTTCGTCTAATTTATTAACACGCCTTTTGAAGATCCCCCGCTTGTAGGTAGTGGGACATACACTGACCGAAAGACCGATCCATATTTTCGCCGTACGACACAGGAACAATTTCGATTCACGTTTCGATGGCTTAGATCACATACCTCCTATCTCAATTGTTGGTTATATGGACTTTTATGCACCAAAAAATCCGCACAAAAATAATGCATCATATGAACTCAAAACTCCTATGTCAAATTACTTCTATGAGGAGTAATACAATGTTTTCTAAAACTCCTATTCGCAAGTTCGTCATTTTCCTACATTTTATAAACGGTTTTTTGTAAAACTAACATTTTCGGCATAGAAGGTATGTGATCTAAGCCATCGTTATGCTAATTGATTACTCAGTATATCTTCTGTATAGAATGGTGTGGATGAACCCCAAACGTTCGTAACAACGTAAATCATATACTATGTAAGACAATGCCGGTTCTGGATAAGATATATTTCTATAAAAAAATTATACCAGTCGGGCTCCAGTTCGCTTCTAATCTAGATTTATTTACAATTTTTATTTTTGAGGTGTAAATTATTCAACCATTGTGGCTTTGTGGAAAGAAATACCAAACATCGCGAGGCCGAAAATTGTGTGAAATAATTTACATAATTCTAGATAATTTGACTCCAGAATCGAACAGGTGACCTTTACATGCTTCACGAGCGGCGGCGCCAGCGTCTCCGCACGAATTAATGGTGAATTTAGAGGCGAATATAAACTTTTTTTTTCTCCTTCATTATTTGTATTTTTAGGATACCGTACCGTACGGGACCCTATTACTAAGCCTACGCCGTCTGTCCGTCTGGCTTAACGGCTAGTGACAGTTGGCAGGAGTACCGGAAGCTATATTTTAGCCTGATAAGGTGATATCGGTCTTCTATGGTGAATAACTAAAACGTTAGGTTAGTTAGATAATCATGTTGCATAACCTATTAGGTTATGCAACATGATCTAAGAGCTAACCTAAGCTAGAGTTTATTCATCATTAGGTAAATTAGGTACAACTTTACTAATTTGGCTGGACATCCGTTTCGAACACTGTTTCCTGAGTGCGCAAAAAATCACACATCAAAGTAACACATTAACTTTGCATGCGTGCGACAGTTCTCAGAAAATAATTGAAACTGCACAAAATTGCAGAGCTTTGTCGCTATTTCGAGAGCGCGGAAGAGGGTCGCTCGTAGCCCACAATGAGTTAATAATTAAGGACCCTGAAGCGCTGCGCTACATTCCATCTATGACAGATTGCATATTTTATTTAGGGTGGCCTAAGGTGTCGGAATTTCGTGTGTGGTTTTCAAACCACACACGAAATTCCGACACACGCACCTGGATCTCAACCCAGGTGCGTGCAAAATGATGGGAAAAAATATATTATTTGTCACCAAAAAAATATTAAATACAAAACAAGAAAATAAAAGCTTATAACACACCTCTTTTTGCGTCGGAGTTTAAAACATTCAGTCTAACACATCAACCTGCTTATGGCCTCACCGTAGCTGGGGAAAAATACATTGGCAACACATCGGATTATAGTATTTATTTGGAAGTATTAATTTAATTGCCTGTGTGGGGCCGGTACTTAAAAAGAATAGCCTCACTGCATCTCTCCCCGTGCATGTCGTAAAAGGCGACTAAGGGATAAGGACACGATGCCGTGCTAAAGGGCGACAGGCTCGCCACCTCAGGTGCAGCAGGTGGGTCTTCGTGCCTTACTTGCTGCTTGATCGATTGAATCTTGTTCGAATAATTTGCGAAACGTGGTGGTCGGTGTTGTGCTGTAATTTACCAGAGTTCTTGCAGCACAACACCGATTACTCTGCTTACCCCGATTGTCGGGATTTAGTGTGTGTGATATGTATATGTATGTATGTAATTTAATTCTTAGAGGTACTCGTACTACACAAGGTACACTTAAATTTGTCACAATTTTTCTATAACAAAGCGGACGTTATATGTTACGTTGATATTTAGTAGAACTCACAATTAATATAAAAAATAAAATAATAAAACAAGCTTCACTCTGGTGAAGGAAAACACCACGAGAAATCCCAACGAGGAGAATGTCCAAGCGTTCCATTTAGCTAAGACAATGTTTAGGGAAGCATTGCCATAGCTGTCAAACAGTTTGGATGGTGGCAGGAATGCCAAACGCAGATCATAGAAAAAACCGTGGACATGGGACACAGGCGTACTTAAATATTTATTATCGTTCTAGCTTTCAAATGTCCTACCGGAATGTATTCACGAAAATACAGTTGGTATTATTATGTATTATTTATTCATCATTCGTATGGTAGTACACTACGCTTGAATTTGTCCTGTTTAGTTTTCACAATCCGGTTCGATTACAGCCACAAAGAAGAGCCGGCAAGAAACTCCGCAGGGAGTTTTTTTTTCAACGACTTTGATTACAATACATTGTGACTACATAGCTACACAATAGACAGAGCTTACAGTTTCAAGATTCAGTTTGAGAGCTAGAATAACTATAATTTAAGCTTGATAATTCTGACTGTCTGACTTGATAAATCTTACTTGTCATGTCATTGTCAAGTTGTCACTTCAATAATAAAATATTTACCAACATGTAGAAAAAATCTCTTTTCTTATCCTCGAATTAGGTACAGCCAATATTGGCCTTTCGAGCGGCTGTAAAGGAACCAGAGGACCTTTCAGGGAGAAGATAATGGTAAATACAAGGAGCACCACAGCCACAGTGCGGGCAACCGCGGGTGTTTTTACGATAGAGAGAAAACAAACTTGAAAAAAAAAACACACGTTTCTTGTATGCGGATGTTTTACTTATAGTTTTTTATTTTATTTGTTAGGATATCCGCCATAATAATATATAATCTGTGAAAATTTCAATCGGCTACCTAGTATTATAGTATCAAAAGATACAGCCCTGCAAAGGTCGGACTGACAGACAGACGGACGGCGTAGTAGGCATAAAAAGCGGCGGGTGGCCGAGTGGTTTGGGCATCGGCTTCTCATGCGAGATGTCCGCGGTTCGAATCCCGTCGGCGTGTACCAATGAGTTTTTTCTGACGAAAAAAATTACGTAACATAACATACCCACACCTGCTGCTTCACCGTTCGGAACCGGTGTAAAACTGTAGGTCCCTTCCTTGCCCCTTACTAGGTGGTAGGCTCAAATTGTAGCCGACTGGGTTGGTACCACCGTACTGGATGTAAGATGGCCGCATAGCAGCCTCGGCTGTGTTCTCCTCTAGTTCAGTATAGCCAGCAATCCAGGGAAGTCTCCGGTATGGCACCTACCTTCTCGGAGGTGATATTGGCTGGTCGGAGCATGCGCTTTGGCCCCTCCGACTCAGCCACCCATACCGGATGACATAAAAAAAAGGCTTAGTGATAGGCTTCCGTACGGATACTAAACCTTAAAAACAAAGACCCACATTTGAAATATGTACTGAAAGTCTGAAAAATTAATCGTGCACTCCTGCGTTACAAATGTCCAAGTAAAACTCAAAACATCAGTAACTACGCACTGAAATAGCACTGCGTTTTTTCCAGCCCTTCCCGTCATTAAATTCGCATCAAAAGCGCTGTTTCCTGTAAATTTGCCTTCAAAGCGAGGACTCCGAGCCTTCGTGGCGAGTGTGGTGCGAGTGCGGGCCTCGTCGACGACCGACTTCCACAAAGACTGACCCTGCCTGCCTGCAGTTTCTGAAACAATGGACGCACTACAACCCCCGTCCCACGCCACTATACCCCGCACTACCGCGCCGCCCCGCACTCTCATTCAGGCTCTGATCCACAGAACATCATAAAACTGCGCGCGCGATCTATTAGACAGAAGTGGCAATTAATTTGTTTTTACATTGAAAATGTACATACATACATACATAACACACGCTGTATCCCGACAATCAGGGTAAGCAGAGTAATCGGTGTTGTGCTATAAGGACTCCGGTAAATTACAGCACAACACCGACCACCACGTTTAGCACAGTATACGGATAAGACAACTATCAAGCAGCAAGTAAGACACGAAGAACCCACCTGCTGCATGACTAGGTGGAAGGACTGCGCCAAGGTGAGAAGTGGCTAGCCTGTCGCCCTTTAGCGCAGTATCTTGTCCTTATCCCTTAGTCGCCTCTTACGACATGCACGGGGAGAGATGCAGTGGGGCTATTCTTTTTAAGTACCGGCCCCACATTGAAAATGTCTTTTCGATCGTTTCAGTATAGTCCCCGATTTCCAGCGAGAGTGCGAGTTCGCCCTGGTGTCGTGATTTTTAAGGCTACGTGAATATTTAGAGTGTGAAATGACGCGTATCGACGAGTCCATTCCGAGTCGTCTTTATCTTGCATTGGGAGTAGTTAAAATGGTTTTCGTGTATGCATATACTTGAAAATTAAGAACTTTAATATTTTAATTAAATTTTTTTTTTTAATTTTTGTAAATTGCTCTAAATTGACATATTTCTTTTCTTATATTTGAATACGCTCTAAAAGTCATTTTCAATGTACCCGAAGGTCATTTAGTGCTTCCTTTCATTTCATGTCAGCATTCGCATGAGATCTGTGAATTTTTTCAAAGAATTTTATTTTTATGTTTATAAGTGTGTTGGGGTTGGGGCTAATGGAAGACCAGCGCTGCAGCTGGCTCCCTTTCCCTCATGTTTCTGATTTTCTGTTTTGTATCTGTTGTATCATATCAATTGTATGTATCAAAATCAAAATAATTATGAGGAAAGAAACGTTTAATCGATTCTATTCAAATAGTCAAATGAAGTAAAATATAGAGAGGAAATGTTTACACTAAAATGTCACTGTTCTGTGTTACTGGATCAAATTGGAGCCTAAATCCACCTTTGCCACCTGGGCACCTGGGAGTGGGCCGGCATGGCATTCGTAACCCCCACATACGACAGAATGTCCATGGGCGCCGTTAGACAACTTATGGGTGGCTCGGCGCCATATGTCGCGTTGTCAATAAAAAAAATAGCACAAAATGTGTAATACATACCTAGTATGTACATACATACTTAGTACATTTGAGTTCCTAATGAGCACGATATTTCTGCTCAGTGTTCAGTCTTTTGTTTCATTTACTGAGCACGTGGGTCAGTAATGTCGTGTTAGTTATTTAGTTATATAAAAAGGTCCCAGTAATAAATAGCCAGCCTAATAAATACCATCTTTCTAAGCATGTTGGTCAGTCAGATATCTTGTCCAAATCTGAAAATGCAAGGAGCGGAGCTACGGGCGCGGGCGGCGGCGTAAGTAAGCTACATTCCGTGTAGGTATATTTTTGATGATTCTGTGTTCAAACCGCTGAGGAGCAATCGTGCGCCTATTCCGTATCACGCTTTGAGGCATTCAGACGAAAGCACCATGTTCGCTGACATGCAGAATGATGTCTTACGATGACGATAAATAAATAAATCATATTATGTAATAAATAGATCAATCATAATCACACTTTATAAGTATCATGTCACCATATTATGCCATATCAGTGTGTATAAAACCTGTGACATATCATAAAGTCATTTTGTCACACTGTGTGGGGCCGGTACTTAAAAATAATAGTCCCACTGCATCTCTCCCCGTGCATGTCGTTAACGGCGACTAAGGGATAAGGACAGGATGCCGTGCTAAAGGGCGACATGATAGCCACCACTCACCTCGGAACGGTCCTTCCACCGAGTCATATGCTGCGGGTCGGTTTTTGTGCATTACCTACTACTTGATGTAAGGCACGATCTTGTCCGAATACCTTGCTAAACGTGGTGCTCGGTGTTGTGCTGTCATTTACAAGAGTACCTGCAGCACAACTGCGATTACTCTGCTTACCCCGATTGCCGGAATACAGCGTGTGGTATGTATGTATGTATGGAATCCATACATACATTACATACATACCACACGCTGTATACTAAGGATGTATATAAGGTGTTTCGTTAGTCATGTCAAAAATTTCGGAAGGGTTACATACACACTGAAATAAACACGTTACGCAAAAAAAAAATCAATGTTTTTAGCATTACTTTTCGAGAAATTTAACGAAACATGTTTGCTACCTAAACATTAACCTATGTGTAACAGTAGGTAACTTGCATTGTACGGGGTCAATGACCGTACTATGTTCAAACACAGAACAGCTGTTTGTTGTAAGTAAGTCACAAGGTCACTATGATTGGTTTTTACAGCTACTTATTTGATTTTATTTTTTTTGTTAGGAGAAAAAATGCTCCTATAAACATATGTTTTTTTTTACGTAAAGTGTTTATTTGAGTGTGTATGTAACCCTCCCGAAATTTCTGACATGACTAACGAAACACCTTATATATATAAAGCAAGATCTTGAAAATGTTCAAATTAGAAGCATAAAATTCACAGATCTCGTGCATTACACGACCTTCGAGGTATATTGAAAATGAACTCAACAAAATAAAAAAAAAGTACCTATTACATTTATATATTTTTTATTATTTTTCAAAAACACAAGCAGCTTAAAAAATGTAAAGTAAAATTTAGACAGAAAAAGAGATAAGCTTGACATTATGTCTAACTAAAGTAACAAATTAATAAATATCAAATATAAAAATATTCTCTAAGGTCTTTCAAAATTAGTTATAGTACGCTAAAGGGGGGTTCTGTACCGGAAAAAGATCACTTTTGAAGAACAATGAATGTTTTTTGACAAAAAAAATTGTTTTTAATGTAAAATGTAAAATAAAAAAAAATTCTTAATCGTTTCAGTTTCATGCCAGGAAGAAAAAAGTCTTCCAACACATAGATCTCTTTCTTGCAGAAATGGTGAAAAACCACAATTTTAGTTTTATTAGTATGGAATAGAAAGAATTTAATTTTTATTACCAACTTACACGTGTTACATCATAATGGTAATGAAGACTTTTTTGTTACTGTTATGAAACTGAATCGATTAGGCTATATTATAAAATATATTTTACATAAAAAAAAGCCCAAGGTCCAAAAAAATTTGTGTAGGTTTTACTCCCTATATGATACGGGACCCCCCCCCCCCCCCCCCCCCCTTAGCGTACTATTAACTAATTTTGAAAGACCTTATATAGGTTAGGTTAGAAGATGCGTTGCTACGCGACGCATCTTCTAACCTAACCTATATTCCTATGGCGTCCTTCCGGCTCTATCATCAGGACCCCGGAAATCATATATGACTAGAGTACTTGCGAAGACAAATCCAACGAGCCCAAACATGGTGGATTGATCATGTGTAGTTTAGGAGTTGCTATGGCTTCCTTCCGGCTCCATACTACATTAATAACTTGCCCATACAATTTCTTCGATCCCTCGAAAAATCTCACATGTCTAATCGTCCTTACGGCCAACGAGGTGATATTAATCGCTCGCTTATTATACTTTTATAATATTTACTTTCATTATCATTCATAATAATATTCCAAAACATTATATTTATGTAAAAATCATAAACTTTAATGCTACTACTCAGATTAGTCCGCGCGCCGCCGCACAGTGGGGCGATACCGCAAAAACCGGGACATAGGGCGAAATGACTACGCAAATAGATTCTACTATTAATTACGAACAACTTTCATTCTGTGAGATTTTTTGATAAAAAAATTATTTTCCGAGATATAAGCACTTATAAAAACATTTATAATATAGTAAAAAGTGAGTATGTTAATATATTCTCTTAATGATTACAAACTACTTTTATTCTTAGAAATTTTCCATTTTAAGTCTTATTTTCTGAGATATAGCAATTTGAACTTAAAAAAAAAACATTTTCTTGTAACTAGTATTACTCTTCCATATTTTCGGTTTCAATTGTTATTTTTTAGATATATCACATTGAAAATTCTTTAGTAAAAAAAATTGAGATATGTGGAAAACTGAATATATGAATACATTTTACCAGCATTTAGAAAAACCTTTTGTTCTCAGAGATTTTCTGTTAAGGTGTTATAATCCTTTTCAATAGTTTGTATAATGGAGATTTAGTAACTTTTTTTATTGAAATGCTTAAAATAACTAGACCTGTGGTTACTTAATAATGATTCTTCAAGTTGAGTAGTCTAATCTGAATAAAATTATTGTAGTGGAATGGTACGTTTATTACACACAAAATACAATCAATCAGACGGCGCATATTTGCATAAAATATTACAAATTAATCTGGCGATAGTAATTAAACATATATAAATTACTACATATTTAACTAACTACATATATTTTTGTATTTACGGAACTTACCGAATTATTAACTTATTATAAGTTATATATATCGTTGTGTATTTTCATTTCGTCATTTTGGTGGCTCTGCACACTTCGATATATCAAACTTACTATAATTTATTATAATTAGGCAAAAAATTGCCCCCGTCAAAGTATATTATAAACCTACTTCAAAGTATAAAATTAATAACATCAACATTAAGAATAGTGATTAATGATGAGAAAAGTAATAATACATTATTAAAAGTAATAATAAAAGTTTTCAAAGTAATAATACATTATTACCCAAATACCCATGGCTTTTAACGGAGCCTATTTAATGTAAAAATACCAATCATCAATAAAAATTATGGTCAAGAATAAAAGTAATTTTCTGAAGTATGTTTATCGTGCATAACAAAAAGAAATTCAAACTTCATATTTCTGAGAAAAAATCTTATTTCAATCTTACAAAAACCTTAAAATAAAACATACTTAATAACTTTTAAATAAATATTTTTAAAGTACATAAAGCTTCCTATTTTTATTACAATTTATTTACTCAATATTTCTACAAATTTTCATTTTCATCACTGGAACAACCTAAAGCGTCTTCAGCGTCAGAATCATCATCATCCTCCACATCCGATTGAACACAGATAATACTGGTATCAATAAATTCAATATTTTCCTTATTTTTATCGTCTATAATTAGCAAATGTCGCACTTCACTGGATAAGGGCTGCTTTTGTTTTTGAAGTTTTGGCTTCATACTAGACAAATATGGATCCGACGATACGAGCAAGTTGTTGAGAATGTCTTGATTAGTCGATTTGCGATCGCATTTTCGAGAGTAGTGTTCCCTGTACTTCTTGAAATCTTTATTTCTTGCTTCTGATGCCTCTTCGGAGAGTATGCCAATTGGAATTACGTTAAAATGCTTTATTATTTCAGATCCATGGAATAAAAGTTTATGAACACTTGCTGGCATATGATACCAGCTATACAATGATATATAAAGTTGAATTGTTTCTTGAGCATAGATTTCAAAGTTTTGAGTGCAAAATTTTTCTCCCGAGGAGATGGCCTTAAGGATCACCGCGAATCTATTAATTAAATCTTTATCGAGACCGGTAATAGAGGCAGTTTGCTCGGGATTCTGGAAAAAGCGCCTTGCAGTGTTGCCATCGTTCGTGGTTCCTGAACCTTGTTTTACCACGTCGATCAATAAACCAGTTTCTTTCCTGAAATTATCTTGAATTTGTTTTTTTTTCTCGGTCATAATTTCTTTATTATTACCTTTGGCCGACCACTGCTGAAAATCCATGCGGTATGCAATATGGAGAAGGCATTCCATGCATCGAATCCAGGCATGCAACGTAGATAGTCCGAACCGGTACATATTTGTGTTTACTTCTTTACTTTTAATTATATTAACGTTATTCATCTCAGACGGTTTAGCTCTGCAAATATCACATGACTGATTAGAGGTACCGGAGATAATCGACGTAATTTTACCATCGATCATCGTCATAATTAACGAATGCTCAATGAAAACGCCTTCGTAATCGCTGGTTTTGAGATCTCGTATTTCGGATTCTATGGTAGCCATTTCACTTTTCACGTTATCGATTGTCTCCTTCATAAATTTGAAGAAGATAGGACGGCAGTAGTTCGTCGAAGATGGCGTCTCATTTTCCCAGATCACTTCGTCTCCATAAACCAGTTTTATAGGAACCAAACTTGCCATGAAAATGCTTGAGTCGTCTCCTTCGTTCAGTTCTTGTAATCTTTGTTTATATGTACTTTGGCCAGAAGCGCCATCGAATCCCCACTTGCTTGTTAATGTTAGCTGGCAACCTGTGAGGTTTCGGTTCGCCACTTTCAAAATTATTTTTGCAGTATGGTCCAAAAGCGCTTGCAGTTTAATTTTGGCCTGTGTTTCGGTAACTTCAATGTCCTGTTTTGGGGGGTAACACTCAATTTTCGCATGTTGAATTTTATAATAAGATGGATAGAGGTCGGAACCTTCTTCCTTAGCCATGTCTCTTAAAGTTATATATTGCCATCTTGATAGCTTTAAAGACACAAAAATCGCAAGTGCTTTTTCAGATGAATAAACAGTCTTGGACTCCTTTTTTTCAATGAATTCTTTGACTTTTTCGATTTCGCCTGGATTCTGAAGCAAATGGTCCAAAACTTTCCCCAGGTCCTCGTTCCCATTTGCCTTCAAACGCATTTTGGTCGCAAATGCTAGTTCCTGCGATGTATAGTTTGTGTGAATGTCTTCGGTTCTTCTTCGCTTTTGTTTGGCTCCTAAACTTTCAAATGGTTTTCTCGGCGATGATTTATGTGAAGATGCTACAAAGATAGGAGGCGCTGTCGATGGTCCCGGAGAAATTATTTGAGAAGTGCAAACCTTTTGGTTATCCGCGAGGTCGCTACTCGCTGAAGGCAGTTGTTTCTTTACGAATTCGGGCCACTTGATGGCCGAGTCCAACCATTCTCGATTCTTCTGTAGAAAACGTTCCTCGTTGTAGCTTGACTTCACCCATCGTTTGTGTAGATTGTAACAATATTTACGACAAAATTCTTTCACTTGTGTCTCTTCGGGCAAATTTACACTAACTATTGAGGCAATAGCGGCAACCAATACCGCGTAATTCAGAAAACTGTCACAATTTCTCATAAACACGTAAATATCAATGTTATTAACAAAAGACTCCATGTTTTCGTATTGAATAGTTTTAAATATGTAAAGCACGGGTAGGAAGACTGACTCGTGCAAACGACTGGAGCAGACTGAGTGCCAGATTGATTGTGTTGTTCACTAATGAATACTGCTAATTAGTTCGCACAGTTTGCAGTATTCCTGGTATATCGTTAATCCTTGTTAAGTAGATAACAATTAGCAATGCAGTGTAATTGTTTCTTCGAGAGCTTTCATGGAAATACGTGACAATTCACATAAATATCCCTAATCCGCTAATCCTCGCGAAGTTGAAAATATTCCTAATATAATGGTAAGCATTTATAAGAGATATTATAAGTAAGTATAGCAGCCGATAATAGCGGCTCCGTAGATTATTATCAAAATAGACCAATGAAACTAAAAGTACAAAGTTAATTAGATGGGCGTCGTTTGTCACCTTCTGGGTGCCTCAGCGCCATCGCGCTTTCAATAAAAAAAAAATTAAACATTTTCATCAAGTTCAAATATATAGGTGATATGGAGAAATATATTTACCATTAAAATACAAATATATACATCCAATGCAAATAAACAATATTTGTTATTTGAATATAGCTGAAAGTTACGAATATAGTGAATTCCTCGTAATTCGAGCGGATTCCTCGTAAAACTGTAGGTCCCTTCCCTCCTAATCTTACTTGGTGGTAGGGTTTAACCCGCCCGGGTTGGTACCACCGCACTGAATGAAACGTCGGTCGAAACGGCTATGTAAATAGTTTGTGTTCTCCGACCAGTTCAGTGTAGCCGGCACGATCAAAGGGGGAAGCACTGACATGGCACCTAGTTCACCCGGTGCTATGGGCTGACATCACGGACGTTGTAGGTGATGTAGCCAACCGTGTCAGTTTCAATAAAAAAAAAAAAGAATAAAGGTGAGCTTTGCAGGAATAAATGTTATTATAATATTAAAATGGCATTATACGGAAAAGTCGGACGTCGTCGGATACGGTTTTTACACAGTAGTAATCTTTTTAACTTGGGGAATCATTATTTAGTAACCACGGGTCTAGCTATTTTAAGCATTTCGAGAAAAAAAATAAAGTTACCCAATTTCCATAGTACAAATTAATAAAAAGTGGTATATCTCGAAAAATAAGGCTTAAATGAGAAAATATGAATCTATGAATGTTATTTATAATGATGGGTAGATTAATTTAGCGTACTTAAATTTCAGAAATAAAAATAAAAAAAATTAATTATCCTATGTCCCATTTTTTACGGTATCGCCCCACTGTGCGCCGTACATACCTCGCGCGGTATTCAAAATTCCGCCGCATAAAGGATAAGCTACAGCCTAGACCGTGAGAGATAGCGAGGTCCCTTTTTTTGCAAATTGTATCCCAACTCAATACCCCGAGGGCTTTTTTTAATTTTTTTTATATCGTTTTTCGTTTTCGAGAAATCGCCGATTCAATGAGAGAAGACACCAAAAAATCACGTCATTTTTCGACAATTTTGGATTTTTTGAAAAAAGTTTTTTACTTTTCCAAAAATAAAAAATTACGCCACATTATAGCCCTCGCCGAGACACATCTTTTGACACCCCAATAATCCACGTAGCTGTAAAATTCACGACACCAGGGCGATGTCGCACTTTTCTGTGAAATGGGTGCCCTACCAACGCGATCGAAAAAACATTTTCAATGTTAAAATAAAACAGAAAAGTAAACGGGTGTTAAAACGAGACGAAAACAAACTCTATTATGGACACGGGACACATTTACTCCTAATGTAATTGCTTCGAATCCACTGCACGCACGTGCTTCGCTTCCGAATTAGCGTCGCGTTGAATTGTTTGTGCGAAAACATTGTCATTTATGTAAACAACGTTCGCTACATTAGAAGTTATTAGCTGTATTCCGAGACATCGGTAGCAATGAACGAAATTAGCAACGAGATTAGCAAGCACTTCGTGACTACATAGTCGAGTGACTAGTACAAAAGGCTAATTAGATTATGTAAATCTTATGCATGACTCAATAAAGAGCTCGCAGTGAAAAACAACTCACATGTATGTATTATTAATAAGTATTCCTATTATTAATAATATTATTTTCAATTCTCACACTCAAGTCCTTTGCTACCATATACGTACTTACATTTCATTATATTAATACTCTCAAAGATCCAAATCACTGGAAGAAATCTCCGCAAGCGATCCATCTTTCTTCGCGTAATAACATTAATGTAATTAACATTACGCTTGTTCCTGTAAAATGTTTTTGGAGCAAAAAAATATTTTAAATCTAAGGATTGTCGAGAGTCAGTCAGCTTGTATGCGTCAACTGCTGGAAATACGCCTCTCCAATTTAAGGATTGTCGTAAAGAGCATTTATTTTTTATTCGAGAAACATACGTACGTACAATTTCACAAGTCCGCGGATTTCGCGCGACCGTCTCGATCGACTTGCCTGCCGCAGCCAGCGGCCACCGCCGGCCGCCGATGCAGCGTGGAAGGAGCACGGGTTCGGGGGCGAGGGCGGGGGAGAACGTTACGAAATATCTGCATGGCTTGCCGCTACATCTGCACTGTGCTAGCGATTCTCCTGGTACGCTTCCACTACTCTACCACTCGACTGGAAGGCCTAGCTTTTGATTTTGATTGTTTTATATTCACCAGACCTTACCCCCTCGTGATTTCTATTTATTTCCGAGACTGAAGTAATATGCTGAGAGGTTAGAAATATATATTATTAAGGAAAGAAAAGTGCCGATGATCACGGATTTGGCTAACCTGATCTTCATCAAAAGTAAGAACCATCCCGGTTAAACCAGCTATCTAATAAAAAAAACCGCATCCACATCGATCCATCCGTTTGGGAGCTACGATGCCATAGACAGAGAGACAGTGCCTAGCCCACTGCCACTTGAGCTTGACCACCCGGCGCGGCGTCCTATATCGAGTACTATGGTGCGTCGGCGGATTGCCTCGTTACGCACCATATCACGTAGCGATATTCCCAGCATGACTCGCTCCATTGCATTTGTGTCTAAGTGCTGTAAACGTGAAGCTGCAATATACATATTTATAAATTTATGTTGATACAAATTACGTATCAAAGTTTGACACAGGCTCTTTACACCTGATACACTTAATTAATAAGTCCTTGCAGTCAGAACTCTCAGCAAAATTGTTAATCTTGCTCTTAAGCTGTGTTTTCAATAAGCGGTGTTATTATGTTGCTAGTCACTAAAGTACTTGTAAAAATATGTATAAAACAAATTCCCTGCGAAGTTCTCGTCGGTTCTTCTTCGTGGGTATAATCGAACCGGTGTAATTGATAGAACAAATTGTGACAAGTTCGAGTGCAGTCTTACTGCCATACGAATGATCAATAAACAATACAATACAATACAATAAAAACGGATGTGCGCGCGCAGAGTGAAAATATCGCAGACATATAAATGTAAATTGGTTTCTGCGCTGCAAAAGGAAAACACTTTGTATTCAACAAGCGCTTTGGCATCGTCAAAAATATTTCCCCACCCACGAGGTATTTTTTTTTCGAGATTTTCCAATTCCTATAGAGACATTCTTTGTGACGTCATACATATACATACCGGTTCCGTTTTATTTTCATTCTTTATTTCGTCACAAAGAAACACACAATGTTAACAATAACGCAAGCAGTAGACGCACAATAGACGCCATTGTGCTATGTTATTATTTTTATTATCTCATCGCATTCAGCATTGCAATCTACTGGGTTGGTACCGTACTGGCCGCGTAGCAGCCTCGGCTGTGTTCTCCTCCAGTCCAGTATAGCCGGCACTTCAAAGGGAATAATAATTTCCGGTATGGCACCTACAATCTCGGAGGTGATACTGGCTGGTCGGAGCATTGTCTCGGAGATTTGTCTCATAACAAATTACTGATTAATGATTATTACATAATTAAATAAAAAAGGTATTTCAGATAAGTATTATAATTAGGTACATATTTCAAATTTGAACTGTATGCACGCTAAGTCGAAATAAAATGTGTAAAGGTATTTTTAAATTTATCTGCACGAGTTTTCCTATGGAAACCAGAAAATATCAGTAGAAATGCTGTACAGTAGTCGGGCGTAGATTGGACGGTTCTTAAGACAAAAAAAAATATCCGATAAGTTTTAGTTAGGAGTTTAGAACACATTATGCCGAAAGACGATTTTGTATGGAAAATGTTAAATTCCGTCTCGTCTTAACGCCAGACTACCAGCTCTGATTAGTCAAAATAAACAAACGAAAATTGCAACATGATGACATGATTAATGTAACAGACACAACAAGGAAAATAAACAGAGCCCTTTATTAAACGCCTCTCCCCTTCTTTTCTTTGCTTCCTCCTTCATTCTTCCTGTCATACTTGATTTATTCACATCTTTTGTCCTATTCGTTTTCACGAAAATAGAGAGAGACGACCTTCGTGTGTACGACGAACGAGGAGGGCTTCCAATAACAATATTATTAGTCCGTCGTCGGTGCGGGGCGGCGCGGCGTGACTTTCTGATTGTGGAAAAAGCTGTATGGAGTAATTTTGCGGATCATTTTGTTTATTTGTAGCTTTTTCGTTAGCGGCTTCGCTCGTGGCACTGTTGGGTTTGGGCGAAGGCTGAAGGAAGAAGTTAGATATAATATTCTATCTAGAGTTTATGCTCATTTTCATACATCCCTAACGGCCGATTTCAACACAGCGTGTTGGATGGATGGATGGATGTATACATCCATACATACCTGACGCTGTATCCCGACAATCGGGATAATCAGAGTAATCGGTGTTGTGCTGCAATTACTCTTTTACATTACGGCACAACACCGACCGCTACGATCAGCAATGGATTTGCTGAAAAGGACAAGATAACTAGATAGCAGCAAGATGACAAGATAGCAGCAAGTAAGGTGAGAGGTGGACCGAAGAAGACCATGCCAAGGTGATAGGTGGCTATCCTATCGCCCTTTAGTACGCCACCTTGTCCTTGTCCTTTAGTCGGTTTTTACGACATGCATGAGGTGAGAGATGCAGTGGGGCTATTCTTTTTAAGTACCGGCCCAACACGGCACTTAAAAAGAATAGCAGAATCTTCGGCTAAAATGTAGCTACCAGTTCACTCCTTTCAACTGTGTGAGAAATGTCACTTTAACCGACAGATAACGGTTAGCCGAGACTTAGCCAGAGGTGTTTAAACCTGCCCGACGCAGATGAATCGACAACGAACAAATCAGTTTAGGCTAACTAACTAACCACAACTTACGCTTAACGATAACTGGGCCGTCAAATCTCCTACTAAGCTTAATTTCCCAAAAGTTTAGACAGTTTGCTTGACAGTTCTAATCCCCAGCTACGCTTTAAACTTAGCTGGGTGGGGCGAGTAGTATTTGGCCAGAATCAGCTTGTTATTATGAATCTTTCTACTATAAAAAATAAACATTTTATAAAAGCCGACTACGAAAAACAAAGGAAATAATAAGAAAAGTTGATCGAAAATGCCGTAGTCGGACGTTTCTTATTATTTCCTTCGTTTTTCGTAGTCGGGTTTTTACACAAATGTTATTTTTTAGGTTTCCGTATCCCGTACGGAATATGCGTTACTATGGCGGATATAACAACAAATAAGAAAAATAAGAAAATGTTAAAAATTAAGGGGGGCTCCCATACAACAAACGACTAAAAAACCGATTAGTCACACTATTGAATAATAGATGGCGCCACAGGCTTTTATACATTGCAATGCTGAAAGACAAAAGATAGGCGGATAATAGCGGATAGATACGGAAACCTCCGTGCGCGAGTAAAACTCGCACTTAACAGATTTTTATTTATTTCGTCTTAGTTCGAAACCATTAAGTGTGGTATATTTTTAACCGACTTCAAAAAAGGAGGAGGTTCTATGTTCGGCTGTATGTATTTTTTTTTATGTATGTTCAGCAATATCTTCCCCAATTGTGAACCGATTTCAATGATTCTTTTTGTGTTCGGTTCAGTCTAGCTCCAAGGTGGTCCCATTTTTTTTTGGTCAAGATCGGAATGGAAAGCGAGGCGGAATCGCGAGGCCGAAGGCCGAGCGATTCCGCCGAGTACATTATTTTGGTCAAGATCGGATTGGAAAGCGAGGCGGAATCGCCAGGCCGAAGGCCGAGCGATTCCGCCGAGTACATTAATAGCAAATAAAAATTACTAAAAAAACTGTGAAATAAAAAACTATTTAAAAAAATATAAAAACCGCCTTCAAAAATGTATGAAATAAAAAAATAAAAATCGAACCCTAGAGTTGAAGGCGGTGGTGCTAAAGCAAGCAAAAATAACCGACCGCCTTCAACTCTAGGTACAATTTTCTTATTATTAATTAAAACAAAAATAGAGGTTAGTAGTGTTAGTAGTTAGTACCTAATATTATATTTACATATTATGGTGGGCCGTATTTTTTCCTGGAGCCCTGCTTCCCAAGCTAGTTATGGGAAACCGGGTTATGGGAAAACCGGCTGGGAACCGTCGCGGTCGGTGCTTGAGTCCGTCTCGCACTTGGCGCTTTCGCTCGACTACAAAGAAGACAGAAGTGAGAGAATATTTTTTTATTATTAATACAAACATTATTAAATTTTTGGCTCATTCGCTGCGTTACGCAAGACAAGATGGCTGCTAAACTGCCTACAACGTGGTGGTTGAATTTTTCATTGCTCAATTTCGAGGAGACGGCAATTTGAAGCGAAACAATGGCGCAGCTATATTGCCTTCGTTCGACTGTGTTTGCTTCCTGCCTCCGCCGATATTCGACGAAACCAAACAATTCAAGAGTAGACCTGTCATTCGTAACGTAACGAAGTCCGCAAGTGCGACAGGAAGACATTTGAATATGATATGATTGGTTACAACTCCAATAACAACCGCGATGTCAGCCCGGTCACAGATTACTTAATAGTTACTTCGTAACAGATAAATCACTCCATAGAAAATGTTCCTACCTTCGGGCTTTAATAGCCTACTCTTTCACAACGCCAATCGCTGCGTGCGAAAATGAACCTTAACGATCGAGTGTAAAGTGGTTATTGCTTTGCAGCTGCGCGCACTTGCGTGGGCGAGCGTCTATGTATACTTCGCGCGGCAGACGAATTCCTACTGAAAAAGACCGCCGGCGGCCCGTCGGGCGGTAGGTAGTTAGCGCGCGCAAGTACATAGAGTGCGTGAGGCCTGGCCCGGTGAACATCTTGGTGAACTAGGTGCCATGTTAGTGCTTCCCTTTGGTCGTGCCGGCTGCAAATTCGTCTTTGTGTTCACCATTTATGTTCATCATCTTTTTTCATTTAATTCATGACATCACCGGTGAAATGACATGAAAACATACTTTATTGCACGGTGCAAAAGGGACGACCTTGAAGCCTAAAGGCATTCTCTAATCTCTACTAGTCATGCTTGAGATTGTGGGTAAGATTGATCGATGGGTAAGTGATGTAAGCAACGATAGCAAGTTCCATACACAGTCTGAGTGCCGGGAGCCAACGTTGATTTCAGTCTGTGACGCAAAATCGCATTTCACAGTCCATCAGAGATGTTAATACTTTAAAAAATCTAAAAAGATACTCCAAAAAACTGGCCAAGTGCTAGACGAACTCGCGCGCCGAGGAGTCAGTCAGCGTGTAAGCGTCCACTGCTGGACATACGCCTCTCCAATTTTCCTCCAGTCCTCCCGGCCTTCAGCGGTACGAAAGCCGAGCAGGGTGACCACCAAATAATTGGCCGGTTTTTATTTTTATTAAACGGTTTTATTTAGCTTGACTCCGTATATTTGTTTGTTTCTATCTTTGTTTCAAATCTTGCGACAATTTTTTCAACTACTTCTACTGAAACGATTTTTATGAAACTTTGCACACACATTGAGTTCTCTTGACAATACAATATTATGATAATTTAAACTTGGTAACGAGGGTCTGATGATGGAGTCAGGAGGTGGACAGTGGAATTTTTCAACCGTTACTAGTAACCCCCCCTCCAGTTTGGGCTCATTTGGTTGGTTTGGACGAGTGTCCCATACTTCTACCAATACATTTGGTGACGAGGGTCTGATGATGGAGTCAGGAGGTGGACAGTGGAACTCTTCAACCGTTACTAGTAACCCCCTCGAGTTTGGGCTCATTTGGTTGGTTTGGACGAGTGTCCCATACTTCTAGCAATACACTTGGTGACGAGGGTCTGATGATGGAGTCAGGAGGTGTACAGTGGAACTCTTCAACCATTACTAGTAGGCCCCTCGAGTTTGGGCTCATTTGGTTGGTTTGGACGAGTGTCCCATACTTCTACCAATATACTTGGTGACGAGGGTCTGATGATGGAGTCAGGAGGTGGACAGTGGAACTCTTCAACCGTTACTAGTAACCCCCTCGAGTTTGGGCTCATTTGGTTGGTTTGGACGAGTGTCCTATACTTCTACCAATACACTTGGTGACGAGGGTCTGATGATGGAGTCAGGAGGTGTACAGTGTACACTGTTCAACCGTTAGTAGTAACCCCCTCGAGTTTGGGCTCATTTGGTTGGTTTGGATGAGTGTCCCATACTTCTACCAATACACTTGGTGACGAGGGTCTGATGATGGAGTCAGGAGGTGGACAGTGGAACTCTTCAACCGTTACTAGTAACCCCCTCGAGTTTGGGCTCATTTGGTTGGTTTGGACGAGTGCCCCATACTTCTACCAATATACTTGGTGACGAGCGTCTGATGATGGAGTCAGGAGGTGGACAGTGGAACTCTTCAACCGTTACTAGCCTGCCTAGCCGTTGTCAGCATCGATAGCTCAGTGGTGCAGACAGTCAACTGTCGCTATTGAATGTTAAGCAACGCTGGGTGCGGTCAGTACTTGGATGGGTGACCGCTGACCGTTGGAGGCTGACCGAGGTTCGGATTCCTCGTAAAACTGTACGTCCCTTCCCTCCTAATCTTACTTGGTGGTAGGGTTTAACCCGCCCGGGTTGGTACCACCGCACTGAATGAAACGTCGGTCAAAACGGCTATGTAAATAGTTTGTGTTTTCCGACCAGTTCAGTGTAGCCGGCACGATCAAAGGGGGAAGCACTGACATGGCACCTAGTTGACCCGGTGTTATGGGCTGACATCACGGACGTTGCAGGTGATGTAGCCAACCGAGTCAGATTCCATAAAAAAAAAATAATGCTAGTAACCCCTTCGTGTTTGGGCTCATTTGGTTGGTTTGGACGAGTGTCCTATACTTCTACCAATACACTTGGTGACGATGGTCTGATGATGGAGTCAGGAGGTGTACAGTGTACACTGTTCAACCGTTAGTAGTAACCCCCTCGAGTTTGGTCTCATTTGGTTGGTTTGGACGAGTGTCCCATACTTCTACCAATACACTTGGTGATGAGGGTCTGATGATGGAGTCAGGAGGTGGGCAGTGGAACTCTTCAACCGTTACTAGTAACCCCCTCGAGTTTGGGCTCATTTGGTTGGTTTGGACGAGTGTCCCATACTTCTACCAATACACTTGGTGACCAGGGTCTGATGATGGAGTGAGGAGGTGTACAGTGGAACTCTTCAACCGTTACTAGTAGCCCCCTCGACTTTCGGCTCATATGGTTGGTTTGGACGAGTGTCCCATACTTCTACCAATACACTTGGTGACGAGGGTCTGATGATGGAGTCAGGAGGTGTACAGTGTACACTGTTCAACCGTTAGTAGTAACCCCCTCGAGTTTGGGCTCATTTGGTTGGTTTGGACAAGTGTCCCATACTTCTACCAATACACTTGGTGACGAGGGTCTGATGACGGAGTCAAGAGGTGTTCAGTGGAACTCTTCAACCGTTACTAGTAACCCCCTCGAGTTTAGGCTCATTTGGTTTGTTTGGACGAGTGTCCTATACTTCTACCAATACACTTGGTGACAAGGGTCTGATTATGGAGTCAGGAGGTGGACAGTGGAACTCTTCAACCGTTACTAGTAATCCCGTCGAGTTTGGGCTGATTTGGTTGGTTTGGACGAGTCTCCCATACTTCTACTAATACACTTGGTGACGAGAGTCTGCTAATGGAGTCAGGAGGTGTACAGTGGAACTCTTCAATCGTTACTAGTAACCCCCTCGAGTTTGGGCTCATATGGTTGGTTTGGACAAGTGTTTCATACTTCTACCAATACACTTGGTGACGAGGGTCTGATGATGAAGTCAGGAGGTGTACAGTGGAACTCTTGAACCGTTGCTAGTAACCCCCTCGAGTTTGGGCTCATTTGGTTGGTTTGGACGAGTGTCCCATGCACTACACCAATACACTTGGTGACGAGGGTCTGATGATGGAGTCAGGAGGTGTACAGTGGAACTCTTCAACCGTTACTAGTAACCCTCTCGAGTTTGGGCTCATTTGGTTTGTTTGGATGAGTGTCCCATACTTGTCGAACGCAAATGTATGAAACAGACATACCATCTGTTCAAATTGATTTTGAAAGGGACGGCGTACACCTTATCCATCCTAAAACCATACAGTTTCCAGCAAAGTTTAATTATGCAACAGCTGAGAAATGGATGTTACCGATAATTTTGTCATGGGCCTCCACTGTCCATAAAATGCAGGGCAGACCTGTTGACCATGCTGTCGTGTATTTGGGCTCCAGACTATTTGAGGAGGGTCAAGCGTATGTTGCATTGAGTCGCGTAAAGTCTTTAGAAGGGCTATGTATTGAGGAGCATGATTGTGAGAAATTGACAGGTAAGAAACCGAGTAACAAAGATGCAATGAGAGAGTTGGAAAGGATGAGGAGTTTGCGTAATGAATGATACGAGCCAAAAATCAAACTAAAAACGAGTAAATAAAAAAATAGGTAAAAAATGTTTGCTACCTAAACATTAACCTGTGTGTAACAGTAGGTAACTTGCATTGTACGGGGTCAATGACCGTACTATGTTCAAACGCAGAACAGCTGTTTGTTGTAAGTAAGTCACAAGGTCACTATGATTGTTTTTTACAGCTACTTATTTGATTTTATTTTTTTGTTAGGAGAAAAAATGCTCCTATAAACATATGTTTTTTTCTTACGTAAAGTGTTTATTTGAGTGTGTATGTAACCCTCCCGAAGTTAATGACATGACTAACGAAAGACCTTATATATATAATTTGTTTGAATATCCGCCATAATACCACTTATTCTGTGAAAATTTCAACCGGCTATCTATTACGGTTCAAAAGATAAGACAGACTGCGTAGGCTTAGTAATAAGGTCCTGTACGTATACGGAATCCTAAAAAATCATAACGCTTCCTCATTCGACTTCGCCGTAGTCAGGTAAACAGCGAGTCTACATAGGATGCGTTCATTCTACTTGCCTCTTCCACACTCCTATTTCTATGGACACAGGAGGCTTTATCTATTGTTTGCCGAGCATTCATGCTAGCCCCTAGTGCCGTCCCCCACTACGCTGACTCGGCGGCGCAACCTCTGCATAAGGGTTGTCGTTCACTTGTAGCCATAGACTGTGAACTGCGGTGATGGTACGATTACGTATGTGTTTACGCGCGACTGGTTTAGTTGGAGTATTAATAAACTTGTCAAGAAACTGCATCATGTTTGAGCTAATAGAGTGTCAGTCAGTCAGTCAGCGTCTTCTGTTGGAAATACGCCTCTCCGGTCTTCCTCCAGTCTCCTCCAATCAATCACTGGTGAAAAATCGATTATTTATTCAAGCGGTATGTATAATACAGGTTGGCCCAGTTATAGTGGTCAAACAATTTTTTTAGATGGAGGACATCATGTTGACTCATTTAAAAAAAAAACATTAGTTCCGCGAAAATCAATAGTTTAGAAGTTATGATTTTTTTAAACTTTTTTTGAAATTTCTCTATTTTAGTCACAATAACCACTCTAGTTGGATATCTATTCTACAAAATCGAATAAAATTTGGTATAGAAGTAGAGGAGACATGTAGCTAGTACGTAATGAATAGTTTTTAGGTTTACTCCTAGACTGTACTGTTGCTATAGCCCTTTCAGTGAATTTTTGTTCAGTTTACATTAAAACTGATTAATTTTTGAAAAATCACTGTGAAAAAAAAGTACTACCGGAAATTTGCCCATGCCCTTTTATTCATTCATTTATTCATTAAATGCTTAATAGCTCACAGGAGCTGTACATTAGTTCTAATTACATGATTGAATTGAATGAATGAATGGAAACAATAAATAACTGACACAGTCACTAAAACATTAAACAAAACAAATGGCCAATCAGTGATTAAAACAATGATTATTTATAAAATTATTACATCAAATTCTCGGTCAAATTACAATTAAAATTACCTTAAAAACTACCTATACATATCACAATTCTCCAGACCAAAAATTGTAGTGGTGTAACAATTGTAACATATTCAAAATTAACATCATTTGTACAAAGTCACTACAATAAAAGTGACGATTATCTTAATTTTTTAAATATTTTTTTTTCACAACGTTAGTTCAACTACAATTTCAAATTATTCATAAACCTGTCTCTAACTAACAGAGCTAATCTACACATAAAAAACTGTTTAGTAATGTTTAATACAGGATAAATACTCTGGTACAGAAAAGTGAGTATGAGTTACACATTTTTTGACAACTTTCTTTTCTATCATTTATTTATTTACGTTTTTGTTTATAGACGTCCATAGATACCAGCCTTTCGGCTACAAAATCCAGACGTCTACTACCTGCACTCTTGCGAGTACAGTGATCATGTATGCCAGATCGAGGCCCCATAGCTGCTCTATCGAACATCCGTTCTTCCGAAATAATCCCATGGGAAACACAGGCTGCGACCTTTCCCCAGCCGATCCGAGCCACCACCCGTCCACCCGAAGGAACCCCCGACCGAAGTCGAGAGCCGGGGGTGAAGCCTTCACTGCCACTGGGGTCAGCACCCTATCCAACCGCAACCTGTGCCCAGGGCCTCAGCGTTTTGTACTAGCCCAAAGGCTTTTGTTTTCACCAGCTATGTATATGCGTGGAAGTGCATATGACCACCACCTAATGTGTACCGGGGATCCACCGGTCTCGAATGACAATGACAGACTTACGTCAGCGTCATTAGCTCGTGAGAAGTCCATCCCACATCCACATATAAGTGTGTGTAGCACCGACATATCGATCTACATTATTCGCATGTCTACCAATTCTCCACATTGGTTACGGAGCTCTAAGTGGCTCACCACTCGCAGCTTTCGCTACTTATTCCCGTGTTAGGTGCTTTAACTACACAAGTACGGAAGCACCAGGGAATCAACGCTAAACCACAACCCCTGCGAGACCAACTCCAGTGTTCCGTGCAGAAGCACGAAGCATTCTGGGGCTTTTAACGGAACCCCGCAGTACTCAACCCAGCGTTTAGGGTAGTATCTCATTTGACCCACCGACCTGAGTGGAGTCAGCAGCGTGAGCTAAGAGGAGGCCGAAACCCCCAACTTAGTACTCATGTTAGACTAGCAACGTTTAATGAGTAATCGTCGAGAACAAGTTCTCTACCACACATTATTTCTAACAGCGACGCCCGTTACACCGCCCAGTTGCGGGATAGGGTAGCCAACTGCTAGTTTTAAAGGTAGCCGCCGTGTGGTCTGCATAGGGAAACGTCACGGATCCTAGTACCCAACTCCGACACCTTGGACGACTAAACGCCTCTGCGACCCCGTACAAAGGTCGCTAATACGGGTCTATGGATACTGGTGGCCGGGCCCGACACCTTGGGTAGACCGAAGTCTACCACTGCGATCGTTCCCCAGCGACTACCCGTATACATTTTTTGACAGTTTTAGATTTTGAGACTATTAAGCCATATTACACAATTAGATACCGGGTGGCTGAGCTCAAGTGGCAGTGGGCTGGGCACGTCAGCCGGAGAGACGACGACCGCTGGAGTAACCGTGTCCGTGCTGGTGTCCACTGGCGGCCATGGACAGGAAAACGGAGTGTGGGGAGACCACCCGCCAGCTGGAACGACGACCTCAAGACGTCGGCGGAAAGCAGTGGTTCCGTACCGCTGAAGGCCGGGAGGACTGGAGGAAAATTGGAGAGGCGTATGTCCAGCAGTGGACACTTACACGCTGATTGACTGACACTCTGACTGAACAAATTTGTGTACCAGGTTTTGCACTCTGAACATGTGTGTGGTATGCTAGGTGTTATGTGTGTGTATTAAAAAATACGGGCTAGTTTCAAGACGATCGGAAAAACTCGAGACAAGACGATCCTGTCAGCAGTCAAAACAAATGAAAATTTCATCCAGTCTCCGCGAGCATAAACGCCATTATACCATAATTTAAATAGACGTTATTTACATTTCTCCAATATCGATATTATGCCACCCTATAGCCATTTCACACGAAATCTTGACGACGACGTATCCTTTAAGACGTGTCCTACGTCAAAATTGTGCTGACTTATCGAAGTGTAAGTATTAGCAACCCAATCAACAAATAAAATGACAGTGAGTGGTTCGTTACGCCAGTCGCGCGCATACATACATAATCTAGGACCCACCATTGACTTTGTGAATCCTTTATGGCGGTCTACTGCGATACGCCCACGACATAGAACTTCTAAAGCTTAGTACAGGCCCTTAGTACACAAGCTGTCCCTTGCCATCCTAAAAGGTACACTTGGAACGGCTCAGTGTCCCACAATGCCCGGTGAGCTGGCAAGAGCTCGCGGAATCGGAATTGAAACATTTGTGATCTGTTAGTGTGCTGTTTTTAGGCATTGGTGTCGTTACGTAACAAAAACCGGCCAAGTGCGAGTCCGATTCGCGCACCGGGTTTCCGCACCACAAAAATTAAAACGATGCAAAAACATGGAGATACCCTTAATTTTTTAGTTTTTAAATTTTTTATTATTTCTTATATCCGCCATAATAACACATATTCGGCGAAAATTTAAACCGGCTAGCTATTACGGTTCCAAAGATACAGCAGTAGGACGGACGGACGGACAAAGGGCGTGGGCTTAGTAATAGGCTTCCGTACGGAGTACGGAAATCTAAAACGGATGTAAGCATATGTTTTAGGGTGGGAAAGAGCCTGCACTAAATTACCTACATTCTAAATATCCCCGTAGGTTACGCCGCACCCTACAGTCAGGAAGAAATATAGAAGCGATTTTAATTGAAATATTATTGTTCATTTCTTCCCATACAAAGCACCTTTGAACGAGATTTTTGAAACGACGACTATTAATTAATTAATTACATGTAAATAAATGGTAACGATACTAACTTTTTATGTTTAGCGTTTTGACCGACGTTTCGTTCAGTGCGGTGGTATCAACCCGGCCGGGATAAACCCTACCACCTAGTAAGGTATGAAGAGAAGGGACCTACAGTTTAACGTGGAATCCGAACCACGGTCAGCCTCCAACGGTCGATCGGTCACCCATCCAAGTACTGACCGTGACCACGCCCACGGTTGCTTAACAACAGTCGACCGACCGTACCACTGAGCTACCGAGGCTGCCTGATTATTTTAAAACTCGACATCTAGAGGAAACATCTACAAATACCTTAACAGTTATTAGCGCCTAACCAATGTAACCATATAATTACATTATAACATTAATTACTTCAGACAACTGGCGAGAACTTGTACTGGGCGAACGCAGAACAGTTAAGCACGCGGGCGGCAGGTTTGGTTTGCGTCCGTCAAACAGAATATTAAATTTGCCAACTTCCGGAATAATTAATTGAAATAGATTTGGAAACTATTAATCCCAACAGATCGCGGTCTATATTGTGGCGTTAGCCCCGCATCGATCGTTCGAACATTGAAATGAAATGAATGAAATGAAATTCGTGAATGAAAATATACTTTATTGCACAAAAAGTGACAAAAGGCGGACTTAAAGCCTGAGGGCATTATCTGCCAGTCATACCTGGGATTTTGAGTAGGGTAGATGGGTAGTGAGGAAAATTAAATGAGAGAATTTGTTTTTTCAAGAGTATAAAAATAAACAATAAAACATAGATAATAGTAATAACTCTGCTGCTATTGCTCTGCTTACCCCGATTGTCGGGATTCAGCGTGTGTGATATGTATGTATACATGTAGTAATAACATACAACTAAATACATTCGTGACATACATACATACAAGTTCAAAAGTACATACATATACACATGTAAACAAATACATACATACATTATAAGAAACATGCAGGTTCGTATGTTTGTACGAGGATTTTTCGGAAGCTATATAATGTTTTTTTTTCTTTGGAAGTAAGCTATGTCATAAAATTATATGTACGAAAAAACATTATTATATTTATTTTTATTAGTATGAAAGAGTTTTTTACTAAAGGTGTATCGGTACCGGGGCACGTGTAGATCCGTCTGCCTACCCCATTAGGAAGAGGCGTAACTTTATATTGTATATGTATAGGAGAATTTATATTATTATAAAAAAAAAATTACAGAAAATTTTTCTGTTTAAGAAAATCAAGGTAAAATCCGAAAGGAACACATCAAGAAAAAATTTATACAACCTTGAAAGGTTTTCCCTTACTAGGTGGTAGGCTCGAATTATTTTAGCCGACTGAGTTGTTACCATCGCACTGAATGGAAGATGGCCGCATATCAGCCTCGACTGTCTTAACCTCTGGTCCAGTACAGCCATCAATCCAACGGTAAGTCTCCGATATGGTACCTACCTTCTCTGAGGTGATATTGGCTGATCGGAGCACGTGTTCTGGCCGCTCTGACTCAGCCAACCATACGGGATTACATAAAAGAAACAATAATTCAATATATCAATGAATAAAAACTGCGTCAAAAGAGAAAAAACTCCGTTCGAAAGAGCATTATGCGCCGCGCGCCAAGTTCGCTAAGAACTTATACGGAAATTCCGCCCAAGTTGTAAGTTACCAACGACCTGTTTGCTGAGAAAAGTACGGCTAAGTGCGGTGGTACCGGCACGCGCTTCTAAACTCGCAGGGGGAAGCTCTCTCGCGCACGAATTTAATACTAATGGAATTTACCGAAGTACGGAGCTGGTTGTGGAAGAGGGAATTAAAGTAGAAAGATAGAAATATTTTCATTTGACAAACTGTTTTTATAGGAGTACTTTAATATTTTCTTTTCTTTACAGTTTAGATAGAGCATTCGTGTAGATATATTCTTTTCAGTTATCATTCAGATATATCTGTACATTGCGGTTATTCCCGGCTGGATGGCAAGAGGCCCGATGGTATCACCCTGGTGCCATGGGCTAAGGGTAGGTCATTGATGTGGGACGTCACTTGTGTCGACACATTGGCTCCAAGTCACGTTCGGGCCTCTTCAAGAGCGGCTGGCGCGGCCGCGGCCGGAGCGGAGAGCCTCAAACGCAACAAATATTCAAATATTATTCAAGATTTCGAATTTGTTGCGTTTGCGGTTGAAAGCCTCGCTCCGTGGAGCAGTGAAGCCAAAAACTTCTTGAAGAGGCTTGGGCCTCTACTGGTGGACGCAACTGGCGTCCCGCAATCAAGGGCCTACTTCATTCAAAGGGTAAGCCTTGCCATCCAGCGGGGTAATGCAGCAAGTGTTCTAGGAACATTTGAAAATGCCCCTTTTGATAGTTATTTTAATGTTTGTTAGGTAGGTTTATTTCTTTAGTTATTAGTATTACTTTTTTGTTATTTATTAAATAAATTGTATCTGTACATTACTTTATATAGCATAAATATAAATATTTAAAGGATAGGTAGTTTTTTTAGTTAAAATGGAATGTATTCCCTCTGGCATTGTCAAACAAGAAAATAACGCGAAGGTCTTATTTTTAACCGACTTCATAAAAGGAGGAGGTTCTCAATTCGACTGGTTTGGTTACCTCAGAACTTTCGACTGGGTGAACCGATTTTGAAAATTCTTTTTTTATTTGAAAGCTGGTGCTTCCCGTGTGGTCCCATTTTAATTTGGATCGGATTGGAAAGCGAGGAGTACATTAATAGCAAAAAATGACTAAAAAAACTGTGAAATAAAAAACTATTTAAAAAAATATAATAACCGCCTTCAAAAATGTATGAAATAAAAAAAAATCGAACCCTAGAGTAGAAGGCGGTGCTAAAGAAGGCTTTTTTTCATGCATAATTTTTGCTTGCTTTAGCACCGCACCGCATTCAACTCTAGGGTTCGTTTTTTTTTATTTCATACATTTTTGAAGGCGGTTTTTATATTTTTTTAAATAGTTTTTGTTTTTATTGAATGTGCGACATAAGGCGCCTAGCCCACCCATAAGGTGTCAAACGACGCACATGGACATTCGGTCGTATGCGGGGGTTGCGAATGCCATGCCGGCCTGACAGGCGCCCATTCACGCCTCTCTTGAAGGACCCTAGACTAGACTATACTTGGGAGGGGGGGGGGGGGGGGGGGGGGGGGGGGGGTAATATGTGGGCGGGGAGAGCGTTCCAGAGTTTACCAGTTCTGTGGAGGAAAGATCGGCAGAACCGATTGGTAGGTGGGTCCGAGGTAAGTCCAGCGTATAGGGATGCAATCCCTGCCCAGTGCGCGTTGTGCGGAGGTGGAAAGGGGACGTTAAACAGTTAAAATTTTGCAGAATAACAGGTTCGGTTAAATAAGTTGCAAGGGCGGAATTATGGCTTAAAGATATTTCTTCTGGCCAATCTTTAGAGATTTGGCAGATGAAATTTATACATATAAAACCCCCGACTCTTAAAAAGTCAAAAATAATTTCCGTTTACTTACTTAAAGGAGTCGGTAGACCGCTAAGTAAATTCCCGCGCAACTTTTGAGTCTTTATATTTAATTTACTTAGCGGTCCCCCGACTCCTTTAAGTAAGTAAACGGAAATTATTTTTGACTTTTTAAGAGTCGGGGGTTTTTTAAATTTGTAATTTAACTTTTATTTCAAGCTTTTTAAAAAAAACCGCATGCAAATCGGTCCACTTTTGAAGATAATAATTTTTTTTATTACTTAATTACTTAATTACTTGATTACAAACATAGCTAAGAACCATCCCGATTAAACAGGCTTCCTAATAAAAAAAACCGCATCCAAATCGGTCCATCCGTTTGGGAGCTACGATGCCACAGACAGACACACACACACACACACACACACACACACACACACGTCAAACTTATAACACCCCTCCGTTTTTTTCGTCGGGGGTTAATAAATAGTAATGTAGATAGTAACAAAATTATATTAAATTTTAGAACTGTAAATAAAAATTATATTAAAAGTATAGCAATTTGGCAGTCAAGGTTAAGCTTTATGATCTTCTTTTTAATGATAAATTCGTATAATGTATTCTATAGTTAATATGCAAGGAAATTGATACTTTACCTATAGGGCTTGAACATTCACTCCATTCATCCTAAATTCCTTGGCAATTCAACCTTAATCGCTCTTCCCAGATTGGGTTCGCCGACGGAAAAGTATCCCAATTTCATTTCCAAAATCCGATCCTTCTATTTACCAATCGCATTCTGCCGAGCCAATTTGCCTAATAGCCCGTTTTGCCCCGTGCTGTACAGTCTGGATCTGAGTGTGTTCCTCTGGAGTCCTTTCTTCAGAAAATACGGGCATTGTAGTGCCCTCTCCATCCCGGGCCACGAATATAGGCTAAACATACCTCGCTACCAGTATGCGATCGAGTTAATGTGACCTATGATTACTTAAATTTTATAGTTAAATGTTTTGTTGGTTACAGTAAATTTAAGACTATTTTAATTTATTTACAACAGAAAAAACACAAAGTTTAATCGAAATGCCCATACACAAACTTCAGTACAGTTTGTGATTCACTCGATATTTTTTTCAATATTAAATTAACGTGTGAGTGTGGTACTTAAATAGTCCCACTGCATCTGTCCCCGTGCATGTCGTAAAATGTGATAAGGCACAGGGTCAAGATGCCGCGCTAAACGGTGACTATATAGCCATGTCTAACATTGGCGCGGTCCTTCCACTGTAACAAACATACCTACCATAGATATAATCTACTGGTTTGTTTGATGCTATTATTTAAATTTGAAATAGTCATTATTATTGATTTTCTTTGTTTATCTCTGAGCTGTCAGACAAGACTTTTACTCATCTACTTATATTAAATCGGTACTAATAAAAAAAGCGAAGTTTATCCGAGCGACTTGTCACGTACGTCAATCTATGAATATCCTTATAACTCGGGAACCACTGTATCGATTTACATATGGTTTTGACGGTTACATTCTGTCACTTCTCAAGATTGCTTTAGACTATGAATCATAACGCTACGTCATCGGCGGCCTGAGATGTGAGCAAAAAGTCACGCGAAGCGAAGCCGCCGGCAAAAGCTAGTCTACAATATACGTAAAACGTATTAATTAAATTATATGGCTTCGTGAGTGTCTAACCGGTCATATTTAATGTGTAAACCGTGTGAGAATCGCTGTTATCTTCTTTGCTGGCATCATTTTCGCCGGCGCGGAGCATTGGCCTAGCCTAGCTTTTCATCAAAACTAAACATTCAAGAAGGGCAAACAACTTTTTGTCACGGCCCCGATCAACCCACGCGAGTAACAATTCTAACTCCGTCTCAAGTTAGAGAACGCAGCTTTTGTCGCGACGACGAGACGAACGAACGAGTTACTTCACTCCTCCGCACGCCCCCACGCGAAAACTATCCGGCAAGTTGGCCGACATGACTGCCACCCAGCAAGTCTGCCGACGTAGCCTCGGCAGGATATTGCGAGCATTGCGTTGCTAGACTTAGCTTAGCTTATGAATTTTTATACGGAGGAAAAACCAATTCCACGCAAACAATGGCCGTAGACAATGCTCGGTTGGCTATAAAAGTGGAGATTCTCTAGAAATGTGACGCACTTGAGTAGGGATACTTATGAGAATACACGCAAGTAAGGTACATAGTGAATGCGGTAAAGAGGTTCTATAGGTATTTTAAATACGGTTTACTCGCTTTTTTATTGAAATTACGCTGACACGGATAGTGGTATATACCCTACATCTACAACATCCGTGATGTCAGGCCATAACAATTTTGTTGAACTCACGAACGACAGTAGACGAGCTGCCGAGGCTGACAAAGGAGATCATCCGTAAAATTGTATAATGCCTGTTTTTTTTTACAAAATTATCAGAATTTCATCTTCGAGCAATACATAAAAGTCAATATTTTAATGTGCAAAAGTTGCACACAAGTACAACGCTATTGCCGAATAATATTTTTTTTATATATTTTATATTTCCCAGGAAAAAAGCTCACTTCATATGACTATACATTACCCGAATTTCAGCTCAATTATTCAGTTCAACGGACGCATTTGCCACGACTTGAAGCTTAAAGAAATATTATATTCAGTTTTCTTAGGAAAAACTGCGTACAAAATATTTTATAAACATATTCTCAATACTTGTAAAACATTAAAATTTTTTGTCAGCCTCGTTAGCTCAGTGGTGCAGACATTCAACTGTCGCTATTGAATGTTAAGCAACGCTGGGTGCGGTCTGTACTTGGATGGGTGACCGCTGACCGTTGGAGGCTGACCGAGGTTCGGATTCCTCGTAAAACTGTAGGTCCCTTCCCTCCTAATCTTACTAGGTGGTAGGGTTTAACCCGCCCGGGTTGGTACCACCGCACTGAATAAAACGTCGGTCTAAACGGCTATGTAAATAGTTTGTGTTTTCCGACCAGTTCAGTGTAGCCGGCACGATCAAAGGGGGAAGCACTGACATGGCACCTAGTTCACCCGGTGTTATGGGCTGACATCACGGACGTTGTAGGTGATGTAGCGAACCGTGTCAGTTTCCATAAAACAAAAAAAAAAAAAGCCTCTTGTCAAGTTAAGCGAGGAAATATGACCTAAATGTAACACTGACGAATCCAACTGTTCCCGTAGGTCTCGAAGGATAATAAAAAATAATAAAATACAATATAATACTGAATGAGAGGTCTGTTCACCGAGGCATTATGAGGTGACATCACGGGCGTAGCAGGCGATGAATCCAACCTTGTCTGTTTCCATAAACACGTTTCTTGTATGGTAACCCGCACCCCCCCCCCCCCCCCCCCCCCAATTTTTTACTTTAATTTTTTTTATTATTTGTTGTTATATCCGCAATAATAGCGCATATTCTGTGAAAATTTCAACCGACTACCTATTACGGTTCCAAAGATACAGCAGTAGGACAGACAGACAGACGGCGGCGTAGGCTTAGTAATAGGATTCCGTACGGGATACGGAACCCTAAAAGTACCCATCCAATTTTTACCCGACTCCGTAAATTCCCCATCACTTTACGCTTAAAACCCCGAGCACTGAGTATCCACGGATTTGTGTCATATCAAGCTTACCGCCGACGACGACGTCGCGTCGCCGACTCAAAACCTCCGGAATTAGTGAGGCGAGTAATCCAGAAAACCGCAAAAACCTCGCCGACGACGATATCCTCAGGAACTAGGAAAACCTCGCGTTTTCATTTCGAAGGACAGTAATGTTTTCAGGACATCAATGAGTTTCTTATTTTTGAACATAGGTAGGTAGAGCCACTTTTTTTTTTATTGAAAGCTCGACATGTGTAGCCGAGCCACCCATTAGGTGTCTAACGACGCCCGCGGATATTCGGACACGAGGAGAAAATATACTTGAGGAAAAATATATGGACTTACCTGCAGTCAGTATATAATAGTTAGGAATTTCAGCAGATACGTCTTCGCGTGTTTCTTCGACATCTTACCTGAAAATAAAACATAAAAGTTGGATTAATTTGTAGTCATGAGAAGTAAACCCTGGGGTGCCTTCAGACGGCCCAGCAACATTCCGCAAATCTGCTAGTATGGTCACAGATTACTTAATCGTGTCTCACTAAGCGTATATATATTTCCCCCACAGTACAGTTGTCCTTCAAGAGAGGCGTGAATAGGCCAGCCTGCCAGGCCAGCATGGCATTCGCAACCCCCGCGTACGACCGAATGTCCATGGGCGTCGTTAGGCACCTTATGGGTGGCTCGGCGCCACAAGTCGCGCTTTATATAAACAAAAAAAAACATACTGGTTATCATAAAAAAAGCGGTCAAGTGCGATTCGAACTCGCGTGGAGAGGGTTCCGTACCATTCCGCGGACTTCTAGGTACCCGTTTGCGTAATTATTTAACCACCACAGAACATCGATCGGCGGCCGTCTTACCAAGCCGGGGCCGAGCGTGCGACGCGGTTTATTGCTCTGTGCTGTACGTTCATACCACACGCTGTATCCTGTCAATAGGGGTAAGCAGAGTAATCGGTGTTGTGATGTCAAGCAGCAAGGAACGAACAAGTAACGAACGAAGACCCATCTTCTGCATGACTCGGTGGAAGGGCCGTATCAAGGTGAGGAGAAGGTGTCTAGCCTGTCGCCCTTTAGCACGGCATCTCGTCCTTATACCTTGTCGCCATTTACGACGGGGAAGGATGCAGTGGGGCTATTCTTAGGCCCCACGCGGTACTGGTACGCGGAAGGATAAATTTTCGTGCGTAATTTTTTCATTTCATAAATATTTTTTTAATGTAGTTTATTTTTAGTATAATTACTAAAACCTTGTTCAAGCAAGGAATAACAACATGTTTTTAAATTATTTATTGCCTTACCATACGTATAATCACGTTAATTTGTTATATCATACATACAGCATACGCACATCATATTTTCACATACATTGTCCACTTTTTATGGTTCCGTTACGTAGCGAAGCGATGCTAGGGTCCCTCCCTTACGATTATATATTTTCATTATACTACTACAGGAGAAAGTACTGAAAGAAATATAAAAAATCTATCAAGCGCGAGTTTTACTCGCGCACGGAGGTTTCCGTATCTATCCGCTATCAATAATATCCGCCTATCCGCTCAGAAAGCCTCAATAAGGTCGATGGCAATTGACGGTGGGAAAATGACAGCACCTCAATGAGGTCGTTGGCAATTGAGCGGCTATCTTTTGTCTTTCAACAATGCAATGAATAAAAGCCTGTGGCGCCATCTATTATTCAATAGCTTGACTAATAGATTTTTCGAACGTTTGTTGTATGGGAGCCCCCCTTAATTTTTAACATTTTCTTTTTTTTATTATTTGTTGTTATATCCGCCATAGTAACACATATTCTGTGAAAACTTCAACGGGTTACCTATTACGTTTCAAGAGATACAGCCCTCGGACAGACGGACGGACGGACAGACAGACGGCGAAGGCTTAGTAATAGGCTTCCGTACGGGATACGGAAACCTAAAAATAGCAGTACTGCACAAATAAATCATCCTCACAGAACAGCGATCGGCGGCCGCCTTACCCCGGACGGCCAAGAAGCCGCGAAGCGGTTTCTTGATCTGTCTAATCCTCAATCAAGGTGGGAATCCCAGCCCTCACGCAGCCGGGGTGAAACCCACCGGGCGCTAGTCTGGAATCTGGAGCGTGTTGCTGTTTTACGGGTTACATACGCAATATCGATCACGGATACTACAAACAGCGTATGTGATTGTACATAAAGTGTGTGATTGTCACACATCCGCACTCAGTCGCCGTCAGTCGCCTGCAGTCAACAAAAGGATAACCAGAAGTAAAATTAATTTAATTATATAAATGTATTAAGTCAGGTGGGACGACATCACGTACGTCGGCGGTAAGCAGTGGTTCCGTACCGCTGAAGGGCGGGAGGACTGGAGGAAAATTGGAGAGTTGTATGTCCAGCAGTCGACGCTTACACGCTGACTGACTGACTGAATTAAAATTATCTAAATACACCCGTGATGCAAGCCAATATTCCCTTAAAAGTACATAAGATATAAGTACCTGTGATTTCTCTTAGTCGTGCGGGCTACAAGTTAGTGGAAAATATAAAAAAAAATACACTGCCTCTACATTTCAAAGACCATGGTTTTGATAACCAAAGTATGTCGACACCCAATCTATTCATCATTAAACAGATAAGACTGTCAACATCTCGGTCGATCAATTTATAAGTCAACATTATGTCACACCCGCCTATAAAACAGGTGTAAAATGTTCTCCCTTATTCTGCAACAAGGCGGGTGGGGCGGCAGAAGCGCGAGCGGTGGCGGGGGGTCGCGGGATATCGGTGACGATCCGACAAAATCCACAAAAAATATCTTATCTACCCCACAACACATCCGTACACAGATCTGATGACTAATCCCATTACAGCGGCATCCGAAACTCGTCTCTATTACCATACGATAAGATGAGAAATCGAATGAAAGGAAATTGGAGACGAGCAAACTTTAAGATTATGCTGATGCCTTCTCACCCGCGTATAGGGCTCTAAGCCTACTTGCGTTAGAGACCGTATATTCTAAGATGACACGCATCTATGAAGTATTACTAGTATCTCATCTGTGGTATTGTTACTTAAGAGTCTATATGACGCTAGAAAAAGGGCGGGCTAGGGCGACAGAAGACTAGTTCGCCCGGACGACCAAAAAGAGAAGCACATGGCACCTAGTTAAAACAAGGTGTTACTGGCTGACATCACGGATGCGAGATGTCGTCGTCGCAATTGTTTTTATTGTTTTATTAGTTTTTTTTTTCAATTAGGTTAGGTTAGGTTAACATTTCATAGTGGTTTGCGGCTAAAATAACACAGAGGTACATGATTACTGCCACTGCTGGCCCTTAAAATTAAAGCACTTACTTCGTTTTGTGACAAAAACGTGTTGCAATATAAAGTAGGCAGTGTTTACTTTAAGCGGAAACTCAACAGCAGTGTGGCTTGTTTCAGCAGGATTGATAATAATGAAGTCTATATTGAAGCTTCCGCGAACAATACGTGACGCGAATGCTCCTCTTTGAGGCGAATCTCATTTCATCCGAGTTCCTCATGCGAGATTTCTTTTGTCAGGTAATGGATCAAAGTGAACAGCTCTTTCTTCTGCGAATGAAATTTTTACCGTTCCAAGATTCTGTGTGAAAGGCGAAAAAGTGTTACTCTGTCGTCGGTTTCGTAGCCTGCGTCTAATTATTTCTTTTTAGGCTTCCGTAGCCAATAACACCGGCACAGGAACCTTATAAAATTGGTCAGTTATCCATCCGTGCGTCCGTCCGTCCGTCACAGCCTGTAGTTCCTAAACGGTTCGAGCTACATATCTTCTGGAAACTTGGAATATTATAAACTGTAGATATATTCCGGGAATAGATGTCTTGTGTAAACAATGTTAGGGGGCTACGGAACCCTCTGCGTGTCAATAAGGTTATAGCACTTAACAAGTTTTTAGATTTCCGTATCCCGTACGGAAGCCTATTACTAAGCCTACGCCGTCTGTCTGTCTGTCTGTCCGTCCGTCTGTCCGTCCGAGGGCTGTATCTCTTGAACCGTAATAGGTAGGCGTTTAAAATTTTCACAGAATATCTATTATTATGGCAGATATAACAACAAATAATAAAAAATAGAAAAAGTAAAAATTTAGGGGGGTTCCTATACAAGCAACGTGTTTTTTTTTCAATGTTTTTTTTTGTGGTGCGGAAACCTCGGTGCGCGAGTCCGACTCGCACTTGTTTTTCATTTAACCAACTTAAAAAAAGGAGGTTCTCAATTCAAAACATGCATGTAACTGTTTTACGTCTGTTAAAAGGGAATGTATAAGAGAAAAAGACGGGGTTGTATTAGAAATTCGCGACTTCTATTATGCCAAATTTAACTATAATTTATTCGTACACTGTTTCCGTTTCTCGAATCTCGAGTGTGCCACCCTACGTCTACGTCAAAATAATTATTTCCTATTTGCACGACAAAAATCCGTATGGATACGGAACCCTAAACATACGAGCGCTAGTAATATATATATATTTTTTATTCGTATTATATATCATTTTCACCTTCAGAATAATGCCCTGAAATGTCGTGGTATTATGGATTGCGGGATCAGACAGTGAGGATGTGATTTTGATAAATTTATGTTATCCCTAATTAATCCTTTCGGATTATAATGGCAACACGGGGCTTTGTGCAGAGCATCGGGGGACGCGCGATTTCGCGTGATTTTGAGCAAGTACAGTCAAATTCTGAAAATGGCTATGCATATTATTCGAATAGTTATTTGAAATTTTTGGAGTTAGTAATTTTTTACTTATTTTCCAAAAATACGTTTTCAGTAGAAGTATTGTGTTAATAAAAATATTGCTAGGTTTTAAAATGCTCTATTAATAAATTGAGAAGTCGTTGGGATTTCCCTGAATAGTCTAAAAAGGTTCTACGTACTCTGGAGAAATGGCAACAGATATCCCGCGACAGTTCTACGGTTGCGGTCACTAAACAGTTCTTCCCAGACGTCCGCACGGCATATCGAACCCTCCTGAAAAGCCCCGCACACAGACCTGGACCGCACACGGTAGGGCTAGCTCACTAACTGAACAGATTCAAACTAAAGGACTCCACAATCTGCGGCTTCTTGGGAGACGCGAAAGAGAAGGCTGAACACCTGTTCGACCACTACCCGAGATTCTCCGCCAAGAGGTCGGAGATATAGATGTAGTTCGAGATTGAAGTCGAGTGCAGTAATTAGTCGGCCCTTCTGTCCGGGAAGAGGTCAAACAAAACATGAGTAAAATACTGTGAATGTGTTATAGAAAATTTTATTATTTTAAATAAATAAGCCCAACATAACCTTAATGTTAATACTTTAATATAACATAGATGAGCATGGGCAATACGTGTATATATATTATTTAATATTACTAAATCTAAATATAATAGAGTAAGCATTAGTAATAAATATTGTAAAATAGTAAAATAAATATTGTAAAATAGTAAAATAATCGGTAAAATGTGTATATATTGTTATAGCTCAAACCTATATATTAGTTAATTTAGTTATAAAGAGCGCGGGCTTGTCTACCGGGGTGTATTTAACAACAACCCACTAAAAAACAGGGCTCCGTACGTTACAGAACCCTAACAACTGTTGCCGTGTCATGGTCGCGCCGTGCTTGTGACGTTGCCGTCGCTTTGCCGTGCGCAAACAACTTTATAAAGTGATCTTTAAATTTCTGTTAGCTTTTGCTCACAACATCGCACGCATGAAGTTCAAAACGTTAAATATCCAATTTATAATTTTAAAATCATAGGTGGTCTGAAGGATGTGTTTATAATTAACAACCAGATATGCGCTTTTGCCACGGGTAACAGTTACCCCACTCTGCACAAAATACTTGGAAACTAAAATAACACAACAGTTGGGTGGGCCTCCTGGCGAGGCTTTTAAACAGCCTTCATTAGTGTAAGGCATTCATCAATGCCGGCCGCTGCGTAGTTGTAGCATATTGTGAATGAATATTAAAGCGCACCAGCCTATCGGGCCGGGAGGCATTGTGGTGTATGGAAGTACTTTGTGTATTCCCGTTTCTCACGAGCCCGTCAAGATAGAATCAGGGCGGCACTTTCTGACAAGATGACGTCATTGATTTCCTGTCTGGTAATTGAATCAGATATTCGTTTGATCATTCATATGCTCTGTTGGTGTATGGGTTGAGTGTAGGGTAGAGCGTATTCGTTTTTTATCTCATGGTCGTGGGTTCGAGCCCCGCATTGTGCAAATCATTTGTTTTTAACTTTTTTGTTTAGCATTATTAGGATATTAAAAATAAGTTATGGTTAGTGTTTTTATAACCACATAAAACAACGTTATTATCGGAAGTATTTATATGCAGCCCAGGTTAACACAGAAATCTACGTTTAGACTTTTGCATCGGTCACGTGACATAATCAGATCGTGCCACCCTGGTCCTCTCTTGACGAGCTCGTCGTTTCGTCGCTTGGTTGTGTGTGCGTACCGCATCTGTGTACTACTATCAATGCCTATACGCAATAGAGGCCACAAACTGGGAGCCAGGGCTTGTTTAACGAGTTTGGCGTCACGCCAAACAGCCCCACACCTTTCTTATTCCTCCCCCCTTCACCCGCCGACGCGAACGGGCGGTATTGGGTTGAGATAGAGACAGGAATGCTCAATGCGGTGACGTCATCGGCGTGGCATATTTAGCGATGACTCAGATGCCTCTGATTGTAGGTGGAGTGTTTGAAGAAGTACGGGCGATCGAAATGTATGTAGGCCGCTGGGAGCGTCGTCGCTTGAAGTAAACGCGATACTTGCGAACTGAAAGTGTCGGACATAGATTTTTGTTTAACCTACACTTGCGGTAATTATTAACAAAACCATATAGTATTAGTAATCTTTGAACATAACTCAAACTTAGACCTAGCTAGACAGACATACCTAATTCAACGCGAGTTTAGCCGTAAGAACAAGCCCTAAATACTTTCTAAAGGTTTGGCAACAATAAGTAATTAAAAATTCACAGATCTTGTGCATTACACGACCTTCGCGGTACATTGAAAATGAACTCAACAAAATAAAAAAAGTATTAAATTTATAATTTTTTTATTATTTTTCAATGTATTTTTAAATATTGATAATAATAAAATGTACACAGTTTCAAATTTTTCGACTTTTTTGTCTTCTTCAGTGAAAATATACAATATTATTTTTCAAAAACACAAGCACCTTAAAAAATGTAAACTAAAATTTAGACAGAAAAAGAGATAAGCTTGACATTATGTCTAACTAAAGTAACAAATTAATAAATATCTAATATAAAAATATAATATAGGTTCTATCATCCGGCTTCCGGCTCTATCATCAGGACCCTGAAAATCGTAATATATGACTAGAGTACTTGCGAAGACAAATCCAACGCGCCCAAACACGATGGATTTATCATGTGTGGTTTAGGAGTTCCTATGACTTCATTCCGGCTCCATCATCAGGACCCTGGACTATGACAAGAGTACTTGCGAAGAAAAATCCAACGAGCCGAAACACGATGGGCTTATCATGTGTAGTTTAGGAGTTCCTATGGCTTCCTTCCGGCTCCATAATCAGAACCCAACTAACAAACTAAAAAAGTCACCCGAGGATCTGCAGAGCCGTGATTTGATTTTTCACAATGTATTTCATACATTCGGATATTCCTCCTCGCTCTCTACGCTGTTGCACTTCCAAAAGTCGATTTCACAATCTCAGCGAGAATGGGAAAAACTTGAGGGACCACCTACAGCACGAACCATCATCGATAGACGAATGCTTTTTTTTTTCAAATGAAGCCCAAAGTCCAAATCTAAACAGGTTTTTTAAATATTTTGATATCACATTTAGTTTTTGAGATATAAGAAATTTAGTTCGAAAAAGAAAGAATTTTTCACATTTTTGCATGAAATTTATTTTTTTACTTTTTCGAAAAAAAAAATCACCGACTTGTAGCCCTAGCCGATATGCGTATTTTGAGCCCTCAACCACTCACGTAGCCCCAAAACTCGCGACACCAGGACGATTTCACACTCTCCGCGAAAATGGGGGGCTATACATGGGGGGAAAAAACATTTTCAATATTAAAAAATAAAAACTGAAAATCATGGCAACACTGCCTTCCAGTATGCTTTTAACTATTATGTTGACTTGTCGATGGTCCAGCATTATCTTCTTCTTTGGGAAGGCTTCGTGCACTAGGCGGGTGGGGTGGCCCTGGGTGGCAATATCGTATTCCTGCCAGTGTCTAGGTCTGAAAACTCCACGATATATATATTTTTTTAATATGGTAATTGGTGAAAAATTTTGACTTAATATACGGAAGACAAGCATCTCTCCCCCATGCATGTCGTAAAAGGCGACTAAGCGATAAGGACAAGATGCCGAGCTAAAGGGTGACAGGCTCGCTACCTCTCACCTTGGCACGGTATTTCCACCGAGTCATGCAGCAGATGGGGGTCTTCGTGCCTTACTTGCTGCTTGATCGATTGAATCTTGTTCGAATACTTTGCGAAACGTGGTGGTCGGTGTTGTGCTATAATTTACCAGAGTTCTTGCAGCACAACACCGATTACTCTGCTTGCCCCGATTTTAAGGATTCAGCGTGTGTGATATGTATGTATGTATGTAAAAGAAATTTACTACAACGGATGCATGTTGAGATATACACATATTGACAAGGACAAAATAAATGGGTTCAATAATGATTCCACTATTTCCCGTAAAACACGCACCCTAGTCATTTATAACACGCGGTTTCATTATACAAATGGCACGTATACTTTTGCCCTTAACCCCGCATTTACTGTCCAATTAATAAAAAGGCCTTAGGAGCTTTACCTGACGCAATTTCATATCGGTCGCGGCGGGTGACCAAGGTTATTTATTTGGGCTCCGCCGCCGGTTGACTAAGCGCCCTTCGCGCGGCGGGCGGGCACCTCATATATTTTTGCTGGATAAGGTCCTTTGAGCGGAACAGCAATAATTATAAATGTGGCCGGAGGGGCGTGACCTAGGAGGTTGACTATAATCATAACCGTGGGAACTCTAAAGGTGCGTCCACATTTTAAATAACACAACACCTTATAAAACATTGTTCAATAACCATGTTTTATTTATATGGACGCTTTATGTTGTAATATAACATTGCTAGTCATGTGTGCAACATTGTTTTATAACTTTGAGATTAAATAATATTAATATATTAGTTTTGAGTATAGTGAAAAAACTAATTCCTTAGAGGCGTTTTTGACCGTTTTTTGAGGGTTAATAACTTTTGTAGTTACAGTCATCCGCGCGGGCAGTGTGATTGCTATCTTTGGCGGTTATCTCGAGGTCACCGCTTATATTAGCTTTACTTGTAACTAACATTTACTAAGTTCATTTTCAATGTCCTCTGAAGGTCGTTTAATGCACGAGACCTGTGAATTTTTTATTTCATTTTACTCAATTAAGGAAAAGTCAAAAGACGAAGTAAGTAGGTATCTATGTGATGTAAATGTTTCAAAAGTAAAAAAAATCTTTACTAACACGTGGTACACGGGTAACATGCTATGGTCTAATCGTAGAATTATCTCATGGATACAGGAGAGGAGATTATACATTTCAGCGAGATAATCTTGATTAGTGGAATCATGATGATATTCCTGCTTCCCGCAAATAAAACTGTCATTTAATTTTAATACTCGTATTTCTTCAAAACCCAAAATTTATTCGACACAATAATATGTTATCAGTACAACAAAAATTGATAATCATTAAATTAAATCAATTTCATCAAAGGAGTAAGTTCATTTTTAATATAACCCCATAAAACTTTTTATCTAGAACGTAATTTGAAAAACGCAATACAACTGCCCCTCAGATCCTCTCTTTGGTCAGAGGAGGGCTCAAAGGAGGCTCGGAAGAGAGTCGTTGAAGCAAAAAGACATACTCGTTCGTACCACTGTGCTATAGCAATCTCACAAAGCTTTCACTGTAGCGGGGCCGGCGTCGGCGGCTCGGGGGTGGTCGGGGGCGGAGGTGGGGGCGGAGGCGGTGCGGGACGGGTTGTGGAAGGTTTTGCGCGTCTATTGATCTCAAGGTCCGAGAATCGAATCCGGTCGACGTGCACCAATCAGTTTTTCTGGTTGACAAATTTACGCGCACGCCTACACCTGCTGCTTCACCGTTCGGAACCGGTGTAAAACTATAGGTCACTTCTCTTGCCACTTACTAAGTGATGCTGAAATTGTAGCAAATTAGTTTGGTACCACCATACTGGATGAAAAATGGCCGCATAGCCTCGGCTGTGTTCTCCTCTAGTCCAGTGTAGCCAGTAATCCAAAGAAAAGTACCCGGAATGGCACCTTCTGAAAGGTGGTGATATTAGCTGGTCGGAGCATGGGCACTGGCCCGTCTGACTCGGCCACCCATACCGGATTGAATAAAAAAATGTATAGCTTGTGCCCATGTCTGCTATTTGTTCGTAACAAAAGCTCTTTCGTGTTTGCTGTAGCTTGCCCGCTGTAGGCGGAAACGCGCTAAGCGTTCGTTTTAGTTTTATGATCAGCTTTAAAAAAGTGCAGATACACATATAGATCCCTGATGAGATGTGAGCTAAATTTCAGTCGAGAAGTAGCAGGAACAAGATTGCTTTGAAATATTTAATATATAAATCTTCTACGAATTATTTTAAAATATTTCGTAGACCTTCTACGAATAATTGTATTATTTTGCAGACCTTCTCCGAATTAATTTATAATAATAATTTATTGCGTAGACTCTCTACTAATTATTATTGAATACCTATTTATTTTTTTAAATCAGTACGTGTTATTTTAGAAGTGAATTGATATTGATTATTTTTTTTTCGAAGTTGCCCCGTAGCTATAATATTGATTTCGTAGAACCTCTAGGAGTTATTTCAGAATATTTATTTCCTAGATACTCTACGAGTTATTTATAAAATATTTATTTCGTATATCCTCCACGAGTTAGAATATTTATTTCGTAGAAACTCTACTAGTTATTTCAGAATATTTATTTCCTAGACACTACGAGTTATTTAAAAATATTTATTTCGTAGATCCTCTATGAGTTACAATATTTATTTCGTAGAAACTCTACTAGTTATTTCAGAATATTTATTTCCTAGACCCTCTACGAGTTATTTCAAAATATTTATTTCGTAGATCCTCTACGAGTAAGAATATTTATTTCGTAGATCCTCTACGAGTTAGAATATTTATTTCGTAGAAACTCTACTAGTTATTTCAGAATATTTATTTCCTAGACACTCTACGAGTTATCTCTAAATATTTATTTCGTAGATCCACTACGAGTAAGAATATTTATTTCGTAGAAACTCTACTAGTTAGTTTAGAATATTTATTTCGTAGACACTCTACGAGTAAGAATATTTATTTCGTAGAACCTCTACCTCAAATCAAAACAAACGTGCAGCTCGCACAACAAAATTTTATGGCTTAGTGAAGGGAGATTCCCTTCACTAAGCCATAAAACTTTATTATGCGAACTGCACGTTTGTTTTGATTTGAGAATAGTTATTTCAGAATATTTATTTCGTAGACACTCCACAAGTTATTTTAAATTATTTATTTCGTAGATCCTCTACGAGTAAGAATATTTATTTCGTAGACACTACTAGTTATTTCAAAATATTTATTTCGTAAATCCTCTACGAGTTCGAATATTTATTTCGTAGAAACTCTACTAGTTATTTCAGAATATTTATTTCCTAGACACTCTACGAGTTATCTCTAAATATTTATTTCGTAGATCCACTACGAGTAAGAATATTTATTTCGTAGAAACTCTACTAGTTATTTTAGAATATTTATTTCGTAGACACTCTACCAGTAAGAATATTTATTTCGTAGAACCTCTACCTCAAATCAAAACAAACGTGCAGCTCGCACAACAAAATTTTATGGCTTAGTGAAGGGAGATTCCCTTCACTAAGCCAGAAAACTTTATTATGCGAACTGCACGTTTGTTTTGATTTGAGAATAGTTATTTCAGAATATTTATTTCGTAGACACTCCACAAGTTATTTTAAATTATTTATTTCGTAGATCCTCTACGAGTAAGAATATTTATTTCGTAGACACTACTAGTTATTTCAAAATATTTATTTCGTAAATCCTCTACGAGTTCGAATATTTATTTCGTAGAAACTCTACTAGTTATTTCAGAATATTTATTTCCTAGACACTCTACGAGTTATTTCAAAATATTTATTTAAAAAAAACTCTACTAGTTATTTCAGAATATTTATTTCGTAGAAACTCTACTAGTTATTTGAGAATATTTATTTCGTAGACACTCTACGAGTTACGTAGAACATTAATTTCGTAGAACCTATATGAATTATTTGAGAATATTTATTTCGTAGACCCTCGGGTTACATTAGTAAAAAAATCTTACGAAGATAATTACGGGTAACAATAAAATTATACGTTGTGTATGTAATATAAAATTCTAATTAAATGACAACAGGAGTTACGCGGTCATGGTGTATACCGAATTGAATTGTAAATGTAAACGAGATTGGATATACAAACAAAACCACATAACAAGAACAACTAGTGTTTACCAGACTCTGCGTTCAGTAAATTTTTTAAATGACCGCACCAGACCATGAACCCTCATCAATATACATGACACTGGCCCTAAACGTCTCAAAAAGACAATCTCCAAATAAAATTTAAAAAAATTATAAAAAGGCTTTCGCAAACACCCGTAGTAGAAGGCACGACCGAAGGAAAGCACTGACATGGCACGCACGCATGTTCACCAAGGTGTAATGGGCTGACATCACGTATGTAGTAGGTGATGTAGCCAACAGTATCAGTTTCCATAAACAAACAAAAAATTGGTTGCCTGTAAAGTCGGTTTACGGACGATAGTTTTACGTGATGACGTGGAATAATCGTAGTATATAGAGCAAAGATCAGTAATTCTATTTCCCGTAGAAAGATTAATCATCTTGTGACTGGCCATCAATAAACTTCTGTTGTTTGATCTTGACAGTTTTACTTCTTAAGACGTTTCCATGGTAACTTTGACTATACTGATTGTGCCCCTCTATCGCTTGTTACGCGCTCTCGCTTGCACACACAGGCTCAGATGGAACGTGACACTTTTTCGTGTGTGCAGCCGGTGTTCATCAATTTATAAGACGTGACGTCATCACGTCAAAAGTAGACTTTAGAAATATTCAAGCTGTTCAACTCCTGTCTCATGATGACTCATGACATTTCTACTATATGATAAATTAGTAGCATAGCCAAATGTATTACTCCACCATTATGTAGACTTAATATAGCTTTCCCAGAATCTAGTGTATACGTTGCAGGCAGTAATAATCCAAAAACGCTTCGATGCGTGAAGGCCTTAACGTTATTAAAATTAATTTAATTTCAGCTCACGCGGTGCGCCCCACCCCACATCCGTTAAATAGTTCGCAATTACGGGGCTGCTCCCTTGGGCTTTGTTGATAAAATAACAACGCGCGTGTCTATGCCCGCTATTGTGTTCAAATAGTGATGGGCATAGAATATCGACAGTTTTATCAAAATCTCAATAAATATACAAACGAGTCTAATAAATAACACACAAATAATGAGAAAACAAAAATATTGACTGCGGGCGAGTTTTCTTGTCCGTTCTTTCTGACCGAGCTAGAAGAGCGGATAAAACATTATGTTTTATGTGTCCAAATGTAATTAATTCCCCCCTACCCGCGACCTAAGATATTTTCAGCCGTTATCAGCTCTTGTTTCGCAATGCATCAAAAGGCAGCCCTCGTCGCCTTGACATGGAACATTTTAGATAGTTCGTAACGAGAACCGCATAAATTAGTAGTTTCGTTTATCGTAATCATGGAATGTGCATGTACGTTATATTGTGGAAGTGAAGTGTCATTGCAGAGTGGTAGACGGTGACTCGCTATAACCAATAATAATGTGATGGTTTATATTTCAGTATGGACAATATCGATAGTCTGCTATCGATATTACACACTGCACTGACGCGCTACAGCTAGCATTCGAATCGTAATAAACAAACACTCCGCGCTAGGTAGAGTAGACGGCACGTAACTTGGCCTCTGTGCGAGAGGGACGGCGTTATACGCATGCGATCGTTGGTATAACGCTGTCCCGCTCGCACAGAGGCCAAGTTACGTGCCGGCAAGTGTACGAATACACTTATTGTTATGACAGTAACGTTTATTTATTGTAATGTCTACAATAATTTGTTAAGTTCGTGACGTAGTAAATTAATGTTCTGTGTATGAAATGTTAAGGATACCATATTTCAACAAAGCCAGAGCCACAAAATTGTCGCAGATTCTCGAGAGTTAGCAAATTAGTATGGAAACGCGTCATAGCATTCGCACGTGCGACAGATTGTAGTCGGGGACGACGAAGCGGGACCACAAGTACCACATTCCAGAACAAGAACCACAAAAAATCCCCGATCATACCCGCGCAGCTGGAGTTTTTGTATTTTATTTACTTAGCGGTCCCCCAACTCCTTTAAATCAGTAAACGGAAATTATTTTTGACTTTTTAAGCGTCGGGGGTTTTTAATTTGTAATTTAAGTTTTATTTCAAGCTTTTAAAAAAACCGCATGCAAATCCACCCACTTTTTAAGATAATTAATTGTTTGATGACTTAATTACTTGTTCCCGATTAAACCCGGTTTCTCATAAAAAAAAACTACATCTAAATCGGTCCATCCGTTCGGGAGCTACGATGCCACAGACAGACACAGACAGACACACATACACACACGTTAACCTTATAACACCCCTCTTTTTTCGTCGATGGTTAAACAAAAGTAGCTGCCTTCAAATGAGTACGGTCATAGCACTTGCAAGTGCGACAAAATTGCAGTCGGGGACGACGAAGCGTTACCACACGTACCACATTCCAGAACCAGAAGCAAAAAAAAATCTCAGTCTTCAAATGAGTAAGGGAACGCTTCGTCGGACCCAACTGCAATCTGTCGCGCGTGTGAGTGCTACGACGGCTACTCTCCACAGACTGTGAATTTGTGATGTTCTGATATTCAGGCCGAGTTTCCACATGCAAGAAAATGTCGGTTCGAAACTAACGCTTCCTTACCTATAATAAAATCCAACGTCTGCTTTCTGTCTGAGTGTATGTATGTAAGTCTGTCTGTCCGCTTATAACTCGAGAACCACTGAACCGATTTTAAAAAAAACAAAATTCTACGGATAGCCTGATTCTTCCCATCAACTATAGGCTACTTATTATCACGCTAAATGGCTTATGAGGTTAGCAGTGAAGTGAAATATGAGAGCGGGCGGAGCCGCGGGCACAGCTAGTTCCTCCATACGTACAAAGAATATTTTGACGCACCGTACCGCGCCGCTCTGCAGCAGTACAGTGCCGCATAGTGCGCGGTGTCACATTTAGGGATGAAATAGAATTTGCTTCTCCGAGAAATAATAAAGATACCGCCACCGAACTAAATACTAGAAGCTGCATGGCCCGATTAAACTTGTTACCTGTCGTTAAACACTGTGCACGCCTTCACACGCAATTTCCATGATTAATCCTTTAAAACGATGGCATTACAAGCCATCTCATGGTGTGAATGCGCTAATCCTCTTCACTCGCATATTTTCGAACTTAAGACGATAAGCCATAGCGCCGCTCAAGAAGAGAAGAAGACACGACGGACATGACCGACCGGAATTGAACACCGTCAGCGCCTTCTGCCTCCCGCCGAGGTCCGGAAGGAATCGTCATATGCCGAGACAATCTTCGTCATCTGCGCCGGACGGAGAACTGACAGTTCTCTGTCAACCGTCGCGCCGGCAGAGTGCTCATGAGGATGGGCCATACGTTAATTTCAATAACAAGACGATAGGTGAGCCATATAACACAAGCATCAAGTCATTGTGAAATCAGCTTATAAGCTCCTTTGGACGATGACATGTTTTTCGGGAGTTATTTATGAGAAAGGCTCCTCTAAACGTAATAAATAAACAATAAAATAAAATCCAACGACCGCCTTATGTTTAACATACACTACGAATAAAACCGCCAACCGCACAGGTAGGTAGTTTACATTCGGTTTTATGTGATGCTGCTGCGGGAAAATCTGCATCCGGCGCTGCTGTCACGGATACTGGGCGTCTACACGGACTTTACTAACGGATACATTTTGAGGACCGTTAAAGTTACTTATCATAGCGCGCAACTATTTCATAATCTGTTTTAGCTCTTGCAACGCGCTCCATCGACGGCTTTATACCATGTCTTTATCATATTAAATAGGCAGAGACAGTGATTCTTCTTCAATGATTCGCAGCGTTCAGAAGGGCGTGAGAGGGTGAAGGCGAGTGGTCGCTGTATGTACGTATTTGTGTATTTTTACCAAATCAGTTTAGGAGCGAGCCCTAATTCAACGCGTGCGTAGTGGAATTAAAATTTTGTAAAAATCATCCTCTACATTTATCTACAAGCCAATAGAGGTTTTTGTAAATGGAAAATGATCGTTTTACATAATTAGTAGGTTTATTCGAACAATCAGATTTTTCCTTCTCGCTGCTCGTGTAGACCAAGCCTCACGCTTGCTAGAACGCGCGGAAGTATTCTGCAACAGCAGCCGGCGAGATCTAGTTGCTTTACGACGCGTAATAAAATAAGCCCGGCGTACAATCGCTATAACGTAAAGCCTGTTTCACGCAGCTGCGGACTTCGTCGTACTGGGATTTAATAAAAATAGACACTATGAGTACTTCGGTTGGGATAGCAGCCATAGCAGTCTTGTGGCTTGCATTGCAAAGTGATTATGTAAACAAAAGTCGCTGGATTTTTTGCAAATGTTGTATGGTTAGACATACATATCACACGCTGTATACCGAAAATTGTGGTAAGCAGAGTAATCGGTGTTGCGCTGCAAGGACAAATTACAGCACAACACCGACCGCCACGTTTCGAAAAGTATTCGGACAAGATAACTATCAAGCAGCAAGTAATGCACGAAGACCCACCTGCTGCATGGCTCGGTGGATGGACCGTGCTGAGGTGAGAGGTGACTGGCCTGTCGCCCTTTAGCATGGCATCTTAATCCCTCTCGCCTTTCACGACATGCACAGGAAGAGATGTAGTTTAATGGTTATGTATAAAAAATTATAAAAATAAACACACACACACACACACACACACACACACAGGTATGCATACAAATACAGTTGGTGTGTAAGTGACGAGAAAACTCGTGGTTAAAAGACCAGCTCTTCGACGAGAGGTCAGAGATTCGAGTCCCAGTGTACTGTAATTTTTTTTAATAGTTTATGCCTTTGACTTAAAATCTATGTATCAGTCTGGTAAAGTAAAACATACATAATATAGTAAGAAATGCTAATGGGTGCACCAGGTTGCCTGGGTGACAATAACTTCTCCTTCTGCACCACAGACAAGTAAGTGTAAAGTGTTCGGACAAGATAACTATCAAGCAACAAGTAATGCAGGAAGACCCACCACCTACATGGCTCGGTCGATGGACCGTGCAGACCGTAATTGTAAAACACACCGCTAGTGACTACCATTACCAGCGACTTTACTACTCGAATCAATTTGGCAAAAGGAAGAGCTCCACAAAAGCTACGTTCGAAGGCTTAAGCGGCCAGAAGACTTACCTCAGTGCAGTCTCTGCAGCACTCGGGGGGCCGAATGGGGAGTACAGTTGGTGCGGTGTAGAGAAGGTTCTTAGGATGGCGGAAGGGGAAGGGGGCAAGAGAGAGTAGTGGGGGTTATTGAGAAAGAGATTAGTGTGAAGGGAGGGGATGTTAGTGCGGTGGGAGCGGTGAGGAAAGTGGGGCGGATTCTGTGGAGGGGGTGCAGGTTGGGTGGGAGTGGGAGGGGAACGATGGACAAGCCGCTTACCTGTAAATTGAAAATGTTCATTATTAAACAGTGTACTTAATTGATGCATCAGTGGGAGTTGCCATTATTAGATATAAATGCTTCATAAGGGCTTTATATTAGAGTTGAAAAAGAGGAATTAAATTAAAGAGTGTACATACTTTAAATACATTTAAAGTAAGATCGGTTTTGATATAGAAATCTCTTGTACTTTATATTTCAAACAAGCTGTGCCCGCGGCTCCACCCGCTCTCATATTTCACTTCACTGCTAACCTCATAAGCTATTTAGCGTGATAGTAAGTAGCCTATAGTTGATGGGAAGAATCAAGCTATCCGTAGAATTTTGTTTTATTAAAATCGGTTCAGTGGTTCTCGAATTATAAGCGGACAGACAGACAGACAGAAAGCAGACGTTGGATTTTATTATAGGTAGGAAGGATGTGCTACACTGAGCACAAAATACGTCGTTTTTTCTTACGTAATCCGGTAAGGGTGGCCGAGTCGGAGGGACCAAAGCACATGCTTCGACCAGGCAATATCACCTGCGAGAAGGTAGGTGCCATACCGGAGAGTTCCCTGGATTGCTGACTATACTGCACTAGAGAACACAACCGAGGCTGTTTTGCGGCCATCTTACATCCAGTACGGTGGTACCAACCCGGTAGGCTACAATTTGATCCTACCAGCTAGTAAGGGGCAAATGAAGGGACATACAGTTTTACACCGGTTCCGAACGGTGAAGCAGCAGGTGTAGGTATGCACGTCATTGTACACGCCGACCGGATTCGAACCTCGGACCTCTCGCATTAGAAGCCGATGCCCAAACCACTCGGCCACCTGCCGCTTCGTTACGTCGAAGTCAAAATGTTTAAGCGACGCAAGTTACTCGGCGCAAAATAAACACAAATACCGCCTCGACAGCCTTCAGCGCCAGAGTTTCAAGTGACATGAAACATGAGAAAAATATCTCAACCCGCCAAGAAATCTCTTCACAAGGCAACACTTTTGTGCGCTGGATATGTGGTGCAATAAGGGGTTTTATTGCCAAATAATATTTTAGCGCTGTCATGTTGTTAATACATAGCCTAAATCGAAAATTTGGTTAAGCGTGACGCTCGTGAATTAAGGAGTCAATACTCGTATTTCTACTATAAAAATCTTAACATTTACTGACTGACAAACAACGCACAGCCTAAACCGGCGGGTCTATAAGCGTGAAATTTTGCATAGGAGTTCCATAAATAACGTAGGTGAGCACTACGAAAGGATTTTATACTCTAGGTAGATTAAATAGTGGACAAATGTTTGCATTGAAGTTGGTCCTTTTGTAAGTTCGAAATAGGGAAATTAGTGTTTAGGCTTCTGTTTATAAATTAATAAAGTCTCGAGAGGGGCGTGGGAGAGGGAAATGGAGAGGAAGAGGAAGAGGGATAGGGCTTCTCTCTATCTCTCTCCCTCAGGGACAGAAAATTGTGCAGTCTTAGGCTTTAAGAATGCACAATAAACAATAAACAAAAATAAACTCCTCACTGGTCCAAGGGATTACATAGTTCGAATTTCACTTGCTACTTGATTATTAAGGTTCGCGAGAATAGATAAAACTGCCCGCAAGTCTTTCTCTCGTGGGTTCCCATTCTCTTGGAAACTTTTTATCCGACCGAAGTCAGTATTATCTATTTCCCTGGTGATTTGTGTCTTACTTTCACTACGATCCTTACTTACTTATTCACGAAAGCGTGAGTTCGCGAATCTCTTTTCTTGACTATTTCATTGTTAGTAATAAAAAAAACCGGCCAAGTGCGTGTCGGGCCACGCGCAGTGTAGGGTTCCGTAGTTGCGGAATCCTACCAAAATAAATTATTTGATTATTTGTATAATTTTGCAGGGGAAATATATGAATTTTATTTTTTATTTTTTATGGATGGATGAATGTGAATTTTTTATAATAAATCATTTCATTTCATTTCAATTTGAAAAAGTTCTTCAACAGTGAAATGATGGCTGTCGTCCGTACATTTTATAAGTTGGTCGACTATTACTCGTCAACCTGTACAGCCTACTTAGCTGTGATAGTTTTCCTTTTAATTTCGATATATATACTACTGCTGTGAATTTTTTCACAAATCTAATAACAACCGTTTAGCTGGCAGGGGGTGGGGACACTTGACTGTAACAAAAATTAGCACTTAAAAGCTTAATAATTCGCAAACGGATCCCTAAATCGAAAAATGCTTTTCAAACCCGCAATATTTTCCAAAGACCTATCCCCACTTTACTTGTAGGGAGGTACCCTAAAAAAATTATTTAAATTTTTTTATTTTACCACTTTGTAGGCGTTATTAATATGTAAACCCATACCAACTTACAACTTTCTAGTACTAAGTGTCTCTGAGCTAAGTCGCGAACAGACAGACAGACGGACGGACATGGCGAAACTATAAGGATTCCTTGTTGACTACGGAACCCTAAAAATGGCAGTACCTACATACCATCACGCCGTATCGCGACAATAGGGGTAAGCAGAGCGATCGGTGTTATGCTGCTTTTACTTTACCTTCAGCAAAGTATTAGGATAAGTCCAGACAAAGCAGAACAAGATGAAAGGTTTATAAGATTTAAATAAATTAAACATCAGTATCATCAACATCCTTATGAATACAGAACCCTAAAAAGTGAGGAGTTTGTGCTTAAAATGTAATTTTGTTATGTTAGCGAAATTACAGGCAGAACTCAAGCTGTCAGCCATCAGTCTCGGTAGCTCAGAGGTGCGATCGATCGACCACGGGTGCGCCGCAGTCAGAAATTGCATGGGTGACCGTTCGACCGTTCAGTAGGGCTATTACGAGTTTCGCTACGCCGGCTACGGCGAGGTGTAGCGTGCGTAGAGAGCGTAAGCGTCTGCGCGGAAGCGAATTCGATAGATTTGCGAACTCGCTTCCGCGCAGCGGCTTACGTTCTCTACGCACGCTACACCTCGGCGTAGCCGGCGTAGCGAATCTCGTGATAGCCCTGCTGATCGTAGTTCGAATTCCACGTAAAACGGTAGGTATATTACCATACTAGGTGGTAGGGTTTAAGCCAACCGGGTTGATACCACCGTACTGAATTAAAGGTCGGTGGAAGCGGCAATGTTTTATTTACATATTCGTTCGCGTTTTCCGCCCAGTTCAGTGTAGCCGACACGACCAAAAGGAAGCACTGAAACGGCACCTAGTCCACCAAGGTATTATGGGCTGATATCACGTTTCAGCAAGTTCACCGCCTATCTCACAAAGGTGTTATGAGGTGACATGTCAGGTGTCATAAAAAAAATTCAATTCATCTTTACGTTATACCATTTGTAAACTTTTACCCGCTCGAAGATTTTTAGGTTTCCGTATCCCGTACGGAAGCCTATTACTAAGCCTATATACGCCGTCTGTCTGTCTGCCTGTCTGTCCGTCTGTCTGTCCGTCCTTCCGTCCGTCTGTCCGAGGGCTATATCTCTAGAACCGTAATAGGTACCTAGCCCGTTGAAATTTTCACAGAATATTTGTTATTATGGCGGATATAACAACAAATAGTAAAAAATAGAAATAGTAAAAAATTAAGGGGGGGGTCCCATACAAGAAACGTGTTTTTTTTTCAATGTTTTTTTTTGTGGTGCGGAAACCTCGGTGCGCGAGTCCGACTCGCACTTGGCCGGTTTTTTTTAATAGCACTTTTGCCCTTGCGAGTTCTCTGGTTTCAGAGCCCTAGAGTAGTCGAAGTGGTGGCCACAAGGACGGCGGCCATTCGGACCGGATGTGACGTCACAGACGCCGCCGGAAGTAGCCGTCTAGCGGCAGTAATGCCAACACACCTCACTCTAGAGAGGGAATAAGGTTGCGGTAAATACCCGACGGTAAATACCGCCACAGATATTTAAGTATGTATTTAGTGAGATAATATTAGTTGAAATATTTGAGAATAGAAAAGAATAGACTAGAACAGAATGCACACAATTGAAAGAAGAACAGTACACGAAAATAAACAAAATATACGGAAGCGGGCAAAGGCGGACTTATCACAGCAAGTGATTTCTTCGAGTCAAACTTTGAATTGGTGGCCAAAAAGTTGTCAGCTACATATTTTTGATTATATTACTTTTACGTGAAATTTCGGATCCGGTTGATAGAAGGTACTACAGAAGGTACATGTCCGTCTCGTTAAAATGGAACATTATTATAATTATTAATTCTTCGTAAATTGCATTCATCGCACTGGCAACACGGTCCTTATATCAACAATGCTGCAAAGATTAGTCTTTAATAAATATAAGGTAAAGGTGAGTACTATAATGCTAGGTATTGAGTAGTTGTTAAGGGTTTGAGGTGAGTGCGTGAGTGCGTGCGTGCGTGCGTGCGTGCGTGCGAGAGTGCGAACGTGCGTTCGTACGTGCATGCGTGTGCACATACTATGTGTGTGTTTATATATAAGGTCTTTCAAAATTAGTTCATAGTACGCTAAGGGGGGGGGGGGGGGGGGGGGGGGGGGGGGGGGGGGTTCTGTATCATATAGGGAGTAAAACCTATATAAATTTTTTTGGACCTTTTGCTTTTTTTATGTAAAATATTTTTTTTATGTATTTAAATAAAAAAATAGGTGGTTGTTTTTTATAGCCTAATCGATTCAGTTTCATAACAGTAACAAAAAAGTCTTCATAACCATTATGATGTAACACGTGTAAGTTGGTAAAAGAAATCAAATACTTTCTATTCCATACTAATAAAACTAAAATTGTGGTTTTTCACAATTTCTGAAAGAAAGAGATCTATGTGTTGTAAGACTTTTTTGTTCCTGGCATGAAATTGAAAAGATTAAGAAAAAAATTTTTTTTTTTCATTTAATATTAAAAAAAAATTTTTTGTAAAAAAAATTTCTTTGTTCTTCAAAAGTGATCTATTTCTGATACAGAACCCCCCCCTTAGCGTACTATGAACTAATTTTGAAAGACCTTATATAACATGTTACAAAAACGAAATTAGAGTTTCAGTATAATTTAGTTAAGTTTTTGTAATCAATTTAGTCGTTAAAAATCAAGTCTGATCCCCTGAACGCATATCCCAATAGCCAACCAATTGAAAACCTTTTAGACACGGATAAATTGCCCAATACTCAAACCCCACATCCGTAAATGAGTTAGAAGGCCGAAACAAGTTTACAAGCCAGATACGTACACATATGTACGTAACGTAGTTAACGTAACACACACCACCACCGCAGCCGTGGCTCAAACCCCCACGACAGCTGGTCGGCGACGCGTTTAAACCGATCGGCATCTGAGCGATTCGGTTAAATTGCTCGTTAGTGAGTTTCACCGTCGTCAGTGAAGGCTACACCGCTCACGTAAGCTTCTAGCAGACTTAAAAGCATGCCCATATTAATAGACAGGTATTTATAGCGTATTCACTTCTGTGAAGTAAAACATGGTGAAGCGACAAATCTACCTTATCTAAATTTTTGAATTTGAATTGTGAATAAATTTATATAGATATTATATTATATTTATAATAGCCTCTCCACTTTCGTGGTCTTTAATATAGCTAAGGCTTTCTTTACCTTGAACTTTCTTTACCGTGAGGATACATTTAAATGTATTTAAACTCTTTAGTGGTTTAGCGGAATGTATTTATATGAACGATGAATGAAATCTTAACAAATGTACATATATTCCCTGCTCATATATTTCCCCCCAAGTACAGTCTCGGGTCCTTCAAGATAGAGGGCGTGAATAGTCACCTGCCAGGTCGGCATGGCATTCGCAACCAACGCATACGACCGAATGTCCATGGGCGTCGTTAGACACCTCACGGGTGGCTCGGCGCCATATATCGCGCTTTCAATAAAAAAACATTAATCTAACCTTATCTAAGTCGCCTCTATGAATACGGTACGAGTGGCCTAGTATTAGCAGCGTAGGCAGGGAGTAATCGAAGCAGGTCTAAGCCGCTGTGGCCATTACGCCGATTAGTTTGGCCTAAGCTAACACATCTGACACCGCAACATCCGATACACAACTAACCCTGCTAGTTCTGCTACCTCGCTGCGAATAGCCGCGTGTAGAGTATCAATACACGTGCAACTTGACTCCAAAGAAACAATTTTACTAGGTCAATAGTATGTATCTTAGAGTGGGGACTTAGTAGAGATTGCATTTAACTCTTCCGACGCATGAATTTTCGTTACGCAATAGTATGTATCTTAGAGTGGGGACTTAGTAGAGAATGCATTTAACTCTTCCAACGTATGAATTTTCGTTACTCAATAGTATGTATCTTAGAGTGGGGACTTAGTAGAGAATGCATTTAATTCTTCCGACGATTGAATTATCGTTACCTCATGTTAAAGTTGTGGAACATTAATATTTAACTTTTGCAACAAAAACAAATTTTTTATTGAAATTTTCACTCACACAATACCGTTTTAAAACGGTAGAAATGGCCCAATTTAATCTTCCAGCAGTAAAGTTGTTTTACGCGTGGGACTACTTTAGGCAGAATTGGCCGCGGTCGAGGCCCCACTGTAAATTCTCCGCAATCGGCCCGCGGCAACGGCACCTACTAGCCCAGCGAGCGGTGCGAAGAGGAACGCCGGAAACAGTAATTCGGAAAATACTCGAGATTTTTATTCAATTAAGGAACCAAGATAAGTCCGGCGTTACGACTCATCCGTTCGGAAGTGATGTGGCTTGGGAATAGGGTCACCATGTCGAAATCCTTGAAGGCAGAACCAGGAGACTAAAAACTCAAGACTTTTGGAAAAAAAAACGCCCACCCGGGACAAAAACATTTTTAAGCGAAATTTCTTGCTGGCTCTTTTCTTCGTTGGTGTAATCGAACAGGATATAAAAAAAACTAATCGTGACAATTTGAGAGTAGTTAAACTACCTCATGAATGCTGTATTATAATATTATAGTATACATACATTACAATTCTAAATTTTAATATTTATTAAGTTTAAAGAACACATAATCAGATAAAAAAAATAACAAGAAAATCAAATTTGTGCTCCGCGGCCACACTAGAAAAACGTGACCCAGTCCGCGAAGATCCGAACGAATGGCAAGCGCAATTGTGAGGAATAAATTAGGCCCGAAATGAATTTAAAGAAGCTGGTAACAAGGTCCGTGGGTGGAGCGAAAGGTCGGCATTACGAAATTGTTGGAAAACGTGCTCGAGCCGTGGCCGCGGGTCATAGGCAACGTAGAGAGATAACCTTCACATAAGGAGGAAGGGTATAATATACGACCGGATAGCTACCATCGTACCGGATGTTCAATGAAACGGCGAAAATAGTTTTCCGTCCAGTTCAGTGTAAGCGCCGCTGTTTTGTTAACCTAATAGTTGGCGCCTCTTCCAAATTCCAAATTCCAAATTGTTTTTATTGTGTAGAAGGTTAACCACAGATCATAGAAGTAGCGTGTTCTGTGCATCTGTGTTATAACATAATAAAAATGTATTAGTAACAATTACATTTTCTTAATTTTAGGTTAGTATCACAAAAGGTTTAGAAAACAAAGAGGAAAAGAGTAGAAACAGAAAACAAAACCACATTTGATAGATGTCCCGAGTACACCACTGGGCTTACGCCTATGTCGATGCATTCAGCTTTGTCGAAAACCGACACCCGTGCCGGCGGATGTATATAAAAAAAAATCGGTACCGTAGATTGAATAACTTACCGCGGCACGAATCGTCAGGGAAAGGGTTACTGATAATAATAAAATTATGTAATTGGCTGATAGCCTGAACTTAGCAAGTGATGGCAGCTCACACCATGTACGTACATGCAACGAATTAAATTATCGGGAAGTGGCATACAACAGTCCGAATTGAGGCGCGCTATTGGTGAGCATTCGGCACCCTCTCCAATCGTTGTCTCTCCTTTATACGTATCAAATTGCCATTTAACCGTCTTACTCTATCGACGTTCACAGAGCGGAAACGTAACGTGATGTATGAGGCGCTCGCGCACTTACGCTGTTTTAAATATTGGCAATATATAGAAGAACTGCAATCGCACCTTTCTACCGGTAAAATGTATGACGAGGGCCCGTCCAGAAAGTAGAATGTCGTTGCGTACATGTCGGAACTGTGTACCGTATGCCAGTACTTCTAAATTACTACAGGCTACTAAGAGATGACAATTTTTTTTATGGTACTGACACGGTTGGCTATATCACCTACAAGAGCGTGATGACGACCCATAACACCTGTTTACAGAGCTAGTTATTTACATAGCATAACAATAAAGCCCTTCTTCTCCGCTTTAGTGATGATAACATTGTAGTGGAATGTGTCGCTTCTGGTTTCTACACAGATTCATGTACTGTTCATTCTGCTCGTCTATGGAACTCGCTGCCGCACTACGTTCGCACTCCCAAACATTACAAAGTCGTTGAAGAAAATCTAACTTAACTAATTTCCCCTATTTTTATTCACTTGTGGATTAGTATAGTATGTATATGTATTGTTTGTATGTAATACGAGTATGTATGTATATTCTATACCTACATAACAACGCGTCCCAAAATTCTACTCAAAACAAACAAAATTCAAAGCGGCAAGCAGGGAGTGGGCCAGATTATGACTACCCAGGAAAATTAGAAAAAAAATCTGAGTAATTTTTTTTATTGATATAAGCATTATCAAATTACTCCAATTTTATTTCCTTAGTTTTCCCTGGGTAATGATAAACTGGCCCACTCCCTCGTTCCCGCTTGACGTTGAATTTTAGGACAGCCTGATGTATGTTTAAGCTGTTTGTATTTTATGTATTGTATAATAGGTATGTATATTATATTCATAAAACATTATTCCTCCTCCTTTCACTCGCACTACACATATGTACGTCGTTCCAATTTTATTTCTTAATTTTATTATTTGAACACAAAACTGACAAAGTTGACTGGAAGAAATCACGTGCGGTGATAAGTCTGCCTTGGCACTTCTTGTTTCCTTTCGTGTAGTGTTATTTTTGCAATTGTGTGCAATAAGGAGTTTCTATTCTGTTCAGTTTTATTGTCCGCCCATTCTATTGTGAGCGTGCAAAACAATTCGTTTGCACAGAATGAAAAACAAAACACGCTGTGAAATGCCCTACACCGCCGCGCCGCGCGCCGTGTACAGCGCGTACAAAAAATATTTCAAACGCGGCGATTTGCTCTCGCGGCCTCATAAAGTATGCCTGAAATAACTCAAGGGAAGGAAAAACGAAATAAAAGCCTTATCAGTGCCGGCGCGGCCTCGTTTAGTAAAAATTTTGGCGTAAATGTACTTAATCGGCTTTTAAAATGTAGATACAGAATATACAAATACTTTATTGCTCCAACATTTTTTACACAGTAGGTAAGTTTTTTTTTTTATGTAAAGCAACATGGGTGGCTGTGTCGAGAGACCAAGGTACAGTCGACAGAGCCAAAAACCCCTCTCCTCGCGAAACCACGCTCAGTGAGGCGCCATGCCAGCAGATTTGCGGACTGTTGCTAGGCTGTCTAGCCCGTTGATACGACGTTTGAAGACACCCAGGTTAAAGGATTCGGGAAACACACTCGCCGGGAGACAGTTCCACACCCTAGCGGTGCGACAAAGAAACGATTTTGAGAACCGATGGGTTCTCAGAAGCCCAATGTCAACAACAAAATGGTGCTCAGTTTCTCTGCGACGAGTGCTGCGAAGATAGGTTGGATGGCAAGGAACAAGGGAAGCAAGTTCCTCCGAGCAGCGTCCATGATAGTACCTGTAGAAGTACATACACTGTGTTAACCCTACATTAGCTCCAACATTTTTTACACAGTAAGTACACACAGTTTTGCGCACACATTGCGCAAAAGTGTGTTGTTCTAATTATTCTACTACTTTTAATGTTGGCAATCAATCGAACAACTTGGCTCATTAATGCCACTATCCAGTGACGGCGGCGGCGGCGGAGGCGGCACGCTGCTGCTGCACGCTATAAATTTATGATTAGAATTGACGGTTGTTGTAGGTGATGTAGCCAACCGGGTCGCATATTTCCAAAGTATGCGAGTTGCTCTGATTGGTCGTTCTCAACTTTGGCGGGAAATATTAATTGTCTGGCTCCGCCTCCGGCACCCCCAGCGAACCTACTGAATCCGATATTCGTTTGGTCGCATATGTACTTTGGTGGCTCAGTGGTAGAGTGTAGGAGTGTAGGGTTTTTATTTTTTCGATCTCGGCCATGGGTTCGTGTCCCTTTTGTCAAAATATTTTTTGTTTTACTTTTTTTTAAGCAATGTTAGGGTGTTAAAATTTGGTTATGGTTATTTTTTTTTTGTAACCTCCTAAGAAAACTTTATTTTCGGAAATTTCCCTCCAAAGCTGAGAACGACCAATCAGAGCAACTCGCATACAAATATGCAACCTGGTCAGTTTCCATAAAAAAAAATCAAGCTCGTCAATTCCTAATACTGCAGTACAATAATACCCTAGCAATATGCTGCTAAGCTAAACATACTACGTGCTATAATAAGTTTGTCGCGTGTACATGTAGTGCAAGCGGTGGAACACGCTTTCAATTACGGGTTAAACAGCCCAATTTCCACAGGTGGAAATAGCATTTCAGCGCGCGATAGAGCCGCGCAAGGCTTCGTGTAGCGATGACAGCTCAATATCCGGGTATTCCGACTCATATGAAGCGAGAAAATCAAACGCCGTGACGCTTTTTATTTTTTTATCTTGGGTGGTTATTATAAGAGTGTCAGAAAATGACGACGACGGTGGAATATGGAGCATTAGTCTAAATTATTTATTTAAGCATATCATAGAAAAGGATTCCTTATTCAATAACAGTTCTTTAAAACTATGTATTTTCAGATTTCAAAAACAAATTTGATAATAATTTTGGTGCAGTTAAATTTTCCTATGTAGCCTTAGTGTAGTACCTACTTACCTAGTTAAGGATCTAAATTCTAAAAGTAGAAGAAAAATGGAAATCGGTGTTACGGTATGTGTCGTGCCTTACTTTTTGTCACATAAAACCGATTGTGTACGTGAAATTTAACTTGTTTTAAATGTCCACATTGAATTTTTTTGAGAAACTATAAAAAACATTGGCATAAATCATAATTTGTTTTTCTAGTTTAACACCGCGCATAAGTAACTCAATCGATGGTAATACGGAATTTATTTGGTTTAGAGTTCAATTAGATGTAACGCGAGCGGAGCCTTGCCTCTCTGGAGATAGGCGCCGCCCCGTGTCGACATCTTAATGAAGAAACTTTCGAACATGAAACTTTATTACACAATGATAGCGCAGGAATATTACAAAAGTTGAGTCCCGGCGGACAGGGCGATGGAAAAAATCGCAGAGACAAAATTTCAGGAACAAGTCACGAAAGAAAATTTGACGTTAAATTACTTGAAGAATAAACTTGGCCCTAAGGAAGATCGATGGAGCGGCCGCGAATGAGAAAACTCTGAAGCAAATTTTAATTAAGCCATCACAGAAAGCGTACAATAACTCACCTCCGAGCGGCGCGCGCGACGGTTCTAAGGAAACATATTTAGGGAATCTACAAGACGACCGGGATTGAAAAGTGTGTCACTTGCCATAAAACAATTAATTCGCACAATCACATCCGATCCCCCTGTGAGCGCAATTTCTTGCTAACAAAATTTGATTTGGCGCAAAACTTGACAGTTGTTCATTAGCAATTAGCATTTTAGACTTGATCAACGTTTTTTATTATTGAAACTCGCAAGATCACCGGACTTGGCAGCTACTATCTTTTTAGGGTTCCGTATCCGGTACGGGACTAAGCCTACGCCGTCTGTCTGTCTGTTTGTCTGTCCGAGTGATGTATCTCTTGAACCGTAATAGGTAGCCAGTTGAAATTTTCACAGAATATGTGTTATTATGGCCGATATAACAAAAAACAATAAAAATAAGAAAATGTAAAAAAATCACGGGGGTTCCCATAGAAGAAACTAAAAAGTGTATGCGCGCCACGCCATCTACCGAAAAGAGTACGAAGCATTTTAACTAATCATGAATTTTAACTATTATGAAGCATTTCATAAACACGCCATAGATGGCGTGCGTGGCGCTGACATGACCACAATAATTTTGGAAAAATATCAGGTATTTTTCGTTTGTTATAAAAATAATCTAAATTCAAAGCTATAGCGCTCCTATTTGGTTAGGACTTATTTTAGTCCTAAAAACAAATACTCTTATAAACAGGCCGTACTACAACACACTCCATACGGATGTCAAATTTCTTCCTAGCTATATTTTTTTAAAATAAAATTGGATAAGTGGTTACTATCCCTAAAACATAATGAATGTGAAACCTACTTTTGCCTATGCCTCAGTGAAATTCAAAAATAATATGGATCCCAAAATAAGCTACAAATATTTTTATAAATTTACATATTATATACTTATAATATGTATATTAATGTTAGAAATACTACTCATATTCCTATTTATTATTATTTATTGTAGATTTTAGTAATATGTAATTTTCTATAATAAGTTGTTTGGTTAACACCCAGACAGCGTTGCTTGCCACACCAAAATGTAATGGAGTAAGGCAATACAGACGAAAGTAGGTATATCTCCGATCACATGGTAACAAACAATAATATAATATGTAGGTGCAACTATTATTATTATCAAGATCAATTTGTTTCTGTTACTCTGTTTCTTCTATGTCGTCTGAGAAATAAAGATTTTGGATTGGGATAATTTTCTCGCTTCGTTCTGTAGCAAGGCACTCTCGAGCCATCATTTCGTAAACCCCAAGCCAGTCTACTGTTTTGTGTACATATTATTTACTTTTGAAGAGAACATTATTTCAAAAGCTTGTATCGTCTCAAAACCGTTAACGTAGAGTAATACGTTCTCACTTGTAAGGAGGCTCTTTTAAAATACAGATTGCCTCATCCCCGCGGAAGAGCGGCTCCAGTGGGCACGACCAAACTCATCACGGAATCGTTTGATCTCCTCTAATAGCAATTTCCAACAAACTCCGCTTGTAGACGCGCCACGAGGCCGAACATGGCATCGACGAGCATCGCAGAGCGACAGATGTTGCGATGCGACGAGCGTTTCTTTCGCTCAATCCTCAAACACAATTTCACTATCTTATAATAATTTGCACTTTTTATTTCATTCAAAGTAGTTTTAATATTCTATTAAAGAATGATCACTCTACATCATTCTTGGGGGGTGGGGGGGGGGGGGGGGGGGGGGGGGGGGTGGGGGTGCATAAACAGGTAGGACTTTAAGTAAGGACTAGTCGTGTGAATTAAGCTATTCTTAATAATCTTCTGTGAAGAATGTCTAAAATGCAGAATACTTCGAATGATTCGAAGTGGGGGAGTCGCCGTAGGCGGGCCAGGACAGTGACACGTGGAGATCCGTTATTTCTGTGTACTTTTTTATTATTAAAAAATATTTTACAACAATAATTCACTATAAATTTTTTTTTATATACTTTACCTACCTCAAACTGTTTTTTACAACTAATTTTGAAATTGAATAGATATGCATAATCGCAATCACCCCGCTCGTATGTGTACACAGGCTTTTCACAATTTGCGTAATGAACCTCGCCCGATTCACACAGGCTCGGATCAAATTGATTCCCTCAAATACAGTCGAAATTACTCCGACATCGCTCGCTAGCCAGATGTCGATTATGATTTATGTGTTCAACCCCCGGGCGAGTGAATTCCGCTGTTTTCAATCTAGTGCCTTCTATGAAATAAGTTAGGATATCCTGTGAGGTTTACTAGATATGTAAGTGTATGAATAAAAATACACATAAAGCGCACGCATAAATTAATACTACAGTGAATTCAAGAATAAAGTATCTTCGAAAACTGTCGTGATAACAATCTCCTCCAAGTCCTCGTAATTTTTGTGCTCTAAAAAACGCGCGTCGGACTCGAGCACCGAGGGTTCTGTACCACCAGCTAACTGGCCGGTTTTTATTGTTTTTTGTTCAAAACTTTAAAGAATGTTCTTGCTTTAAAGTTTCCACTATAATCACACCAAGTTTGTATGTATTACAGTTTTTAAGATAGAATAATAACAAAAAACTAATTGTTTTAATATATTTATATATATTTGTTAGGTGTGTCAGGATCGTGGCACGTGGAGATCCGTTGTCTCTGCCTACCCCACCGGGAAACAGGCGTGACGCTATGTATGTATGTATGATATTCGTCATAATAGGTAAAACAATAATAACGGCATAGGCTTAGTTACCTTGAAGGCACAAGCAAATTTTTGGATAGGTTTGGCGGCAGAAGCGGGGCGCGACGGGGGCGGCGGCTCTGATGGCTTGGAAGAAGATCTTAAAGAAGATATGTGCTGTGACAGCACGGGCAGCCAAAAAGGCGATAACCTCATGCTGTCGTCCTGTGCCACACACCTGCTGCTTCACCGTTCGGAACCGGTGTAAAACTGAGGTCCCTTCCCTTGCCCCTTACTGGTGGTAGGCTCAAATTATAGCCGACTGGGTTGGTACCACCGTACTGGATGTAAGATGGCCGCATAGCAATCTCGGTTGTGTTCTCCTCTAGTCCAGTATAGCCAACAATCCAGGGAAGTCTCCGGTATGGCACCTATCTTCTCGGAGGTGATATTGGCTAGTCAGAGCATGTGCTTTGGCCCCTCTGACTCAGCCACCCATACCGGATTACATAAAAAAAAAAACATTAGGTGGTGGTCATATGCACTTCCACGCATATACATAGCTGGTGAAAACAAAAGCCGTTAGGCTAGTACAAAACGCTGAGGCCCTGGGCACAGGTTGTGGTTGGATAGGGTGCGGACCCCGGTGGCAGTGAAGGCTTCACCCCCGGCTCTCGACTTCGGTCGGGGGTTCCTTCGGGTGGACGGGTGGTGGCTCGGATCGGCTGGGGAAAGGTCACAGCCTGTGTTTCCCATGGGATTTTTTTCGGGAAGAACGGATGTTCGACAGAGCAGCTATGGGGCCTCGATCTGGCATACATGATCACTGTACTCGCAAGAGTGCAGGTTTAGACGTCTGGATTTTGTAACCGGAAGGTTGGTATCTCTGGACGTCTATAAACAAAACGTAAATCAATAATGATAGTAAGAAGGTGTCGTCATGAGCCTGGTGATTTCGATGGGTTCCCTTACTTGGAGCGGAGTGTAGTGGCGTTCTATCGCTAGTACAGACGCTTCATCGAACCGGATCCAATGACAAGTATCACCAAGCAATAGTTGCTCCGCAATGTTAATATCCTTTCGGCACCGATTTTAGTCCTCTCACAAGCCGGCCTGGCACCTCCTAGGGGGTGTAAATGGCTGCGCCTGAGGCTCCGAACTCGAGCACAACCAGGCAGTTCGCGTTCCAGAAAAGATATAAAAAATTGGGAACGAAGCAACTTGTTTGCTTATATGCAATCTTTGACACCATTAGTTATATATATCCAAAGGGAAGTCCCCGGTATGGCACCTTGGTGCTATCGACTGGTCCGGAGTATATGCTCTAGCTAACCCCTCTGACACAGTCACCCGTAGTGGATTACATTAAAAATCCTTTCGAATATCTGGTTCTACCTCATTTTCGCCACAATGGCACACCCGCAAGTCCCAAAGCACACACACAACAGTCACATCAGCCCCCGCTGTAGTTTGTAATTAAATCTGAGCGACATATTACATTACGTGCTAGCCTGCTAGCCCTGGCTTAATTTTTTAATTAAAATATTTTACAACATTCACGGTACAGCCTAAACATTCCAGTGACTACGGAATTAGGGCTATCGTGTTGGTGAATACACACATGGTAATAACATTATGTACATATTAAACGTCAATGAAACAAATATTAATTGGGTTATATATTAATATAACCCAATTAATATTTATATTAATATTTATAACCTTATTTCTACCTTCACGGTAGAAATATTAATATACGCGGATGCGTAACAATCGGTTCTGCAGATTCCTTCCTCCACAGAACCTGCATAAACTCTGGAACGCTCTCCACATATTTCCCCCCAAGTACAGTCTAGGATCCTTCAAGATAGGGATGCCGCGGTCGCATGCGGAGGGGGTTGCATTCGTAACCCCCGCATGCGACCGAATATCCATGGGTGTCGTTAGACACCTTATTGGTAGCTCGGTGCCACATGTCGCACTTACTATAAAACAAAATCAACCTGTAAATGTAGTTGTTCCTGTAACCTTTATATTATAAAGTAATTGTGGTGTTTTATTTGATACCAAGGTGTTGCAGGCGGAGCCCCTGAAAAACAGCTGAATCAGCTGAGTGGGATCCCTTTATCGTCACCAATTGCATGTTTATAGGATAGGTAAAGCAGTTTTTATTTGTTTCATTTGTAAAATATGTGAGACGAATAAATTATTTTTCTTTCTTTCTTTCTTAATCTCTAAATCAACGTTTTCAGCGTTTTCTTGTGTATCTGTTTGCATCTTTGTATAGCTTGATAGCTTATTCGTGACTTCTGATAGAAAACCAGCCGAAATCCATTGTCTGTTGACGTCTGTAGCCATCCCGCGCGGTACTAATTTGTGCCTCTTATTACAAAAAGGTTTTTCGATACTTTTCCGCAAGAGCTTAGAATAAACCTCCTAATCTTCTGCCTAAAAATCCGAATAACCCCGACAGAGCCAACTAATTAGAGAAAGTGCTCCAAATTTAATTAGAAGCTTGGAAGAAAGAAATAGGTGGAAGTGTATTATCTCTTTTTTTGTTTTGACATAGTTGCTTCGATCACCCGTGACGTCAGCCCATCAGAGCTGTGTGGCAAGTCAGTGCTTCGCTTCGGACGCGTCGGCGAAACTTGGCGTCAAAAGGCGCGTCAGTAAAATCGACAACAACCTTTTTGGCCGGCTTTTTGCTCGCATGGCGCCTCACTGATTCTGGTTAGACGGGAAATGGAGTTTTTTTTTTGTGGAAACTGACAAGGTTGTCTACATCACCAACAACATCCGTGATGTTGGCCCATAACACCTTGGTGAACTAGGTGCCGTGTCAGTGCTTTCCTCTGGTTTGATTGTCTGATGGGCTCCTGGGCACAAAAACCGCGCCAGTTACCCTATAAAAAATCTTAACTCCTATAATCGTCCTACTATCGAACAATTCGCAACGTGGTGAATAAAATTAAGGAAACTGAAAGCATTAGAGATAGAGTGAGCCCGCTGTGGGTGATAGTGTGGCCGAAGACCCGGAAATATCGATTCAGTATAATGAATAAATTAACCATTATCTTGCCGTAAAAGCCAACAGAATTCTGACAGAATGTGATTGAATTATTATTTCTGTCGAACAACTCAACAATTTTAACACGTTGAGCGGAGGATAAACGATTCATTTCGTAAATGTGTTGTTTCAAACTCATACATTTAATGTTTAATTTTTTTTTATTTGTCCCTTTTCGGGATATGCAAAGGTCATTTATCAACCATTCAGCCTCTTATGTTGTAATTTTTCTCATCTGTAATTCTTCTAGTAAACGCAATAATAATGTTGATTAGCGGCGCGCCAAACGCGTTCAGTCGCCATCTTTTCTTCGACCCCGACACCAAACGCGCGTCATTATTGACAGCTGTCTAATTTACAGTGTCGCCAATATAGGAAACTGTGATTGGATCGTATAAACCTATCATTGTCACACTTTTTTTTTACTCATACATCTGTCGTCTGCTGCGAATGAAGTGCACGCAGACCAAATTTGTGCAGCAAGGTAAGATGTACACAATGCCGTTTCTGGGTATAAATTTTCACGATTAGAACCTTTTAGCCTTAATATCCGAGCTATGAAAATTTCATCTTCTTGAATCTTTATTTTAAAAGTACTTCTCACCTTTTCCCCGACCTTTTTCTTGAAATACCCAGTACACTTGACTGATGGCGTTAAAATCGTGGGCATTTCACAGATTTGCATTGAAAGTGACAAGGTTGCTCGGGAGTTAGGGCACATCTAGTTGTTAAAAAGGTTGTAAGTCAATTAACAGATAATTTATTCAGGATGCGGATTATTATACTATAAAACATTTCACTGGGCTTGGTTTCCAGTGGAGACGTCATTTGGGCTCTGTTGACTGCATCTGGTCTCTGGGCACAGCCAACTATGATTCAGATTCAGATATTTATTTCGCCATAAAGAACACACAACAATAACAATATTACTTTGAGGCACATATTCAGTATGGTTCGTCATAGTTCTTGTTTTATCCCGTTCAGCAATGCAATCTTTAAGGAAGAATCTGGCAAGAAACCATATAGAGCTTGTTTTAAATTTAAAAAAGCGAATAAAGTACAAAGAACATAGGGTTCAGTCAAATTTATACATGTAAAAGATTCATTTGAATCGTCCAAGTCAGCATATTGTTTATTTACAATATGAAAAAAAATCATTTAATTTATAAAATGGATTATCTAATGTAGATTTAATTAAAATAAAAAACAATATTACAGAAAAGCCTGCTTTGAAAAACAGTTTCCTGAATATCCAGTGTATTTTCCAAGGTATTTCCAGTGTATTCACCAACTTCACCAACTTCGGCTAAGGTATATCTGCTTAAAATATAACTCCTGTCAGCTGTATGAAAAATCAAGCGACAGATAATTGTTAGACGAGAATTAACCGGAGGTGGGGAAAACGGTCAAAATGTTGCAAAAGCTTACAGTTTCCTCAAAATTTACAAACACACATACCATACGTATCACACATACTCGAGTAAAAGGTTAAACCGACGAAGCTATTAAACAGCGAGCCAACATTTAGGGGAGCTTTAGGGCATACCACACCGCTCCCTCCAATTTGAGTTTTCAACGAATTTGAACAGCGAATTACACATACGAGTTTGTTTGGATAACTTCGCCTACTTATTTATTTCAGCAAGTAATTCATATAAGTTTTTTTTTGCTGCAAATTAAAGACAATGACCAATAATAAAATTCATCCTCTCAATATAAATTCAAAATGTTTCTGACTGAGCTGACAGAAAGAAATAACGAGTTGTTGGCTTATGGCGCCTTCCGTCTATTTCGGTTTATACTATGTACAATATAATATATTTGTAATAGAAGTAATTATTGTTTATTCAATTCAAATTAACATAGGTATAAAATAATTAACTAATCTAAAAATTATATAAACTAACTTAGGAAATAAACTAACTTAAAATACTACGATATATTTGTTGTACTCAATTAAAAATATGGGCAAATTTTTCTACCAGAATACCTTTGGGGTGCCTGCTTTTGAAGTGATGGCATACTAGAGATTCGAAGAACGAAAATGGCGTACGAAATAAAGTCTAGCAAAATTAAATTATGGAATACATGGGTTTCCCCCCACCTCCATTCAATAGTCGGGCTAGACGCCATCATAGGCAAACCCCCAAAATTTACAAAGTTAATTTGAATATTTTCCTAGTAAATCGTGCGTAACTGACTACTTTCAATATACGCGGTACGTTAGCACAATAGAGCAAGTAGTTATTCGGCATCATGCCAGCATTTTAGCAAAGGCGAGAAAGGTCCAAAGTTCTCTGAGTATGCAAATGACCAAGCAAGGTCCTGCCTGTGACCCACCGGCCGCCTGTGACGTCACGGCTTAAGGGTCCACTCGGGTCGACCCTCCTTAGACCGTGAAACGAAATATCAGAAAGTCACAAAGAAGAGTGATTCTATTCCAAGCTTGGCACAGTCTACGCAAGCCTAGCACGAGTGTCACTCATACGTGAAATAATAACAGAATGAAAACATTTTATATGGTATGTGATTAAGTGTTAACAACTTAGTGCACTGACATGGCACCTAGGTAGGGTGTTACAGGCTGACATTACAGGTGTAATAGGTGATATAGCCACACATGTAAGGTTTTACAAAAAAATAGTTTAGAGCCTTGCTAAGTGTGCATTAATTACGTATTAGTACTGCATAAGTTTTTTTTTTATAGAAAGCGCGACATGTGGCATCGTTTCACTTACGAGCAGGTGACTTACGATGCCCATGGACATTCCGTGATGCACGGGGATTGCGAATGCCATGCCGGCCTGACAGGAGCCTTTTCACGCCCCCTTTTGAAAAACCCCACGCTGTACTTGGGAGGAAATAGATGAACAGGGAGTGCGTTCCAAATTTTCCCGGTTCTGTGAATAAAAGACCTACAGAACCGATTGGTGCGCATCCTCGGTAGGTTGATTGTGTAGGGGTGCATCCCCTGCCCAGTACGCGCAGTGCGGAGGTGGAACGGGGACGACGGAATCGCGTTAAACAGCTCCCCGTGAAATAGACGATAGAACACACTTAGGGAGCCGACGTCCCTACGGAGTTGCAGCGGTTCTAAGTCGCGGGACACCACAGGGCCATCCACAAGTCGCACGGCACGACGCTGGATTGAGTCTAGCGGCGCAAGCTGGTACTTAGCTGAGCCGTCCCAGAGGTGCGAGCAGTACTCCAAGCAAGACCTAACCTGCGTTTTATACAACGTCAGTTTTTGCCCCGCCGCACCGCCGCACCTTGTTGTGTTGCCAATTATAATTACTAATTTAATGTAACGCAATTACGTAATTATTTGTCATAACCTCGGGGATGCATGCACACCACTTTGAGAAACATTGCACTGGAAACATAATAAAATAAAACATTACAAATAGTGGCCCACGAAGTTTGAGATACCAATAACAGTGATTGCTTCCAAACTTTCCGCGTGTACGTTGTGCGCTCGCCTCTCTAGAGTGCACTTGTAAAAAGTTGCCACACTCACTGCCTTACCATACCGGTGGCAACTTTTCTCTTACAACATATTCTACACGTACGTAAAGTTGGCGTGATATTGCCGTTCGCGTCACACTTGGAATCGAGCCACAGCAGAGACCGAATAAATAATGCATTCATCAAACAAGCATTGGTTCTTATGTGCGGTCAACTTCCCCGCTTGCTTTCAAAGGTAACAAGGTTTGTGTTAGCAGCAGCGGTAAGGCATTTGTGAAACGGCCTCTCTGGAGGATTTTCTCTGCGATGCAAAATTAATGTGAGGTCTGGTAGGTGTGAGGAGGCTGGCACCACACATTTCAAAAGGTAGACATTTTAATGCTATCTCGCTCTAGCTAAGCGATTAAAGGGAGATGAAATTAAATTGTTCTAGTTATTTGGCCAATGTTTGGAAGTTTTGAAACACGCTGCGTATATTTGTACATTGAATTTGAATATTATTTATGAAACCTTCGAAGAAAAAATAGAGGCGCGGTATTATACAAAATAGGTAATTCGATAATTCTGACACGGCACTGATTTGATACCAGCCACATACAAAACTTACGTTGCGACAAAGGAGACGCGGATACGCTTTCATACAATCTTGGGCCCGATTGTAAAAAGATGAAAATGGTGTCAATTAATAGCCTAAATATTATTAAATCTTCACTGAAAATTCAGCAGATTTGGCCAATCTGAGAGCAGAGTTTTTAGAGATTCAGTTTAACTATTATAGACATAACATAGGCGCAGCAACCATACCCACCGCTTACTACCCACTCAAAATTCTCTTCTATAGATCTTCTGTTGATGTTTGCTTCAAAATAATAAAATAATGCAATATAATATCGAAACTTTTTCAGAATTCTAGTTATTTATGTTTTGTAAATATTATGAAATGAAAATAAAACTGACAGCTATGACAGCTCTTCTTCTTTATAAATTGTTTCCTTTTATCACAGACTATACATGGATACTAGCGTCCTTTTATTATTGTGAATGTTTAATTTTTTTAAATACTAAAATGTTAATTTGTAATGGATTTAATTACTTTAATTGAGTTATTCATTTGGTGCTAGCGTTTTTATTTTTAAATGTTTAAAATCATGTATCTACACTAATAGATATTTAGTTTAATCGTAATCGTTTTTCTTAACACTTTTTTTAAGATTTATCGTTTTCTAGATAAAGAATTGGGTTGATATTTTACAGTTTAATAAAGAAAAGTATAACCATTTTTTTTAACCATACCTCATTTTATTACCATCGGGCCCAAACATCCCCGTCTCCTTTGTGGTTCTGAAAATTGAATATTGTTGTTTGTGAAAACCTAAAAATTTATATATTTTCTTGTTTTCCCTTCACACTGTCGGAGATAATCGTTTTCGATATTTTTTTTATCAAGGGAAGCGATTTGAATTGTCGGATAAAGTGTGGTAGAGAATATTATTGCTAGACGTGGTGGTCCGTGTTGTGCTGTAATTTACCTGAGATCTTGCAGCACAACAGCTGCTTACTCTGATTGTCGGGACCCGGTGGACAGCGTGATGGTATGTGTGTATTCAAAATATTAAATCGAATCGATCAGTACCTACTCGCTCAATTCAGACTGCTTGACTTCTATACGATATCAAAACAATCATAAAACCGTAAACCTACATACCGCGCTCCACTTGCTTTATAGTAATTCAATGACGTAGCAGGTCGGCCCGCCCTTTATTTCCATACGTACGTCCAAAGAAACAATTAGGTGGTAGTTTTTATCACGGCCGTGTTGGTACCACCGCACTGAACGAAACGTCGGTCGAAACGGCTATGTAAATAGTTTGTGTTTTCCGTCCAGTTCAGTGTAGCCGACATGAAATGAAGGGAAGCACTGACATGGCACGTACGTTGTAGGTGATGTAGTCAAACGTCTCAGTTTCCATAAAAAAAATATCATCCAAAAACGACAAAATCTATTATTTAAATTTCACGTTGTTGTTAAGTAACCGTGTCCTACACTGGCAGCCGTGGACAGGAAAATAGAGTGTGGGACGACATCAAGTACGTCGTCGGCTGAAAGCAGTGGTTCCGTACCGCTGAAGGCCGGGAGGACTGGAGGAAAATTTGAGAGGCGTATGTCCAGCAGTGTACGCATACACGCTGACTGACTGACTGTGAACATTTCATGCATCCATTTGCATGAAACAGAAGATGCGTTAGTAAGGAAGTCCGACAGAGGTTGATATTTGAAACAGACAGGAGACAATCGAATGAAATTTATGCAACGAGTGTGAGCGGAAGGGTCGGAAAGGGTCACCCTAGTAGCTAGCACATACCTAGACAAGATCGGGCAAGTGATCAAAAAGGGTCAAGTGCGAAGTATCGTAACCGCCGAGCATGTATGAAGAACATTATGAGTAGGGATGGTGACGCGCTAAGTGTGTTCTATCGCTTATTCCATGGGGTGTGCTCGGAGGAGCTGTTTGACATGATCGAGCCGTTCCCTTTCCACATCTGCACAATGCGCACTGGGCAAAGATTGAATCCCTGCACGTCAAACTTAGCGGATGCGTACCAACCGGTTCTGCAGATCTTTCCTCCACAGAGCTGGTAAACTCTGCAACGCCCTCCCTTCCCACATAATTCCCCCCAAGTATAGAATGCCTAACGGCATTAAGCACCTATTGTGCCTAATTTGTATAAATTGGTGTTCAATAAAGAATACATATTATATATATAATACAGTATCGGGTCCTTCAAGAACGGCGTGAACGGGCAACTGTCAGGCCGACATTGCATTGGCAACAACCGCATTCGGCCGAATTTCCACGAAGAGGCGGCAGGGGTGTCTCGGGATCGTTGCACGTGGAGATCCGTTGTATCTGCCTACAGTAGAAACCAAACTTAAATGCGGCTGTGAGGTGCGCCCGTGTGTCTGCGCAAAAGACGATTATTAGGGCAGAGGGGGGGAGGGCGGTAGGTGTGCAAAGGGGGTATCGGCGCACCCTACCGCGCTCCCCCGCGTTGCAAGGATACAACCGCGCGCCGCCGCGCGCCGCCCGCGTCCTGTCGCCCGCGCACGCCCCGCTCTCGTCTGTGCGTGCGCCATTGTACAGTCTAGTCACTCACTATTTATTTGTGTCTTCCGTAGTTGTCGCGATAGATTTTTTGCTAATGGTGGTTATTAGTAGGTATTCGTGATTGTTGCAAACATTTTAGTTTTATCTCGGTCTATCCAAGCCATTAAAGGGAGACGAAACGGAAATGTTTGCCAAATATTTGTGTACATACAGCCATGTGTGGTGCTAGCATGAGAAATCTTTATTGGCGAAGTGCCTTTACCGGGGTCACCCGAACGGCACACACACGTCGTCGTCCGTCAGTTCAAACCGGTTTTAACCATGATCGATAAATCGGTGTGCACAAACATAATATAATGCAGCAAGCATGCAGCAAGACTCTCTTTTTACCTACAAATGATAATGTAATAATTTTATAAATTTTCTGCCAAAATATTCGATTGTATATTTTATTTGACTATACATGCGCAGTCAAGCGGCCGAACTTCAGGCCAATACGCATTTAAGTTTGGTTTCCACTGTACCCTATTAGAGACGGGCGGGGTTGACATGTATGTATATGTAAATAGGAATCTTTTACAGATTCATAAAATTTTACAAAAGTTGGCTGTAGAGATGCGAACAGCCTTCAAGAGATTTCACCCAGGCAGCCAACCTCTGTAATTCGGTTATTGTGCTCGTTGCGCACAAGTTGATGGCCTGTCTATAGATTTCTTAAATCGTTTAGTTTCCCTTATTCAGAGAACTTATTGTAATGTAAATATCCAAATATCTCAATTTAATGTACACATCATTTTGTACGGTGCTATAATATAAAATGACTATAAAGAGACATGAAAATTTACGATACGCTATTCTTCTTCCTATTTGAGGAATGAATGATGTTGGGCGAGCGATTCAAAGCGACCGCGTCAGTTGCGACTATCGCCAGTCCGATCTTGCGGACTTTTCCCGCGAAACTGGCGCGTTCCCGACAACATTATTGACTTGAGTGATTTATACGCGCGATAAATTGTTCGCGCCGGGCCACCCTGTAGGCGGCGTCGATGCCTGGCAGAGTAGGGTGGAGCGACATGTTCGAATATTACGTTGCTTTTTCACCAACAGGAGATCGTTTAACGAATTAAGTTATTAAGTTCTGATGCTGCGACCTTGTGCGTGCGAATGAGAAAGAACTTCTAGTAGATTTTTTTTTTATGGAAACTGACACGGTTGGCTACATCACCTACAACATCCGTGAGGTCAGCCCATAACGCCGGGTGAAGTGCTTCCCTTCATTTCATGAAGGCTACACTGGGCAGGCATTCTCTAACGTCCTACCGTCAACGTCGGTGACGCTGACTAGTTATGTCTCTGTCTAATTATATGAACTAGACAGAGACATAACTAGTCAGCGTCACCGACGTTGACGGTAGGACGTTAGAGAATGCCTGCCCTGGACGGAAAACACAAACTATTTACATAGTCTATTCGACCGTTTCGCTCAGTGCGGTGGAACCAACCCGGCCGGGATAAACCCTGCCACCTAGTAAGGTAAATTGCAAAATGTTATGAACATGTCGCGTTTTCTTTCCACAGAAGTATACAAATGCGCAAGTACAAACTTTACTGCATGGCACAGTGTGGTATGAGACCATAAAATCGGACATCCCCTTTTTATCTAATCGGCATCATGGTATAATGGAGGAAAAAAAAAACTAAAATACACAAAACATTTTTTTTAATTAACTACTGGCATTTACGAAGCATATTAAACGCTTATTACATGCAGTTTTAAGAGTTCTATGAAACATTGTAGCTTTTCCAAATAAAATGTTATTAGTTATGGAGTAAGAATTTTTTTTCACTTTCTAAAATTAAAAAAATAATTAATTTTGAATTTTTATTCCTCCTAAACTATGTGGAATTTTCAAATGATAGTTTTACTCTCACATTTGTAAAAATGAGGTCTAATGGTCGATTAGATAAAAAGAGGATGTCCGATTTTTTGGTCTCATACCACACTGTGCAAGGCTAAGTCAAAAGCGGCCGGTGGCCGAGTGGTTTGGGCATCGGCTTCTCATGCGAGAGATCAGAGGTTCGAATCCGGTCGGCGTGTACCTTTGAGTTTTTTCTAATGAAAAATTTACGTACATACCTACACCAGTACCCTAATTACGAGATTACGCCTACTACGCTACGCACGCTACGCCGTGTTCTCCGCATCATTTTGTATGGAGAAACGAAGTTCGCAAATCTATCACTAGAGGCGCTGCTCCGTTTCTCCATACAAAATGATGCGGAGAACACGGCGTAGCGTGCGTAGCGTAGTAGGCGTAATCTCGTGATTAGGGTACTGCTGCTTCACCGTTCGGAACCCAAGATATCGATGTCGGAACCGGTGTAAAACTGTAGGTCCCTTCCCTTGCCCCTTAATAGGCGGGAGGCTCAAATTGTAGCCGACTGGGTTGCTACCACCGTACTGGATGTAAGATGGCCGCATAGCAGCCTCGGTTGTGTTCTCCTCTAGTCCAGTATAGCCAGCAATCCAGGGAAGTCTCCGGGAAGGCACCTACCTTCTCGGAGGTGATATTGGCTAGTCAGAGCATGTGCTTTGGCCCCTCTGACTCAGCCACCCATACAGGATTACATAAAACAAAACCCCCATGCAAGTTCTTACCGCGCACAGGTGTGTTTAATTTTTCGATCGCACGGCCGAGCTACCGAGGCTGAGAGTTCTACGTTACATTATGTAAACAGCGCTGTTTACTGTTTACAGTTCACAGTTCACAGTTCACAGTTCACAGTTCACTGTTCACTGTTCACGCTTTACTGTTTACTGTTTACTGTTTACTGTTTACTGTTTACTGTTTACTGTTTACTGTTTACTGTTTACTGTTTACTGTTTACGGTTTACTGTTTACTGTTTACTGTTTATTGATTATTGTTTATTGTTTGTTTATTGCTTATTCATATGACAGTAAAACTGCACTCGAACTTGTCACAATTTTTTCTATAATATGGTTCGATTACGAAGAACCGGCAAGAAACTTCGGCAGGGTTTATTACAAGTATTTTAGTAACTAGCCAAGTATTTTACTAGACAAGTAGACAAGTATTTAGTAACATCGCTCGCAGTCTATCGAAAACAAAGCATGAGAGCAAGATAAACCATTTCGCTGAGAGTTCTGACTACAAAGGCATATTAAATTAATATTATTAATTAAGCTTATCCGGTGTCAAGAGCCTTTGTTAATCTTTGATACGTAATTTCTATCAACTTAATTATGTTAGTACATTACCTAAACATACTATAACTGAAGAAAACAAATTTATCATATTGTCAATAGATTAATAAAATAGAGGTACTAATCGTACCTAGCCAAGTGTGTATATACATAGATAGGTAACCATTCAAATAACATGCTGCCAATTGGAGCAGGCCAGTCTCTACAATACCCTACTAAAATATATCTTCGCAGCACTCGCCGCAGATAAACTGAGCCATCGATGTCTAATTTTATAGATCGAACGTCGCGCGATTTAACCTGTACTATGTTTCGTCTTAACAAGTGTGCGTGCATTCACACACAGTATTGTGATACTCACACAAGCACACACTTACATCATATAGTCGTTTCATGTCCATAAACGGCGGGCATCGGAGCGCGCCGCGCCTCCTGCCACGAGATACTTTAGTGTTTGCATTTTACACGCCGCCATGCTGTCACGTGACGCGGTCCCTACGACGTTACTGTCGCGTTCTCACTTGCCTACAGGTGATAAGAGTGAGCGAGAAAGTTGTCATCGCTCGCCCATCGGCGCGATTGTCGTATTTCCGCTCACTCTTATGATCAGTAGGCAAGTGGGAACGAGAACGCGATAGCTACGTCACACAATACGTGACATGTCAGCATGGCTTCTTAACACGTCATAACATGCTCAGGCGAAACAAACAACAACGTTTGTCACTGTTACTCTTGCATAAAACACAGCTTTACTCTTTCTCGTTCGCTCTTTATATTAATTACGTATACAAAAATCTGTTTAACATAAAATTTGAGAAAAAAACCAGCAAAATAAATACTTACTGATGGAAGGAGACGCCATTCTTTACGTAATTTCGATCTGAGCTGTTACAATACTTGTAACAGCAACCGGGCATGCTGAACACACGCACTTTTACGCCACAGACTCGGTACAGTAAGACTTACGCTCAACACGCGCTGCACACGCCGTATGAAGCGGCTGTCCGTGAAATCTGCAATTTATGCAGTTCTCGTCGAGAACAAATTTTTTCGGGAGTAATGTATGGGTGGGCATATCTCTAAATATACATCAATGAACTGAGCACCCTTTTGTTGTTGACATTGGGCTTTTGAGAACCCATCGGTTCTCAAAATCGTTCCTTTGTCGCACCGCTAGGGTGTGGAACTGTCTCCCGGCGAGTTTATTTCCCGAATCCTTTAACCTGGGTGTCTTCAAACGTCGTATCAACGGGCTAGACAGCCTAGCAACAGTCCGCAAATCTGCTGGCATGGCGCCTCACTGAGCGTGGTTTCGCGAGGAGAGGGGTTTGGCTCTGTCGACTGTACCATTGGTCCCTCGACACAGCCACCCATGTTGGTTTACATATAAAAAAAACAGGAGCATCACGCGAGGTCCAGCCATCGCGTATAATTTGTGTACCTCCGCTCATTTGTCCCATTATTCGGCGGGCGATCCTACCCCGTCCGCCCAGTATGACGAACGATGTCGACTCCGCGTTCTATCAATAGGGGGCGGCGCGGCGGAACCATGGCGGGCGCCAGCTAGCTGAGATAGACCGGATTCCACGTAAATCTGTAGGTCCCTTCCCTTCTTACCTTACTAGGTAGGTGGTACTGGTGGTAGGGTTCAACCCGCACGGGTTGGTACCACCGCACTGAATGAAACTTCGGTCGAAACGGCTATTTAAATAGTCCGTGTTTTCCGTCCAGTTTAGTGTAGCCGATATGAAATGAAAGGAAAGCACTGACATGGCACCTAGTTCACCCCGTGTTATGGACTGATATCGCGGATGTTGTAGGTGATGTAGCCGAGTGTGTCAAGTTCCATTAAAAAAAAGCTCTAGTGCTTACATATCATTTACCGTACGGAACCCTAAAATTATTTCTTTAATTTAATTCTTGACAGACTGAGAAAAACTCTAGTAGGGTTTTATAAAGAATTGTGTCAGATGCACTGTCTTGTCTCCAGTTCTGTACCTACTTCAAGTAACGTTTTGCTCTCAGTATGAACTTTTTTTTTCAGCGAAGCGGTGGTACTTGAAAAATAATAAATTTGCCGAAATGTCATCCCCAGGTAGAGCCTGACCATTATATCTTGGCAAAAAAGAGTTTTTTTATTTTATTATATTCACTTTCAAGACGGAGTAAAGTGACTTTTAACTGACATTAGTTGTAAGGAATATCGCTGGCGCGGGGGAATATATATACATTTATACAGGATGTTGTAACGGCCACTACATTAAATTTAGGAAATGATTATTGGGATCAATAGTTACAAAAAAGTCAAATAACTTTATTTCAATTACTTAATAAAAAGTTACAGTTTCCATACAAACTAATTGATTAATTTAGTGTAAAAACTATCTAATGTTCCGCACGAACCTGGGAATGAAAGGCGCGCGGTGAGTGAGTGAGCACGGACGAGTACGCGGAGAGAGGAGATGCGCGGCGGCGCGGCGCGGCGTGAATTTTTCGACCCCGACCGACCGTTCCCGCGCCAGTATCCTCCCCCCGCGCGCGTCAAATTAAACTTCACGATAACATAAATTTCAAAAATTTATATCTCGAAAACCAGACACTTTAGAGAAAACTTCATTAATTTTTTGTCTCGGAAAAACACGAGGATTGCGCTGGCGAAATTAATGTACTGGCCGTTACAACATCCTGTAGATGGCGCTATGCCGATGAAAATTAAATTAATAATAGAATTTTAAATACAAAGCCTAACACTTCTCTTCTGTCGGGTGTCCCACGACGCCTCACGTTTTTTTAAACATAATAATTAATAACTTTATTCCGTAGAAGATGCCACCGCCAGACTACTAGTCGGCTACCACCGAATACTTGTTCTGTGGATACCGCGTAAGTATTGTCGGTCGTAGTTCTATTTTTAAAAAATTTCTGCCTAAATGCATGATGGGGAGTAAACCTCGGAATAAGTATTTGTCGGAGATCAAACGTAAAAAGCACTGCCTTAACGCATCCCACGCGCGCGGGCGACCGGCGGGAAAAGATGAAAGACGTTTTGTACGATTTCGTGGCAATTCATAAAGTACTTCATAAATTTTATATTATTTATTTCATGTCGTAAATAAAATTTTGTGCCGGTTCAGTATTTCACATTGAAACGTTTTCAGTTTTTCTGTTAATCCAGGGAAGTCTCCGGTATGGCACCTACCTTATCGGAGGTGATATTGGCTGGTCGGAGCATGCGCTTTAGCCCCTCCAACTCAGCCACCCATACCGGATTACATAAAAAATAAAAATTAAAAAAATAACACTATCAACGAGTGCCTGTTAATATGTTTCTGTTTCGTAGAAATATTTGGGAGCTACATAAAAGAAGTCTCACAATCTCTCACCTCTACCAGGCCAGGCGCACTCCGCACTTTAGGTATGAAGCTACACCTACATCGGCGGTCCCGGCTTGGCGGGCCAATTCAGTGAAACGTGCCGCGTCAGAAGAGATAGAGTTACGCGGTAGAAAGAGAAGCGTGTGTAGGTGCATATCAAAAAGTCAAAAATAATTTTCGTTTACTTACTTAGGAGTCGGGGGACTGCTAAGAAAATTTAAATGATTAAAAACTCAGAGCTGCGCGGATATTTACTTAGCGGTCGTCAGTGAACGGAAATTATTTTTTACTTTTTAAGCGTCGGGGGTTTTTTGCTTATGAAATGGAAAATGACTCCGCCCGTTATAGGCTATATATAGCATAACGCCATTATTCATATGGGCTGAGCAGTGGGGTCGAAAGTGAACCCAGTCCGAAAAAATCTACCAATTCGGTTAGCTTTCATGTGATTTTCTCGAAAACTACCCAACCGATTTACATAGTTTTCATCGAATATAACACGACTAGTTCATAATAAATAAATAAAATAAAAAGTATTTACTTACATAAAAGTACGTTACACTCACTGTACACTAAATCCTAATATTAGGTTCGTCTTGTACATTAAGGAATCTTGTCTCGTTACGTACACACGGTCTAAGTACATAACTCGCTCACGATATATTGAATGATGATTAACTTATCATTAGGCTCAGCAAACGTTAATGTAAACTTGTAGAATTTGCCTAAGTAGAAACAATCCAGTTAGTCTTAAAGTACTAAGGACTCAATTTATGCTCGATATCTTAAATATTTCAACTGAAAACAACCCATTCCCGGTTTCATCGCTTTATTTAAATTATTCATCGCTTAACGAAGCGCTTAAATTTCAATCGCAATTCGAAACTTGAATTTCAAATTTCAAAATGGCTCCATATTCGAATATCGAGTTCGCAGATTGGTCGGTTCGGGGCGAATCCGATCATCAATCAAAATAAATTGTCAAAGAGATCCGAAGCTTGGCCGTGGGCTGAGCGTGGGAGTGGTACTATTCGCGAGCGTGGGACGTGAACACAGAACATTGAATCGCATAACTAGAAGTGTCACAAGCGTATAATGTTCACGTTACAGTGACAGAACTTCTGGAAAATCTCTGAGAGTGTTTAATAACATCTTAACCAAACCGTGTTGCTCTAAGTCCCACCTCAATAAGCCCACAGATTCAGTTTATTGTGTGTATATTGTATTGGACGATATACATATATATCATTCATATATATATTTAGTTACTTTGCTTGTATTTAACTATCTTTGGTTGTGAACAAAGAGATTAAAAGGGGTTTCTTTGGTTGTGAATGATCATCTAACTAACCCAACGATTCACTCCATTAGGAAATATCATATGTGTGGCCTTTGTGTGGGCGAAAAGGTTAAGATTATTTTTGTATTTCAATTTTTTCTCCAAGTACGTTACGGCCGTTTTCGGAGGCGGCACAGCGGCGCGGTGCGGCACAAAATTTTCCTAACGAATTGCTTGTTCCTTCCGCTTCGCAGCGCCGCCGATGCTGCGTATAGTGCTGCTTACCTCATACAAATTCATAAAAATAATATTTTGACTCGGCGGCGTTCCCGCGCCGCTCCGCCTAGTGCGGTCGCACTTCTGCGTCAAATAACGAAATAATTACTCTATCCGCCTTCGTTCGTACTACAGTACTATCGAATCTTTTCCTATCCTTACTGAAGTAAATACATTTATATTGCAATACTTAACTCCCCTCTTCTCTCTCTCTCTCTCTCTCTCTCTCTTGTCATTCAGTTGATGGTGTTGAACAACAGTACCACTGATTAAGTATATAATAATGTAAGTCTATAATATCCTTATCCCTATAATAAAATCCAACTTCTGCTTTCTGTCTGAGTGTCTGAGTGTCTGAGTGTCTGAGTGTATGTCTGTCTGTCCGCTTATAACTCGAGAACCACTGAACCGATTTTAATAAAAAAATATTCTACGGATAGCTTCATTCTTCCTATCAACTATAGGCTACTTACTATCACGCTAAATGGCTTATGAGGTTAGCAGTGAAGTGAAATATGAGAGCGGGCGGAGCCGCGGGCACGGCTAGTACATATATATGCGTATATTAAAGTATTTATGTAGTATTCGTGTGTAGTTTATCATATTGCTTTTCTTCTTAATATATTGCCACAAACTATTCTTGTTCGCCTGCATATACTTCTCCCACGTCCCAAAGGTTGGTTAGAATAGAATGCCTCACGGCATTAAGCTCACATATTGTGCCTATTTTGTATAAATTGGTATTCAAAAAAGTATATATACATACTATTCATGTGCCCTTTCTACCTATGTGTTTTGTCTCGGTGCGTCGTGATGAGGCTCCGGCCGCGGGGGCGGCGCGGGGCGGCGGCGCGTGGGACAGAAGGCAGGTGTAGGCCTCCGAAACAATCGCTCGTCTGATGGAGTGCGAACACTGGAGCGGGCTATCGGGCGAGCTTCGGGTTCATATTACAGCAACATAATGTCTATCTGATACATCATGAATGGCAGATTTACTTGGAGATATCTGCGTAAATCTTAAGTGCGTATCAGTGGTTTAAGTAAGAATTTATTTATTTAAAATAAAGTTCTATTTTGTCAGCCTCGGTAGCTCAGTGGTGCGATCGGTCGACTGTTGTTAAGCACACCTGGGCGCGGTCAGTACTTGGATGGGTGACCGCTCGACCGTTGGAAGCTGACCGTGGTTCGGATTCCACACAAAATGTAGGTCCCTTCCCTTCTTACCTTACTAGGTGGAAGCGTTTATCACGCCGCGGCGCCGCCGCCCGGGTTGATACGCACTGAATGAAACGCGTGTTTTCCGTCCAATTCAGTGTAGCCGACATGAAATGAAGGGAAGCACTGACATGGCACCTAGTTCACCCGGTGGTATGGGCTGACATCACAAATGTTGTAGGTGATGTAGCCAACCGTGTCAGTTTCCATAAAAAAATATTTTTGGATATAGAGGAAGGAAGCAATTATATTAATACATTTTGAAAATGGCTAAGTGCCTCCACTCGGCGGGAGTCTGGGGAATTCCGCTTTCAGCTCTGCAATTTTGACGACAATTTTGCAAATTTGACGAACCCCATTTTTAGGTTTCGTACCTCAAAACCTAAAAATGGGGTTCGTCAAATTTGCATTATAATGTAACTTTGTGATTTTATTTACAAATAAAGGTTATTGTATTGTATTGTTTTTAAAATGACTACATAAACAGTTAAAGCCATAAGGCCATTGCTGTCTTCCTCTCGAAAGCTGGCGTCATGCCAGTGTTTCCTGGTCGACTGTAAATCTTCATAGAAATACCCGAACAACCAAGGGACTTATTATTTAAATCCGATAGCGTCGAAACGATTCGCAATTAGCGCGCGCTATTCCAGACTAATCTTCGAAAAGTGATGGAGCGCTCGAGGTTCCAATGCCCCGGGGCCCTCTCCAGTTCCCCATTTAAGGGGTGTCTATACGGATAGACTTACTTAGTTTTTATTGTTTATTTTGTCATAAAGAACAAAGTTGCAACGACCCAAAGCACCGCTTGGAGCATACCCCGTCCGCGTCCTCGTAATTTTCTAACTGATAAAAAGAGACAGGTCTTCACAAGTGTATTCGTAGCACTCAGTCAGGGGAGAGGAACAAAGATTTATCATCGAAAATATTTTATAAAATTATACCTAAAATGTTTAAAAACATATTATGATAATAAAAATGATAAATTTTAATTACATGCCACTAGATAACGATTTGATATTGAACTACAAAACCATAACACATTTTTTAAATCATATTTCCACGGACAAAATGGGCTTTGAAACTTATTCAGAACGTTGAAGTTATGGTAGATAAACGCGAATCTTCAAAAAAAAAAAAATATTGTTGCCAGTCAAAATAATTTAAGAAAATGCGTTTGTTTTACGCGACTCGTAACACTCGAACATTGGGAAATAGCCCACAGCGGAAAAACACCAGAGAAAGCTGCGCAACTTTTCATTCATTTCATTTCATTTCATTCATTTCATAAAAAGAACATATCTACCTATTATTTTACTGGCGAGAGTATGATACTAAAAGCAAATTCACGATTTTTAGAAATCTTTTCTGTGGGTATGTTTATACGTATGTATGTATGTTCCTCCATAACTCTTAAACCGATAATCCGAATTTGATGAAACTTAGTACACGCACATTTAACTATACGTGACACAGGATAGGCTAAATAAAATTCAGTTCCGGTTACGCTAGGATGTAGCTCTCATACAAACCGAATTGTTCTGCGCGCCGAAATAAAGGTACGGTAGCGGGCTTACTTGGTTTCTTCTTTTTAAATACGAATTTAAGGCGAGCGAAGCCGCAGGCAAAAGCTAGTGTTTTTATAAATTTATTTGAATTACAAAACTTGAACAATTATTAAAAATCCGCTAGCTGTTCCGCGCGCGGCCACGCCCATATTATACACCCCCTTAATGCCAATCGGGAAATGTCTCATCGCCGACAATTTGCAGTCCGGACGACGACGTTTCGTCCCGACAAAAGGCGTATAAATTGGATCCTTTCGGCGTAAAAGGGCTTCGTTGTTTGTTGGTTTGTTTACGCTGTATGTTTGCTTCGTCGGGACGCACCCGCCGGACGAAAACGGTTGGTTAGTTTCTGGAAGCGACGGTGATGTAGAATGTACAACGAGGGATTTGGCACTCTCTCCGTACTTCCTAGGTAAATAGTTTACGGAGTGAATATTCAACTAGTGTAAAGGTAGGAATAGACAATGAGTTACGAGGAAATTCATTATTAAGGAAAGTTTGACTAGAAGAAATATCTGTACGTCCGCCTGTGCCCCTCATGTAAATTATATACACATCCTGCTTGTTTCTGTGAAATGTTATCGTACGGGGTACGGAAACCTAAAAACGATGACGAACCATCTCAATTAAATATTGTTTTAACGTTGCGTATTCTTCTCGGCGAAATAAATATCTTATTACTTTTAAATGTTTCTTGGAGGAATAAAGTATTTTCTATATATTATCTTCTATCTATCTATAATCTTTCAGCGTTAGTAGACACGCAGGTATTTAAAATATTCAATTCAAGAAATATTTCTGAAAGATTCGGTCGGTCTCAGAAATAATTTTAACGCGGCAACCGATATTCACCACAACACGCAGTAACCACACAGAATCAAGGAGTATTTGTGCTTTGAGCGCGATAATTCCATCGGGTAGGTACCATTCTCCAGTGACAGGCGGTTGACAGTACAATTTAGCTCCGCGGGAGTACGCAGGGTTGTCACTATCGGTCGGGATATTTGAACGCACTTATCGAAATTACTGTTTGCTTACAAAATAACCAAATTACTTTCATTGTTTAACGCTTCTTTTAACGCCAGTAGCGCAAGACCGTCTGCCGCGCACAAATGGTTTTTGCGTGCTACGGCAAAAACAAATTACCTGCAATTTGAGGTAGACACAGTTTTGATGAAATTGAACTTTTTCGCTGGCAGGTTGTAATTTTGAACGCACATTTGTCAACTAAGTACACTGTTCTAGTTACTTTCACAGCTTGATCCTTCTTTCTTCCTGTTCGTTTTCGTGAATTTTAGAATATAATATAGTATATAATAATAAATAATATAATATAATATAGAGGAAAAGGGAGAAAGCTCAGCTTATATCCTGCATCTCTCTGTGCAGCGCTGTCTTCCACTGATCCCAACACGTGAGCATATAACCCAATTAAAATAAACACATACCTACATATAAGTATATCTAGGCACTTCATGGCTTTGTCTGAAACCGATACGTAAACATAATCGATTCGATTCGATTCGATCGAGTACGAGAATTGAGAACAGACGGCAATCCGTCATAGGATCGATCCCGCTACATCGGAAAAGGCGGCATGCGGCAGCCGCCGCTGCCGCCGCCGTCTCAAAATCGATCCTGGTATATCGGAACAAGTGGCAGCCCTGTGTGATAAAGTGGCAGAGCCCATTCTGACGATTGAAGCCGGGTTCGAATGTCGCGTGCCGACTATTTGAGCCCTAGTACTTTATTGTGTCTGAATTGAATTGAGTGTTGGGAGGGAACCGACCAGTGGCGGTTCCCCAGGTGAAGCAAGTGAAGCACCGCCTCACTTAATTATCTTGAAAGTAAAGAAAAAAAAACATTTCAAAATATCAAGAAAGAAAACTTAAAAAAGTCAAGTATATCCGATCCGAAATGATCACAATATTAGCGCGGCGGCGCGGAGGAGGCGGAGGCGGCTGGTGCGACGCGCGCGACGAAATACGTTAAAGATGTGTTAGTGCATCAACACCACCAACACAGCACGCACACACACACAGACGTGACGTGTGACGTGTCACGTACGGCATGGCATATGGTGACTCACCCCGGTCCGGTGCGGCGACGAATCGCTTATTTTGATATCGCTTCACCAAGCGTAAAGACAACAGGTTGACCTTGGAGACTTTGGATGTAGGGAGCAGCTGAGGCTCTGATAAATGGCGCCGGACGAGACATCTATATGCAATTAAAAGAATGCAGAGCGAGATGGAGCGATTCACGTTTTCTATAAGTCGGTTTGTTTTACCTCCGTGATTAACATGATGGCGAAATTCGCACTAGTTACGGTAAGTTTCATAGCTCAATGGTATATGAATATGATTCGCTTTTCAATCTAGTGACGTTGGTTCGAATCTCACTTTTGCGAATTCTTTTTTTTTTGTTTTTAGGGTTCCGTATCCGGTACGGGACCCTATTACTAAGCCTACGCCGTCTGTCTGTCTGTCTGTCTGTCCGTCCGTCCGTCTGTCTTTTTTTTTATGTAATCCGGTATGGGTGGCTGAGCCGGAGGGGCCAAAGCGCATGCTCCGACCAGCCAATATCACCTCCGAGAAGGTAGGTGCCATACCGGAGACTTGCCTGGATTGCTGGCTATACTAGACTAGAGGAGAACACAGCCGAGGCTGCTATGCGGCAGCAGCAGGTGTAGGTATGCATACACGTAAATTTTTTCGTCAGAAAAAACTCATTGTTACACGCCGACCGGATTCGAACCTCGCACCTCTCGCATTTGAAGCCAATGCCCAAACCACTCGGCCACCCGCCGCTTGTCTGTCCGTCCGTCTGTCCGAGGCCTGTATCTCTTGAACCGTAATTTGGTAGCCCGTTGAAATGTTCACAGAAAATGTGTTATTATGGCCGATATAACAAAAAATAATGAAAATAAGAAAAAGTAAAAAACTCACGGGGGTTCCCATAGATGGCGCGTGCGCATACACTTTTTGGTTTCAAAAAGTGTATGCGCGCGCGCCATCTACCAAATAGATGATGAATCATTTTCTAATCGTGACTAACTAATATGAAGTATTTCATAACACGCCATCTAGATGGCGTGGCGTGTTATGAAATTCATCTAGTGGCGCTAGCCGTGACATGGCGATACGGTACCCTCGGTGCGCGATTCGATAGTAGTTTTTGGTTAAGTATTGTTAGGGCCAAAAAAAATTAGGTTTAGGTTTTTCAATTTATCATAAAGTAATAGCAATGTAGGTGGATTTTTTAGTCGCCTCACTAAGATTTATAGGTCAAAGCCGCCACTGGAACCGACATCGAAGTATTGCTTTGACATCTCGTGCGATGTTTGTCGTTGTCTTCGTCGTAAGTACGTATCTCTAATACGTTGTTGTACACTTCAGATGATGGCCGTGCGCAATGTATATTATCTATCACTATCACTAACCACCAGTATCACCAACTATATTCCACTCTCCGTATTTCAGCTTTCCACAACATTTTCAAAGTCCCTTCAAAATCCAGTATGGGTGGCTGATTCGGAGGAGCCAAAGCACATGCTCCGACCAGCCAATATCACCTCCGAGAAGGTAGGTGCCATACCGGAGACTTCACTGGATTGCTGGCTATACTGAACTATGTATGTATGTACCCAGAATCTATACGTATGAATATAATGAACTAGCCCGCGGCTTCGCTCGCGGTAGACTCGGTTTAATAGTAAATTCGTTTAAACGCAAATATGATAATAAATAAACCATCGCTTCTCTTATTATAATCTCTCTCTCTCCCCCGCCCATACTATACTTTCTTGATGCCCTAAGGCTATATAGGATCGTGATCAGTGGCGGCTGGTGACCTATGGGACTGGGTGTGCGCTAGCTACTTAGTACTATACCCAAACGTGAATCTAATGGATACCGCGGTCTTGACTTATTTGCGAAAATTATGTACCCACCCAGCGTCCTAATTGCTCGAAGAACCAAAGCAACACTTCACTGCGCGCGCAGTGGCCACGAGCGAGCCGCGCCTCCCGCGCACCCGCGCGCGACGCGAGGCGTCGTCGCCCGCGCCCGCCCGGCCAGACAGCGTGCGGTACTGATATTAATGTTTGTGTCGCGTCGGTGTCGCGTCCTTGTCCTTGCCGCGCCGGGCAATGAAGAAAACTTCACAATATACATGTTAACTGACGAAAAGTCGTTCAAACTGCTAAAAAACGGATTTGCAAAACATCCCGGCGCGGCGGCGCGGCGATTGTCGGTCGACCGACGCGTCACGCGACGACGGGTCTCGCCCCGAACTGAGAGGCGCGGCGCGCCAAACAACGCCTGCCTAGCTCTTTGAGTGATTCCATTTTTTTACTTTAACTAAAATAGCGAAATATTTTCGTAACGCATTAATGTTTGTCGTAACATTCGAATATGTATCAAATCGATATTCGAATAATTCAAATATTCAATTGCAAACTCGATCTGTTATATATAAGAAACAACCCATATTCCAAAAATGGACTTGCCTGTCGAGTCGTGCAACAGCGTATAGTGCGCGGGACGGATCTCGGCGTGTCGTCGCCGCAGCGGGCGACCCGCCACGCGAATACACTATACAAGTACGGTGCGGGTGCGAGGGAGAACACTGACGAACCGCTGCGGAGGCGACACGCCGCCGAGGCGACACGCCGCCGCCGAGATCCGCCCCGCGCATTATACATACATGTAGGTACTTAGCGCTTGTGTGTATCTTCGACCCAGAGTTTGGATCGCCCCCGCCGCGCCCGCGCGCTCCCGCCCGCACGTGCCCGCGGTCGGGTTCACGATCTCGGCTTACTTCGGCTCATCGTCGGCTGGCTCGGTCGCGACGTGTCGCACGCGCGTCTATCCACAATATACTGTCCTTCTTTTTCCGTCGTGTGTCACACGCAGAACGCAACCTTGTTCCACACATAATCGTATGAAGAGTGTTTTGTTTCACGCGGCGGGGCAGCGGCGTTAGACATTTTCTCATAGTATCAATACAAGAGACGTTCGCGGTGTTTTCTAATGCACTCGGCGGCGGCGAGCTCGGCGGCGCGGCGATGCGTAGTATGTAGTACGTATTACGTACAGCAAAATCGTGCCTTGTTGTCTAGGAAATAGGAACGAATTCAGTTTGATATTTTTACTTCGATCGGTGATATTCATGGAAATGTTTAATATTTTAATTTGTTTATTTCTTTCGGGTGAAGGCGCTGTTTTGTGGTAGTGCGGCGCACGAGTGCACTTAAGGGCCAGCCGCCACTGATCGTGATGATATACGAGACGAAGCGTGATGGTATATCCCTATACCACTTTAGCTGTCAAGAGGCTCCTGTGAGCCTTTATCGGTTTCAGGGGTAGCCAACCCTATGGTGGACGTTAAATAAAAGAGTTCGTTAAACTATAGAGATGTATTTAGAATTTTAGAGCAACACAAACAGCCTAGACGTTACATGGTCACAAGAAGACTGCCTTTTCCATTGGTGCAAACCGCATCCAAGTATGTTCAGTGGTTCCGGAGTTTACTTCAAACATACGTACAGACAGTCCCCTTTTTATAAGAAGTAAAGATAGATAAGTATGTATTTATTTGTGTATTAAATATACAAGTACATATATTTTTATTTTTTATCTCACAATTTCACACTATCCCATCAACTTTACCCCCAACCCCACCTACGACTGGTAGATAACGCCTTTATGTAGGTTTTAAAGTACGGCCGCTGAGAGAATGCGTTCCTGACTTCTGTCAATTGGTAACAGTAATGTCAGTCTGGATTACCTAAAAAGTGCGACAAGCTTGTCAAAATAGTACGAAACCGTATAAACAATAGAAAAATGGCCATAATTAGCTTAGTTCGAACGTGCAGTTGCAGGAGTGAGTAATTAAAACTTGTAAAATGAGTGATGAAATGACCAGCTGACAGACGTCAGGGACGCATTCTCTCAGCGGCCGGACTATAGTATGCCTTTTGTCACTTTTTGTATTATGCAATAAAGAATATTTTCATTTTCATTTAATTTCACATACTGAGTATACGAAGTAATCAAGCTTTGGCGTGCAATGTATTCCCGACTTGTTTGTAAAACGGCAAACTGACAACACTCACTGCATCGCGCTCCATTAGCGAAGCGTGTTAAAGTGCGGTCTTGCTATGTCGTGCTCGCACCGACATATAACGTTCGCATCTGTTCGGGCAACAATAAATACATACACACCGCACGCTGTATCCCGACAATCGGGGTAAGCAGAGTAATCGGTGCTGTGCTGCAAGTACTCTCGTAAATTACAGCACAACACCGGCAACCATATTTCGCAAAGTATTCGGACAAGATAACGTAAGGCACGAAGGAAGACCCACCTGCTGCATGACTTGGTGGAAGGACCGTATCAAGGTGAGAGGTGGCTAGCCTGTTGCCCTTTATCACGTTATCTTGTCATTATCCCTTAGTCGCCTTTTACGACATGCACGAGGAGAGACGCAGTGGGGCAGCAATAGAAAAGTTTATTCATCATCATCAGCCTGTATCGGTCCACTGCTGGACATAGGCCTCTCCCAAGGCACGCCACCACACGCGGTCTTCCGCTCTTCTCATCCATCCACTCCCGGCTACCTTTTTTAGGTCATCTGTCCTAGCCGGGGGCCGTCCCACGCTACGTTTGCTTGTACGTGGCCTCCATTCGAGCACCCGTCTACACCATCGGATGTCGGGTCTGCGACAGATGTGCCCAGCCCACTGCCACTTCAAAAGGTTATTGCTGCTTCAAAAATAAAGCAATGTCTTTTCTCTATAGCATACTTTACATTACATTCTAAATAGCAGCGGCGTAGAAAAAGTATGTAAATCTGAGTTGTATCTCTTTTATAACTTAGTATTCGACGATTTTCAAGGAAAACCCAATAAATTCCTTAAACAAAAGACCTTATATTTTTATCACATTGAGTCAAGATTACCAAATTTCATAAAAACCCCACAAATAATCCTTAAAAGAGACGTTTATTATTATTAGCAGTACTTAAGACTACTCCTAGGAAATATCTTCAAAAAACCGGTCCCCCGTCTTTATGCCTCATTTAATTTGACTGTTCTGTGTTTTTATTACATTTTCTTGTCTTGTCTTTATTTTCGGGGTTCGCTCCTATCGTAGTTTCCACAATGTGTCCACATTAAAAGGATATCTTGATAAAGGATAAAGGATCCTTGTGGCAGCAGCGTGATGTATAAAATAATAATTATGTACGTATTGTATTGTTGAAGAACCAACAAGAAACTTCGCAGGGAATTTTTTTTATACATATTTTACAAGTATTTCGTGACTAGCCATATAATAACACCGCCCATAGTCTATCGAAAACACAGCTTGAGAGCAAGATTAACAATTTTGCTGAGAGTTCTGACTACAAAGACTTATTAATTAAGTGAATCAGGTGTAAAAATTATGCTTACATACACACACGATACGCTGTATTCCCACAATCGGGGTAAGCAGAGTAATCGGTGTTGGTGCTGCAAGTACTCTTGTTACAGCACAACACCGGCCACCACGTTTAGCAAAGTATTCGGACAAGATAATTATCAGGCAGCAAGTAAGGCGCACGAAGGCCCACCTGCTGCATGACTCGGTCGAGAGACCGCGCCAAGGTGAGAGGTGGCTAGCCTGTCGCCCTTATGCACGGCATCTTGTCCTTATGCCTTAGTCGCCTTTTACGACATACACGGGGAGAGATGCTGTGGGACTATTCTTATTAAGTACCGACCCCACACAGTATCGTGTGCTTAATAATTGCGAAAATGGTGTCGTGGGACGACAATTTATTGTCGCTATGCGCCTTATGTGTGTGTGTATAGGATAATTAAAGCACACTTAGTACGTTATAATAACGAACCATAATTTCGGAACTAAAGAGAGTCATTTGCGAGAAACTTTTCTCTTCTTCTTATTTTTAGGTTTCCGTATCCCGTACGGAAGCCTATTACTAAGCCTACGCCGCCGCCCGTCTGCTGTTTATCTGTGTCCGCCCGTCTGTCTAAGGGGTGTATCTCTTGAACCGTAATCGTAACGACAAATAATAAAAAATTTAAAAAGTAAAAAATCAAGAGGGGTTTTTTCAATGTATTTTTTTTGTGGTGCGGAAACCTCGGTACGCGAGTCCGACTCGCACTTGGCCGGTTTTTTTTTTATAGAAAACGCGACGTTTCGCCGAGCCACCCATATGGTGTCTAACGATGCCTATGGAAATTCGGTCGCACGCGGGGGTTGTTCGTCTTATAGCAACTTCACATATGTCCCATTAAATTACCCTCTTCGCCGACAATGACGAGTTCCTTCGTAATGAAAAGCAAAACATTTCAATTTCGTAAGCTCACTTGAGCCTACGAAATGGCATTTCAGTGGGCAACGTTTGTTAGTGTTCGGAACGCATTCATAAGGTGCCTTCCAGAAATGTCTCAAACTTCCAAGTCCCGAACAGATTGTCCCTTATTCTTGTTCCTTCCTTATAGATTAATTCCTTGTCTTTGTTCGACAGCGAGAGAGTATCCTGTCAGTTGACTTTGAAAAAAAATTGCTGGTCATGTTTCGTTCGGACCTTTTAGCAAATCAAAGTTGCGATGTTGTTGATGATTCGCGAACCGGGCCCCTATCGCCCGCAGAGAGAGAAGCACTAAAAATCCGTCCAAGTGCGAGTCGGACCCGCGCACCGACCACCACACAATATAATATTATTATTTGTTGTTTTCCTTCAGAGTTAGCACTATTAATCACACCAAGTTTGACGCGTATGTATTACCGTTTTTAAAATAGAGCAAAAACTACTTTGAAAAAAAAACCCAATTCTTGTATACTTACCTTAACTTATCTTAACTTAATTTACCTTACTTAGTATTGTGTGGGTTCGGTCCTTAAAAAGAATAGCCACACTGCATCTCTCCCCGTTCATGTCGTAAAAGGCGACTAAGGGATAAGGACAAGATGCCGTGCAGGATCGCCACCTCTCACCATGGCACGGTACTTCAACCGAGCCATGCAGCAGGTGGGTCTTCGTGCCTTACTTTCTGCTTGATCGATTTAATCTTGTTCGAACACTTAGCGAAACGTGGTGGTCGGTGTTGTGCTGTAATTTACCAGAGTTCTTGCAGCACAACACCGAATACTCTGCTTACCCCTGTTGTCGGGATTCAGCTTGTGTGATATGTATGTATGTACTTAAATGACTTTTTTTATTATTTGTTAGGATATTCGCCATAATAACATTTTTGTTTTATTTCAACCGGCTTCCTATTACAATTCAAAAGAAACCCTTTAGCCCAGTGGCGTAGGGTTAGTAATAGGCATAGACGTATAAAGGTAATAGGTAATAGGGTCCTGTAGGGAACCATAAACACCTGCGGTAGTTTATTTCTATGTTATACAGTTTACAAACGATCAGCGTTCATGGCAGGTTGGCCGCACCTGCTATGCGCGACCCCTGTCCAAAACACGGATTTAATCCTAACACATCGATTAGCCATTAGCGGGGGTCCAAAGTATTCAAAAGGTTAGAACAACTATTATCACGCACACAATTTACTTAGTTCCGAACATGATCTACAAGTGCACACAATTAGCTTCAGACAGCCGTAACTTGCGTGTTGATAACCCTGGATACGTGAGGAAGTGTTACAGACCTAACCTTTTTTTTGTGGAAACTGACACGGTTGACTACATCACCTACAACATCTGTGATGTCAGCCCATAACACCGAGTGAACTAGGTTCCATGTCAGTGCTTCCCTTCATTTCATGTCGGGAACCTATTTGTAAATTCGTGTTTGAGCACACCATTTTTTCACACATCATCATTTACTCGAAGAATGTAATTAGGTTTCCGTATCCCGTACGGAAGCCTATTACTAAGCCTCCGCCGTCCGTCTGTCCGTCCGTCTGTCCGAGGGCTGTATCTCTTGAACCGTAATAGGTAGCCCGTTAAAATTTTCACAGAATATGTGTTACTATGGCGGATATAACAACAAATAAGAAAAAAAAAAGAAAATGTTAAAAATTAAGGAGGGCTCCCATACAACAAACGTACGAAAAAGCAATTAGTCACACTATTGAATAATAGATGGCGCCATAGGCTTTTATACATTGCATTGTTGAAAGACAAAAGATAGGCGGATAATAGCGGATAGATACGGAAACCTCCGTGCGCGAGTAAAACTCGCACTTAACACATTTTTTTCTTTATGGAAGCCGTTGGTTACTTCACCTACTAACTACACCCGTGATATCAGCCCAACACACTTTGGTGAACTAGGTATCAGGTCGTTACCTCCCTTGGGTCGTGCCGGTTACACTGATCTGGACGGACACTGTTTTCATAGCAGTTCCAACCGACCATTATTCACGGTGGCACCAATCAGGTCGGGTGCAACCTTACTACCCAATAAGGTATTCCTTCTATTCTTTTGAACTCATTGCAGGGGAACCATTATCCCGAAGCCGTCCATCATCACACACGAGGTGCCGGAATCACTCGAGTATCATCAGCTTCGACAGCTTTCAGCAGAAATGTAGACCAAAATTGAGGATTTGGGTCTACCAACCGAAAAAAATACCTTGGCCCAAAAGGCCCTGTGGCCGCAGCGTTAGATTCCACTAGACAGTTCGGGCACGTCGAAATTAATACAACATTACAAATATGCAAATTTGGTGGAAATTGCTGAAGTAATTCTGTTATTAACATACCTATGAAATCTGAACTGTTGAGAGAGTAATATATTTATCTCCCTGTTGCATTGAATATTTCGCGTTGGAAAGTTAGATATTCTCACGACAAACAATAAGTAATATATTTTGTTAGAACGCTGGAGAATTCCGTGTTGGAAATATTCTTCGAATACTGCCATAGGCCTACACTACAAGGGCTCCTTGGAGTTTTCCTCAACAGGCCCCCCCTTACTAGGTGGTAGGCTTAAATTTTAGCCAACTGGATTGGTACCACCGTACTGGATGTACGAGGGCCGCATAGCAGCCTCGGTTGTGTTCTTCTCTAGTCCAGTATAGCCAGCAATCCAGAGAAATCTCCGGTATGGCACCTACCTTCTCGGAGGTGATATTGGCTGGCCGGAGCATGTGCTTTGGCCCCTCCGACTCAGCCACCCATACCGGATTACGTAAAAAAACAGGCATTTAACACAAGGCCTGGGGGGATATCGGGGTCAACTCGTACGTTTACTCACACAAATGCTCGCAGATTTCAACCAATCAGAAAGCGTTCGGTAATGCAGCCGACATGGTCATTGATTCGAGTCTGCGCGTGTTTTGTGTGAATTAGCGTGCGTGTGAATTAGTTAACGCCGGTAGACCCCCTGATGTGAAGGTAGACTTAGGATAACTTAACTACTTATACAACAATAAAACTTATTAAAAACTAGCATTTTTTTAAAACCCGACTACAGAAAACGAAAGAAATAACAAGGAACGTTGATCGAAAACACTGTGGTCGGGCTATCAGTGTATTCTAATTCTTCTACACGCCCAAAGGAAAGCGATATGGCGCATAACACCGAACTGAACAGAGACGACGCCCTACAACCGGACTGTCCCTTTCCAAAGCCCGATGCGCCTTATTACCGCCTCGTACTGTACATACCTCGGTACATACATAAGTGGGTGTGGAACTGTCTTCCGGCGAGTGTGTTTCCCGAATCCTTTAACCTGGGTGTCTTCAAACGTCGTATTAACAGGCTAGACAGCCTAGCAACAGTCCGCAAATCTGCTGGCATGGCACCTAACGGGGCGAGGTTTCGCGAGGAAAGGTGTTTTTGGCTCTGTCGACTGCACCATCGGTCTGTCGGCACAGCCACCTATGTTGGTTTACATAAAAAAAAATACGCTAAACTCATTAACCCTTCATTTTAGCTTCGCTGTAGTCGGTTAATAAAAAGTAATTAAACATTCCACAAGTAATTTACATTAAGGCGGTGACAAACGCCAAATACGCAAAACATGCAAAAAGTGCGACAAAGAAGGTCCAAAACTGACCAATTGACACACATTCAGAAAATTAAAAAAATACCAACCTATATTTTGGTTCCTTACCAACAAAGTGCATTGCTGGTTTTTTTAATAATGAGTAAAAGTAAGTAATAAACATAAAATTAAAAATATATAAAAAAAGCATGAATTTTTGAAAATCTGAGTATGTGTGTATTATTTATTACAATTTTACAATACCACCGATTCAAAGGTCACAAAGCTCTGAGAAAACTCTATTCAATTTGTTTTATTATTTTATCCACGAAAGGAGATAAAAATAAAAAACAAAAAACGCCTACATGAAATTATTGACGTAATTCTTCAGTCGGAAGGGTAAAACTTTTGCCTTCGTCAATTTAGCAGGCACTTCAATACTAGATACAATTTTAGTTCCGGGCTCGCTTGCTCGCTCCTGCCCTGCTGCGCCCGCGTGTCGGTCGTCATTTCTGTCTTCTGTGTTTGGATCGAATGGAAAAAAGATAGGTAGGTTAGGTATATTTGTACCGTGTGGGATGGTAATTTAAAATAATAGCCCCACTGCATCTCTCCCCGTGCATGTCGTAAAAGGCGACTGAGGGATTTTTTTATGTAAACTGACACAGTTTGCTATATCACCTATAACATCCGTGATGTCAGCCCATAACACCGGGTGAACTTAGGTGCCATGTCAGTGCTTCCCTTTGGTCGTGCCGGCTACACTAAACTGGACGGAAAATACAAACTATTTCGGGATATGACTCCCTTCTTTTTTTCCGTCCAGTTCAGTGAAGCCGGTACGACCGAAGAAAAGCACTGACATAGCACCTACTTCACCAGTTGTTACGAGCTGACATCTCGGATGTTGTATTGTAGGTGATGTTGCCACCGTGTCATTTTCCGTACCAGTATACAGTACGACCGTATCAGTAATATCTCTCTTCTGTGGTATCTATCAGTATACGCTCCGGTACGTAACTTGACGGGGCGTTATACGCATGGCTTTCGTTGGTATAACCACAGAATAACTAATAGGTACTGTGGTATAACGCTGTCTGCGCCTCCCGCGCCTCCACCGCGCCGCCGCCGCCGCCGCCTCCGCCGCCGCCGCCGCCGCCGTGCCGCCTCCGCACCGCACGCTGCTACTGAGTTACCGCACCGCACCGCACCCCACCGCACCGTGCCATGCTGCCGCCGCGCGCGCCGCGCGCGCCGGCCGGTACCTATGTTGCTATGATATTTGCCATACATACCTAAATGCCTATCTACCTATTACCTACCTACCTATTTTTATTTTAGTTTTCATCGATAGTCTATTTAGAGGTTTATAAAAAGTGGTAAGTACATGAACTAAAATAATTTGGAAGAAATTACAATAAAATGTTATTTAGGTAAAATAATAAAAAATAAAAAATTTGAATCACGCATCAGTTACATAAGCCACAATCATTTTAATAATTAAAATAATAAAAAAGCAAAAAAAAAAAACATACGAAAGTGGGATTCGAACCCCGAACCATCGACTCTTTAGGCTGATAGCGACAAACTACGCTAAATGTGACTTGAACGTGCGAAGCGAAATTAGCAGTCGCATGGTACATTATGTAGAATTCCCGAATGCCGGTACCTATGTTGCTATGATATTTGCCATACATACCTAAATGCCTATCTACCTATTACCTACCTACCTATTTTTATTTTAGTTTTCATCGATAGTCTATTTAGAGGTTTATAAAAAGTGGTAAGTACATGAACTAAAATAATTTGGAAGAAATTACAATAAAATGTTATTTAGGTAAAATAATAAAAAATAAAAAATTAGAATCACGCATCAGTAACATAAGCCACAATCATTTTAATAATTAAAATAATAAAAAAGCAAAAAAAAAAAAAACATACGAAAGTGGGATTCGAACCCCGAACCATCAACTCTTTAGGCTGATAGCGACAAACTACGCTAAATGTGACTTGAACGTGCGAAGCGAAATTAGCAGTCGCATGGTACATTATGTAGAATTCCCGAATGCTCAAGGTCGTTGGCGTTTGTCACGGCCTTAAGATACTTCTTTTAACAAGATTGATGAATACGCGATGTAGATATTCCGACGAAAGTTCGAAAAAAATTAACCAAATCTAACCTAACCAAACATTCCTCAGTTTACTCGTCCCGAACGTCTAGCTCGGAGGCTTTCGCGCAAATGAAAATTAGGCCGTCCTTACATTCAGAAGGAAAATTTATCTCAAGTCATGTAGAAAATAAAGAGGCAGAGGAGGCGATCCAATTAACGTATACCTCAGAGCCACCGATTTCAAATTTCAAAGTCATTAAAGTTGTAAATGGACGTTACAATTAGCTCATAAAGTCAAAGAAAAGCGGAGAACTGCGCTTCCAAAATATTATAAAATCCATTCAATCCATCAAACAAGAAGTCCGCTTACAAACGAAAGCGCAGTTCATACCGCGCGAGCGGACGAATTCGGACGCTCGCAGAATCGATGCGTTACAGATAGATAGAATACTTTATTGCTCCAAAACATTTTGCAGTAACAAACGATAAGTAATTCGCATGAGGGGCAAAGGCGGACTTATCCCTTACAGGGATTTCTCCAAGTCAATCTTTGGATGTTTGAGAGTCGTAAATGTGGGGATGTATAATATAAGGAAAATAACTATGATAAACTATAATATACTACATTTAAGTGCGTACTAGTTAATTAAAAGTATAAATTACAAATTAAATAAAATACATAAAAGTATACATTAAATACATATGAATTACAGTCGTTATTGGGTAAGCGTGGGTTATTTTCGGGACTCTAATGCGCTTGGCCACACGACCGATTGTTTCACCAAATTAAACTGTTTAGTTTAGTTGAGCCTGACGGTTGAGATTTTGATTTCTCTCCAACCCAACTGTTTAGTCGTTGAAGATCGCACACGGACGATCGTTCAGTAGCACCCTCGTCATTTTGCATGTATTTTTAACTTTTTTTTATTACGACTCAACAGTTTATTTGGGTAAGAATCGGTCGTCTGCCCGGGCTCTAAAATCAAGATGAGATAATTGGGAGGAGGAATTGGTGGGAACGGGAGAGTGATAAGGAGTGAGGGTCAAGAGGAAAGGAGGAGAACAGAGAAAGAGGGAGAAACAGAGAGAGAAAGAGAGTAAAATAGAACAGAGAGAGAGAGAGAAAGATAATTTCTATAAAAAAAACTAAAATAATTAAAAAGATAATTTCCATAAAAACAGCCTGAAACATATATTTTTTCGTTTGTCGTTAAATATAATATGGCTTTCAGCGAAGTTTCACAGAAACTCTCAAAAGCCAAAGGGACGCTTGTTGAGATTTCGATGAGTCCGAAGGATTACAGAGGGTCTCAGTAAGCTTAAGATAATTTGCATAACAATATTTTAAAAGCCTATTAATATTGATAATGCTGTAGTTTGTACGAGTTGCCTTACACGATCCCGAGTGCTTCGATGCTATTTGGTCGTAAAATTATTTATAGCTTTGGAATTTGGAAATTATCGAGAAATTGCGCGAATTCATATTAGTTCAGATGCAACTGTGAACACAATATTATGCGAAATTTACTAGTGTCTGACAAAATAAGATTGCCCAAGAATCTGGCATCCCACAGTTGCCACTGTCCGTGAAATGTCAAACTGCTCAATTTATTGTTTATTGAGCATTCTTATGGCATTAAGACTGCACCCGAACTTGTCACAATTTGTTCTATCCGGTTCGGTTACACCCACGAAGTAGAACCGGCAAGAAACTCCGCAGGGTATTTTTTTCATAAATATTATCACAAATATTTTATTGACTATCCACATAATAACACCGCTTACAGTTTATCGAAAATACAGATTAACGTTTTGCTGAGAGTTTATAAATTAATTAAGTGCATCAGGTGTAAAAAGCCTCTGTCAAGTGAGTGAAGTCCAGTAAACAGAGTATTTAATAGAAAGGCAAGTATCGGGTGGCCAATAAGTTAGATGCCGCCGCGTCGTCGGCCTATCATACATAAGACAGGTGTAGAGTCCGAAACCATTTTCTTCTTCGAATCCTTCGATTTTTTTTAGGAACTAGTCATTCCAGTGCTGCCTAAGAACATTCGTACTCGCTAAGAGTGGTTCCATAACTATGCCTATTGGAAGAATTTCGTTTGACAATATGCCCGCCTTTGCTCCGCGGAAAAGTGTAATACAACACAATTATGGCTAGATGAATACAACTTACATTACCATTAACACATACAACTTACATTTAATTTTTTCAGTCGAAGCGAACGCGAACGAACGATGCTCTTTCGCCGCTCGTCGGATCCGATCTCACCTTATCGTGAATAGCACCCTGATTTTGGTCATAATAAAATCTCAAACCAATTATACGCGAAAGACAAAGGAAAGTACCTTAATTATACCGTCCGGCAATTTGAGGTTCCGGAGCGAGCAGGCGTTACGGAAGCCTTATTTATTGTGCTTGTTTTGATGTTTATTGTAACAATATATAAGGTGAATATTTTCTGGGGTTTCCATAAAACGCATTAAATTTACCCTACTAACTCACGCAAAACAAATATAACACGAATTATTTGTATATAACAGCAACACATTTTGTTTAAATGTATATACCATCCATTACATAACTGTATATACAATAATATTATAAAGAGGTAAAGTTTATAAGCTTGGATGGATGTAATCTCCGAAAATAATAATCCAATTTAAAAAATTCTTTGACCGATATTTAGCATGAAGGTGACATGAAATCTAGTTGGAAATATAAGGCTTATGGGAATCATCTGTCCCTACCTTTTTTTTTTTTATGGAAACTGACACTGTTGGCTACATCACCTACAACGTCCGTGATGTCAGCCCATAACACCGGGTGAACTAGGTGCCATGTCAGTGCTTCCCCCTTTGATCGTGCCGACTACACTGAACTGGCCGGAAAACACAAACTATTTACATAGCCGTTTAGACCGACGTTTCATTCAGTGCGGTGGTACCAACCCGGGCGGGTTAAACCCTACCACCAAGTAAGATTAGGAGGGAAGGGACCTACAGTTTTACGAGGAATCCGAACCTCGGTCAGCCTCCAACGGTCAGCGGTCACCCATCCAAGTACTGACCGCACCCAGCGTTGCTTAACATTCAATAGCGACAGTTGACTGTCTGCACCACTGAGCTATCGAGGCTGACAAAACTTAGCAGCTTAAAAGCTTAAAAGGGTACTGAATAAACGTTCCATTTGGGATAGGCTCTTCCGTGTGGTGGATGGTGGAGAGCTCCAGTTGTTGGCCGTCGTAGTAAGCACTCAATACCAATTTTGAAAGAAGGTCCACCAAGTTCTTTGATCCATATTTACGGTATATGAACGAAATGAGACGACACCTTAGTCTAATCGACACTTAAACACGTAATTGGCCTTATTTGGTGTTCGTTGAGTGGGCTAGTAGTTCTACCTTGACCATCGTGGGCGTCATCGCCAGCAGATGGTTCCGTATCGCTGAAAGCCGGAAAGAGTGGATGGAAAATGGAAAAGGCATACATCCTGCAAAAAGAAAAGTGTTCTCAGTTTCGTTTTTATTTTTATTGAAGGCGCGACGTGTGGTGGCTTCTAGCCACCCATAAGGTGTCTAACGACGCCATTCGGGCGTATGCGGGGGTTGCGAATGCCATGCCGACCTGACAGGTGCCTATTCACACCCCTCTTGAAGGATCCGAGACTGTACTTCGGGGGAAATATATGGTCAGGGATATATTATATTAATATAAATATATAATAATAATATAAGGATAACACATTATATTAGACGTGTCCAATTTATTACCAACTTAATTATACATATATAATTTATTAATAACTTGGACACGTCAAATATACATAATGTTTTATCCGTCCAATTTTAGAGGCACGGCGAGAAATAATGGACGAGAAAACACGGGTTAAAGAGGCCACACTTAAGCTGTCTTGTGGCAAAGACGCTTCTTGAATACTTAGTAACTTTCTTATTCACGAGACTATGTACAGCCGCCGAAAGTTTTGAGGTCTCGCTCGAAGACTCAAAGATCTTGTTCAGCGGCGACTCCTGGTCCTGAATATTGGGTTGGCTCTGGCTAAGGAATTTTATTTTTCATAATTTCATAACTTAGGTACCTACGCGTTAATTTATTTCTACCACAATGAGTTCAAAAACTGAAAGACGATTACGATATAGATAGTTTATAATATTTAGTTTAAATGATTTATTTTGCTCACTTACGATTTATTTGTCTGTAGATAGGTACCTACTGGTTGTGTCAAAGCTGTCGAGTTGCAGCCGACAACAGCGACGTCTCCTCTGGCACGACGACGACGAGACAGGCATACAAGCTTGAATTGTTACATTTTATTTGTACATGAAGTCCACTCTTCGTTCCACAGACAAGAAATTTTCGATGACTCGATCGTGAAAATCTTCTTTCTTCCTCAATTTTGTTAGCAACTCCTTTTCCACAGATATGTAAGAGTGCCAAATTACTGAGTCTCTCTTGTCCTTGAGTGCTCCGTAGATAGCTCGGTAGGAGTTTGCCATTATAATTACCAATAAATCACTTTAAATTTAACAACACTGCACAGGGTTCATCCATACAAAGTCCATACCTACATAACGGAATATATGCAGCTATCAACTCGCGAGCCAATGCGCACACACACGCGCACACAACACACCTAGCCTAGCTCGCTAGTCGCATCGCATCGCACGTCGCACAGCACAAGAATACTCGTCGTGTGGACGCAGCGCGCACGCACATACCCGCACACGCAACACACACACCTAGCTCGCTCGCTAGCTCGCTCTACTCGCTACCGCGTCACTAAATGCACTCCCCGCTGCGCCAACTCGAAAGGCTGATCAGCGGGTCCGCGCGGGACGGGGGGGACATCGGTCGCTTCCGCCTTGTATGGAATACGATGGCGCTTCAAAATGAGGCCAACCGGCCAATGAATGCCTTGATGTGTCGTCACGTCATTCGTCGTCGCCCGCGTTTGACGCGCGCGAAATTTCAAATTATGTAACGGGTACGGGATTGACGTTTTATCTTATTAATCGTGGATTATATGACATAAATAATATAACTCCGAAATTTTTTCACATTTATTTTAGCCTGATACTTCTGTATTAATGGCGTCATTCATTTTATTTGGTTTGGCGGCGCCAACCTCGCCAACTGAGAGTAGTCGCCGCTGATCTTGTTGCGGCAATCACTTTCGTGTCGGACAGGCAGGAGACGGATTCAGTAGCAGGCGAATTGATAATCGAGTATCTATATTTCGAAAAAAATAATTCAGGAACCGGTGGCTGAGTCAGAGAGGCCAAAGCCATACGGGATACTTCCCTTTGAATTGCTGGTTATACTGAACTAGATAATGCTGACGAGGCTGCCATCTATCGTCCCGTTGGAGTAATCGTGTCCTACCCGTTCCGTACCGTCTGAAGGCAGGGAGGACTATGGACCATGGACTATGGAGCGCTCGACCGTTGGAGGCTGACCGTGGTTCGGATTCCACGTAAAACTGTAGGTCCCTTCCCTTCTTACCTTACTAGGTGGTAGGGTTCAACCCGCCCGGGTTGGTACCACCGCACTGAATGAAACATCGGTCGAAACGGCTATGTAAATAGTTTGTGTTTTCCGTCCAGTTCAGTGTAGCCGGCACGACCGAAGAGAAGCACTGGCATGGCACCTAGTTCACCCGGTGTTATGGGCTGACATCACGGATGTTGTAGGTGATGTAGCCAACCGTATCAGTTTCCATAAAAAAAATTGAAGAAAATTGGAGAGGCTTATGCTCAGCAGTGGACGCATACACGATGACTGACTCGATGTTCAAATAGCTACGGAATAGCAATATACATACATACATAACTCACGCTTTTGTATCCCGACAATCAGGGTAAGCAGAGTAATCGGTGTTGTGCTATAAGTTCATACATACGTAACGCCACGCCTGCCTGCCTCCCAGTGGGGCAGGCAAAGACAACGGACCCAACCCACGCTAACAACCCAACCCCCACGCGCCACGATCCTGACACACTTTTGCCGCCTCTTCCACTCTCATAATGTTCTTCATACATGCTCGTCAGTTACGGGTACTACGGACCTGAACCTTTTCGAGCACATGCCCGATCTGGTCCAGGTACGTGCGTCTATGGCGACCCTTCCCGACTCTTCCACTAACATTCGCTCCATAGATTTCTTTCATTATTCTCCTATCATCCATTCTACAGACACACATACTCCTCCTATTCCACACATACTCTGCCATACCCAACTTTCACATATACTTTAGCAATATAATAATGTTTATTTAGATATATAGAAAATACTTTATTGCTATAATAAACATTTCGCAGAAATAAGCACATTACAACATTTGAATGAGGGCCAGGCGGACTTATCCTTTATAGAGATTTCTCCCAGTCAACCTTTGCATGTCTAAGAGTCGATTAATACAGTGAAATGTAAGTAGCAAAAGAGTTGAGTGTGAAGATAAAATTATTAATAATAAGAATACTTATTATTATTTTACTCGAAATTAATAAATAATAATAATAAAAGTATATTGCGCTTTATGCCAAATTAATGTGTGGCAAAAGCGGCCCGGATTACCTTAGGAAATTTATTCCACCCAACTCTCACGTATACGAAACCCAAACTACACATACGATGTACGATCTGGCTCGTAGTGAATTGCACCACAGTTATTCGCCTCTGAAAATTTGACTCCAGAAAGGCTGGAACAATGCTTCAAATAATTTACTTGGTTGCGGCATTGAAAACGCTATGTTTTGATTAAGTAGAAAGTAGGAACACAATAGGAAGCTAGGAGTAATTAGAAATCTAGAGACAAGATAGTCTACGTTAACTGAGAATTTTAGATAAATTTATCGTCGAGTACATTTTCTATTGTAAATTTTACGATAAATGTATCTGTTATACATGGATGGAAATATTTTGTTGCTCAACATTTTACAGAAACACACCCAACAGAATAGAATACAATATGAGGTGAGGCATAGCCGACTATCATTGCCTCCCTCTACGGAAACCAAGGCATGCTGCATCGTCATGCCCACTGCGACGTTGCTATCGCTTACTCGCTCACGCTTGCCTACCGATGACAGGAGCGAGAGAGAAAACGAAGATTTCGTCGGTCGCCCGATGAAGGGTGAGCGATTTCATGTTTCTCTCTCGCTCCTGTCATCGGTAGGCAAGCGAGAGCGAGTAAGCGATAGCAACCTCGCAGTGGGGCTATGACGATGCAGCATGGCTTGTCTCCGTAGAGGGAGACAATGACAGTCGGCTCTGGGTGAGGTCATCTCCTCTGTATTCTTGTAGTTTCTATTGTTCTCTGTGATTTATTTTTGTTTTATTATTAGTGTGCAATAAAAACAATTTATGTTTTTTTTTTTTATGTAATCCTGTATGGGTGGCTGAGTCAGAGGGGCCAAAGCACATGCTCTGACTAGCCAATATCACCTCCGAGAAGGTAGGTGCCATACTGGAGACTTCCCTGGATTATTGGCTATACTGGACTAGAGGAGAACACAACCGAGGTTGCTATGCGGCCATCTTACATCCAGTACGGTGGTACCAACCCAGTCGGCTACAATTTGAGCCTACCACCTAGGAAGGGGCAAGGGAAGGGACCTACCGGTTCCGAACGGTGAAGCAGCGGGTGTAGGTATGCACGTAAATTTTTTCGTCAGAAAAAACTCATTGGTACACGCCGACGGATTCGAACCTCGGACCTACCGCATGAGAAGCCGATGCCTAAACCATTCGGCCACCCGCCGCACATGTTCCATTATATATAGTATATTTTCCGTATACATATAGACAAGATTTTATCAGCCTCGGTAGCTCAGTGGTACGATCAATCAATCGACCGTCGTTCGTGATGATAAGCGCACGTGGGCGAGGTGAGAACTTGGATGGGTCATCGTTTGACCATTAGAGGATGGCCATGGTTGCATTCCAAGTAAACTGTAGGTCCCTTACCTTCTTCCTTCTGTAACACCGGCTGAACTAGGTGCCATGTCAGTGCTTCCCTTCGGTAGTTCCGGCTAAACTGAAGTGGACGGAAAACACGAACTATTTAAATAGCCGTTTCAACCGACCTTTCATCTTATGAGGTGGTAGAGTATAAATAGTCCGCGTGTATTCCATCGCACTGGCTATGTAAATAATAATTCGTGTTTTTGTCCAGTTCAGTGTAGCCGACACGACCAAAGACTGACATTACAAGTACTGATATGGCACAAGGTGTTATGGGCTGACATCACGGATGTTGTCGGTGAGCTACCCAACGGTGTCAGTTTTCATAAAAAAAAACAAGAACTAAAAATTATTAAATTACTTAATATTGTTTATTGAGCATTCATTTAAAGCAAGAAACACCTTCAAGCGATGCACTACCCCAGCAGCAACATTACATAGAGCTGTTTCACAACGTTTCATGTATCACACAATTGATATATTCTGATATAATATACTGATATATTGATATGACACAAGATGCACATTATAGGCAGCAGGCGAACCGATCTAAGGGCCATCCACGTCTGAGAGAATTTTCCATATCGCTTAACACAGTTTTCTCATGTAGAACGAAAACGGCACACAATGTATTTGTACACATATAATATATAAGTTTATAGGTAGGCAACATGACGATGACAGAACAACGATCGGCAGCCGTCATACCCCCAGCCGGTCGCCGCCCCTACACGGCGCTTTTTCTTACTGTGTGGTGTAGCGAGAGGACTTTGCCGCTTGCCTCCGAGCCGCTCAATAATAAGCGTGCGAATATGTATACGTGTCGAGTTTCACAACTTTCCTTTAATTTCATACCTCAGTAAGTGCCGAAAATGCTTCAATCCCCCGCTTCGAGAGCGTGCTCGTTCAAACGTCAAAAGTACTTTGGTAGTCCGGAATTTGGGTTAATAGGAAAAAAAAAGAAAGGCAAGACTGTTTATGATTTTTATAAAAATTTTACGTGAATATACATATATATTTTGCGTCAGAGCAGTCCGAACATAATATTATACAACACCTGAAGTCAATTTCTGTATCAAGTTTTTATATTGTACAATTTATTTTGACATTGAAAATGTCTTTTGGTTCGTTCCAGTATAGGCCCCGATTTCACGAAAAAGTGCGATCCCCTTATATCTCGGAGAGTTGTGAAGATATGATATTGTGAAGATATGAAAGGCTCAAAAGACGCGTATTCATGAGAACTGTAAGGTGCAAAAAGAGTTATTCAAGAAAGTAAAAAACGAAAAAAGTTATGGCCGAAATAGTGAAAAAAAAATTCAATTTTTTCCGAATTTTTGATTTTGTCGCTCGATATTTTGGAAACGAAGAATGATATAAAAAAATTGAGAAAAACTCCTCTGGACAATTTAGTCAACTACAATTTGAGCCTAAAACAAAGACGATCGGGTTAAGGGTTTGCCCTGTAGCTCAACCTTTTTGAAAAAATAAATTCACAGATTTCGTGCTTCATACGACATCGAGCACATTGGAAATGAATCTACGGAATTCGAAAAAATATTGTCGCTGAGCGACACGAGAAAGTCGGGATAAGGAAAAGGTTAGTTGGGGTCTGATGATGGAGCCGGAAGGAAGCCATAGGAACTCCTAAACTATACATGATAAGCCCATCGTGTTTGGGCTCGTTGGATTTGTCTTCGCAAGTACTCTTGTCATATATGATGTCCAGGGTCCTGATGATGAAGCCGAAATGAAGCCATAGGAACTCCTAAACCACACATGATAAATCGACCGTGTTTGGGCTCGATGGATTTGTCTTCGCAAGTACTCTAGTCATATTTTATTTCCAGGGTCCTGATGATGGAGCCGGAAGGAAGCCATAGGAACTCCTAAACTACACATGATAAATCCACCATATTTGGGCTCGTTGGATATAGGAATATAGGATAGGTTAGAAGATGCGTCGCTAGCGACGCTTCTTCTAACCTAACCTATATTCTAATCCTTCCTTTACCTATAATAAAATCCAACGTCTGCTTTCTGTCTGAGTGTCTGAGTGAAAGACAAATCCAACGAGCCCAAACACGATGGGCTTATCATGTGTAGTTTAGGAGTTCCTATGGCTTCCTTCCGGCTCCATCATCAGAACCCAACTAACCTATTTTTCGAATTCCGTAGATTTATTTTCAATGTGCTCGATAGTCGTGTAAGGCACGAAATCTGTGAATTTTTACTTTATTCAACTGAAAAGAAGTATTTGAAGAACGGAGTAAGTAAACCGTTACATGTTACGCCATATAATATGTCCTAACTATGTCGCAGCCAATCGGGTTCGTTACAACATAGCGTTTAGCTACTATGGTTTAGCCAACGAATAATGTAATTACAAGTTGTCAACAAAATATATTTTCTCACTTTTACTTATTTAAACCATAGTTTCTGTGTACTTTAGGAGGTTCATGATCAGTTTCAATATCAATGAACCTTTCAACAAATATTATTTGATATCAAAATGTGGGGATACCAAACTACAGTACGCGAAATCGGACGCGTTCTTTGTTACGTTACCGGAACACATGCCTAATCTGAGACAACACAAGTTTAATGGCGGCCCTTAAACGACACCTATTCCGCTTTTACGACACATCCCCAACCCGCATCCGGTACTGAGTCTTGTTACACTCCGTTTACACTATACTGTAAGGCCTTTGAGAGGATTAGAGACTAAGAAGTTGTCAAATTATGTAAGTACAGTGATTGATTACTGTTATATAAAATGTCAAATTACCGTGGTTAAAACACATTGCCAATTAATCGTGATTACCTCTTGGTGGTTACTGTTTCTTTTAACCATTTTCAAATACCGTGGCTACTACTGTAACACATCTTCAAATCATAGTAGTTAGCGTTATAAACTAACACGGCGTCAAATTACAGTGGATAGTGTTAATGTACTAACAATTCTTGAAATAACCGTGATTACTGTTCTAAGATGTCGTCAAATCGCAGAAGTTAGTGTTGACACTCTGTAAAATTATTCTTGTTAGTGTTCTAACACTTCTTGAAATAACCGTCGGCGGTACTACCGACGGTTATTTCAAGAAGTGTTACCTTACCGAAGTAAATGCAATTTATATTACATACATATCTCTACTCCCCTTCTCTTACTCTCCTGTCATTCAGTTGATTGTGTTACACAACGGTACAACCGATGAATGTACATAATATGTAAGTTTATCATATATATTTCTTTACAGTATAACACATTGCCACAAACTATTCTTGTTCGCCTGCATGTACTTCTCCCACATCCCAAAGGTTAGTTAGAATAGAATGCCTCGCGGCATTAAGCTCGTCTATTGTACCTAATTTTTATAAATTGGTGTTCAATAAAGAATATATACATACATACTATTCTAGCACGTCGTCAAATCACAGTAGTTAGTGAGTGCTAACTGCTAACACGTTGTCAAATTACGAGTATCTTTGTTACTGTTCTAACAAGGTAGATAATGTTTCTTATAGACGCCCGGCACGGGTTTCTGTGCTCAAAACGTCAACGGAAGATCAGACACAGCCAAAACACCCGTCCTCACGAAACCACGCGCAGAGAGGCGCCATGCCGGCTACGAGGCGGGCAAAAAGGTCCTGGTCTAATTTATTAACACGCCTTTTGATGATCACCAGGTTATGGCAGTAGGGAACACCGGGAGACCGTTCCAGTGTCAAGCACTTCTTGATATTAACGTCGTTACTGTTCTAGCACGTCGTCAAATCACAGTAGTTAACGTCCTAACAAGGCGTCAAATTACCATGGTTACTGTTCTAAAAAAAGTTTTAACACTTATTTTAACACGTTACTGTTCTAACAGGTCGTCAAATCACAGTAGTTAGTGTACGTTGTCAAATTGCCTTGGTTACTGTTCTAGCACAGTATTTAGTATTCTAATACTTGGCCAAATTACTATGGTTACTGTTATAAAACATTGTAAAATTAACATGGTAACACTTTGCGCACCTACCTTGTCAAAATACTCGTCATCATCATCATCATCAACAGCCTGTATCAGTCCACTGCTGGACATAGGCCTCTCCCAAGGTACGCCACCACACGCGGTCTTCCATAAGGTCAGAATACTCATGAGAATGCAATTCAGATTATACTGGTGATAACCGCATCTAAATAAGCTGAGGTGTTCGAGTTATAAGCTTAATTATCACCTGCAGACATTCAATTTTATATTTAGGAAAAGGGATAAGGATGGGATAGGGACGCGACGCTACGTGTCAGTATAAACAGCGTAGAGGCTGATCCCTACGCCGTCAACAGTTCTTATAGGGTCCGTCTGAAGTCAGCGGGGATTGGATAGTAAAACTGATTAGTTTTTCCTATCCCGAACTGTGTTAGAAGTTTTTCACGTAAAAAAAGGGAAAATTAGTTTCCTCACATTGGCTGTTAACTCGGTACGGTGCGGTGCAAGAAGTTGGAATGGTGCAGCCTCACTGAATGAAGGTTGGCCGCGTTAAAATAGTCAGTCGTCCGCTCCGTTCATACTTAGTAGCGACCAACTGACGGCAATGGTACCTAGTTCCAACAGGAACAAAGGTGTAATGAGGTGACGTCAGCAATGTAGCTGCAAACCATGCTGTTGATATCGCAGAGGGTCCCGTAGCCAGCGATGCTGGTATGCATGGGCCCTTATAAAATTCGTCATGAGTCTGTCTGTATGCCCGTCTGTTTCAACAGCAGCTTTTTGCGTTTATCTGATAGCATTTCGCATGCATGTACTGTTGATGTGATAATTATTCAATAAAAATAAATACAAATTTCACAAATCGTTCAACAATAACGTTTAAAACTATTTACAGGACATGAAATGAAGGGAATCACTGACATGGCACTTAGTTTATCCGGGGTTATGGGGCTGACATCGCGGATGTTGTGATGTAGCCAACCGTGTGAGTATTCATAAAAAAAATAATTAAAAAATGGTGCTGCGTTCCCACGCCTGCCGGTGGCGGCAAGTATGATTTTTTGAGTGAGATAATTTTGTGTCCATATAAGTTGCCAAATCTGGAACACGGTTAAATATAATGAATTTACATACCTGTCGACAGTTTCAGACAGCTTAAGTTTTTTTCCGACAGCTCACCTGAAATAAACATAAAGTTTGATTAATTTATCGCATGGGAAACAAATAGTACGAGAGCGCACCGTAAAAAACCAACGTCATCGAGTACCAAGACGGGACTAGTTTGTGGTGGTCTAGAATAGGATAGGCATCTAAAATATACAGGGTTGCCTGAGCAAATCCTGGCACGTTTTGTGTAAAAGGTAATTAAACATGTCATTTTTTTGGTGCAATTTACGTCATCGAGTACCAACTGGAGACCTGGCACATTCGATGAAGGTCATCAATAAGAGCACAAAAATACTAGGTTGCCTCGTCCTACCTTGGCAGTTTTTGGAGTCGGGCAAATTTAAGAGTGGTGAAAAATGGTCAAATTTACGTCATCGAGTACCAAGATGACAGTCACACCATTCGATAGTTCTGATAACCTAATTCATAAAAAACCTTGGTTGCCTGCCCTCACCTTGGAGCATTTCCTAGTCGGCCAAGTTGAATATCGGATAGCCGCCTTGTTACTAAGTTCTAAAATCGTTCATGTGTAATCATAGGACCGTTTAAAGATATATTTATTATAAAACTGTGAACACTTTATTAATCCAGCTATACCAGTGGTAGTCAAACCGCGGCCCGCGGGCCGCATGCGGTCCGCGGGCGGTATTTGTACGCATTGTCACAAACAGCGCAGATAATAATATATGTGAGTGTGTGCGCGCTTGACAACAAAAACTGATGCGTGAATATTCAGAGCAAGTGAGCGGGTGGCGGGACTTGCGGGAGAAGAGTTTCGGTAAATTTTCCAAATGTTGCTGCTCTGCGATTCGACGTATCTATTGCCGATAGTATCTATCAAAATATGGTTATACTTGAAGAAATATTTAAAGAATAATATAAAAAAATTAAAGGGTTGCTGGAATTTGGAATCTGCGAAGGAAAACAAGGTATTAGTCGTAAAACTCTCACACCGTAACCAGTCTTTTTTGCCCGGTAACCCCGTGAGGCCTGCCGTCACTTTGTCCGCCCTATATAAAATAGCACAGTCGCCGTGGTCGGCTGGTTGGTAAGTAGGAGCGATGGGTAGGAGCGGTCACTTTGTCCGCCATAAGTTAGGGCGGCCGCAGTGACTGACTACTGGCTAAGGGCGAGCGGCATCGAAGCCGCTGCAGCTGCGAGTGGTGAAGAGAACTGCCAATGAGAAGCGAATGTCAGTCAAACCGCCTGCTTGCTCGACATCGACCCTGGCTCCCGCCGGGGCGATGGTGCTAGAAGGAGTTCCGCCAGTTCGATTACCACAGCGAAGAAGAACTGGCAAGAAACTTCGCTGGGTCGTACCCTGGTCGTCGACGGTAGGACGGCGAGGTCGTTCCGGACCTGCGAAGTTAAACGGATATGTTAGTATCGACAGAGAGCGCCGTGTTGATGGATCCCACAGTCGGTAGTCGCAAGCGCTAGCGATCAGCGGGCTGTCGTGTCAGTACGCCCCTTGAAGAAGCCCGTGGACAGCGTCTGGAAATACTCCTCCAGCGGTCCTATCCCTGTGCGTACGGTGTACGATGCGGTCTCTGTATAGGTTGGCGTTTCTGTGGACCAGGGCGCACCTGTGGTGATGCACAAGAATTTGTGTTGCCTGACCCTCGTCTTGTTGATGAGTCCTTTGGCCGTAGGGTCGCTGTGTTAAGCCTTGGTAGTGTTCTCTGGAGCTGAATGGAGTTCACGAAATTACGAATCTAGCAATCTACTATGCCAGTGGCGGTTCACACTCAAGTAGAGCTCAGCAAGTCCGACATTCATTGCGACGATGTCTGTAGGCTTTGCCACCGTCCTAGACCTCGCACAGCTGAGAAATGTCAGGCGACAGGCAATCATCCTGTGCCTAAACGGGATCTATTTTCACCTTCAATATGTTGTAGACAGGTTCTCCACCATGTCGCCCGGTTCGGTACCACAGGTCGCAGGCGAGAAACTCCTGATGTCACTTTCCTGCACTTGGAGGTCAGCCTGTAACTAGCTGGTAACTTAGCCATTGCACACGGATTGACGCAGTTGGTGTCCGGAACTACTAGGATATCGGATAACCCTGCCCATCGACCTAGTTTATTGGACCTTGTCCTGACTATTGAGCCAAATGGCTACAGGGTGAGGATTGAGGCTCCCCTCGGTAACTCCGACCATTGCCTTATACGCTCAAATGTGCCAACTGCACACTTCGCAGAAGCACGTGAATGTAGTACGCGGACAGTTTGGCACTACCAGTTAGCACAATGGGATGACTTCCGTTCCTTCCTGGGTGCATACCCTTGGCGCGACGTTTGCTTCTTTTTTTCAGACCTACCCCTGTGTGCCCAATCGGTCGTCGATGTGATCGCACAGGGTATGAATTTCTCCATCCATCGTTCCCATCGGCGGACGCCTTAAGCCTTGGTTCGATCGTCATTCCAGGCTGGTTATTGACGCTAAGAACTAGGCCTATAGGAAATAGCTGCAAAATAGGTCTTTCAGCCTCGGTAGCTCAGTGGTGAGGTCGGTCAACTGTTATTAAACAACCCTGGGCGCTTACTTGGATGGGTGACCGCTCGACCATTGGATGCTGACCAAGGTTCGGATTCTAAGTGCTTCTTGCCTTACTAGGTGGTAGGGTTTATCCGGGCCGGGTTGGTACCACCGCACTGAACGATACGTCGGTCCATATGGCTATGTAAATAGTTCGTGTTTCACGTCCAGTTCAGTGTAGCCGACATGAAATGAAGGGCAGCACTGACATGACACCTAGTTCACCCGGTGTTATGGGCTGACATCACAGATGTTGCAGGTGATGTAACCAAACGTGTCCGTTTCCATTTTAAAAAGTCGAGAATAGACGAGAGCTCAACGTCGCTGCTAGGTTCTACAAAGGAACGCAAAACTTGGCCAAGTTCAGGCGCGGCCGTGGAATTGGCGCGAAACTCGCACCTACCTCTTCGGGTAGCCGCGCCTTCTGGTCTCTCGTCCTTTGATCGGAATTTATGCCGTCTTGCTACCTCCGCTGGAGCGTTCGGTCGGATGGTTTGCTCGAGTTATGTGCCCAGCAGCAGGCGATTCCCGCTGACGATGCAGACGACTTCTGAGGACAGCACCTCGGCCGGCCGCCTGCATTGTTCTCTTCACTGAAGAATTAACTAAATATTTTTAAATATTTAATTAAATACTTTAAAAAAAGTAAATAACCGGTGTCGACTACGTAATTCTCGCTATACTCGCGAAGGAAAAGGTAAATGTCTTTGCACGCCTTTTCGCATCCAACTCCAACATGGATGACCTGGGCGCCAACCCCCGTCATTACCCCATTGCGGCCGTATGATGGCAAATATTACGTTCCACCCCAGAGTCGTCTATAAAACGCACGTGGGTTGAATATTTCGAAGAGGAGCTAGGAGCTAGCATGACGGCGTTCCAGCGATCGTCTTGAGAAGTTGTGCACTAGAATTGGCGCCATTCCTCACCAGCCTATTCAAATGCCCCTATTCCTCCGGTTCAATGCCTTCTTGCTGGAAGAGAGCTTCGGTCCGGTCGGTTTCGGACCCAGCGAACCCATCAAAATATCGCCCTATTTCGATAACCTCACTCTTCACTAATGGTATGGTCAACTCAGCGCTCCCGACGCGACGTACCTAGAAGACTTTAAAATCCTCGACGACAAGCAGTACGGCTTACTCAAGTAAAGATCGACTGGAGATCTTCTAGCGTACGTCACACATTTGCAGGCTGAAAGGCTCGATGGTTTTAGGGAATCGCTGGCGGCCGCTCTGGATATTTACTGGCACCGGGAAATACTAAGCAAGCTTCCAGCCTATGGTGTCCCAACAAAACTGTGCACTTGCATTTCCAGTGTTTGAGTGGTCGGTTGATCTTTGTCGCCCTAGATGGTGCCTATCTGGTCGATTAATCAATCAGCTTGTGTTTCACAAGGGTCCGTGCTGCCGCCAATGCTGTTTCTTTTATTTATCAACAAGGGTTCACCAACGACTGGAAGGGTAGAGGGGCCTCAGCAGCAAATGCGAGGCGCGAAACTGTTGCTCAGGTTGACTCGTTTTCGAAAAAGTATCCTCTTGGGAAAGGAGAACTTGGTCAACGTCAAGGTAGCCAAAACGAAAGCTTGCGCCTTCTCTACTAAGGCTGATCCATCTCATCTTCAAGCTACTTTCCAGGATGTCTCCAACCAATTCCCCAACGACGGTAGTCTGGACGTCCTGGGTGGGGAATGTGTCCAGAGACGTTGGATTTTGATCGTTCATAGAGTTGAAGGCGAAACTATTGTCTCGAAAAGCTTATAGGGTACAGTACAGAGACGTGCGAGTTAGAACGACAGAGAGATGCTCAACAACCGGATTGTCTCTTTTTAAATCCCGATTCACTGCCACGTACTGTATAGTAAACAAAAAATGTGTCTTCGAGATGTTTAATACAACGACAAACATGTTTTAGTTAATTTATATGTGACATAATTTAAAGTATTGAGGTGTACTGTGTTCTTTAAAGTAATTTAAAGTAAAGGTGTACTACGTTACTTATTTCTTCTATGTTGGCGTCTTTGGGACTACATGCAATCCTCATTGCGTGTTCCGGCTGAAAAGGCTATTGCAATATTTGTTTTTTAAGATGTTCATTTTTGAAAATGAAACTTCTCAGAGGTACGTCGAAAGAAACTTTGTTAAAATAGTGTGGAGTCTTGAAAACATTTAAGGGTGCTAGGCTTTCTCAAAAATTTTATGTCCTCATGCTTTTCAAGATGTTCGATGAAGTGAGCTTTAGGTTGTGTGCCGTGTTTTAGTTCGATGATTTCGTTCATCAACTGGCTAAATAATTTCATTTCATCATTTTCAAAATGTTACGGGCTTTCTTTGTAGAAATTTTTAATACTTTTCACATCGTTATTCTTTTTTTAATTTATGTATCGCAGGGCAGCAACAGTTGGAAAATTTGCCGAAACTCTTCTCCCGCCAGTCCCGCCACCCGCTCACTTGCTCTGAATATTCACGCATCAGTTTTTGTCGTCAAGCGCGCACACACACTCACAGCGCAGATAATATTTTCATACTGAGTAAAAGCTAAAATATATATTATTATCTGCGCTGTTTGTGACAATGCGTACAAATACCGCGCGGACCGCATGCGGCCCGCGGGCCGCGGTTTGACTACCACTGGTATAGCTGGATTAATAAAGTGTTCACAGTTTTATAATAAATATACTTTAAACGGTCCTATGATTACCAGACATCGGAATCCGCGGGGCACGAATGATTCAAGGTTGTTTAGTGATGGGACAATGTATCCACAAATATCGAAAATCGATCGTTATTTTAGAATAATATGAAATAATGTCGATTATTAAAACTAAGAGTATTTCTATAGAAAATAAGATATAATAAACAAATGTTGTATTTACTTTGTAGGTACAATACAAATCTGTTCAAACCACAATATTAGTTTTATTAGTATGGAATAGAAAGAATTTGATTTTTTTTACCAACTTACACGTGTTACATCATAATGATATTGAAGACTTTTTTGTTACTGTTATGAAACTGAATCGATTAGGCTATAAAAATCAACCACCTATTTTTTTATTTAAACACATAAAAAAATATTTTACATAAAAAAAAGGCCAAGGTCCAAAAAAATACATCTTACAAAATTAGTTCATAGTAAGCTAAGGGGGGGTTCTGTGTCGGAAATAGATCACTTTTGAAGAACAAAGAATTTTTTTTTTCACAAAAATTTTTTTTTTAATGTTAACTGTAAAAAAATTTTTTTCTTAATCGTTTCGGTTTCGTGCTAGGAACAAAAAAGTCTTCCAACACGTATATCTCTTTCTTTCAGAAATTGTGAAAAACCACAATTTTAGTTTTATTAGTATGGAATAGAAAGAATTTAATTTTTTTTACCAACTTACACGTGTTACATCATAATGGTCATGAAGACTTTTTTGTTACTGTTATGAAACTGAATCGATTAGGTTATAAAAATCAACCACCTATTTTTTTATTTAAATACCTACATAAAAAAATTTTTTACTTGAAAAAAGCCCAAGGTCCAAAAATTTTTATATAGGTTTTACTCCCTATATGATACAGAACCCCCCCTTAGCGTACTATGAACTAATTTTGAAAGACCTTATATAAATATGTATTATATTTACTTAATCGTTAACATAAAGTATACATGTTTATATAAGTACTGTAGGTATATAAGTATTCAGGTCTGAAATATGACATGAATAAAATACAATAAACAAATAAATATGAGTATCGATAACAGTGTCGATTGTTTATTGATCGCCGTAGTCAATCCCTAACAAGGTCGTATTCGTGCCCCGCGGATTCCGATGTATGATGATTACACATGAACGATTTTAGAACTTAGTAACAAGGCGGCTATCCGATATTCAACTTGGCCGACTAGGAAATGCTCCAAGGTGAGGGCAGGCAACCAAGGTTTTTTATGAATTAGGTTATCAGAACTATCGAATGGTGTGACTGTCATCTTGGTACTCGATGACGTAAATTTGACCATTTTTCACCACTCTTAAATTTGCCCGACTCCAAAAACTGCCAAGGTAGGACGAGGCAACCTAGTATTTTTGTGCTCTTATTGATGACCTTCATCGAATGTGCCAGGTCTCCAGTTGGTACTCGATGACGTAAATTGCACCAAAAAAATTACATGTTTAATTACCTTTTACACAAAACGTGCCAGGATTTGCTCAGGCAACCCTGTATATTTTAGATGCCTATCCTATTCTAGACCACCACAAACTAGTCCCATCTTGGTACTCGATGACGTTGGTTTTTTACGGTGCGCTCTCGTACTAAAACAGATGCTTCATTTTTGTGTCGACGCCAAAACAGTGTTCCGCGAGTTCGGCGGGTACGAACTTTCACTTCGTGCGAGAGTTAGTGCAATTACGACCGAAGTCCGATGACGGAAACAAAGTGTAACGGGCTGATATCACGGATGCAGTAGCAGCTAATGCAAGGTCCCTTCCCTTCTTACCTTACTAGGTGGTAGGGTTTATCCCGGCCCGATTGATACCACCGCATTGACCGAAACGTCGGTCGAAACGGCTATGTAAATAGTTCGTGTTTTCCGTCCAGTTCAGTGTAGCCGACATGAAATGAAGGGAAGCACTGACATGGCACCTAGTTCACACGGTGTTATGGGCTGACATCACGGATGTTGTAGGTGATGTAGCCAACAGTGTCAGTTTCCATTAAAAAAAAAATACTATGTCAGTCAGGTTCCATAAAAAAACTATTTTCATATATTCGAACAAATTACGCGTGGAATTACCTGGCAAACAAAAATGGTTACAAAATTTAGTTTTTCTTTAGAATAGAGAAAACAGAAATGGGGAAACCTTGCACAAACAGCGATAAGTATTATGTACAAGATTAACTGAAAAAAAAAACACATTTCTATACCCCTTAATTTTTCACTTAAATTTTTTTAAATTTATTGTTATATACGACAAAAAAGCACATAATATACTCTCAAACGGCTAGCAATTACATTTCCACAGATACAGCAATCGGACCGGACGGATGGAGGACGGATAAACAGACAGCCAAACAGATAGACGTTATTAATAGGCTTCCGTACTGGGTACGGAAACCTAAACACTAATAAGTCCGCCGTCTGGTCAACGCAACAGTGTTAAACATACATATATGCATTGCTTACATAAATCATAATTCAGTGTATGGATGGATAAACATATTCATGCACTGAATCTTCCATTCAATTACGGACACTTCCAAAGTTCCAACCTCACGGGCTACCCCCAAGGGCCCCAATTAGCCCGCGGCAAAAGAAAGACTTAATTTGCTACTCGAAACTCTCCCTTCCTCCCCGAGCGTCCGGCTCAGGCGCGGGGCACAATTATTAAGGCTATACGCAACGTCATTTTGTTCCTGGCGCGGGCGGCGCGGCGGCGACGCGGGCGGGGCGTGGGGCAATGAAAGAAATTGTGAAATCTCAAGGGAAAAACTCACGCAAATTGTATTATAACTTTAATTTAAACGTCTAGCTAGACGAAAAAAGGCACGTTTTGAAATATTTATATTTGATTGTAAACTGTTTTCAAGCTCGTGCGCACAATATTTCGCAGGTATGCCACCTCGCTGAGCGTGGTCCGCGAAGGTGAAAGTGGTTGCGTGGAACATGCTCGCTTAGCGATTTTTATAAAATTATATACGTAGGTACATTTCTACGTTACATAAATAAAGTTGGATTTTTTTAACAAAAATTATAAACATATTCGTGTAGTTGAACCTTTTAATTAATTATAGTACGTACTTATATGTAGTATATTATATTTACATTGATAATGATAATACACGGTGTTGCAGTTGCCCCCGTAATATTTTTAACTGACATAAGGGGGTTATTCTATATGTGAAACTAAACAACTGCTGTGGGGAAAAATTTATTTTAACAAAAAAAAAATATTTTTTCCATACAAATTTTAAATACCTTTTCTCAAAATGTATGGAGAAAAAAACATTTTTTTTTTTTTAAAAAGTCGTAGAACAAAAGTTGTTCTATTTCACGTAAAGAATCACCCCCTTTCGGGTTTTACGGTTGGGGTTGCAACACCGTGTATTATATTTTACATTCCCTCCCACATACATGAATACATAGCGTCACGTCTGTTCCCCAGTTGGTTCCCAGACAACGGATCTTCACGAACCTGACACACCTCTGCCGCCTCTTCCACTCTCTTATTGCTCGTCGGTTTCGAGTACAAGCCTTTTACTACTTTTTGTTATTTTTATGGAAACTGACACGGTTGTCTACATCACCTACAACATCCATGATGTCAGCCCATAACACCGGGTGAACTTGGTGCCAAGTCAGTGCTTCCCTTCGGTCGTGCCGGCTACACTGAACTGGACGGAAAACACAAACTATTTACATAGCCGTTTCGACCGACCTTTCATTCAGTGCGGTGGTACAAACCCGGGCGGGTTAAACACTACCACCCTACCACCTAGTCACATAAGAAGGGAGTCATATCCCTTAGTCGCCTTACTTACTACCGACGTTTATTTCACAACCTCAAACAAACAAAGGTTGACGGGAAGAAATATCTGTAATTTATTTTCAGTTTATCGATCGAATATATTTTTTTTAAAACGAGTTTTTTGAAAGCGAAAACCTTGCACCTTCTGCACTCAAGTTCGGCGTCGTTATCCGACCGGCATGGCGGCGAGATGAAAAATCGTAATGTGCAAAGTTTTAAATTCCATTTAACTTGAGTTAACTTCTTCAACGCAATCAGATCGCCCGCAGAAGATCGACCGTTTGCCTAAAGAGAGAGAAAAATATGATACGATTTTACAGATTATTCCTTCGAAGAAAAAATAACTAGAGGCGGGGTTAGGATATCAAACTTGTCGCACAAAAGTGTCAGCGATCCTTACACCTACTCTATCCATGTCAGTCGGTCAGCGTGTGTGCGTCCACTGCTGGGCATACGCATCTCCAATTCTCATCCAGTCCTCCCGGTCTTTAGCGGTACGGAACCACTGCTTTCCGCCGACGTACTTGACTTCGTCCCACCTGGCGGGTGGTCTTCTCACATTCCGTTTTCCTGTCCATCCATACGTCAGTTTTATTAGGGACAGGAAGCAAGAGAAACACTGACATGGCATCTAGTTCCTAGAGGAAGTGGACTGCGTGGGCCAGCGTGAAGAGAGGGTACCTCAAACAAACGAATACTACTTTTTTAGATTACTTGTATTCCGTGTGCGGTGTGTCACCACTGAGTAAGTTGCTAAGCTTTCAAGTTGACAAAAATCAATACGAAACGACGACTTTTCCATGAATTAACTACATACATAAAGTATGCATCACATAGCCTGAAAAAAAATGCAAACTCACCCTGCCTACAATGTTTAACGGTGTCGGCTGTCGTCTTCATATCATTTCTAAACTTTAGCTACATACTAAAATATATATACTGCGGTGTCCCGTTCGGATTTGCTTACCACAACGGAATTACTCGTTAAATAAGTTTCAAAAAAAGCTCCAAAAGTTTTTCTTTTCTAGGACTCGCTTTTTTCTATATAATCGCCATTAAAAGGTCAGTTTCCGATGTTGGGCATGGTTTTGGGGAATTTGGTACATTATATACATAGATAGAGTTTGATGACCCAATCACGGACGTATAGCGTTAATGAACGAATTTAGATTTTGGAGGTAAATGGGGGACAAATTAGAAAGTTAATTTTTTTTCAAGTGTGTGGCATATCAATGAAAAAGACTCATTTTATAGAATAACAAAATAATGTTACATATAATGCATACCTTAAAAATATTAAAGAAAACATAAAACAACCGAGCATCCCCCATGTCCGAAACTATTGAGTCTAAAATTTCTAAAAAAAATAGGGAATATAGGGCTTCTCTTATAGTTTACAGGAAAACCTAAACGAAAACCCTAAGTCTTAAATTTGTCACGTAAAGCGGAATGGTACGGAACCCTCTCCACGCGAGTTCGACTAGCACTTGACAGCTTTTTTTCTCAACGTATGCGTCAAATTGAGAACTCCATCTGTGTGTACGATGAAGTTCAAAGGAAGGGTGATTATTCGGGCAGCCTATGGACATTGGAGTCGGTTAATAAATAGATCCCGAATATTCCGAAATCCATTATTCTTTCTCTAGGAATACGAAGAGCTGAATCTTTAATATTTGAATATTTCGGACAGCCGCCACCCCGCCAGTCCCCGCACAGGTCGGGCAGCTACCGCAATCGAGTCACGTCCGCAGCTGTGTCCCGACTCCCGCCGCGCTGTCAGCAGCCCAGTTATTACCGCATCACTTCTTGGCCGCGATGCGATCGTTCGGCCTCCCCTAATGTTTCATGTTTCGCTAAACTTTTAAATAATGTTTTCTTAAACTAATTTACTATTTGATGAATGTTTTTAGGGCTACGTATATCAAAAGAGGAAAGAAAATGGAGCCTTATAGGATCACTCTTGTGTCTGTCTGTCCGCCTGGCAGAGTTTATTTTCTTAGAGTTCTCACATAGTCTTAAGTCTTAAAGTTCTCACGGAAAACAGAATGGTACGGAACCCTCTCTACGCAAGTTCGACTCGCATTTGACAGTTTTTTTTATTTGTCCGCGACGCTAGTTCGACACGTTGAGCCTTTGCGAAGTTGGCAACATACTGATGCTCCTGGCTGAAGGAAGACCCTTTCAAGTCAAGTGATCTGGCTCTGCAATGCTAATGATTTCGTTTGTAAAGAATCTGCTCTATGTATGTATTTGTATAATTATGTTCGTTTAGGCTTTTACCGCTATTACACATTATAGTCATGTTTTCGGTTACGCGGTATCACTGAAATCGACCGCGAGTCCTGACGATGTCCCCAGAGTGAGGGACAAAACGTCGACAAAAGTAAGTCGCTTTCAGTTAGCCCGCGTAACCGAAAACATTACTATAATAATAATGGTTTGTATAAGGTGCTTCGTTAGTCATGTAAACAATTTCGGGAGGGTTACATACACACTCAAATAAACACGTTACGCAAAAAAAAATATATGTTTTTAGCATTACTTTTCGAGAAATTTAACAAAACACGTTTACTACCTAAACATTAACCTGTGTGTAACAGTAGGTAACTTGCATTGTACGGGTTCAATGACCGTACTATGTTCATAGGCAGAACAGCTGTTTGTTGTAAGTAAGTCACAAGGTCACTTTGATTGGTTTTTACAGCTACTTATTTCATTTTATTTGTTAGGAGAAAAAATGCTCCTATAAAACAAATGTTTTTTCTTACGTAAAGTGTTTATTTGAGTGTGTATGTAACCCTCCCGAAATTTTTGACATGACTAACGAAGCACCTTATATATGTATGTACACATGAACCTGAAAATTATAAATGTATTTATTTGTATGTTAAATGTAATCATATGTACCTAACTATATTATTTCACATAAAATGTTTTTCAGTTAATTTCGCACTAGCCACCTACCTCACCCACGATCCCAAGCATGACTGATAGAGAATGCATTTAGGCTTTAAGTCCGCCTCTTGTCACTTTTCATTGTGCAACAAAGTATATATTTTCATTTCATTTAAATTAATGTATCATATCAACCACAGGTGGCGGTTAAGAAAGAGCAGGTAATGAGGCTGCCGCGCTCTCTCCGGCTCGCTTCCCCGTCGTGATGTACGATCAATTATTAGACGGAGTGTCGTTGCCGTGGAAAGCTGTAAAAACTGTCATTTTCAGCCCGCGGCAGCCCGCCGCCGCCGCCGCCGCCCCGTTGACGATAATAGACGCCTATATATACGCAAAAGTGTTTATTTTATCCGGGTAAATTATTTTATCAGCGTTGTGTGATCGCTCCGCTCTTTGGTGCGAATTTTTCGCAGGTATTTTGCCCATTGTCGCTTGTCGCATTCAAATAATATCCATGTAGAACAAATACTATGAGAGGCCGCTCGGTTTGGAGGTAGACTCTCGGAAGAGACGGCAAACATTCGATAGAGTGAGTATTACATTAAAATACGCTGTTCTAATCGCTAAATTTAAATTTTGCATGTGCTGACGTTTTAACTTAACGAGTCGTCGGCCAAAACGGTGGCTGAATGATTGAAAATGAATAGAACGAATTTGCATAAAATATAAAAGTAACATTCCTTTTAGCTTCACCGTATTCAGGTAAATATGCCGACCCGACAATCGGGTCAAGCAGAGTAAGGGGTGTTGTGCTGCGAGACTCGGATAAATTTCAGCACAACACCGACACCACCATGTCTTGTCTAGCAAAATATTAGGACAAGATAACTATCAAACAGCTAGTAAGGCATGAAGACAATTACCCACTGCATGATTGTGGAAGGGTCGTGCCAAGGAGAGCGGTGACTTAGGTACCTGTCGTACTTTAACGCGGCAGCTTGTCCTTATCGCTTCGGGTAAAAGGAGTAATAGAGAAAAAAAATCGACCAAGTGCGAGTCGGACTCGCGCACCAAGGAATCCTTGGAAAGCACCACACAAAAAAAAACACGTTTCCTGTATGGGGAACCCTTAATTTTTTACTCAATCTATTTTTTTATTATTTGTTGTTATGTCCGACGTAATAACACATTCTGTGAAAATTTCAACCGGCTAGCTATTACAGATCTAACGATACAGCAGTAGGACAGATAGACAGACGGCGGCGTAGGCTGGGGGCTTCCGTACGGGATACGGAAACCTAACAATATTCAGTAAAATAAACTATAGAGTAGGTAACGAATACCGCCTAAGCATTCGTTTTACAGATTTGTCAGCCTCGATAGCTCAGTGGTGCAGACAGTCAACTGTCGCTATTGAATGTTAAGCAACGCTGGCTGCGGTCAGTACTTGGATGGGTGACCGCTGACCGTTGGAGGCTGACCGAGGTAAACTGTAGGTCCCTTCCCTCCTAATCTTACTTGGTGGTAGGGTTTAACCCGCCCGGGTTGGTACCACCGCACTGAATGAAACGTCGGTCTAAACGGCTATGTAAATAGTTTGTGTTTTCCGACCAGTTCAGTGTAGCCGGCACGATCAAAGGGGGAAGCACTGACATGGCACCTAGTTTACCCGGTGTTGCTGATCATACAACAACATCACGGACGTTGTAGGTGATGTAGCCAACCGTGTCAGTTTCCATAAAAAAAAAAAAACAGATTTATTTGCACAGATTCAAATAATTGGCAGATATATAAAATTCTTTGATAAAATTTTACAACTTTAGCTTAAAGGCCTAACAACTTTTGAAGTTTTCTCGCTTAATTGAATGCGATGCCATCAGGACATTACCTCCCTTATTTATGCGTCGTGGCGAACATTACTTCGACCTCGGGAACCGAACTTTTTATCTTCTTGAACGGAGTTCCAAAATCAGACCTTCCATAGATAGACATACACATATTCAGAAGCGGCATTTCCGTACTATGAGAGTACCACCGCACTGAGCGAAACGTCGTCGGACGAAAAGGCTATGTAAATAGTTCGCGTTTTCCGTCCAGTTCAGTGTAGCCGGCGCGAAATGAAGGGAAGCACTGACATGTCACCTAGTTCACCCGGTGTTATGGTCTGACATCATCACGGATGTTGTAGGTGATGTAGACAACCGTGTCAGTTTCTATAAAAAAAACATTGAGAGCTATGCTGGAAATATTGCTACGTGACATGGTGCGTAACGAGGCAATCCGCCGACTCACCAAAGTATAATACTGCGAGCGGAGGAGCCAAGTACAAAAACTAATGCTGCAAATATGCTTATCTAAGTAGGTAAGTAATATTTAGGGATCTGTATAGCCAGCGACGACACTGACAAGGAATCTTATAAATCGGTTCGGTGTCAATCCGTCCTTTCGTCCCAAATTCGGTCTCTCTGTCACACGCATTGTCCCGAGGTGATTACTCCGAAACGTGAAGCATAAATATACCTATGTAAAAAAATATATTATAAAGTAGTCCGTTTAGTTCTTACGGCGCATGAAAACTAATTTGAAGTGTGTGAATGAAATATTACACGGTTATTGACAAAATAGCATTATAGTTTACTCTGGGGCGGAACGGCGGCGCCTAGAACGATAAAAAAGGTATGGACCCCGAACCCTATCCTCGCCAGCGTAACACGATTTCATTGGACGGTCGCGCGCTGGCCCGTCTGTCTGTGATCGGCTGCGTTCGCAAAAATCCGTTTAAAATGCCCGCATGCTCTGTGTTTACGTGTAAAAACACTACAGCCAAATTTAGTGTGCACAATAGTGGAATATCTTATCATCGGTAAGTACAATCCGCTCCCCGCAACTCGGCGACGCTAGTTCTCATGCAAGCATTTGACAGTCCGGCGTACATACCTTTTTTATCGTTCTAGGGCGGCGCGGTGTCTAATCTTTACAAGCTAACCTTGACGGTTAATACATATATCCGATCACTAATGACGAGAACAGTATTGTATGCTGCAGTCATGATATTATCATTAAATCTGTTTATGAGCAATTACTACAATCGCTTTAGTCATTAACTCTGAACTGCCGGGACGAATTGAGAATCAGCTCGCGGTTGTCGTGATAGCGACCTGTTCACTACTTTGCAGGCGTAAATAATTATAATTTATACTACTTAGTTTAATTGGAGGTAATATTATGTAGAACACACCTATGTAATAGAGATGCAACGGAAATCCGGTTGTTATCCGGTATCCGGTCTATCCGTCAACTTTATTTCACTATCCGGTTAGATACCGGATAGCGCCCTAATATCCGCCCAGATATCCAGTCCGGTACATTTACTATAGTTGCATCGTTAACGAGCATGCTAATTAAAAGTGAACATTAACTTAGAAACAGAAACATGTCAAGTACTTAATCCAAATAAAAACACACCGGTTCCTTGTGCGGCTGGTACTTACAAACAATAGCCCCGCTGCATATCTCCCCGTGCATGTCGTAAAAGGCGACTAAGGGATAAGGACAAGGTGACGTGCTAAAAGGCGAAAGGCTACCTACCTCTCGCCATTCCAACCAGTCATACAGGAGGTGGGTCTTCATGCCTTACTTGCGCTTAATAGTTATCTTGTCCTATCCTAATACATTGCTAAACGTGGCGGTCGGTGTTGTGCTGTAATTTACTAGAGTACTTGCAGCACAACACACACTACTCTGCTTATCCCGATTGTCGGGATACAGCGTGTGTTATGTATGTATGTATGTATGTATGATTGAAAAGAATAAAGGAAAAGATAAAGATACATACAGCGCGCCTGGAGCTTACAACACTCAATGCTTTTGAACACCAACTAACAAAAAGGTGAATAATAATAATTAAAATATCCGTTTATTTTTAATATTAATTTTAGATTAAGTTACTTGCAAATATATAAAATTAATATAAGAAAAAAAAGTGTAAATAAAGAAATAATAATTAAAATATTATAAATGTGTAATTAATTAACCTCATATTGCTTGACACTACTCTAGAATACAACTCAAGCAATGTTTAAACACAAATCAAGCGACGTTTAAATTCAACTGAAGCACTGCTAAAATACAATTCAAATGAGCATCAACTCTCCCAAAAGCTCCCGAAAGCCCAGAATCTACGAGACAACATCATTTGAATGGATGTACTTACGCTTACATTGTACAACTCACGTCAGTACTTAGACGATATTACATTTTGCGAAAGTGCCATCGCGAAAGTGTATCCCGCCTGGAGCTTTCGCTATGCTAAATTATCTATTGAAAACGATGACGCTCTCGAGTTATCGCGAGCATTTTTAAATCAATGTCGTCGTACAAAAATAACGACAATCACACGAATGTACATAATCAAATCATGTTGAAGAAGGCTGTAAGAAATATCTTCAAGGGATAAGCCCGCCTTTGCACCTCATGTACCTGTATTCATTGTGTTATTTTGGTAAAATATTTGTGGAGCAATAAATAATTTTCTATCTATCAAATCAAATCAAAATATAGTTTTTTGTACACCACTAAACATGGAACACAAAAGCCGAGTTTAATGCCATGCAACGTTCTTTACAAAATAACCTTTGTGGTGTGGAGGAGCATGGGGCTCGGGCAATGCAGTTTGGTTTCAAGACTGACAAACATTTTGTTAAAAAAACATGTCCCAAATATGTCATACATAATTTATGCCAATATGCCGTGTTGCGAACACCGTTCCGATGACACTTTCGCAAATGTAACACCGGCATTACCGCAATGTACGCACGAGAGCGATTCATCAGGAGGCACGTTGTCATCTGTCTTAGTCGAAAAGTCGCGCAGTCAGGCGACATGGGGCCATACAATATAGCAGGGGGGCGGGGTGTACGAGCACCCCCGAGATACCTGAGGTGCTGCTAAAGACTGGGACGCAGCGTGGGGCGCGACCTGAAGTCGCGGTTCGAGCTTCCTTTCATACTTGTTTATAGCAAACGTGATCCTCATAGACACTGACATGGACACTGGACAGCATCCTCAAATTAGGCGACATATCGCCAATTAGGATATCTTTGAGCTCGTCGTCGCGGCTATACTAAACATTTTTAATGGCGACGTATGGTCACGTGAATTTGAGAAACATTTTGTTTCCGATTGGGATATCATTCCCGAATATGTGATGTGCTTTTTAAGACGCTTTTTCCTTGACTGAATACGTGATAGGTTGTACTTTAACCACACTTCTGTTCTTTGAGGGTTCCGTACCTTAAAAAGGTAAAAACGGAACTCGTATCACTTCCGTGTCCGCCTGTCTGTCACAGAAGTTTTTCTCGAAAACTAAGTAACGTGAAATTTGGCATAATTATAGGTCTTCGCGTCAGCGCACATATCGCTCGTCAATAACTAGATAACAATTATTTTAGATTAATATCCCCATATTAATGTAAAATAATTGTTATCTAGTCTGTTTGGTACGAATAAAATAAGACTCGATATAATCGTGTGGGGTATCATTTGAAAATTTTACGTTCAGTGGTCTTAACTATAGTATAGCTAAAATGTGCAAAAAAGTGTTTTGCTTAGGACAGCCGTAGGCTGGGACGCGACCTATTCGCGACGACCTAAATTGTGTTCCGACAACGAGGAGGTGTTAAGATGTCGCCGATAGCTCCAAATGGGAGGAGTGATCGTACACATTATACAGTACTACAAGCAAAAGTACTTGCTTGCTCGTATTACAAAGCTTAATGTGCTTTCATACCAGTAGTACTTTAATAACAGCTACGTAACTTCTTGGAAGGTGAATCGACACAACCAATTCAAATAAGTATATATTATATCATTGTAAGTAATGTGTGGGGACGGTACTAGAAAATAATATCCCCACTGCATCGCTCTCCGTGAAAAGACGATTAAGGGATAAAGACAAGGTGTCATGCTAAAGGGCGACAGACTAGCCACCTCTCAACTTGGCGCGGTCCTTCCACCGAGTCATGCAGCAGGTGGGTCTTCGTGCCTTACTTGCTGCTTGATAGTTATCTTGTCCGAATACTTTGCTAAACGTGGCGGTCGTTGTTGTGCTGCAATTTACCAGAGTTCTTGCAGCACAACACCGATTACTCTACTTAGCCCGATTGTCGGGATACAGAGAGCAAACAATACAAAAAAACTTACAGCTCACTGCTTTCACAATCACAAGATATTTCTAAGAAATAAAATAGCGCGACAGTTTGAACATTTATAAATGTTACAGACATGATTTTGCTCAAAATTAGATCTCCAATCAAATCATTTTTGGCATATATTTATTACTAACTGTTCTCCACCAGTAATCTGATTTGATTATGCTACTGTTCACATTGGAATGAGCATCGAACGGCTTATATATAAGTGAGTTTCCGGGAAGTCGGTGTATTTACACCTGTAAATCTAAATATTATGGTAGCATATTCAAATTAAGCATGAAAATATTTTGATCTAGAGCTGAATAAGTCGTAACAGGAAACTCTCTATTATACCTATGTAGGTACAATGTTAACTTATTTCATAGTTTAGAGACAATATTATCTACGTACAGAAGCTCGATTCTGCTAATTGCACAATTTTCAAACATACTTCGTGTGTTGTGTTTGAGTCAAACATAACACGAGTAAGTTTGGACGTGGTTTCCACATGATGCTATTCTGCTATTTACAAAACACGTTTAGTTAGTGTCTATGGTAACAGGAGGCGGAGCTTAGGTGAAGGTTTGACATCGCGTCGCCTAACGCAAAAAAATCTGACAATAATGTTGACTAAAGTTTTTTCTTTTAAATACTTACCAATAAAAATAATGAATTATGCGTAATAGGTGCATAAAAATATGCAAGAATTAATTATTGTAACAAACATTCATAATTAAGCGAGTTATACATTTATTTTGTTCAAATTGAATGCAAATGTTTACTGATTTTCGTCGCTTGGCGACACGCTCATAGATGTGATACCATTTTACAAATCCCTCTTTGTTGGGGATTTATTTGCTAGAAAGAATCATTTTTACAAAATGTTATATAATTATTATTACATAAATATAAAATATAATATGCATAAAAGTAAGTGATATTACAATTAATATAATTTCACTGAAATAATCTGAATAGTAGGTACGTTAACATAATTTATTTAGAAGCCAAAACGGCAAACATGAATAATTAATAATTACCGTTTTTATTAAATTTGTACATTTTATGTATTTTTTATTAGTTTTAGTTTAAATATGTAAAATTAATATAACATTTTAAAAATGTGAAATAAAGGATTTAAATAAATAAATAATAAATAATAAATAATACATAATAAATAAGAAATATTTTATTTTTGTATAAATTTTGTGTATTTTTATTACTTTTGTATAAATATGTAAAATTAATATGAATTTTTAAAACGTGAAATAAAGAATATAGAATAAATAATAAGTGACAAGTGACAAGTGACAAGTGACAAGTGACAAGTGAAAAGTAACAAGTAATAAGTAACAAGTAATAAGTAATAAATCATAAATAATAAAATAGCAAATTCATCGGTACGTCGAGAGGGTTTGACGCGTATCTCCGTTTTCTCTCGGCGATCCCTGTCTCCTCATTCTCATTTCTAGATAGCCTTCTGCCATTTTTCGAAACTTTCACAAACAACAATTTAAAATTAAACCCAAAACTAAAAACAAAACATTCGAAATCACCTCAAAAATAATATGTTTTCACCAAAACACATCGTTACTTTGAAGCAGACGGCGTGTTAGTGTTTCACAAACATAACATAACTTAACACGCGCGTTTGCTCTAACTTATCGAGTAGAATAGCATTTCGGCGAAACGTGCGGTTTTGACGAAACACAAACATAACACACGCACTAATCCTATAGCAGAATCGAGCTTCAGGTTGATTCGGTCACATCGGTGATAACTATAACTACCAACATTTAAACGGATAGTTCTGAAGCCAATATAATTTAGCAAATTTTTCGAAATAAATAAACTATTTACGATATTCATACATTTTTGTGATAGATAATTTGAAAAATGTATGGGAAATATCTGTTTTTTTTTTTGCATGAGATCCACATAAAAAAACTTGTACTTGATTACATATTAGGAACGAAAGGCGCCCCTAACTTAACACTAATTTGTACGGAACCCTAAACAAAATATAAAAAAAGTATTTTTATTTTTATAAGCATGTCTCGTTTACTCAATTTTGGTCAATATATTTTCATTGACGATGAAATATTTTTGTAGATTACAATTATTAACCCTAAAAATGCGAACATGTTCTCGAGCTGGCCACATTAAGCAGGCGGGAAGTGCGGAGCGGGGGGAAATTTCGCCGTGTTCTTGGACAAAAAAAAACGCCTTAAAAATGTATGAAATAAAAAAAATCTAACCCTAGAGTCGGTCGGTTATTCTTGCTTGCTTTAGCACCGCCTTCAACTCTAGGGTAGTTCTATTTTTTTAATTCATACATTTTTGAAGGCGGTTTTTATATTTTTTTAAATAGTTTTTTATTTCACTTTTTCTTAGTAATTTTTTACCATTAATGTACTCGGCGGAATCGCTCGGCCTTCGGCCTCGCGATTCCGCCTCGCTTTCCAATCCGATCTTGACCAAATTGAAATGGGACCACACGGGAAGCAACAGCTTTCAAATAAAAAAAATATTTTTAAAATCGGTTCACCCAGTCGAAAGTTCATAAACATAAAAAAAAATACAGTCGAATTGAGAACCTCCTCCTTTTTTTAAGTCGGATAAAAACGCGCCATGCCATTACGACTGTTCGCGTCCTCTGGTTTATTCTGTACACTGAGATTTATAAGATTAGCTCACTTATTAAGATAACCTATGCACAGGTTTATTTTATTAAGGACTAACCAGTGCTGTGATATTCAGCCAGGCACTTTAACATAAGGAACGAGTGGATAAATAATTCATCAAACGGCGCGGGAAGCAGAGCTCGTTTTCAAATTTTGGAATTTAGAACAGAGCTTTTACTTTGCATGGCGACATTCTACCCAACAGTAATTTCCAATTAGCTTTATTCAGTCACGTAATTATGTAAATGTGTTTTGTCGAGTTTTTCGAAGGCAACTTTAATCGACATCGGAAATTTTGGAAGGGGAGATAATTTGAGCGTGTGTTAGCAAATGCCTTCTGTTTTAACTGAAGCTGCAATTTATCCGAGTTATTGTAGCACAACACCAATTACTCTGCTAAGCCTGATGGTCGCGATGAAGCGTGATGGTGTGTACGTTTTAAGTCGATTAAAATTTTATTTTTCTTTTCTTTTCGTTTATTTGGGAAATCAACAGCAGTTTTACGTCAAGGTGATTCTGATTACACATGCAGTTATACGAGTACCATAAAAGCCAATTATAGATTTCCACTGCTTAATCAAGTTATAAATATGTTATGCCTTGCTACCATACTGTAGGTGGATTAGTATAACCTCGCTAATAACTCTGTGCACGTGTGTGTGTGTGTGTGTGTGTGTGCGCACGCGTGTGTGTGTGCATGCGTATGGGAGCGTGTGCGTGTGTGTTAAGTAAATATGTTCTGTATTGTGAAGACCGTTTTGATTCTATTTATGCATCGGTTTTAATTGAGTTCGTATGTATGGGCATGCCGTTAGGTTATGAATATATGTATAAGTTAAGGGTGAGGCCAAACGAGCGTACTTGTGAGTAGTTGTGAGTCGCGTAATTTACGCTGCATACTTTGCATACCTTACATATTTTAAGTCGTCGTGTGGTGACGACACGGTGGACTGAACTGTTTATATGAAACCGAATGCAGCGTAAATTACGCGACTCACAACCACCGAGCACAGAAGTCCTTTTGTGCTCGGTGCTCACAACTCACAAAACTACGCTCGTTTGGCCTCACCCTAATGGTCAACAAAAACGGAAATGCCATCGCACCTCCGCAGCCGTCCGTGCCATGCATGTGTTATGCTATAATTTATACTTTATTTCTTTTTTATGGAAACTGACACGGTTGGCTACATCACCTACTACACTACAGTGATGTCAGTCCACAACACTTTAGTGAACTATGTGCCATGTCAGTGCTTCCTTTCATTCGCCGGCTACACTGAACTGGACGGAAAACACGAACTATTTACATACATTGCCGTTTCAACCGAGTGCGGTGGTATCAACCCAGTGCGGGGTTAAACCCTACCACCTAATAGGGTATAAAAAGGGATGGAACCTACAGTTTTACGCGGAATCCGAACGTCATTTCCGTTTCTCGAATCTCGAGTATGTCACCCACCTCATACAATCTGAAATCTAAGACGTAAATAAATCGAATGTCAATTTTGACAAGTTCACGAGTATATGAATACTAAATAAAGAACAAGAATTGAACACATCAGTTGCAGCTGTTTGCTCAAACTTGCCGGCATCCCCCACACGCGCGATGTTAGCGCAAATTCGAACAACTTCCAAGTTACCGAGTCAAAAGAAAATAACCTAAATCAAGCATTCAGTCGCCGAGTGAACTTCCCCTGCGCTGCGCTGCCGAAGAGGTTCGAATTCGCTGGACACTTTCGAGAAATCACCGAACAAGCGCAGACCGCAGTAGGGGAGTTCCTGTGCGTTTCTACTCAACGAACAAGATTCATGGCGAAAGCTTGCGATAAAACTATTCGCACTCTGCTTATACATATGTATTATAGACTCAAATGACAGAAGCGTTACTATCGAACTGCTAAAAAGTTTTCGACTACGGCAGTTGTTTCGATGTGACTTCAAGGAAAACAATTATACACAACCAAGGAGTCGCACCATCATCCATCTAGCCAGGGTTCAAACATCCTATAGACAGAACTCATTTTTTTGGCGAGCTGGTTACTTACTTAATTCTATTTGTGATGATGTTAATCTGGTTTGTACTAGTCCCTCTTCATTCAAATCGAAATATGTACATAAAAACCTTTATGGAATGTTGATTAATTCGATAAATAATTTGTCTATTATATTTAAAAAAAATCATTTTCTTTTTCTCACACTATGATATACCAATAATTTTTTTTTCCTAATAACTTCTATGTTTAGTGCTATGATGTATTCACACATTCGTACTACGGTGATACACTAAGCTTGATTTAATTTTACATCTGTGCCCATCTTGTGTAAATTCCCAATGGTGTCATTACTTAGTACTCATTTTGTATGTCTATGTAACAATGAAATGCACTGTGAATTTACCTAAATAAATAAATAAAAAAAAAAAAAAAAAATTGTAGAGAGGGTGCTCTGGTAGGTATCAGTGTGACAGAATTTGTGAATTATTTTGTATAGCGGTTCCCAAGTAGTTCTCGACTTATAAGCGAAGATAGAATGCTGAAGGAGCGGCGCATAGATAGTTAATTTTTTTTTTCTAGAACATGACACGGTTGGCTAATCAATAATCACCTACGACATCCGTGTTGTCAGCCAATTACTCCGGGTGAATTAGATGCCATGTCAGTGCTTCCCTTCATTTCATGTTATTAAGTTACTGTTATTAAGCAACGCTGAGCGCGGTCAATGTTTGGATGGGTGACCGCTCGACCGTTGGAGGCTGACCGTGGTTCGGAATCCACGTTAAACTGTAGGTCCCTTCCCTTCTTACCTTACTAGGTGGTAGGGTTTATCCCGGCCGGGTTGGTACCACCGCACTGAACGAAACGTCGGTCGAAACGGCTATGTAAATAGTTCGTGTTTTCCGTCCAGTTTAGTGTAGCCGACATGAAATGAAGGGAAGCACTGACATGGCACCTGGTTCATCCTGTGTTATGGGCTGACATCACGGATGTAGTAGGTGATGTAGCCAACCGTGTCAGGTTCCATAAAAAAAAAAAAAAAAAAATGTCGGCTACACTGAACTGGACGGAAAACACAAACTATTTACAGCTTCATACTCGTATTTTCAGCTTTTATTACGTAACACATTCACATAGCACATTCCGCGTAGTGGGAATGAGATCGCGCATGCGGGGCGCAGCGCGGCAGAGAAAAGGAGGGAAGTCAAGTTATGTGGCGGTTGGTATAACTGATAACTACTTAGGAAGGGCAACACACGTCCGAGTACGCGCGTCGTTGGTGCGAGACTGACTTCTTGTCTTGCACGACAAATGTCTTGGTACGGTCGGTTAACGAAAGCTGGCGCGTGCACAGTACTCACACCAATGCAATTGTGCAAGTGCGAGTGAGACAGATCGGGTTTTCGTGATGCGTATGCCCCGATCTGTCTCACTCGCACTTGCACAATTGCATTGGTGTGAGTACTGTGCACGCGCCAGCTTTCGTTAACCGACCTTGTATCAATGTGCCTCTTTGGGAGCTCGTAGAACCTATCTACCTCCTTTTTATTAACATATAATATCATTGGACGCGACCGACATTAGCATTCGGATTTTTCATGAGGTCATCGGCATCTCGGCATTACCGAAGGTCCAATGCGTCCGGCCCGTCCGGTACGGATGCGTGACCGCCCTTATATTGCAAACTGTACGAAGAATAGGTACTAAGATCCGTTCGATGCGTTGGATGATAAAATATGACGCACCTACAAAAAGCTGCCTGAAATTCAGGTGTCTTAATAAAATAATTTTCCCTCGTGACTCTGATGGTCGCTGTTGTCCAAAGGTTGAAAGTTGGTCAACGAGCAATGAGCGAGTTATGCTGGGAACACCGCTATGTGATATGGTGCGTAACGAGGCAATCCGCGACGCACCAAAGTAGTCGATATTGAACACCGGGTTGCTAAGCTCAAGTGGCAGTGTGCTGGGCACGTTAGCCGAGGCGACGACGACAATTGGAGTAACCGTGTCCTACATTGTTGGCCGTGGACACGAAAACGGAGTGTGGGAAGACCATTCGCCATGTGGGACGATGAAGTACGTCGGCGGAAAGCAGTGGTTCCGTACCGCTGAAGGCCGGGAGGACTTATTTTAGTCCCTCTTTTAGTCTCGTGAGCCGGAACACCAAACAAAGAGGCAGGTAAAAAGCAGGATTCATAAACAGCTTTAATTGACGATAAAATAAGTCTGTTAAGAAACTTCGAAAGCTAATTAACGAGGCGTGGCTCCCTTCAGGATGTTTTGCTTTGTAACTTTCTTACAGGCGTAACACAATCGATATAATACAGTATGGGAAAAGCCCCGAAAAAAAAAACTACAGCGACCGAGGCGTATAAAGAAAACTTTGTGTACGGCGCAAAGCCGCTTTGAGGCGCCGCCGCCACCCTACTCTCTGTGAATTTTACTGAAACGAAACGAAAAAGATGGAATGAAATGTTTATAAAGTAGAGATTTACACCTTTAGTATGCGAAGTGTGTGTGAGTATTTTTAGAATTTACATGCTCATGCATGCCGCGAACTGAGCGAGATATAGAGACACCAAGCATACATACGGGAGTGGCAACCGTCGAGCGCTATTATATGGGAAAATTAGCCGCGTCTTAGTGCATTATGCTCTTACAATATAATAGTCTGCGGGATCGAACGTCAGTGCACATGTGACTTGGGGACAAAGAACACGTATATGTGCACTACGCAAAATGGCGAGTTGTGCAGTTCGTACGTGTCGAAAGAGCTCAAGATCATCAGGAATAACAAAAGATGGCGTAACCTTTCATAGGTAAGTCATTTTAATGATAATACAACGCTTAAAACGTGAAAAATACAATAATTCCGCGAGTTAGGAGCACGACTGCGCGCCATACCGGGCGCGTACACATGATATGCAAATTTGACAGACTGAAAAGAAATTTGAAATCAATTATTGTATACGGGGATGTTGTTTATAATAAATGCGATGTTGTTTATCATAAATGCGAAAGTATATTTGTTTGTTTATTTGTTTGCTATCATGTTGTTTATCATAAATGCGAAAGTATATTTGTTTGTTTATTTGTTTGCTTGTTTTTTTTTAAGTGAAAATTTCTTTAGCGGTGCTTGGCACTTTTTTAGGTGGGTATAAAATTTATAACTCGAAATCGCGACATCGCGTCAGCGTCATTTTTAAAATGAAACCTTAAGTCATTGCATTAAGGGTTAAGTTAGAGTGGCACGGGATCTGCCGGCACACCCGGAGTGCAACTGTTAAGTAGGGTTCGGTAACAGGTTTATGTCTGTCCATTCTACTAAGTTCTGCAAAATGAATGTAGGGTTCCGTAACAAATGCATGTCTGTCCGTTCTACAAAATTTAACATTTATTTCAAAATGAATGTAGGGTTCCGTAACAAATGCATGTCTGTCCGTTCTACTAAATTTTACAATTTTCAACCAAGGTCCTCCGACGGTTATTTTATAATAAAAGTAGGGTTCCGTAACACGTTTATGTCTGTCCATTCTACTAATAAGTTCTGCAAAATGAATGTAGGGTTCCGTAACAAATGCATGTCTGTTCGTTCTACAAAATTTAACATTTATTTTAAAATGAATGTAGGGTTCCGTAACAAATGCATGTCTGTCCGTTCTACTAAATTTTAAAATTTTCAACCAAGGTCCTCCGACGGTTATTTTATAATAAAAGTGTCTGTGTGGGCCCTGAATACGAATCCGTTGTCAAAACTCAAAAAAAGTGGCCGCCATTTTGAACTTTTTAGTTACTGGACCGATTGCTTTCAAAATCGATATCTGGGTGTCTGTGTGGGCTCTGAATACGAATCCGTTGTCCAAATTTTATAAAAGTGGCCGCCATTTTGAACTTTTTAGTTACTGGACCGATTGCTTTCAAAATCGATATCTGGGTGTCCGTGTGGGCTCTGAATACGAATCCGTTGTCAAAATTTAAAAACGTGGCCGCCATTTTGATCTTTTTAGTTACTGGACCGATTGCTTTCAAAATCGATATCTGGGTGTCCGTGTGGGCTCTGAATACGAATCCGTTGTCAAAATTAAAAAAAAGTGGTCGCCATTTTGAACTTTTTAGTTACTGGACCGATTGCTTTCAAAATCGATATCTGGGTGTCTGTGTGGGCTCTGAATACGAATCCGTTGTCAAAATTTTATAAAAGTGGCCGCCATTTTGAACTTTTTAGTTACTGGACCGATTGCTTTCAAAATCGATATCTGGGTGTCTGTGTGGGCTCTGAATACGAATCCGTTGTCAAAATTTTATAAAAGTGGCCGCCATTTTGAACTTTTTAGTTACTGGACCGATTGCTTTCAAAATCGATATCTTGGTGTCCGTGCGGGCTCTGAATACGAATCCGTTGTCAAAATTAAAAAAAAGTGACCGCCATTTTGAACTTTTTAGTTACTGAACCGATTGCTTTCAAAATCGATATCTGGGTGTCTGTGTAGGTTCTGAACACGAATCCGTTGTCAAAATTTAAAAAAGTTTCCGCCATTTTGAACTTTTTAGTTCCTGGACCGATTGCTTTCAAAATCGATATCTGGGTGTCTGTGTGGGCTCTGAATACGAATCCGTTGTCAAAATTTTATAAAAGTGGCCGCCATTTTGAACTTTTTAGTTACTGGACCGATTGCTTTCAAAATCGACATCTGGGTGTCCGTGCGGGCTCTGAATACGAATCCGTTGTCAAAATTAAAAAAAACTGGCCGCCATTTTGAACTTTTTAGTTACTGGACCGATTGCTTTCAAAATCGATATCTGGGTGTCCATGTGGGCTCTGAATACGAATCCGTTGTAAAAATTTAAAAAAGTGGCCGCCATTTTGAACTTTTTAGTTACTGGGCCGATTGCTTTCAAAATCGATACCTGGGTGTCCATGTGGGCTCTGAATACGAATCCGTTATCAAAATTTAAAAAAGTTGCCGCCATTTTGAACTTTTTAGTTACTATGGCGGTTATTATATTATTATTTAAAATGGCGGCCACTTTTTTTACATTTTGACAACGGATTCGTATTCAGAGCCCACACAGACACCCAGATATCGATTTTGAAAGCAATCGGTCCAGTAACTAAAAAGTTCAAAATGGCGGCCACTTTTTTACATTTTGACAACGGATTCGTATTCAGAGCCCACACAGACACCCAGATATCGATTTTGAAAGCAATCGGTCCAGTAACTAAAAAGTTCAAAATGGCGGCCACTTTTTTTTTATTTTTACTACAGATTCGTATTCAGAGCCCACACATACACCCAGATATCGATTTTGAAAGCAATCGGTCCAGTAACGAAAAAGTTCAAAATGGCGGCCACTTTTTTTAAATTTTGACTACAGATTCGTATTCAGAGCCCACACATACACCCAGATATCGATTTTGAAAGCAATCGGTCCAGTAACGAAAAAGTTCAAAATGGCGGCCACTTTTTTTTTTATTTTTACTACAGATTCGTATTCAGAGCCCACACATACACCCAGATATCGATTTTGAAAGCAATCGGTACAGTAACTAAAAAGTTCAAAATGGCGGCCACTTTTTTTAAATTTTGACTACAGATTCGTATTCAGAGCCCACACATACACCCAGATATCGATTTTGAAAGCAATCGGTCCACTATCTAAAAAGTTCAAAATGGCGGCCACTTTTTTTAAATTTTTACTACAGATTCGTAATCAGAGCCCACACATACACCCAGATATCGATTTTGAAAGCAATCGGTCCAGTAACTAAAAAGTTCAAAATGGCGGCCACTTTTTTTAAATCGCGAGATTAAAACACCATGAATATTATTAAACCGGAAAAAAATATTGTTTTAAGGAAGACTCCAATCTTTTACTCTGTTCCTCGAAGTTTAGGTAAATAAGCCCTACTTATTCCTATCACTGATTATTAGTACAACTTTTCAAAAATATTAGAACAGTCTGGTTTAATTTTTCAATATTTTTTTTTGGATTCAAACAATAATATTCGTTCAGTAAAAACTATTTGAAATAATATTACAAATAACAATTTCAAAATTCACAAATATACCGCACCATCATCGTCCGTCAGACTGGCATTCGTAGTGATCCCGTCAAGTTGCCGTCAAGCAAGGCTTCCGATTGGTCGGACGGTCGGCTCTTACTACCAGATACCCGAGCCAAGCCAGCGATAACAAACCTGTCGCTCGCCTTGCTCGCTCTGTCTCTCTCCATATCGGGGGCGCGATATGGGTAACGGAGATAGACAAGTCACGTCATAAAAGATTAAATTGCGATTTCGATTTTCGTAGTAGTAGGGATTTTTGGCTAGCCGTGCTCCGATACAAACGCAGTAGCGTTGCGTCTCCCGTATGTATGCTCGGTGTATAGAGAATGCATTCTCGAAGGAAGTTACAAAGAAATCAAGTCACCACAACTGAGGTAGCGGGGTGGAGGCGCGGCGAGTAAGGCTGTGCGCAGACGTGCGACAAAACTGTCTGACGATTGTAGTCTTTTCACAACAAAATGCTTTAAAAAACTAACGTAACTCGGCATTGCGTGTGTGTAATACCTAATTGCAAAAAACTTAAGTTGGCCGACAGTTTTGTCGCTGGGGGGGGGGGGGGGGGGTTTGGCGCGAGTGATCTGGAGCCTCTGGAGGTGAAGCGGATTAGGTGAACGGTGCGTGCGGGAACGTCAAATGTTCGGGATCGACTAACTCTGCTATCTACAACTCGGCGGAACTAACGCGCTGTCCGAGTCAAGTGCATACTCTAATAAGAAGTACACTATACATAACTGGGCATACCTACTAGAGAAAATTGTAAGTAAAAGCGCATAACATTAAAATTTTTGGTTGGCTCACTTACTCTACCAAGAATAAATTGTTTTGCCTCAAAGGCAAAAAGTATAGTGCTTCCCTAGCAATAAAGGCATAATATACAAAATATTACTAATAGAGCCCTGAGTTAATAACTTTTTTGAAAACAAGTGAAAACCCACCCTGGAAAAGGAAACTGCCATTTCCCAAACAGATTTTATTATCAACACTTTATATTTTATTTAAAGCGCCACATGTGGCGCCGACCCACCCATAAGGTGTCTAACGACGCCCACGGACATTCGGTCGTATGCGGGGGTTGCGAATGCCATCCCGGCCTGACAGGTGCCCATTCACTTCTCTAGAAGGACCCGAGACTGTACCCGGCGGGAAATATATGGACAGGAAGATCGTTCCAGAGTTTACCGGTTCTGTAGAGGAATGATCTGCTGAACCGGTTGGTACGCATTCGAGTCCAGCGTGTAGGGATGCAATCCCTGCCCGGTGCGCGTGGTGCGGAGGTTGAAAGGAGAGGTCGAAGCACTTAAAAGTTGTGCCAAGATATAAAGAGTCTTCTTAGAGTCTGCCCAAAAACTCAACTTCGTTCCAACAACGTTCCATGGTCGCGCGTAGGATTACCCGCGCGCGCCGCGCCGCGACAGATTGGCACCACAAACTTCCACTGCACCATTTTTCCGGCTGGAAGAAATAAAAATATCGAAAAGCTTTTTCCGAAAACTCCGTCGTTTCGGAAAAGCGCTTCGGCGGACAAAGCCGCCCACTGAGCTGAGGTGGCTCGATAAGAGTTTCGGTGCTTTTTCAGGTCCAATATCGGCGGTATTGGAAAACTGGTCAGTATAGACCAGTTTTCCAAATGAACGAAGTCAGTAGGTCAATTGATTATCCGTCAAATCATAAATTATTATGATTAGAAGGTAATATGCGGAGCGTTCGAAACTCGTTGGAACGAAACGAATAAATACTTGAAGGCATACCTAAGACGTGTGTCAGATTAAAAAAAAAATAATTGAAATACTTGCAACACCCCTCAACCCTAGTGATTTCTATTTATTACCGAGACTTTAAAATAGAAGTAGAAAAAAATTGTCGATAAAGTGAGTTGGCTCAGTCAGCGTGCCTTGGCTTAGCTGAGTTTCTCAGCAGCGCTGGTTTTATTAGCCCTTTGTCCTTTTAGTTAGAGTCCCTTCGCAGTCCTCCACATGGTATACTCTACAATTCGGACTTCTTTTATTATTATTCGAGAGTTATTGTGCTCTGACATTAATGAGGGCGATGTGTACACACAAACGGCGATAATTCCCGACCATAGCAGACGGGTTATTTATTACCGCTCTCAGACTGTACGATCGCGACGTTTGAGCAAAACTCGAAAATTGAATAGAAACTATTTCTGGACTAGATTATTTCTTCAGTAGGTTTGTAGAACCAGTTTTTCAATAATAGTTTTCTGAGCCGGATTTTCGGTTTCGAAACGGAAACGGTTTCAAGGACAGGTTTCTTGGAACGGATTTTTATGATACCGGTTTCTATAACAGATTTCTAGAACCTGTTTAAGAGCTGGCACGGGTAGCTGTGCCCAATAGTCTGTCGGAAGATCAAACACAGCCAATAGCACCAACCTCCTGTTTCTAAAAAACCGTTTTTTTTTTGCAATAGGTTCCTAGAACCGATGTTTCACCAACTAATTTCTAGAACAGGTTTCATAGAATACCGTTCCTAAACGTTGACTAACGTTCAACCTAAACGTAAAATTCCTAACTGTTGAGATCCATTCTGCACTGGCAACGTCCAGAATCTAAATCGGATTGATGAGTAAGAGATCACCCCCTAATGAAACAAATACACCACAATCGGAACCAAACAGAGCCCAATGTATCAGTTACTGACTGATGGATTCTCAACTACAGAACCGTTCCGTATTCCCGATCGCTGACTTTAATATTACATATTAGTATATTATTCCCAAACGAGCATACAGCTATCGGTCGCCGACAAGTACGGAGTTACTTATGATGTCGCGAGTGCGGTGGGCTGCCTGGCAACACTGATAAACGGCTCCCGGGGGACGCTCGCCTTGTAGTTCATAGCTGGGGAAGTATACAGCGGTGGTGATGCTAGTTCTATTATTCTGTATACATACCAACACGCTGTACACCGACGATCGGAGTAAGCAGAGTAATCAGAAATCAGGCGAAGTACGACACGCACAAAACCACCGAACACGCTACCAACGCGTACAGGTTACAGCTGGCAGATGCCGCCCAAACAACGAGCAAGCATGAGTATTTATAGTCTGCACATTTACAAAACATGGAATGGCATGCTGTCATTGTTTTTAGAGTTCTGTATCCATACGGAAGCCTATTACCAAGCCTACGCTGTCTTGTCTGTCCATCCGTCCGAGTGCTGTATCTTTTGAACCGTAATAGGTAGCGGGTTGCAATTTTCACATAATATGTGTTATTATTATGGCGGATGTGCCAACAAATAATGAAAAAGGCTAAAAGTAAAAAATCAGGGGTACATCGGTACATACCATACCCATACAAGAAACGTGATAAGAATTAAAGTCAAGCTACTGAATAATAGATTGCGCTACAGGTTTTTATATTTTACATTGTAGAAAGGCAGAAGATGGACGGATATGTCTGGTGGGAGATCCGAAACTGACTGATGACATGGAGTCTCTCAGTCACAGACGATTTGTAGGGTCACTGAGTCTGTTCTACAGGTACTATCATGGACTTGCTTCCCTTATTCCTTGCCATCCAACCTATCTTCGCAGCACTCGTCGCAGAGAAACTGAGCACCCTTTTGTTGTTGACATTGGGCTTTTGAGAACCCATCGGTTCTCAAAATCGTTTCTTTGTCGCACCGCTAGGGTGTGGAACTGTCTCCCGGCGAGTGTGTTTCCCGAACCCTTTAACCTGGGTATCTTCAAACGTCGTATCAACGGGCTAGACAGCCTAGCAACAGTCCGCAAATCTGCTGGCATGGCGCCTCACTGAGCGTGGTTTCGCGAGGAGAGGGGTTTTTGGCTCTGTCGACTGTACCTTTGGTCTCTCGACACAGCCACCCATGTTGGTTTACATATAAAAAAAAATAAAAAATATGGTTTTAGTATGGTATAGCGGATATACGAAATCCTCAGTGCGCGAGTAAAACTCGCACTTGATCGATTTTTCAAATTAAAATATGCCCTCTCTAGCCCAATACAACAAATTCATTTGTTGTCTCAGAAACTAAACGTGAAAAACTCGCTTCTCGCAGCGGCGCTTTCGACGTTATACTTGTCGGAGCGTTCAATATTATACTGTCATGTCGATAACAGACGGATTGACGACCATGCCAATGAAAAGGCGCTAGTGTTGATATTTGTAGACCTTCGTTAATTTTTCTTTAGTTTATTAGTCAACTATCATTTCTGATGCTTGGGTGTATGCATGAACGATATAACGAGAGAAAGAGATTTTCGTAAATGTCTTCGCGAAACTAATCTAATTTTACGATGATAATATAGAGAACCATCTCGTTAAAAAAAACATACAATGATATCAGTTGCAAACAGTGATGTAGAGAGGTTTTGGGGGTTATAGGTACGGCGCTTCCGTCAAGTTCAGAACCGATACGCCAAAATATTAGTAGTCTTCACGGCGCTTACGTCGTTCTATACTCCCTGCCCGATGCCTTCGTGGACGAAAACATTCTACGTGAGGACGCCATTGGAGATGCATGAAGAAAATATAACTACATACCTATACATAGGTAACATACCTACCTATCAAACTGATAAGTATAGTTTAGGCCTCGTTATTTTCAAAAGCTCCTAAAATAATTAAGAGCGCGGTACTACAGCATCAAAATGCCGCACCGCGCGGCACTGATTGAATAGCGAAGCGTTCGCTTGTTTTATATTATTTGTTCAAAGTATGTTAAACCAATTTACATTACACGAATATCCAAATCTGTCAAAAGAAGTAAAATTTGATCTTACATCATCTGTAAATTAGTATAAACTAAAAAAAAAAATGTTTTAGAAAGCTGCAATTTCGAAACAAAGAGAGCATTTCGGAGTATTTAGGACCATTTAGCAGTACGTTTGTGAATATTTTTTTTCACATATTAATTGACATTAAAAATCTGTCACCAACTTTTAAATATGGTTAACTTTTAGACAGGATTTTTTAATATATATATTTTTCAAATTAGTTGAATAAAAAACCGAAACGAAAATGTGGCAAATTTTGCAAATTGTGCCTCACGCTGTAGTACCGCAGTCTTAACGTGCCGACAACACAATCCGGTGCTCACTTCCGGTCAAAATGTAATATCATTTGCAAGCCGGAAGTTGAAGAGCAAACTAAAGTAAGCCACTTGGGCTAGGAGCTACTTATTAAAACTCCCCCTGCTCCCGAGGCGCCTGCGCGCCGAAGCCTTGCTCGTGAGCATTCTTGTTACAGCTACAGCAAAATTGCCAGTATTAACTTATTATGAATAAAGTTAATTTTTTTTATGGAAACTGACACGGTTAGCTACATCACCTACAACATACGTGATGTCGAAAAAATGGTGCGTGTACAGACTGTGCAAAAAACGTATGTACAGTACCCCGAAGTAAGTAATGAACATCATCATCATCATCAGCCTGTATCGGTCCACTGCTGGACATAGGGCTCTCCCAAGGCACGCCACCACACGCGGTCTTCCGCTCTTCTCATCCATCCACTCCCGGCTACCTTTTTTAAGGCCATCTGTCCAGCTAGCCGGGGGGCGTCCCACGCTACGTTTGCTTGTACGTGGCCTCCATTCGAGCACCCCTTTACACCATCGGTTGTCGGGTCTGCGACAGATGTGCCCAGCCCACTGCCATCTTGCTTATTTTCTTAGCAATGTCGACTACCTTAGTTCTTCGACGTATCACGTCGTTACGGATTTTATCGGTCAAAGAAATGCCGAGCATTGCTCTTTCCATAGCTCGCTGAGCGACTTCATCACTTGTCATTACTGGCAGAACGCAGTAATGAACATCGAGCTTAAAAAAAAAAAAGAGACAATCCGGTTGTAGAACGACGTCTTTGTCGCTCGACTATGCGACAGAGAGGACGCTCTACAACCGGATTGCATCTTAAGCTCGATGTTCATTAGAATAGACGGCTCGTAACTTGGCCTCTGTGCGAGAGGGACGGCGTTATACGCATGCAATCGTTGGTATAACGCTGTCCCGCTCGCACAGAGGCCAAGTTACGTGCCGGGCAGTATACCTACTTACTGCTGGGTAGGTACTGTACGCGCGTTAGAAGTTATACTTCTATTTTTCTCTATCTCGACCTCGACCTCTACACAATACTTACATATAATGCACAATACCTACTCGTACACACACACAAATAATGCATGATACCTACCTACATACATGCAAATAATTTTTATGCGATTTTGCTTTTTAATTGCCGGCTTGGAGGTGGACTAATGTCGCTGCGGAAAGGCTATTAAAACCAGCGATTTGAAGATCCGTGGATTGTAGGAGTGGTGAAAGATATTCCCTGGGAGCCCGTTCCACACCTTTGCAGTGCGGCACAAGAACGATTTAGAGAATCGTGCAGTTCGAAGAACTCTTTTGTCGACTACAAAGTGTTCCGCGACGACGATGAGCGTGACGATGACGGTGACGTGACGATTTTTCTGAGGTTACTCTTCATTTTCATAACGCGCCTAAAGGAGTTCAATATATTTCATAACAAATCCTCTGTCTGAAAAATGACATTTCCGTTCCATTCACGCGCGATCCTGTGTGGCATGAGGCGGCTCTGGAGCTGTACCTAACTACCTACTCCAGTCGACAAAGTACACGCGCTAGCGCTTAATTCATTAAAACTCACTCAAACAATTCCACGAGGCACTTTTACTTTAGACCGCGCCTGTCCCTGCCCGACTGAGTCGACGACGCTTGAAACGTTTTGAGGGTACTTCAGATGCACGAGGCGCGCGCGACTGAAGATAATTCGACAACGCGTTATTCCACACCTACAATTACGTCGAAAAGACTTTGCCCATGAGGGGGCGTCCATAAATTACGTGAGACGTTTCGGGGGGGAGAGGGTCAGGGCGAATCTCACCAAATCTCACGTGGTTGGGGTGTGACAAATCTCATGTAAGCCCAATCTCACCAAATCTCACGTGGTTGGGGTGTGACAAATCTCATGTAAGCCCAATCTCACCAAATCTCACGTGGTTGGGGTGTGACAAATCTCATGTAAGCCCAATCTCACCAAATCTCACGTGGTTGGGGTGTGACAAATCTCATGTAAGCCCAATCTCACCAAATCTCACGTGGTTGGGGTGTGACAAATCTCATGTAAGCCCAATCTCACCAAATCTCACGTGGTTGGGTTGTGACAAATCTCATGTAAGCCCAATCTCACCAAATCTCACGTGAGGGAGAGAGGGGAGGTGACAAATCTCATGAAATTGTTTTTTTTATTAATAGAAAATGCAGTAAGTTAGTTTCAACCAGCGGATCAGCCTGGCGATCCAGAGGGGGAACGCCGCTTCAGTCATGGAGACCATGCTTATGGTCCCTATGGACGACTATTTTTATTTATAGTTAGATTTATTTTTATAATTAATTTAGTTATTTTTAGGTCTAGATTTAATTATTTTTGTTAATGTTGTGTGTTCAGAGAGGTATGATAGTTGGACTTATCAACTAAAGCTGTGTAATGAAAAATATTGTTTTAATAAAAGTAAGTTAGTAGAAAAAGGGGTATATTAATATACCTATATTACTGTAAATCTTGTAAAAAATTACTGACTTAATAGAAAAAAGTGTTTCTTTTGATCGCATGACAATGTAAATAAATTAACATTCCTAGAGTCAAAACACGTATTTTCAAAATCTCACGTGAAATATAGGGCGAGGGGGTGAGGGGGGTCTCGCCATATCTCACTATACTTACTCACCGAAGGGAGGGGGTCGAAAATTCGACACAAACGTCTCACGTAATTTATGGACGCTCCTTAAGTTGTAATGAAAGCATAAGACATTTAAATTCAGCGCTGGACAATAAAACGTTTCACAGAAAGTTGGCACAAATACCTTTGGGATGTGGAAGTGGCACATGTAGAGGAATACGAGAGACGCGTGAGAAAAGTTTAAACAAACATTTATACGAATACTACAAACACACTACAACCATGATGTTTACTATTGTTTACTACCAAATTCTATCGCACTAGTGAACTTGTTTATCAACAAGCGTTTATCAATCCGATTTGACGCAAATTGTGCGCATTTGTTGATAATTCTGTCGGCGCACAAAGTAAATTGTGCGCCACAGCAGTTATGTTCTTTTGAATTCCTTGCTCGCTCGCGTATTCATAGAACCGCTCAAACTCGAAGTTTGAATGTCTGATCGAAGCGGTCGATAGATGCAGCGCGCCGAAACGCGCGGAAAAATTTAGGATTTGTTGAATGTATTGTACATAATACTTAAAACTGCATATTTCCATTTTTCTGACTTTAATAATTTGAAAATAGAACTAATACCACGCGGATTCGATGGATATATTATGTTATGATACCTACTTGAAACTGTGCATGTTGGTTACGTTGCCTGTAATAATTTGAAAATGAAACAAAGATTAAATGGACTTCTGTTTCGTTGGTTGTAATAATTTGAATAACATCAAAGATCTGAGATCGTTGGTAAACATTATACTGGGGCCCGAGGAATTTTCGGGGCTGGAGTGAATTGCGATTTCTTAACGGTCACAGTAACGGTAATGCTCGCGAGTGAAGTTTATATACCTTAACCGTGCGTTCTGGCCACATTTTCCTCTCGGCACTCAAACTTTTTGTTCGAAAGCCTCATTTATATTAATTCATTATATAATTTAATTCCATCAATGTTGTCTGTCGCCCGATTGTTACACATTAAATATTTAATAAAAAATATAAACACTTTTCAATTTGACATTTTGGTGGGTCGCCGGTGTGCATTATAAAAAATTTCATATGGGCAAAACTTAGCTAATACCTAAATATTATGCAAATTCCACATCCACTGCCATTGTTGTAACTGGGAAAGGCCCAAGTTTACGGCTATTGATTTTCTTGTGTAGATTAGTTTCAATCGTGTTTAGACCTAATGGAGTTTGGACCGTGAACGGCACTTAGTGATAAATGGTGTTCGGAAACTACTAAATTATCTGCGTGCTCAATTTCACGAAGTTCTCGGTTCAGTGGTTGACGCATTGGCCTCATTGTAGTATGTACATTGTACAGGTCTGTTTAAAAAAACGTCTTAAAAGCGGCAGCTTGTAAGTTTTCCATATAAAGGCATTTTTAAAATATTTTTTTTAATTTTAGTTAGTTAATTATTATGAGACCTGTGCCTGAAAAATAAAGGATTTATTTATTTATTATAATTTTCAATTTGGCAAAAAATCATTTACCGCAACTGGTAAAGGAGAATAAGTACCTGATGTACCATAAGCAGTGTATTTGACTATTTTAGAATAAGTTTGTATATGTTTAGTCTAATGTACTTTACTCTAATGTACAAGTTTACTCTACTGTAGAGTCTGGGGTCCTTCAAATATAATGTGAAGGTGCACCTAGCCGGCCGACAAGGTATTCGCAGCCCCCGTAAATATCCGAATGCCCGTGGGCGCCGTCGGACTACACCTCTGCGTTAGTCTGGGGCGAGCCATTTGTCGTGCTACCCATAAAAAAAAATGTTAATATTTTTCAAATACTCCTCGTATTCAAGTATTTTTATTCTATAAAAAGAATATTCTAGCTACTGTACTACTGACCTCGAATGCAAACAGCGCACATTCCTTCGCCGTTGTTTAGTTTTTATAGGTGTTTAAGAAGAGAAGTCCTTCAGGGTCTCTAGTGCCCTCGCTACTCTGAGCGATTTTAGATCTGTGCACGATGTAAATTGTATGCCATAGCAGTTATGTTCTTTTGAATTCCTTGCTCGCTCGCGTATTCATGGAACCGCTCAAACGCTCGTCCATCGCAGCGGTCCATAGTTGCAGCGCGCTGAAATGCCGATAGGGACTATAGAGGAAACTTAGCGGTAAAGAGAAATACAGACAATATTTGTGATTTAAGAATAATTAACACCCGAGGAGATCTTGGCACTGGTGGCTGGGAGTTGGGTGGGACTAAGCAAGCGTCCATGGGAAAGTCATGTCACACAAACAGTAATACTATAATCCTCGCGCGAGTTCACGCGAGCGAGGTATGTTAGCGATAAGAAGGAATACAAAATTTCCCAGAAAGATCAAATAAATACAGATAAAACTTGGATAAAACACACAATACAGTTTACGTAAGACCGATTTCACCACCATCGGCTAAAATGTAACTACCGGTTATCTTCTCTCAACTGTAGGAGAAACAAGTAACCAGACGTGCTGAATAAAGATTGAGTAAGAGCAATCATCAAGAGCATAAGCTGAATACTAAGCTGAGTAACGTCTTAGTACCGTCTATTCAGCTGTTATTCAAGCAAAAAGGGCCCCAATTTTAAATGCTTAACGCTGAATAACATCTGAGTAGGAGCTAGTAGTAATGTTTCAATTAGCTTAATAACTTTTGAATAACAGCTCACATTGTTTTTATTAAGCTTTTACAACTCAGTTATTCAGCTAGGTCGAATTGGTTAGTATATTCAGAATTTATTAAGCATTTAATTTATTGTTTACATTTTTGCAAACAATATTCATACAAATTGTGAAAAGAAGATGCGGATTATTAATGTCGATAATTATTTGACATGGTGAACTTATAAAATCGGAAAGTAAATTTTAATTTACAAGTTAGAGGTCCGCTACATGTTAATTGTTAGTGCGCAAGTAATTTTGTCGTGAAAGTATGTGTTTTTTTTTTTCATTACTTATGAGACGCGCCGCGTGAATAATCAAGATAACCTGATTTTAAATAGTATTTCGACAAATAACAGTTTTATAAAATTTATATATTATATCAAATAATTGAACTCTAGGCTTAACCGGAGGTGCGGAAATAGAGATTAACAAAGTAATAAAAAGTATATGTACATTGACCCAAAGGGGGGCCAGCTGAGCCGGATCAGACGATATTTACATCAGCTGGCTAAATATCGTCTGATAGCAGAGAAGGTTATCAGCGAACCATTTTAAAATCCATACTATAATATTATAAAGTCGAACGTAACTCTGTTTGTCTGACCGTTACCTTTTTACATCTTAACAGCTGACCAAATTTCGATCAAAATTGGCACGGAGTTAGATTGCATCCTGAGGAAGGACATGGTTTTTGGGTTACCTTTTCTCAAAAAAAAAAAACGTTTAAGGGAAATAGGGGAGGATGAAAGTTTGTATTGAGAAACCATCATATTTCTCAAGTTAGGAATATGAAAATTCATATTTAGGTTTTTCTTGAGAAATAAGGTATCACGTGTTTCGTCGTTTATGCAAAATCATACCTCAAGGGGGTAAAATAGGGGATAATGCCGAGAAACGTTCTCAAAGAAAGTAACTAAATGCGAGACCAAAGGCCGAACTACGTTCAAGTAAACAATAAATCTTATCGAAGAAAGGAAGTAACTAAGGGCGAGGCCGAAGGCCGAGCCGTTACAGTAAACGATATCATATTCTATCGAAGAAAGCAAGTCATTAAGGGCGAGGCCCGAGTGCGGAAGAAGGTTTATCGTTTACCTGAACGCAGCTCGGCCTTCGGCCACGCCCTTAGTTGCTTGCATTCATCGAGAAATAATATTGTTTACCTGAACGCAACTCGGTCTTGGCCTCGCCCATAATTACTTACTTTCTCCGAGAAGGTTTATCGTCTTCCAGAATACAGCTTGGGCTTCGGGCTCGCTCTTACTTACGTACTTTCTTCAAGAAGGTTCATTGTCTTCCAGAACGCAGCTCCGCCTTCGACCTCGCCTTTAGTTACTTACTTGATTTCTTCGAGAACGTTACTTGTTTACCTAAACCCAGCTCGGCCTTCGGCCTCGCCCTTATTTACTTCATTTCTTCTTTTGAAATACGAATTTCACGCGAGCGAAGCCGCAGGCAACAGCTAGTAACATTTATAAATGTAGTCTTCGGCCAAAAGCCAACTGGACACCCTCCCAGAGTATGACTAACACCCTTCATAACAGCGAGAGAGCCCATATCCAGCAGAGAGCGCTAAATCGTTACTGATAATGAAGGTAAGTTTATTTAGGCTCTTACTACCATTAAGGTGGGCACTTATTATGATGCCTTCAAATATCTAAAGCGTGCCATCCAAAATCGCCTCGAGAGTGTAAACATTTTTGCTCGATTACACCTTAATCTTAAAATTATTCCTAATTTTGTAACAGACACTACGATTTGTCCGAGTATGCACAGATATATTATAATGGATGTATTATAAAACAATAATAAAAAATATAATTAAATAAAAGGCATGTAAACGTTGTTTACACGCAGAGGGTTCCAAGATATATACTTCAAAATATTCAAGCCGCAAGGACAAAATTCACTCCTTTCCTTAGCATTATATGTCAGATTTCAGCGCCCAAATCTCTTTTTTTATCATACAATCTATTTCCTTCGGGCCATCATGGAACGGGCGAAAATAACTCATGATCGACATACTGATATCAAGCCAGGGTCCAAGACAACTGTGATGTTATTGCCCAAAAGCCGCACAATAGAGTACCAGACTCAGTAAACAAGCGACACATCCGGCTAAATCTTGATACAGGCGACATTAGTGAAGTAACATCAGCAGCATCCGACAGAATCCAATTTCGCAAGACGCAGATGGAGAGTTTGATAACCTGCAGCCAGACGCGCTCCTCGCGGAAACATCTTCTCGGGCGCATAGATAACTATCTATAGACGGGGCATACACTCGAGCAGCTCGTGGCCACGGTGTAAAAGCCTTATTTGATTGCTTCGAAAGCGAAACGTCGTGGGTTCGATCAAACCCCATTGACGTAAATCACTTTCTTTCTATCTATCTGTGCTATCTCTTTCTTTCCGAGTTTCCTTAAGCCGCGTCTCCTGCGAATGTTTTTTTTTTTCGAAACATTACACAGAAACATCAAAACATTGGGGCGGCTTGTATGAAAACAAATGTTTTTGTGTACTGTTTCTTGTGTAATGTTTCGAAAAAAACATGCGCAGGAGACGCAGCTTTACATACACACATACGTACATACCACACACGCTGTATCCCGACAATCTGGGTACAGCGTGTGTGGTATGTAGGATAGGTGAAATTGACTCTGTTGACTGCACCATTGATCTTCGGCACAGTCACACCATGGTGATTTAAAATTAAAAACAACAAAAGATAACTATCAAGCATTCGATTTTGATGAGCATTTCTTGAACACCGTTGCTCCATGATTCGGATTCCATTTAAAACAGTCAGTAATTAGGTCACTTCTCTTCCTTTACTGGGTGGTACGTAAGTAGGGTTAAGACAGTCCGGTTTGATACCACCGCATTGAATGATGAAACGGCTATTTCTGTCATACGTGGTTACTCACGCATCTTGTGTCTCATGCAAATGAAGTGCAGGCCGATCAAATGTCGGTGAAAGGTTAAATGTACAATATGTGACAATGTAGTCTCTGGCTATTTATTTCAATGTTCTTGAGAGTTCCGAGACGCTTTCAAAAACCATTCGCATACTTTATGCTAGTCTCGTATATACGGGGTAGTGGGTATACTCTGTGCCACGTTATTTTGGATGTGAGAATGTTAGGACTTTAGCTGGGTCGCGCCAATGAATGAGGTGAAAGATCACCGACTTATATGTACCTAACCAAGATGTGTTTTTTTTTAGAATTAATTAAATCAGCACGTTATTAGCTTTCACCCTACACCCTATATTGCCTACTTTCATGTTTCGGAACCTCAGAAATGTAGCTATTTCTCAAAACCTATGATTTTTTCAGCAAAATCACTAATTGTTTGCACGAAATGTTTAAATAATTTTCAAATATAAGGTGTTACGTTAGTCATGTCATTAACTTCGGGAGGGTTACATAAACACTCAAATAAACACTTTACGTAAGAAAAAAACATGTGTATATAGGAGCATTTTTTCTCCTAACAAAAAAATAAAATAAAATAGTAGCTGTAAAAACCAATCATAGTGACCTTGTGACATACTTACAACAAACAGCTGTTCTGCGTTTGAACATAGTACGGTCATTGACCCCGTACAATGCAAGTTACCTACTGTTAACACACACAGGTTAATGTTTAGGTAGCAAACATGTTTTGTTAAATTTCTCGAAAAGTAATACTATAAACATATAATTTTTTTGCGCAACGTGTTTATTTGAGTGTGTATGTAACCCTCCCGAAGTTAATGACATGACTAACGAAACACCTTATATAAGTAAATATGAAAAAGTCCCCCGACAACTGCCGTGTTGCGTGTGGCGGACCAGAGGGATCGCATAAGGTTCCTTTTTTCGCAATTTTGCGAGGTGACCCTAACAATTACGGTCATCTCGCTGTTGTACATATCGTCGGTAAGCCCAAAAAAAACTTCACAATAATAATCGCGTTATTCAATCGAACCACTGACCAAAAAATCAATATGAAGCAAGTCGCGGGCAAAAGCTTACGTTACGGTGAAAACTGCCACAAAATTATCTAATTACTTGGCTAATCTCTGAATATTGGATTTCGGATTCGACCAGAAATAAATCCTCGACTCGGGAATTAGTGCAACCATTTGTCACTGTCTTCCCGGATATCCGCCCGGAGAGTTCCCTTGCATTTTTTGACCCAGCTGACGATATTACTGAAATCATAAAAAAAATCGCGGTCTACATTAAAGTGATTTGCGAATATTGATATTGGCATGAATAAATGCGATGAAATAATATTAAATGGACGAACAATCTTATAATCTAAGTATTCTATATAATTTTCCCTAGATAATCTAATTTTAGGGCATGTGGTCTAAGCGCACAAAAAACGTCATTATATTATTACATAAAATATTAATTAAGTTTATTCAATTCATTGAACATACATGCAATGTATGTATGTATACTTATATCTAACTGCATACCTAATTATAATTTTAATCTAACACATAGGCATATAACTGGGGAAGGGTGTAGTATCTCCACTCACGATTTGAACAAAACAATATACAATATATTTTCTTGTAAGTATAACGTAATTTTTTTTATATAGGTATTTAAAGTTAGCTTAATTTTTGCGTGCCTCGAAATGAGAAGAAGTGAAAATTTTATATTGATCTGCCTGATTGTATTGAATAGGACACGAACACTATTATGCTTCATCCATGCTTCGGAGTTCTTCGAGAGAACTGTAACGTCAGAGTCGTGGAGTAGAATACAGCAAAACAAACTCCCAACTCGAAGGAGCACGCGATGACGCGACTGCTGTCCTCGCAACTTCTCCGCTCGAGAAATTGGCGCATCCATCATTTTTATTGTTCTTGCTGTTGACGCAGAAGTTGCTGAGACGCGGTGCGTATTGTAATTTGCGCCAAGTGCCGCCGTGGAACCGCGTATTCCTGAGATGCAATACATTCTACCAAGTTGTTGTCAGTCGGTAGACATGGTGTAGCCTACAGCGGGGTGCTGCTGCTTATCTATCTCGGATATCTATCTCGGTTCCTTTTAAAACGTTTTTTTTTTCAAAAGTACACCGAAGTTCCATCCAGAACTACCTAATTAATTAACTAATTAAAATTAACATTTGAAAATGCCCCTTTTGATAGTTATTTTAATGTTTGTTAGGTAGGTTTATTTCTTTAGTTATTAGTATTACTTTTTTGTTATTTATTAAATAAATTACATTCTTAAATACATTAAAATATATTACGTGTAAAAAAATTAACTAATTGTTTACTAATGTAATTCCGAAGGAAAACATAAATATTTCTTATTTCTTATTATTACCTACCTCTGTGTAGCCCTCGTACTACAGTTTCATGTAGTATGCAAGGTAGTATTACAGTGGGTAGTGTTAAATACCTATATATAGTAGGTAGTTGTCCTAATGCTTTGCTAAATGTGGTGGGTGGTGTTGTGCTATAATTTACAGGAGTACTTGCAGCACAACACCGACTAATCTGCTTACCCCGATTGTCGGGATACAGCGTACGGTTAATAAAACCCCTTAAATGATTCTGACGCAACAAGCAAGATTTATTAATTATAAAAAAATTCAACTAAACATTTTCTAGTATCCCAAGTTCCTAAAATCTAACTTTATTGACGAAAAATAAAATATTATACTTACAATCATAGAACACATTAAAAATAAAAATAATCTTTAAATTAATCAAAAGTACATATTTTTGCTCGTCGATCCTAGTAATTTATTTACAGTCAGTCAGCGTGTATACGTCCACTGCTGGACATAGCCCACTTAAATTTTCGTCCAGTCCTCCCGGCCTTCAGCAGCGGTACGGAACCACTGCTTTCCGCACCGTTATATATATATAATACATTTTTATAATTTATTTACACTCACAAGAAATTAAAAAAAACTCCAGACTTCCAGTATGTTACAGATACTACGTAAAAAATCCTCCATTCATCGACCTATCTTTTTAATCAAAAAACGTCTCAATCTCGATCGCTAGAATTTCAGCCTCCAACCCTTGAATCTAGTTTCAAATAAGGCTCAGACATTGACTAAGGGACGGACACACGATAATAATATGGTACCGATCTGCGTCTAGGGATCTCTGAAACTGTGCCTGCCGGAGGCTGAAAAGGGTATAAGTTTAGAGGAAGATAACAGAAGCATGTAATATGGGTGGTGCCAAGGAACAAAGAACTCAACGACTATGGAGGTTAATATTATAGAGACGACAGTCATTCATTACTGCGTTATTTTTAGGGTTCTGTACCTCAAATGAGGAAAAAACGGAACCCTTATTTAAAGTATCACTCTCGTGTCTGCCTGTTTTTGGTATATAATCAGAACTGGTCATTTTGGATTTATCGAGGTGGGAAAGAAAAAAAAACGGCGCGGTTTGAGAGCATATGCACTTTAAGCTGACCATCCAATGGAACATCCGCGATCCTTACTCCATAGAGTGTTTAACTTGGAATGAATTAATGAAGGTACTGAATTGGCAAGAATCCTCTATGACTCTATGAGACCAAAGTTAAAGACGGAGAGGAAAATTTGCCTGTTCTGGCGGCTCAAGAAAGGCAAAACATCGACTAAATGAATATTAATGCCTTATTATAGGTTAGTACAAAGACTGAAGAACTTTCAACGTTCGAAAGCAGAGGACCTTTTGTCGAAACTCCCGCAACTAACACCGTTCAAATTGTGATCATCTGCTATGGTTAGAGAACTGACACTTGGCAGTGATATGTCAACCGTCGCGAGTTCTCATCATCATGAACGCTGAGCGCCACAAAAAATGAGTAAAAAAGTGAGTAACGGCCGTTTTCGACACCTTGCGCTACAATGTAGTTGAAAGTTATCTCCTGTCAACATACATACATACATAGCGTCACGCCTGTTTCCCGGTGGGGTAAGCAGAGACAACGGATCTCCACGTGCCACGATCCTGACACACCTCTGCCGCCTCTTCCACTCCAATAATGTTCTTCATGCATGCTCGTCGGTTACGGGTACTACGCACTTGCCCCTTTTTGAGCACATGCCCGATCTGGTCCAGGTAAGTGCGTCTAGGGCGACCATTCCCGCCTCTTCCACTCACATTTGCTTCATAAATTTCTTTCGTTAGTCTGCTATCATCCATTCTTCCAAAATTACCGAACCACCGAAGCATCCCTTTCTCAATCCTTGTCACTATATCTTCTTTCAGCCCACAGCGCTCTCGCACTACACTATTTCTCAATCTATCTTTCATTGTAACTCCACACATACTCCTGAGGAGTTTGTTGAGGAGCGCGTTGAACGCGCGCATTTCCACAGCATTAATCCTGCTTTCATGCTTCTTCTGCCATGCCCAACTTTCACTCCCGAACATAAGTGTAGGGGCCAGCACTCCACCATGGACAGCCAAACGTGCCCTAGTTGACATGCTTTGGCTGCTCATAATAACGTGCAACGCCCCATTCACTTGGTTGCCGGCTTTCACTCTCTTTTCTACATCTCCTTCACATGTTCCATCCCGCGTGAACATATTCCCCAGATATACGAATTCGTTCACTTGCTCCAGTCTCTCATTCCCAATCCTTACATCGCATTCGGACACTATTTCATTCCTTTCCAGTACCATTACTTTCGTCTTGTTTACATTCACTTTCATTCCCTTCTTTTTAAATGCTTCGTGTCAACTGTATCGGAAATGTCACTGTAACCGAGAAATAACTGTGGGACTTAAATGAGATGTAAGATGGTGAAAACGGGGGTATAGCTGTTAAATAAAATGTCACTCGGAAAGCCAGAAGAAATTTCAACGAATATGGAAGGTAATAATTTAACCAAGTCGAGATACTATGTGCCTCCCTAATTTATTCGACAGCTCCGGCTCACATTAGCTAAAATGTTCAACTCTTTGACTTAAGACTCCACGAATGTACCGCAAGAAAGAAGAGGCCGGCTAAATCACGCAGGCGAAGTGCAAACTTATGATTTATGAAGGAAACTTTCGACGTATATTGTTCTTCTTGGAAACAAGTCGGGTGCGATAAAGATCTGGAAGAATTTATAACTCACATAGGCAAATAATATTCTCGGACCAAACGCATGAAGAGATCCATGATTTGCATAAAAATACGGGGTTTACTCAACTGGAAAACTTCAATAAAATTTTAAAGAACAATAAAAATATTTGTTTTTTTTTTGGTGGTAGGCTTTATCCCGGCTGGATTGGTACCACCTAACTGAGCGAAACGTCGGTTTAAACGGCTATGTAAATAGTTTGTGTCTTCCGTCCAGTTCCGTGTAGTGTAGCCGACATGAAATGAAGGAAAGCACTGACATGGCACCTTGCTCACCCGGTGTTATGGGCTGACATCACGGATGTTGTAGGTGATGTAGTTAACCGTATCAGTTTCCATAAAAAATAAAAAATAAATAAAAATTAAGGATACTTACAGCTGTACACTACATATATTTTACACAAAAAAAAAATTAAAAAAATATTTTACACATCAACAGTTATGATGCGAAACTATGTTATTAGCAAGCCAATAACATAGTTTCGCATTTTAAAATACCTACAAAAGCCACTTCAAGAAGACTGTAGAAGTCGGATAACTGTAATACATAGTGTAAGTAACTTCCTAGCTTTTATATTAGTTATGTGATCCTGTATCTTCTACAATGCGACGGCACACTATTTCACTCGTATAAATAGCCAAGTCGCAAACGTATGATGCCAGAAATTTAAGGCCGTCTTTCATTACATTATTACTCGGAAAGGGTAAGAAAATGCCCTCTCGGAAGACAAACGGTTAGGAGTAAGTTAAGTAAGGACATTAAGAAGGTGGGAGGGGGGCGGGGGTGGGGGTTGGGCAAACCGCTCTTAAATAAAGGCTAGAGCTTGGGTAGATACAAATATACACTGAAAGTAGTGAGAAGACGGATAGAGGAATCATTTAGGCTCTGACGATCCGCGCGGTTCTCTGTAGACGAGAAAATTAGAAGTCGTTTGGAGGAAATGGAGAGAAAAGCAAAGACACAAATGGAATCTGAAACCGACCATCAATAAAGCGATCTTTCTTATGTAGGACGTGTCCATTTTGGTCATTATCCCAAAGTGCGAAAAACGAATACGAATTTAACACTCGATTTTCCTTCATGTTATCGATTGTTTTCATCTTTTACCGTAAGAATTTTTCGATTTCTGATGTTTTAGCATTGAGATTTTCATTGAGATTTTCTTATGGGACCATTGTTAGTTCGCCCATTCATTAATAATGATTGTCATCTCTATACACCAACATTTTAATGTAACATGAATTAACATTAAAGAAGTTCTTCAAACTCCAGTTGAGCTTGAACTCTTCTTATTTGGTGCGTGGTTCAAGCCCAAGTTGTGTATAAAACATTATAAGGATTCCGACAGGTGTAAAATATTTGAGACAATCTTACGCAAGTTGTAAATCTAGGAAACTTACTGGGTGGCATATTCGTCTGAAACAAATATTCACACCGCCACATGTGCCGCCACTGCAGATGTCGCCCCATAGTTTCTTTCACACACTCAGTCACGTTCACCAGCCCTCGAGAGCCTGAGCCAGTAGCGAGCTGCACCGCTAGGGGTTCGCACGTCTCCCGCATACATATTGCGGTCTACGTTATTTATTGCTACTTTCCTTACGTACGAGGTAAGCAGACATCTGAGTCGCTGTACTGGAACTCTCTCTTCGCCTCTGTCTACAGAAGAAAATGCCTAAAAGCACAGGTGCTTCCAGTTACACAATTTGCTACGCGGGCAGGTGGAGAGTTGAGCTAGCGCTCAAATCCGAGATACCGGAGTGGATTTTTATGGGGACATTATTAAATTGGGAGGAGAACTTTTTAGAATAAATCATTTGTTCGAAGAGGACCTGTGACGTTTTTGTAAAATTAATGGACATATTTTTAGGTGGCTTTAAAAGTTTGTTCCCGAATTGTAAAATGAAGCGCTGCTGCATTCTAAATTCTGTACATTGGAAATAAGGGAATCGTTTAATTTTCAGAAGGTTTATGCCTCGATTCATAAAAAGGATTGGAGACAAGCTCGCATTTCGCGGATGGTATATTTAAAGCGTGTATTTCATGAGTTCGAAACTATTTCACATGCAATTCGCAGCACTTTCTACGACCGATTACGCTGTTATCACCCGCATCGCCCGTATTTAGGAGCGACATAATGTGCAAAATATGTGTTTAACTTCACGTTTCTACATTCTAAGGGGTAATAGTAGCAGAAGCAAACGTGCTAAACGTTTGCTTCTGCTGCGCGTTTGATCTCGATTTCACTTTGGTTCCATGAAATAAACAGTAAGGTTTTTGTAAATTTAGCAATTTTGTCTTGCACGCTCTGCGATGGTTTTGGATACATCATTAGATCGCATGGAACCGAAGGAAATTTTACACTTGACGAGAATCGAACCAACATTCTCTCTAGTCAGAAGCAGGCAGGTTTTCACGATAGTATTGTCCTCAGTCGATCAAATTAATTTAAAACTCAGCGCCTTTAATAACAAAGGGAATTTATGGTGAGACAATAAATCGTTCCAAGACGGTCTAAGCTCCATTAGGCAAGTCAAATATTTGTACAGCAGTATGAAGTTTCTTCGGCTTTTCAGCCGCTTCAAAATAACTGAAATATTCCTCACGAACCAAGAGAAGGAGGTGTATAAAACAAACTGTTCTGTTACTTTTCTATTAGGAAGATAAGCACTCAATTGTGTTGGGTTGTACAGGCAACCGGATACGAGAGTTACAATTTTAACATTTTCAGGCAAGATAAAATTACAAACCGTTCGTTTACTTTCAATTAATTTTTGAAGCATTCTTATGCTTACCCATATAATTCTTGACAAGCGTATTTCTTAATTATTTTATCGTTCATGGTTTGACGAGTGCGAACATAAAAACGAATAGGACACTAAAATGAATATATTTTATAGTCAATCCCTTTTTGATTATTCGACACCAGATATTTATTTACTTATGTAGCGAGGTCAGCGGTCAGTGCACCGACGCTCTGCCCTCTCTACCCATCGATATGCAAGCTTATAAATATACGCCGCGCAGCTGCACAAATCAGTCAATTATTACACCTTCAAACAGATCACACGTGTTTCATTGACTCCGGTACATAGCCACCGATATTAGGCTATACTTATATACCTACTATGTATCACACATCACAATTCACATGGGTCATACGAGTCAAATTGGAACGATCAGCGGGTCGTCTGGAGATTGCCGATATAGCTACAAGTGTATTCCCAAATATTTCCGAAAGTGGAGCCGCAGGCACACGAATGAAATATGTATATTTCTTCGCATACAGTATCTCTCCGTGTCCCGTCGCACGCCGGAGAGGACCCACTCGCACACGCGTCACTGAATGCCTCCAATTAAGGAAACTTGCCGAGTATCACTCGAGGAATTCGGAGCCGCAAGGGAAATACGACATTTCGCTGACAATATATCCCGTTTGGGACGTGCGCTTCAATCTTTCTTCTATATGCCCCTGAACGAACGTTTTTGATGGTTGCAGAACGCACGTGGTCGATTCGTTGGGTATTGGGAGATTTGATTGGTTAGGGACTATTCATAACAGGCCCGTGGTGCGAGCCCGATTATGTGCATACGAGTATTGTGCTGAACATTTTCTGATCTTCACATCAGTTGTAACAAACGGGTCAAAGTGTATAAAACGACTATAGAGAGATGGAAATTATGCCGCTTTTAAGAAAAAGAAACAAGAGAACAGACCTGGAAAATGGTCGAACTACAGATGTAATAACACTCATAAATATGAGGCCGTTTGAGAGATAACCAATAAGTCTCGATGATTTGTAACCGAATATTCACAGAAATCGAAACTGGATCCGCTACGGCTTCCGTTGTCGCTCTAACAATAGTTAACCAGGCCAAGAAGGACGCGGTAAAAATTAATTATACTATAAATACTTCCCTTTACATGTCTCTTCGACGTGCTTCGAAACCATATTCGCGAATTCCGTACAGTCGTATCCTTTACCAACGCGGGTCTCATCCCGGCACAATCCCGTCAATTTGTAAACGGAACGGGAGACTTCAGGAAGCGATTCGATCCGGCTCTTCCGGATCCATTCCGTACAGTCGCGTTAGGCGCCATTTTCCTCATTGGCCATTCGACGCACTTCTGCCGTGAATGCGATCGTTAGTGCGCCCAGCTCTACATCTCCACAACTCGTACACGAGTGTATCTAGAATGACTGTATATACGCGTATGGCGCAGGTGTGCGTATCTAACATGAGAAACGCGGAAATGCCTTTCTCATATTATAGCGCTCTGGCTAGCGCAAACTCAATCCTTTTAAGACACCTTCTCGGAGGTCAAATTGGCTGGTCGGAGCATGCGTTAGCATGGCCCCTCTGACTCAGTCACTCATATCGGATTACTTCAAAAGAATACGGTCAGCACAATCCACTTGAATTTGCTAGTACATTGAGGAACGGAATACACCTCTAACATACGTTGTACGCGAAACCAGTGAATAGTGTCGTGATGCATGTTTTACATAATATCTGAATAGCATTCCTGAGCTTAATTCGACGCTAGAATGGAAAATTGTAATATTAATTTCATGAACCTATGATTATATGTGTGTAAATAATGTGAAGCTTCACACGTAGCCACTTCTCATTTTCCACCGAAGTTCAAACCAGCAAATAATGCCACTATAATAGGCTAAACGAGGAGGAGGAAGAGCCTGTATGCCAGCCGCAATGTAGCGCAACTCACGTTAGCAGGCTACAGGCACCAAAATATTGATATTTAAGTGGAATTTGTTATTTCAGATCAAACAAGCACTACTAACTCTCTTATACCTGCGTTCAGGCCTTTAATACTAAAAGAGTATCGAGCCTCAGCAAGCGTTCATAATAACGTAATAACTCCAACTACTTTGCTTCTTATTCGGTCGTCTTTTGCATGTATGGTACCCTAACAGAGATCTCGCACTCTAAATCTGCAGATGTGGAACAGGATGGGGCGAGAGTATAGCGCGCACACTCTAAATCTGCAGATGTGGAACAAGGCGGGGCGGGGATATAGCGCGCGCTCTAAATCTGCAGATGTGTAACAGGGTGGGGCGAGGGTATAGCGCGCACACTCTAAATCTGTAGATGTGGAACAGGGAGGGGCGAGGTTATAACGCGCACACTCTAAATCTACAGATGTGTAACAGGGTGGGGCGAGGGTATAGCGCGCACACTCTAAATCTGTAGATGTGGAACAGGGTGGGGCGAGGTTATAACGCGCACACTCTAAATCTGCAGATGTGGAACAGGGTGGGGCGAGGGTATAGCGCGCACACTCTAAATCTGTAGATGTGGAACAGGGTGGGGCGAGGTTATAACGCGCACACTCTAAATCTGCAGATGTGGAACAGGGTGGGGCGAGGGTATAGCGCGCACACTCTAAATCTGTAGATGTGGAACAGGGTGGGGCGAGGTTATAACGCGCACACTCTAAATCTGCAGATGTGTAACAGGGTGGGGCGAGGGTATAGCGCGCACACTCTAAATCTGTAGATGTGGAACAGGGTGGGGCGAGGTTATAACGCGCACACTCTAAATCTGCATATGTGGAACAGGGTGGGGCGAGGTTATAACGCGCACACTCTAAATCTGCAGATGTGGAACAAGGCGGGGCGGGGATATAGCGCGCGCTCTAAATCTGCAGATGTGTAACAGGGTGGGGCGAGGGTATAGCGCGCACACTCTAAATCTGCAGATGTGTAACAGGGTGGGGTGAGGGTATAGCGCGCACACTCTAAATCTGTAGATGTGGAACAGGGTGGGGCGAGGTTATAACGCGCACACTCTAAATCTGCAGATGTGGAACAAGGGGGGGCGGGGATATAGCGCGCGCTCTAAATCTGCAGATGTGTAACAGGGTGGGGCGAGGGTATAGCGCGCACACTCTAAATCTGCAGATGTAGAACAAGGCGGGGCGGAGATATAGCGCGCGCTCTAAATCTGCAGATGTGTAACAGGGTGGGACGGGGGTATAGCACGCGCACTCTAACTCGGCAGATGTGGAACAGGGCCGGGCGGGAGTATAGCGCGCGCACTCTAACTCGGCAGATGTGGAACAGGGCCGGGCGGGAGTATAGCGCGCGCACTCTAATTCTGCAGATGTGGAACAGAGCGGGGCGGGAGTATAGCGCGCGCACTCTAACTCTGCCAGTGGAAACCTTGTGAGTACAGCGCGTTGCTTACCCCCCACCCTGTTCCCACCGGCAAAATGTGATCTCTAGTAGCAGTTATCGTTACCCTGAGTCAAGTTGTGACAATAGCCCAAACTTTGTTTCACAATTTCTCATTTCAAAGGTTAAACCTTTCCACCTGCTAAACCATTACTGATGGCGATAATACTGATGGGACGTTACTTACGTCCTGTGTTCCACCTCTGGGCCACGCGACCCCCACAACCTTCCACTTCAGCCCGACAGCCGTCCGAAGATAAGCCAAATTGCGGTGCCCCGGGAGAACATGAATACATTACGTCGGGGTAACGGGTGCCTTAAATGTCTTGATGCTTAGATGAATAAATAGTCTAGCTAGACTCTAGAGGAGCAATTATTAAGAAATTTTATTCCCGTCATCATAATACCAACGACGCACGCCCAAACATTCGTGAGTCATTTGACTGGTATAGGATCGTAATAATGTGCGATTTTCGTGAAGGTTTGTGGTTGCTTGAGCGCAACTAGATATATGTTTTCTTTAATGCTTGAGTCATATTACGACACCTATAGTGTGGTGTTATCTACAGCCATAGAACCTTTCAACTTCCACTGTTAGAATGAGATTAAACTAACACCACACACAACTACGACCAACCAACTGCGTGCATGGAATCAGCGATAATTCCTCGAATTCTTTTTTCGTGCTATTTTTCAGTATTACAAGTTAAGGCGTGAACATTATTTTAGTTTAGACGGCTTTTATTTCGCCCGTGGTAAATCGCAGGTGACAATCGGTCGATCCCTTAGGACATTAATAAGGTATAGGTAATGTTTTATTAGATGCTGGTATCTCAATTTTAGTCGTATTTCCTGAGGATGGTTAATATTTTATATATTGCTGTTCCACTGTTCACATACTCGTCCTTCGATAAACACAATTACTAGCCTTTCCCTGCTTGTAAAGGTCCTGTCAGGAAAATATCTAAAAGATACCCTTTTTAAATGGGCTCTGCGTTAAATCAAGGATGTTTGTAAAGAGAGCGGACGAGACATCTGTCGAAGGCTGGTACAGTTTATGTCGAGATAAATTCAATTCCTATGAAAGAAAGCTTAAACGAGTTTTTCGCAGGTACTTCGAGAATAGTAACACTGTAGTGACAAGCTGGAACGTCCTAGTGGTCAAATGTGTACCTGAAACAAAGAAAAACTACAATGAGTTAAGAGTATATAAAAGAGTTATAATTGAAAATAATAAAACACGATTGCTAAAATCAGGCAGTTTCAAATTAAACACTGCTAAAATATCAACATAATAAGTAATAGGAATAACTATTGTTAGAATTAAAATAACATGAACAATCGAGAACGTTCCTTACAAAGAGCGTTCACAAAAGGTTAGGATTAAATCAACTGCCAGCAATTACCTCTAGCCTTACCATTTACCCTTACCCCAATATATCTAGTTGCAATGCTTGACCTTATACGTACGTTAAGGCGATGAGCACGAGGGTTGGGAAGAATCGAGATAACATTCGCATTATCGTAATCTTTCATTGCGAACCTCGTCGTCGTCAAAAATTTACACGATAGGAAGATTTCACTGTTTCATATTTTACCACACAAGATTTTATAGACAAAATATAGATAGACATTTTTCTTCTCGTTGTCATAAATTGTTGCTTCTCGTTCAGAGCTGTCATCGCTCCTACAGATAATAACGGACGTCATCTTCAAAAGCCAATTTAAAGAGTGTGCCCTTAAAAATAAACTGTAAGGCCCCTTTAAAATCACAGAATTTTGTAAAATTCATTCGGTTCTGTAATCGAATTCTATGGAAAACCACGGCTTAGCTTTCATGAAATTTTGATATGAATATTGAGCTGATGAAGTCATCATCATCATTATCATCAGCCTGTATCGGTCCACTGCTGGACATAGGCCTCTCCCAAGGCACGCCACCACACGCTGATGAATTGGAAACGTCGCATGGCCTAGACTAGATGGCGCGTTTTAGTTACAAGCGGAGCACAGAGAAATTTCGCCCTCCTGCGGGGGAACGCGGCATCAATTAATGGTATAATGTTAACGATTTCTATAATTGTATAATACATATATTATGTTTTATTGTTAATTTAGTTTATTATATTGTATTTTTAGGATATTTTTAAATAACTTCAATTAAGTTATTAACCCCAAACTGCACACAAAATCATGCCATTTGAACGTAAAAAGCGCGAAGCGCAACAGCCTTAACCCATAAAACTTCAATAGCCTACGAACTACCCGCATTATTCGGAGGACCAAAAAGCTTCTACAGCGGACACTCACGGCGGAGTATCGTATCGCCCATCAAGAACAATATAGCCCGTGTATATTTATGAGGGTGGTTGCATATTTCGGACGTTATTCTTATCTATAGCTAAAGGGTTATCCGGGGACGGCGAGAGTAAGTTAGAAGTGATGGAAAGTGGCGGGGGACATTCTGGCCTTATTGCTTGGTTGGAGGAAAGACAGGCGGCGATTTATGGCCCGGGACATTATGGTAAAGTAAGGGTGAAATTTCTCTTTAACATTGTTTGAGTCAAATGGATTACGTCGCGTCATTGACTTTAGTACAAAAAGTTAAATTACAAATTTAAGAAACCCTCGACACATACAGGACCTTTAAAAAGTAAAAAGGATTTCCGCTTAGTTAATTAAAGGCGTCGGGGGACCGAGTTTAATATTTTTTACTTAGCGGTCCCCCGACAACACCTTTAATTAACTAAGCGGAAATTTTTTTTTACTTTTAAACGTTTGTTGATGTGTCAGGGTTTTTTTTTCATTTGTAATTAAACTTTTATTTCAAGCTTTTTAAGAGACGCAATTTGAACTTGTAATTATTTTGTTACGTTAGGTTAGGTTACAAGTAGATACATAACTTAGTTTTGTAGTAATAATATTTGTAAAATAAAATTATTATAAAATAAAATAATTTGTAGTAATAATTAATCTTCTCTCGCGATTTATCAAATTATTGATTTCCTCGGTAACTTGACATAATTTAACATAAGGGGTAAAATTAAAACGTAAAGATGTTTGGTAAGTCGTATAACTTTGCCTAAGGACGTTACATAAAATAAAAACATAACGATCGTTCTCCCTTCTACTTCATATTTTCAAATTGTAAAACGGGTCGATTAGCAACCCCTCAGTGCTCAGTTCTGCAGAGTTGATGTTCGGCCCAAATAACTACATCCGAACGAGAGGCGACGCGCGACGCTCTGTTGGTGGTGCCGAAATCGCGGCACCGTGGGGTTTTACACAAGTTGCGCGAAAAGGCTCCTGTCAGGCCGGCATGACATTCGCAATCCCCATGCATCGCAGAATGTCCATGGGCATCGTTAGAGACCTACTAAGTGATTAACTGCGTAAATCGATTAAATATTACATAATATATAAAAATAATAGCCCCACTGCATACCTCCCCGTGTATGTCGTAAAAAGCGACTAAGGACAAGATGGCGAGCTAAAGGGCGATAGACAAGCCACCTCTTCCACCGATTCACGTAGTAGGTGGGTCTTGGTGCCTCACTTGCTGCTTAATCTGGTTCGAATACTTTGCCGAACGTGGTGGTCGGTGTTGCTGTAATTTACCAGAGTATTTCTAGTACACCCCGATTACTCTGCTTATCCCGATTTTCAGGATACCGCATGTAGTATGTATATATACCTATATATTCCATCAAAAACATATAATGTAAAAAAATATGCCAAGTCTCGCACGCAACCTTTGCAAAAGTTGTAAGATCCCTCGCAGAGCCAAGTATTTTCACATCTTTGAAGTCGCAATTTAACAATGTTGCAATAAATTACCTATATTTTCTAATTAATAATAATCAATATTTAGTTACTCTATCCATATTTACATCTTCAGTCCTATAAAAAAATATCTAGGCTTAGCAATCATACAGAACAAACAGAGGGCTTCCTAAAGATTTCTTTTCAGTTTACAACAAACTGGTATTAGGTACGTTCATATTAATGTAATAATATTTTAGATGTCCAATAAGGTACAAACTTGTAATTTAGGGGTATAGCTAAGTTTGGTATGTACTCTTGGTTACTGAAATTTCAGACTTTTCCCTCTATCCACAACAAAGACATAGGGAGACCAAAAGTACCCAAAGTTGCTTCGAGAAAAGGATGTTACATTCGTGTTGGCTCGATTCGGCGGGGGCACGGCCGTGCCCCCAGATATTATATCTACAAAATCTTCTTATTCTCCTGCATGTACTTCTCTCACAACCCAACGGTTAGTTAGAATAGAATGCCTCACGGCATTAAACTCGTCTATTGTACTTCATTTGTATGAACTGGTGTTCAATAAAGAATATACTATACAAACATTATTTCATGGATGTGCGTAAATACGCCTACTGACCTGACCTTTGTGAAATAAATCATTATTCGGTCATGGTTACAATGGGCCCGAACACGACAAGGGTAAAGAAAACTGTTAACTCAAATAAAACATCGTACACTACCATTATAGAAGATGCGTCGTTAATTCCACCCTAACACGATTGCCGAGAGCCGTACAATATTACGTAAGCTGCAGTGTCCGTTTCGTTTCTGGCTTACTAAGCATCGGATCACACACAGTATACACACAGACACCGAACTAGATGTCAGCTCTACTATAACTATAGATCAGTGCGCACGGATATAAATCGCGCACTCTAAAGGTCAAATTGCGCGCAGCAGGATAATCCTCTCATTCCTATCCTAGATCAGTGGAACCATACATGGTTTAGGATTATCTCGCGAATGCAGAAAAAGAGAGGCCATCCTCATCAGCCGGGGCTAATGAGGATGGCCTCTCTTCTTCGATGGGTCTGAAGTCATACGCTTTGGCCTGAAAGGTCAAGCGGCACAGCTCGGAGACCGATCTTGAGTAAGGCCGTAATATATTTTAGGATAGATTTTTTATGTAAACAAACATGGGTGGCTGTACCGAGTGACCAATGTTACAGGAGCCAAGATCACCTCTCCTCGCGAAACCACGCTCAGTGAGGCGCCATTCTACGAGTATCAGATTTGCAGACCATTGCTGGGCGTTAATGCGACGTAAGATACCTCGAGAAACACTCGCCGGAAGACAGTCCCACATCCTAAACCTATGTTTCTTATTGTATATATGTAATTAATTATGTATATGTAAGGATTTATATTGATTGTATGTATCTTTGTACAATTTGAATATGTGTGTATTTATATTTCATACTACTTTTCCCTCTTTAGTACTGCATTGTCCGCCATCCACGCATCCATTTCCACATCCCAAAGGTTAGTTCGTAAAGAATGCCGCAAGGAATTAAACTAGCCTTTTGTAACCTTTTTATACAATGGTGTACAATAAAGTATATTTTCATTTCATTTCATTTCTAAACTAGATACAAACCGGTCAGCATCTGGAGGAGGACCCGCCAGCCCGTTACCCATTTCGCTGTAAATATTTGCCATCAAACAGATATGACGAATTATTTATCCAATGTAAAAGTTCCGTAGCATATGAACGGCCATTAATATAGATTTACCCGCACGCGTCAAGGGACCGCAAACTTCTTGTTCTCGTCCAAAGTGAAACTATGCGCTGTAACTTTAAGGATCGCTTTTTGTCGGAAACGCGGGCTTATTTAATGATTGTAGGGGCTGGTTGAAGCGGTGTCGCTTACAAAGGGTAAGTTCGCATATTTTTAGAGTGGTAAAGTTAAGCAGATACCTGTGTTAGGAGTAAGGTACCTACTTAACGTTTTAGTTCTTGAAAGGCGTGGGCGAAACAGCAGGGCTATAAGCAGCAGGTGGTTATATTGACTTTTCTCATACCGGGAGGATTGGATTTACCAGGAGTTAACCGATAGCTCCATTTTAGCCGAAGGTTAGTTTTCGTGGTAGCGCAAGCTGACTCTCGCTTCTGTCTGTTCAGATTTTGACGATTTCGAAAATAATCTAATTTGAAAACGAAACGAAAATGATGTAAATAATGAAAATTCAACGGGATTCCTCTGGTTTAAAATTAATCAGAGGAGCATGAAATGAAAATGAAATGAATGAATTGAATGAAATCAACGAAATGAACAAATGAAAGAAATACGAAATAACCGAAATAAACTAAATAAACGAAAGAACGAAATACGAAATGAACGAAATAAACTGAATGAAATGAAAATATATTTTTTTTCACAATAAAAGGTGATAAAAGGCGGATTTAATACGGGCTTCAACTCATCAAATAGAGAAATAGTCATAAAATGGTGTCCACGTATAGAATTTACATAGGTATAGGTACAATTCTCAACGATTATTTTGTGATCAAACTGTAAACAATGCGGGACAATGGCGGCTCTATACTTTCGAAGTCTTTGATTAAACAGAACGCTGCTGGCGCTACATACTTTCTGTTTGAGGACTCGATGTGAGAGTTGAATCACAAAATGATTGATTGTTAAACCAACAGAGCTGGAGCGCGATATTAATTAAATTGAAATTGGAGGCAATCAAAAGAAAAATCATTCCAATGGACGATCCCTTTGTCTTCTCTTGAGTGAACCCATTATTATGTAGGTACACTGTTTTTACGATTTTTGATTTTACAGATTTGCTTTCATTTGTTATTACTTACTTAGTACTTATTAGATTTTGTTTTCGCGGTGTAATAAAATATTTGTCCAACAGGATCGCTCAAGACTAGACGCACATACCTGAACTAGATCGGGCATGTACTCAAAAAGGGTCAAGTGCGTAGTACCCGTAACCACGAACATATGAAGAACATTATGAGAGTGGAAGAGACGGCAGAGGTTTGCCTGAATCCTGGCACGTGGAGTCATGGAGATCCGTTGTCTCTGCCTATCTCAATGGGAAACAGGCGTGGCGTTGTGTTTGACATGCATACACAACAGAAATAAAAGATAAATATTTGGCCTACCACCTGTAAATTAAAGCTCTCAACGTCGAGTCTAATATTCGCATTGAAAAGGCCTGGGAGGTGTTGTAGATTGTGGGTGTACGTGGGTGTTGGCCTTTTTAGGAAAATGTTCCGAGTATTTTCAACGCCGATTTTCGCCCGCATTCTTTTGAAAATCAGATATCAAAGTTATGAATAAAAAAATAAAAAAAACAACGCCCGGACAGAGCTAATTTAATATAATTCAAGCCACACAGCTACAACCTTTTATACAATGGCTAGCCGTGGCGGCGGCGCGGCGTGATGCTCATGAACGGGTGCTGTTTGTGGAGACTGGCCTGCTCCAATTGGCAGCATGTTATCTGAATGACATACGAGGTGAGGCAAATAAGTTCCGGGAATTTTTCAATAAAATACAAACAAATAAAGTTAGGAACAAAATTTTATTATCGACCCTCACAATAGTGTCCCTCTAACTCTACACAACGATTCCAACGTCGCTCCCGCGATTGGAAGCACCTAGGTAATCTTCCGAAGTTAACTCGTTCAGAACCGGTTACAGCTCCCTTCAGCTCCTGTACGCCGCCATGACGAGTTCCCTTGAGGTACAACTTCATCTTGGTGAATAAGAAAAAGTCGCAGGGGGCTATATCGGGGCTATAGGGTAGGTGCGACAACGTTGGAATGCCTTTTTTCGCCAAAAAGTCTTGCACAATGAACAAGGAATGGGCCGGCGCGTTTTGGTGCAAGATCCAGGTTTCTTGATGAGTTCACTCATTTCCACGACGCCACTAAAAAAGTTACTTTAGAAAAACACACATAGAAAACAAACGAAGCGCGCCATTAATTTCACATTTCGAATGGAACGAAAGGAAGGTCCCTTCTTTCCAGCCATATTGTTATGAAAGACGAAGTGTTGCCAGTTCCCGAGTTATAGCCAAATTCCCGGGACTTAATTGCCAAACTACATATGTACTTCCTTACCTGACTGCATAATTAGTTAACACTTGACTAGGTTAGATTAGTATTTGATACTTCAAGTATCTAAGATTTTAATATTTATTATTTTTTGACAATTATACTACTTTGTAGTATGGTTAATGTACTAACATTGTTGAGTTAAACCCTTCAACTTGCGAGCATTATAAAACAAAAAAACGCATCGCCTAATCGACCGTGACCTTAACATTGACTGTTTCATATTACAATAGAAGAAAATTCATTTTGGTATGTTTTTCCATGAAACTTTGTAAACTAATGAATGGATTGTATTTACAGATAAATATTCTAGCTACAAATGGTATTTTTTTATATAAACAACATATTCTAGCTAACAAAATTATTTCGTAAAGTTGGGTTATGTGAAAATCGCGACCTCTCTCTGATTTTCTATTTTTATAAATTTATCACGAGCGCAAATCGGTCATATAGTATTTTTATCATAAAACGGATTACATCTACAATCTAATCATACATTTCTTGTGTATCAGTAGCTTCTGTGTAGCACACAAGAGAATCTTGAATTCGCACAACATTTTGTCATAAACAACACTTTCGTACACACGACAGATTAGAGAATTATTTTATTTTTCTGTAGTCTCAGACATAACAAGTTAGTGGTACCGATGTGTAGCTAATTTATTCTACTTTATAATTGTCTCTTTCAAATACACACTACTAAATTGAGATAGAACGTAAAAAAAATAATATGGCGGACTACTGCGGACCATGTATCGATTCAGTGCAGCGGCCCAATTGGGCCGCTGCATAGACAACGGTAAATGTCATTCTTCGGCCCAATAGGGCCGCAGAAGAGTATACGGGTTAATACAAATTACGTATCAAAATTTGACATAGGCTCTCTACATTGATGAACTAGGTGCCATGTCAGTGGTTTTCCATTGGTCGTGCCGGTTAGAATAAAATGGACGGAAAACACAAACAATTTACATAGCCGTTTCAATTTCTTTTGTTTTGTTCCTGCTGTAACCAATTAGTGTACAAATGTTTAGGAACTATGTCGGTAAATTATATCCTGTGTAATTTTTATTTTAACATGTTAAGGCCCACTTGCACCAACACGAGTTTAAAGTTAAGTAGCGAGTTATGGATTTAAACGCGGTTCCCACAGTCAACGGGTGCTAGCTTACCGAGTTAAACTGGTTTATATATTAAATTTGTGTTGGTGCAAGTGGGCCTAAGACATATTTCTGTTGTTTGTGCCAATAAATAAATAAATAAATCGACCTTTCATTGAGAACGGTGGTACCAACCCGGGCGAGTTAAACTCTTTTAAGTGAAATCCGAGCCACGGTCAGCCTCCAACGGCCAAGCGGGCACCCATCCAAGTCCTGACCGCGCCCAGGTGTGCTTTTGATCACGGCCGACAGTCGACCGACCGCACCACTGAGCTACCAATTGATTGATACGTCATCCAATTGAAGCAATGTTTCTAGCGTCATTGTTTGCGTCAACCCGGCCGAATTTTATGGACGAATTTTTCAAAACTTCCAACCGCGAAGCGACGCGCCGCCGAATGTGGCTGGCAAATATTAAAAAAGTCCGCTCCACTAGGGTTGCGTATCCACCCACCGTACGATAATATTAAGGGAGCAAAGCGCTCGATGAGGAAATTCATCGGGGCCGACTACATCTTTTTCTACGTGTAAGTAAACACATACACTATACATATAAGCTAAACTCCCCTTTTGGCTTCACCGTAGTCGAATCAAAATGACTTATTGAACACAAGAGAAAACATGCAAACTGCCCAGGAAAAAACCATAGATCCATAAAAAGAACAGAGCCTAGCTATGCCATTTTCCACATGCAAAGAAAATTTCGGAGTCCACTCTTCTGTTCCGAAACCGGAACACCATCAGGAGATAGCTAAAATGAAAATTCTAGAATGCGCAGAAAGAAAGCCAAGCACCGTATAGCCAGGAAAAGCACAAGAGATGCACTGAGTCGTTTCGAGTTTCCTTCGGGAACATGATGTGATGGCCTGCCAATATGAATCTAGCAAGCGATGTAGTAAATATGTCAGATTACATTTTAAATTTTTATTGAAAACCAGCATGGGTTGCTGTGCCTAGGGACCAAGAGGTACCTGATACAGCCAAATTCACCTCACCTCGCGCTCAGCGACCTCTTAACCGCGCTGAGCTAGATACCAGACCAGCAGATTTGCGGACTATAGAAGCGAAGAATCCAAATTTATGATACGACTAGCTGTGCCCGCGGCTCCGCCCGCTCTCATATTTCACTTCACTACTAACCTCATAAGGTATTTAGCGTGATAGTAAGTAGCCTATAGTTGATGGGGAGAATCAAGCTATCCATAGAATTTTGTTTTATTAAAATCGGTTCAGTGGTTCTCGAGTTATAAGCGGACAGACAGACATACACTCAGACAGAAAGCAGACGTTGGATTTTATTATATGATACGAAAGGATGTTTGAAGAATATCCAGGTTGAAAGTATCGGGAACCACTCGCCGGTAGACAATTCCACACCATGGCGGTGCCACAGAGGAATAATTTTGAAAAACTACGGATCCTCAAAAGCCCTATGTCAACAACAAAAGGTTGTTTAGTTTCGTTGGGACGAGTGCTGAGTGACATAGGTTGGATGGCAAGAAATAAAAAGGTCCTCCGAGCAGCCTCCATGATATTACCGGTTGAACAGGCTGAGTGACCCTACAAGTCATCTGTGGCTCAGAGGTTCCAGACCATCAAACACAGAACAATACTAGAGAAATGGTAGACCTCCATCAAAGTAGGTACTAGATTGTAGTAGGTACAACCTGCTAAACCACATGCAAAACAACTCGTATTTAAAGAACTGCACTTATCAATAAATAATGTTTATTTCTAGAGGATCCGACCATACCAGCCAAAAATTGTTGTATATTGTATATTGTTTATTAAGCATTCCTTAGACAGCATGACTGTACTCGAATTTGTCACAATTTGTTCTATCCGATTCGATTACACCCACGAAGAAGAACCGGTAAGAAACTTCGCAGGGTTTTTTTCATAATAATTTTTACAAGCATTTAGTGATTATCCACATAATAACACCGCCTACAGTCGCAAATCAAAGTTGCAACTCCCTCGGGACCCTAGGATCCACCGTAGGCGTGTTGGCGG